>JAQQAC010016209.1:105585832-105610636 GCA_029783875.1 Phataginus tricuspis | reverse complement strand
CTTATGGCTGAATAATATTCCATTGTGTATATGTACCACATCTTCTTAATCCATTCATCTACTGATGGACACTTAGATTGCTTCCATTTCTTGGCTATTGTAAATAGTGCTGCAATAAACATAGGGATGCATCTGTCTTTTTCAAACTGGGCTGCTGCATCCTTAGGGTAAATTCCTAGGAGTGAGATTCCTGGGTGAAATGGTATTTCTGTTTTGAGTTTTTTGAGGAACCTCCATACTGCTTTCCACAATGGTTGAACTAATTTGCATTCCCACCAGCAGTGTAGGAGGGTTCCCTTTTATCCACATCCACGCCAACATTTGTTGTTGTTTGTATTTTGGATGTTGGCCATCCTCACTGGTGTGAGATGATATCTCATGGTGGTTTTAATATGCATTTCTCTGATGACCAGCGATGTGGAGCATCTTTTCATGTGCCTGTTGGCCATCTGAATTTCTTCTTTAGAGAAGTGTCTATTCATGTCCTCGGCCCATTTCTTAATTGGATTATTTGCTTTTTGTTTGTTAAGGTGTGTGAGTTCTTTATATATTTTGGATGTCAACCCCTTCTCAGATACATCATTTATGAATATATTTTCCAATACTGTAGGATGTCTTTTTGTTCTACTGATGGTGTCCTTTGCTGTACAGAAGCTTTTCAACTTGATATAGTCCCACTTGCTCATTTTTGCTTTTGTTTCCCTTGCCCGGGGGGATATGTTCATGAAGAAGTCGCTCATGTTTATGTCCAAGAGATTTTTGCCTATGTTTTTTTCTAAGAGTTTTATGGTTTCATGACTTACATTCAGGTCTTTGATCCACCTTGAGTTAACCTCTGTGTATGGGGTGAGACAGTAGTCCAGTTTCATTCTCTTACATGTAGCTGTCCAGTTTTTCCAACACCAGCTGCTGAAGAGGCTGTCATCTCCCCATTGTATATCCAAGGCTCCTTTATCAAATATTAATTCACTGTAAATGTTTCGGTTAATGTTTGGATTTTCAATTCTGTTTCACTGGTCTGTGGGTCTGTTTTTGTGCCAGTACCAAATTGTCTTGATTACTGTGGCTTTGTAGTAGAGCTTGAACTCAGGGAGCGTAATTCCCCCTGTTTGATTCCTCCTTCTCAGGATTGCTTTGGCTATTCAGGGTCTTTCTGGTTCCATATGAATTTTAGAATTATTTGTTCCAGTTCATTGAAGAAAGCTTTTGGTAATTTGATGGGATTGTGTTGAATCTGTAGATTGCTTTAGGTAGTATAGCCATTTTGACAATATTTTTTCTTCCTAGCCAAGAGCATGGGATGCACTTCCATTTGTTACTGTCCTCTTTAATTTCTCCTAGAAGTGTCTTGTAGTTTACAGGGTACAGGTCTTTCACTTCCTTGGTTAGGTTTACTCCTAGGTATTTTATTCTTTTTGATGCAATTGTGAATGGAATTGTTTTTCTGATTTCTCTTTCTATTAGTTCATCATTAGTGTATAGGAAAGCAACAGATTTCTGTGTGTTAATTTTGTATCCTGCAACTTTGCTGAATTCAGATATTAGTTCTAGTAGTTTTGGAGTGGAGTCTTTAGGGTTTTTTATGTACAGTATCATGTCATCTGCAAAGAGTGACAATTTGACTTCTTCTTTACGAATCTGGATGCCTTGTATATCTTTGTTTTGTCTGATTGCCGTGGCTAGAACCTCCAGTACTATGTTGAATAACAGTGGAGAGAGTGGGCATCCCTGTCTTGTTCCCGATCTTTCAGCATCTCGCTGTTAAGTATGATGTTAGCTGTGGGTTTGTCATATATAGCCTTTATGATGTTGAGGTACTTGCCGTCTATACCCATTTTGTTGAGAGTTTTAATCATGAATGGATGCTGAATTTTGTCAAATGCTTTTTCAGCATCTATGGAGATGATCATGTGGTTTCTGTTCTTCTTTTTGTTGAAGTGGTGGATGATGTTGATGGATTTTCAAATGTTGTACCATCCTTGCATCCCTGGGATGAATCCCACTTGACCATGGTGTATGATCCTCTTGATGTATTTTTGAATTCGGTTTGCTAATATTTTTTTGAGTATTTTTGCATCTACGTTCATCAGGGATAGTGGTGTGTAATTTTCTTTTTTGGTGAGGTCTTTGCCTGGTTTTGGTATTAGAGTGATGCTGGCTTCATAGAAAGAGTTTGGAAGTATTCCCTCCTCTTCTATTTTTTGGAAAACTTTAAGGAGAATGGGTGTTATTTCTTCACTATATGTCTGGTTTTATTTCTTCACTATATGTCTGGTAGAATTCAGAGATGAATCCATCTGGTCGGGGGTTTTGTTCTTGGGTAGTTTTTTGATTACCGATTCAATTTAGTTGCTGTTGATTGGTCTGTTTAGTTTTTCTGTTTCTTGCTTGGTCAGTCTTGGAATGTTCTATTTTTCTAAGAAGTTGTCCATTTCTTCTAGATTTTGCAGCTTGTTAGCATACAGATGCTCATAATATTCTCTTATAATTCTTTGTATTTCTGTGGGATCCGTCGTTATTTTTCCTTTCTCATTTCTGATTCTGTTTATGTGTGTAGATTCTCTTTTTCTCTTAATGAGTCTGGCTAGGGGTTTATCTATTTTGTTTATTTTTTGAAAGAACCAGCTTTTGGATTCATTGATTTTTTCTATTGTTTTATTCTTCTCAATTTTATTTATTTCTTCTCTGATCTTTATTATGTCCCTCCTTCTGGTGACTTTGGGCCTCCTTTGTTCTTCTTTTTCCAATTTCAATAACTGTGTCTTTAGACTGTTCATTTGGGAATGCTCTTCCTTCTTTAAATGGGCCTGGATTGCAATATACTTTCCTCTTAGAACTGCCTTTGCTGCGTCCCACAGAAGTTGTGGCTTTGTGTTGTTGTCATTAGTCTCCATATATTCTTTGATTTCTGTTTTGATTTGGTCATTAACCCATTCATTAATCAGGAGAATGTTGTTAATTCTCCATGTATTTGTGAGCCTTTTTGACTTCTTTCTAAAATGTATTTCTAGTTTTATACCTTTGTGATCTGAGAAGTTGGTTGGTAGGATTTCAATATTTTTGAATTTACTGAGGCTTTTTTTGTGGCCTAGTATATGATCTACTCTTAAAAATGTTCCATGTGCACTTGAGAAGAATGTGTATCCTGTTGCTTTTGGGTGTAGAGTTCTGTAGATATCTGTTAGGTCCATCTGTTCTAGTGTGTTGTCCAGTGCCTCTGTGTCTTTACTTATTTTCTGTCTGGTTGATCTATTCTTTGGAGTGAGTGGTGTGTTGAAGTCTCCTAAAATGAATGCATTGTTGTGTATTTCCTCCTTCAATTCTGTTAGTATTTGTTTCACATATGTTGGCACTCCTGTGTTGGGTGCATATATATTTATAATGGTTATATCTTCTTATTGGACTGACCCCTTTATCATAATGTAATGTCCTTCTTTATCTCTTGCTACTTTCTTCGTTTTGAAGTCTATTTTGTCTGATACAAGTACTGCAACACCTGCTTTTTTCTCTTTGTTGTTTGCATGAAATATCTTTTTCCATCCCTTCACTTTTAGTCTGTGTATATCTTTGGGTTTGAGGTGAGTCTCTTGTAAGCAGCATATAGATGGGTCTTGCTTTTTTTATTCGTCTGTTACTCTGTGTCTTTTGATTGGTGCATTCAGTTCATTTACATTTAGGGTGATTATTGATAGATATGTACGTATTGCCATTTCTGGCTTTAGATTCATGGTTACCAATGGTTCAAGGGTTGCTTCTTTACTATCTAAGCATCTAACTTAACTTTCTTGTTAAGTTATTGTGAACGCTGTCTGATGTTTCTTTATCTCTCCCTTCCTATTCTTCCTCCTCCATTCTTTATATATTGGGTGTTTTATTCTTTGCCTTTAGTTAGTATTTGGATGGTCTGCTTTCTTTGCTATGATTTTATTTTCTCTGGTGACATCTTTTTAGCCTTAGGGGTGCTTCCCTCTAGAGCAGTCCTTTTAAGATATCCTGTAGTGGTGGTTTATGAGAGGCAAACTCTCTCAACTTTCGTTTGTCTGGAAATTCTTTAATCCCTCCATCATATTTAAATGATAATCATGCTGGATACAATATTCTTGGTTCGAGGCCCTTCTGTTTCATTACGTTAAATATATCATGCCATTCTCTTCTGGCCTGTAAGGTTTCTGTTGAGAAGTCTGATGATAGCCTGATGGGTTTTCCTTTGTAGGTGATCTTTTTTCTCTCTCTAGGTGCCCTTAACACTCTGTCCTTATCTTTGACCTTTGCCATCTTATTTATTATGTGTCTTGGTGTTGTCTTCCTTGGGCCCCTTGTGTTGGGAGATCTGTGGGCTTCCGTGGACTGTGAGACTATTTCCTTTCCCAGTGTGGGAAAGTTTTCAGCAATTATTTCTTCAAAGACACTTTCTATCCCTTTTTCTCTCTCTTCTTCCCCTGGTACTCCTATGATGCGAATATTGTTCCGTTTGGATTGTCACACTCTTCTCTTAATATTCTTTCATTCCTAGAGATCCTTTTATCTCTCTCTGCCTCAGCTTCTCTGTATTCCTGTTCTCTATTTTATAATCCATTAACAATCTCTGAGACCTCATCCAGTCTGCTGTTAAGCCCGTCGATCGCTTGTCTCATTTCTGCGTATTCTTTCCTCTCTTCCCTCACTTCCTCCCTCAGCTCTTGCACATTTTTCTGTAGATCTGTCAACATGGCTATGACTTTTATTCTGAATTCTTTTTCAGGAAGATTGTGCATGTCCATCCCTTCAGGTTCCCTCTCTGGGGTTCTCTGGGTCTGGAGCTTTGTCTGTACCATATTCCTCTGTCTTTTCATGGCTATGGAATTGGTTGCTGGTAGTTTCCACGTATATCAGTTTATATATAAAACTCTTTATGACTTTTAAAAGGGGAAAAAAAAAGAAAGAAAGAAAATAAAATAAAAGAAATAATAATAATAAAAAAATGGGAAAGAAAAAAGAAAAGAAACGGAATAAAAACAACAACTAAAAAAAGAAAAAGAAAAAGAAAAAAATACGCCCACTGGGAGTGGGTTCTGTGTGAATGCTGTAGGTAGCGCTGTTGCTCCACTATTCCAGAGCCGTGGCCATGCTGCTCTGCAAGGCCCTTTATAACTCTGGCAGGGGTGGGAACAAATGGGAGGCTGTTGATCTCTGTGGGAAGTCTAAGTGCGGCCACCCTTTCCCAGTCGCCAGCTAAGGGGTCCAAAATTCCCCAGGACTCCCAGCCTGCTGGGCTGAGTGTGCCAGGATGATCCGTTTCTCTGCTGTGCTCCTGTCTCTTTACGACCGCTGAAAAAAGCGTGCGCTTTTCTTCTTTTTTTTTCCTTTCCTTCTCCTTCCCTGAGCCTGCCACAGGCTACTGGCGTGTTCCCCGCTGAGACCCTGCGCCCACTGTCTCCCCAATCTCTGCTACATCACGCACTGTGTGTCCGCGCTCCCGGCGCAGACTTCCACTCCCTCCCGGCTCTGAATCTTCTCCTCCCGCTGGTGCGCTGGGGTGGGGGTGCGCTCAGGTCCCACCGGGTCGCGGCTCTGTATCTTACCCGCCTTGCTGGGTGCTGAGTCCTCTCTCAGGTGTAGCTGCCCACCGGTGCACTGGGGTGGGTGAGTGCTCCAGTCCTGTCAGATTGCAGCTCCGTATCTTACCCACTTTGCCAGGTTCCGAGTCCTCTCAGTTGTAGCTGCCCGCTGTGCGCTTTCCTGTGTATTCTGGTCTCTCTTTTAGTAATAGTTGTATTTGCTGTGTTTTCAAGGATAAATGTAATGTTGGGAGGAAATTTCTGTCATTCCGTTCACGTCGCCATCTTCCTGGAAGTCTTAATAGCTCTTTTAAATTCCCATTTTTTTGTTCATCAGATCATCTTTATCATGTATTCTATTGAATATCATGAATTCTATGAATAGCTTTTTTTCTCCAGTACCTCTTCATATATCTAGCAATTTCTGGTTGTATGCTGAAGATTATGTTATGTTGTTCAATTTCTGGATTTTGTCATTGCCCTTGAAGGAAAATTAAAAATTGTTTTTCAAGTAGTTAATTGCAAATCAAACTGATCCTTTTGTGGTTTGTTTTAAAGCTCTATTAAGTGATATCTCTAGTATCTTTAAATTTCATGTTATTTTAGCCTAACTACTAAGGTGTGACCTTCCTGGTGCCTCTACCAAATGCCCTGAATATTCAAGGGAACGCTATAGTCTAACAGGTGGGAATTAGAATGATTCCCACCCCTATGCAAATTTCAGATATTTCTTGCAGCTGACTGGTAGTTCTTTGTCCAGCCTTCTGGGATTTCAACTTATGCATGTGTTACTTAGTACTCAGCAATAAACTCAGGGTTGCATTTGCAGATTTTTAGAGTTTTTTTTCTCTGCATAGTTTTGTATTCTCCTGTCTTCTGCCGGTCTCACTGAATACTGCTCTGAATTATTAACAAAGCAAGACCACTGCTATCTGCTTGGGATTTCCCTCCCTTGCTGTGGCCCAAGGATACTTGTAGGACTCACATCATTTCTTGTCCTCTCTAGGATCACATTTCTATTTTCCTTTTTTCCTCATATACTAGTACTAAAGAGGGAAAAGGCCAGGCTTGCAAGAACTTTGGTATGGTGCTTAAGGGGCTGTATTCCTAGAGGTGTATGTCCAATCTGCTTCCTAGTGTTTTATGAAGTTTTTCCTTTCCCCAAGTTTTATTGAGATGTAACTGACATGTTTAACATGTACACTTATGATAAATTTTGATATATGCATATACCCATGAAGCTATCAATACAATCAAGATAATGAATTGTCTATTAACTGCAAAAGTTTCTTTTTACCCCTTGAATCTTTTCCATTTCCTCTTCCTCCCACCTGAGATTGTAAACAACCACTGATATGCTTTCTGCCAGGAGAGAATAATTTGTAATTTCTGGAATTTTAAATAAATGGGATAATACCATATATACTCTTTTTTTTGCCTGATTTCTTTGACACAGGCTAACTATTTTGAAATTCAACCATATTGACACATGCATAATTAATTTTTATTTCTGAGTAATAGTCTATTGTCTATAAACACCACACTTTGTTTTTGCATTCTCATACTGATGGATATTTTGGTTGCCAGTTCTTGGGCATTGATAATATAATTTTCTGAACATTCTCATAATGAGCTTTTATGTAGACATGTGCTTTCAGTTTTCTTGGATATATACCTAGAAGTAGAATGTTTTGGTCAATTGGTAGAATTATGGTGAACTTTAAAAGGAACTGTCAAACAGTTTTTTCAAAGCACTTGTGTTAATTTACACTCCCAATAGCAGTATTTAAGTGTTACAGTTGCTCCACATCCTCACATAAGTTGGTGAGGTCGGTCTTTCCAACTTTATACATTCTGGTTGGAGTGCAGTAGGATTTCACTGTGGTTTTAATTTTCATTTAATTAATGAATAATGATGTCGAACATCCTTTATGTACTTATTTACCACTTGCATAACTTATTTGATGAAATGTGTTTTCAAACTTGTAGCTCAGTTTTTATTGGGTTGTTTTCATATTATTGCATTTTGAGAGATTTCTTTCATATTATGTTTACAAGTTCTTTTTCAGATATGAGATTTACAAAAGATTTTCTCCTAATCTGTAATCTGTATTTTTATTCTCCTAACATTATGCTCTGAAGAATAAGAATGCTAATTCTTATAAAGATCAACACATCATTTTTTTCTTTTATAGGTTTTGCTTTTGATGTCAAATGTTTGGATTTCATTAATTTTTGGATCAATGGGTTTATTATAGTTTTCATCAAATTTGGATATTTTTC
The DNA here is from genome assembly GCA_029783875.1 of Phataginus tricuspis. NCBI lineage: Eukaryota > Metazoa > Chordata > Mammalia > Pholidota > Manidae > Phataginus > Phataginus tricuspis. Next base: position 105,602,816 of record JAQQAC010016209.1, on the reverse strand, counting down.
AGTCATCATTTACTTTTTTCGTGTGATTTTTTTATTAAGGTATTATTGATATACACTCTTATGAAGGTTTCACATGAAAAAACAATGTGGTTACTACATTTAACCATATTTTCAAGTCCCCACTCATACCCCAATGCAGTCACTGTCCTTGGGTGTAGTAAGATGCCACAGATTCACTTTTGCCTTCTCTGTGCTACACTGTTTTCCCCGTGATCCCCCACACCATGTGTACTAAACCAAATACCCTTCAATCTCCTTCTCCCAACCTCCCCACCCACCCTCCCACAACCCTCCCCTTTGGTAACCACTAGTTCCTTTTTGGAGTCTCTGAGTCTGCTGCTATTTTGTTCCTTCAGTTTTGCTTCATTGTTATACTCCACAAATGAGGGAAATGATTTGGCACTTGTCTTTCTCCACCTGGCTTATTTCACTGAGCATAATATCCTCCAGCTCCATCCATGTTGTTGCAAATTCAGCCATCATTTCTTTAAATATTTTTTCTGCTTCCCACCTTCCTCATCCCATTTGAGAGCTACAGTTACACATAGAATAGGTTACTTGAAGTTGTCCCAGAGGTCCCTGGTGCCAGTTTCACTTTTTTATTCACATTTGTTCTCTTTCATTTTAGACATTTTCTATTGCTAGTTATACAAATTCACTAATATTTTCTTGTATAGTGTCAAATTTGTCTTAATCCTATCAGTGTACTTTATCTGAGATACTATATGTTTTATCTACAAAATTTCATTTGGAATCTTTATATTTTCTATTCTGTACTTAACAAACTTAATCTTTCTTTTGCCTTCCTAAACGTGTATAGTAACTCTTTTAATATCTTTGGCTCCTAACTCTATCATATGTGCCCTTTTGAAATCTGTTTGATTGAGTTCTTACTTCATTAGTGCTTGTGTTTTCATGCTTTATTGCTTGCTGGGTAATTTCTTATTGAAGGCCACATGTTGTAAATTTTACCTTGCTGGGTGCCAGATTTTTTGTATTCGAATGAATATTCTTGATCTTTATTCTGAGACCTAGTTAAGTTATTGATATTCAGCTTGATTCTTTCATGACTTACTTTTAAGTTTGTTAGGTGAGACCCAAAGAACCTAGGGATACTTTCACTCCACTAATGAAGCAATAGCCTCTGAATACTATACTCAATTCCTTGTGAATTACAAGGATTTCTCCTGGCTGGGTAGAACAGGTACTTTTCTTGGCCCTAGATTATTTTCATGAGTTGCTTCCTGTTTTCCTTTTGAGTGGTGCTTTTATGGCCTCAGGTAGTTTTCTACACATGCAGGCACTGATCAGTACTTGGCTCAAGACTCAAGAGGAACCCTTTGCAAATCTCGAGAGCACTCTTTTATTTCAACCCTTGCCTTTTCATTATTCTAGCCTGTGAACTTCAACATTTTTCTTCTCTTTGGTCTCTCTACTCTTTTCTTCAACTCAGAGAGATTGGCAGGCTCCTCCCAGTTTTTGCCCACTGCATTGCAACATGGAACTTTTCTTCAGAGGGTAAGCTAGGGCAGTTGTAAGGCACACCTTATTTATTTCCTCTTTATCAGGAATCACTGTCCTGTGTTGGCTAATGTCTGATGTCTAGAAAGTTTTGTATATTTTGTCCAAGTTTTAGTTGTTTCAGGTGAGAAGGCAAATTTGTTCCCTGCTATTCCATTTTGCTTGAAGCAGAAATTCCAGTCCTATGGTATTTGATGTTCCAATATAGGAAAACATCTGTTTCATGTATTTTGTCTAGTTACCTTATTGTTAACTTAGAAAGGAAATCATGGACAGAAGTGTTAGTCCCCATCAATGGTTTTGAATGTGCTTACAGTAGGGGTTATATTTTTAGAGGAGTAACAATTGAATATATAGAATGGATAGGAAGGTGAAGAAGAGAGAAAATAGAAATCAAGTAAATGACTAATATGGAGTAAAATTTATGATAGAATAGATGATGAATTCCGTTTTGGATATGTATAACTTGTGACATATCCAAAGACATCTAGAATGGTAATAATAAAGAAATTGGAATTGTAGGAGTAGAATTTGGGAGAAAGGGCAAAGCTGTATTGCCAAGGATGAGATAGAGAAAGAAAAAGATGTTGAAAAATAGCCCTGGGTTTTGTTCATATTTATGATTACAACACTTAACACAATGCCATGCATACTGTAACTGCTCAGTACATGGATGCTGCATAAATGAATGAAAAAAATCAGAGTTCCACTTAGTATAAAGAACAAGGAAAAACAAGTTAGAGTAAAGATGATCAGAGAGGCAAGGGTTTTCTTGATATTAAATTCTTGAAAACAAAGTCCTGCAAAGTTTTACTTATGAGCAGTTGTGGAAAGACCTACATTTTTAAAAAGTAATAAGAAAATTGAAGGCACAAAAATATGTTTTGTTTTTTTTTAGTCATCTCTATTTTCTATATGCCACCTGCAAAATAAATGGCATATATATACTTTTCTGTGTAGTCATTTCCTGGCACTTATTGCCTATCAGATCACTTATTGCCTCATTAATGCATTCTTCTTTAGGTTTATAAATGGAAGACTTAAAATATCTGTAGACTCAAATGTAATTGGCACTGCATTGTGTGCTTTTCACTCTCCCAATTTTTTCATCAGTGAAGCCATCCATGACTTTAGAAGAGTATCTTCCAACAAAGCATCAGTTTCCAAATGAAAACTTTACTTTGCTATTATATTGGCAGCCTGAATTACACTACTCCTATCTTGCTATTGAATATAAGTGTTTTTGGTTTAAATAAAGAAAGCTATTAACCCAGACAATATCATAAGTTGTAATCTGATTTTATTTGTGGAAAAATCTAACTGTATTTCCAGACTACCACAATAACTTATTTTACATATTTTACTTAGCATAGTATCACTCCTCTGATTCCTTAAGACTGTATCCTCTTTAGAAACAACTTACATATTTTTAAATAGGTAAATGTAGTTCGATAACATAAACCTCAAAAGAAAAGTATCCAAAAACATGTAAAACCTCTGAATTGAAATTTAAAAATTATTTTTAAGTTTAGCTTTCTGAGTATAGATTTGGCAAGTGTATTAAATATAGAATGATAATAAGAATATTGTCTTTTCACATGCTTAGACGCTTATTGGTTTGTGATAAAAATTAGCCATTCAAAACCTTTGGGTTTGATTAAGTCATTTTGTGTTCAGGATATATTTTGCAATAGGAAATATGTTTAGATAAAGTACATTAAAATCTCAGACTTAATTTTATTAAAAAGACCTTTTGTGGAAAAAGGTCTTTCCACAACTGCTCAATTTTATGAACACTAGCTGGTTTACTTGTCCTCTGCCCTTTCGAAAAATGGCTTGCTCAGTGAAATAATGAAGATCTTACTTTAAAACCAGTTTGACCATGTCATTTCCCTTGGCAAAAGCCTACAGTTTCTTACTGTTATTTTTGTAAATTTGTCTTATCAAGTATCTATAGCCTCCATCAACTCTCACTTTCCCAATATCATTATGCTACAATTCACCAACTTTAATTTTAGATACTGTCTACATGATGTGCTCTCCAGCCAAGAAAACTAACTCCTCATCCTTAATGAAACTTTCTTACTTCTTTATCTCTGCCTCTACAGGTTAACACTTAATTGTTCAGTGACCATTCTCCCTTGCCATATTTATACTTGATTTCTTGTAAAATCTTGATTTTAAGAAAATATTCTACTGTAGGGATTCTTCCTTAATTAGCACAAATCACATATATATATATATGCTGTATCCCTCTACCATTGATTTACATGCCCTGCTCTACACAATTGGCATTTATACACTTATTTTATACATTATTATTTTCATTTTCATATTTTGTATCTTGGTAACTGATTATGACCTGATTTCACTCTGGTTCATATGACTTTCTAAATTGGAATTGTGAGGCACATTAATCCAGCATAGTCATCTCCATGAGACAATATTATGTCAGGGAGAGAGCATTGGCCCTGGAGTCATTGCCCAGGTTCCAGTTCTGGCTCCAACATTTACTAGTGGTTTGACCTTGGGTAATTTATCTAACACTTCTGAGCCTCCATTTCTCCATATCTAAATGGGGCAACAGGAGTAGCTGCTTCATAACTTCAATCTGAAAATTAAATTAGATAAGCATATAGTAAACACTCAGTAATTGAAAGTTTAACAACATTAGTTTGGACCATCCTATGCTATTAATACTGCTGCTGACAATGGATCTCTTGTTTCTGATCAACAGCTGCCTTAATCTTGTTGCTTTTGCAAATTCTATTGCATGTATACTCTATTGGCTGTATCCTGTTGGTAGGACAATCTAGTAGCTGTATACATTATCCCATTTCCTCTACCCTTCCGAAATCAGTTCTTCATTCTTAGTAATCTGGTGAGCAGACATTTTTCCCAGGTGGCCCCATCCAGTTTGATGCCTGTAGGCAGGCATATGGAGAAAGTTAATCAAGATTTCATAAACTCTGCATAAAGTTCGAAAGTGGATACCTTAGGAAAGGTACAGAGAAAATGATACTGGAGTTCAGAAAGTGGACACTTGTAATAAACAGTCAACTACAAAGAAGCTTGCAGTCTTATAAACAAATTTTCTTGTTATTAATATTCTATGTTATTTATGAAAGGATATCTGGTAGGCAAAATATGTGAATAAAGAATTAAAATTTTGATATTTAAGCAATGCTTTCATTAATAACTTTAGCAGAAAACCTTACTGGACCAATTAAAAGCAGAGACAGAACTCTTATATATTGCTGATGGGAGTATAAAATGGTTATACAATCACTTTGGAAAGTTATTTAACAATCTCACAAATTAAAAGTATGTCTACTCCATGACCCACCAATTCACTACTAGGTATATAGTGAAGGAATATTAAAAATGAGTGCATCTGTTCAAGGAAAGATTTATACAAGCATGCTCTTTGCAACTTTATTGGTAATAGCCAAAACAACACACAAACACTAAAACAACCCGGATATCCATCAAGCTGGAATAGAGGAACAATTGTGTATATTTACAAAATGGAATACTATCAAGCAAAGAAAGTACAAACTACTGGTATGGAACATCATGGATGCACCTAAAAAAGCTGTATGCTAAACGAACAAAAAGAAACCAGGCACAAAAGAATATATGTTGTATAATTCAAAATATATGAAGTTCTGCAACAAACAAGGCAAATTATGGTATTAGAACTCTGAATACTGGCTAAAATTGGAGGAGTATTGATTGGGAAAGGGGTTATCTGGGAAGTGGCATCTGGGGGTGATGGAAATATAATATTGCTGTAGATAATGATTACAGAAGTATGTATATAGGTAGAATTTCTTCACTAAGCCTGAATTTTACTACATATAAATTATATTTCAATAGAACGTGTAAAAATACAAAGCAAGACAGAGGGAGATGTCTAGTACAAGGTAGCTTCTACAATGTGTAAGTAATGGTTTACCTGTGGACATGAGGGAATATAAATATATATGCATAAATTTGTTTTTCATTTTTTTATTTCCTCAAATACATGCTGGTAAGAGCTTTACTTTTTTTAATTATCATTTTTCATTTTTAAAATATATCTGTTATGCTGCATTATCACTATTACCATGGGACTCCTGATGCCTCAGGACAAATATTTACAGCTCTTTTAAAATAAGTGTTATTATTGGCTTGGCAGATGGCAAAATATTCATGTAAGGATCACTCAGTAAGAAGATAATTGATTGTTAGTGGAGTTTAATAGTTTGATCTCCTTCACATTTCAAAGTCTATAGCATCATGGAGGACTATTTTTGTGGATGCATTTATGTATGACCATATTGTATATTTTTAAAGATTCTATAACAAGGATTAATATTCTATGGCTAATGCTGTATTTTAGTGTATTCTAAGGCTAATGTATTTCAATATTTTAAAACAAGCTAGTGCTGACAGAGTAAGTTCTGATTTATTTGAAGTGAGATCTCTCTCTTGTCTATTCCCTCCATACTCCAATCAATATATAAGCTTTCTGAAGAAGTTCTTAAAATTGGCATGAGAAGCATCCATCCATGTCCATGTAAACGGAGGTGAAATATAAAACAAGCTGTACAAAGCTACTCTATGTGAAAATTCTCTTCTACAAGTGTGTTTTTGTTCAAATAAATTTTGGATGACTTGTTTAAATGAACATTGACATGTCAAAATAAATTACAACTAAAGAGTGTACAGCACTCTCTAAACTACAGAGTGCTTTTGCAGGATTTGTCTCATTTGGTAGCTTATTATATTTGGACAGGAATATTTAATGGGATGTTTTGCTTACAGAAGTGTTCCCACACACCATGGTCTTGTTACTTGACTAGACCACTATGAATATGGCAACCTGAACTTTAATTCTGAATATACAAATGCCTCACATTTTGGCATTGTGGAAAATTGAGTAGTTCAATGTAAGTGGATTTTCCAGATATATGCTATTTAGCATTTAAAGCACTGAGATGTTTAATTATAACCACTTTTTAGAGGAATCATTATAAAACCTACAAAATGTGTTACTACTCTTTTGCAAGTCAATTTGACATGTTTTATAGTTATAAAGTAATACATGACCGCATCATGATATTTGGAAAATACAGAAATGTGTCAAGAAGGAAAAAAAAAACATCCATAGCCCTACAATTCAAATATAAACACATAATATTTTAGCATGATTTCAGATTTTTACAATGAAATATATTTCTATGTGTATTAATTAATGCAGTTATCTTTTAACTTTATACTTTACATACTGTTTTACCTTGCTTTTAAAATCAGTGCTATATCATGATGTTTTTCATATTGCTTCATGTCTAGACATACTATAAAAAATTACTAGTTATATTTTCTATATGCTTTTTATCTTCTTTTTAAGGTAATTGCTAATTGTATCATAATTTAAATAAATAAATGTTTAATCAGTTTCACAATTATATTTACATTAAAAATTAAGGATACAAAAAAAGATGGTGGTGTGAGAGGTGAGACACAGGCTACCTCCTAAAACAGCATATAACACGAAAATATAATTAATACAACTAATCCTGAAAGAGAAACAGGAAAGAGGACTGTGCCAGACTCCATACAACTGGAGAAAAGAGCAGACATTACAGAACAGGGGAGTTCAAAATAAAAATCATTAACATGCTCATGGAGGTACGGAAAGATATTCAAGAACTCAGGAATGAATTCTGGTCAGAGATCCAATCGTTGAAGAGCACAATGGACAGTATTAAAAGCATATTGGATACAGTGGAGGAAACGATAAATGAAATAGAAAATAGAGAAGAGGAAGACAAAGAAACTGAGGCACAGAGAAAAAAAAAGGATCTCTAAGAATGAAAGAATATTGAGAGAACTGTGTGAACAGTCCAAATGGAACAATATTGACATTATAGGGGTACCAGAAGAAGAAGAGAGATAAAAAGGGATAGAAAGTGTCTTTGAGGAGGTAATTGCTGAAAACGTCCCCAATCTGGGAAAGGAGATAGTCTCTCAGGCCATGGAGATGCACAGATCTCCCAACACAAGGGACCCAAGGAAGACAACACCAAGACATATAGTAATTAAAAAGGCAAAGAACAGGGATAAAGGAAGACTATTAAAAGCAGCCAGAGAGAGAAATAAGATCACATACAAAGGAAAGTCCATCAGGCTAACATCAGACTTCTCAACAGAAACCTTACAGGCCAGAAGGGAATGGCATGATGTATTTAATGCAATGAAGAAGAAGGGCCTTGAACCAAGAATACTTTACCCGGAAAGATTATAATTTAAATTTGAAGGAGGGATTAAACAATTTCCAGATAAGCAAAAGATGAGAGAATTTACCTCCCACAAACCATCTCTACAGTGTATTTTGGAGGGACTGCTATAGATGGAAGTGTTCCTAAGGTTCAATAGCTGTCACCAGAGGAAATAAAATCACAGTAAAGAAAGTAGAACAGCTAATTACTAAGCAAATGCAAAAATTAAAACAACTATCTCCAAAGTCAATCAAGGGATTGACAAAGAATACAGAATATCACACCTAATATATAAATAATGGAGGATGAAGAAAAAGGAGGAGGAAAAAATCAGAAACAAAAAAAGAACCTTTAGATTGTGCTTGTAATAGCATATTAAGAGAGTTAAGTTAGACTCTTAGATAGTAAGGAAGTTAACCATGAGTATTTGGTAACCATGAATCTAAAGCCTGCAATGACAATAAGTACACACCTATCAATAATCACCCTAAATGTAAATGGACTGAACACACTAATCAAAAGACATAGAGTCACTGAATGGAAAAAAAAACAAGACCTATCTTATGCTGCCTGCAAGAGACTCTCTTTAAACCCAAAGACATACACAGACTAAAAGTGAAGGGATGTAAAAAGATATTTCATGCAACTAATAGGGAGAAAAAAGCAGGAGTTGCACTACTTGTATCAGACAAAATAGACTTCAAAACAAAGAAAGTCACAAGAGAATAATAAGGACCTTACATAATGATAAAAGGGTCAATTCAACAAGAAGATATAACCATTTTAAATATCTATGTGCCCAAAACAGAGCACCTACATATGTGAAACCAATACTAACAGAATTAAAAGGAGAAATAGAATGCAATGCATTTATTTTAGGAAACTTGAAAACTCCACTCACTCTGAAGGACAGATCAATCAGACAGAAAATAAGTAAGGAGACAGAGGCAATGAACAACACAATAGAACAGATGGATCTAACAGACATCTACAGAAGTCTACACCCAAAAGAAGCAGAACACACATTCTTCTCAAGCGCACACGGAACATTTTCAGGAATAGGTCATACACTAGGCCACAAAAAGAGCCTCGGCAAATTAAAAATGATTGAAATTTACCTATCAGTTTCTCAGACCACAAAGTATGAAACTAGAAATAAATTACGCAAAGAAAATAAAAAATCCCACAAACACATGGAGGCTTCACAACATGCTCCTAAATAACCAATGGATCAATGACCAAATAAAAACAGAGATCAAGCAATATATGGAGACAAATGACAACAATAATTCAACACCATAAAATCTGTGGGACGCAGTGAAGCCTGAGTTAAAAGGAAAGTATATTGCAATACAGGCCTACCTCAGGAAAGAAGAACAATCCCATATGAGCAGTCTAAACTCACAATTAACGAAACTAGGAAAAGAAGAACAAATAAGGCCCAAAGTCAGTAGAAGGAGGGACATAATAAAGATTACAGCAGAAATAAATAAAATCAAGAAGAATAAAAGAAAGAAAGAATCAATGAAAGCAGAAGCTGGTTCTTTGAGAAAATAAACAAAATAGATAAACCCCTAGCCAACCTTATCAAGAAAAAAAGAGAGTCTACTCGCATAAAGAGAATCAGAAATGAGAAAGGAAAAATCACTACGGACACCACAGAAATACAAAGAATTATTAGAGAATACTATGAACAATTGGTATATGCTAACAAACTGGATAACCTAGAAGAAATGGACAACTTTCTAGAAAAATACAACCTTCCAAGGCTCACCCATAAAGAAACAGAAAATCTGAACAGACCAATTACCAGCAACGAAATTGAACTGGTAATCAAAAACATACCTAAGAACAAAATGCCTGCACCAGATGGCTTGACTGCTGAATTTTATCAAACACTTAGTGAAGACCTAATACCCATCATCTTTAAAGTTTCCCAAAGAGTAGAAGAAGAGGGAATACTTCCAAACTCATTCTATGAGGCCAGCATCACTCTAATACCAAAACCAGGCAAAGACACCACAAAAAAAGAAAATTACAAACCAATATCCCTGATAAACATAGATGCAAAAATACTCAACAAAATATTAGCAAACAGATTTCAAAAGTACATCAAAAAGATCATCCATCATGATCAAGTAGGATTTATTCCAGGGATGCAAGGATGGTACAACATTTGAAAATCCATCAACATCATCCACCACATCAACAAAAAGAAGAACAAAAACCACACGATCATCTCCATAGATGCTGAAAAATCATTTGACAAAATTCAACATCCATTCATGATAAAAACTCTCAACAAAATGGGTATAGAGGGCAAGTACCTCAACATAATAAAGGCCGTATATGACAAACCCACAGCCAACATTATACTTAATAGTGAAGCTGAAAGCATTTCCTTTAATATCAGGAATAAGACAAGGATGCCCACACTCCCCACTTTTATTCAACATTGTACTGGAGGTCCTAGCCATGACAGTCAGACAACACAAATAAAAGGCATCCAGATTGGCAAGGAAGAAGTTAAACTGTCACTGTTTGCAGATGACATGATATTGTACATAAAGAAACCCTAAAGAATCCACTCCAATCTACTAGATCTAATATCTGAATTCAGCAACGTTGTGGGATACACAATTAATACACAGAAATCTGTGGCATTCCTATACACTAACAATGAACTAGCAGAGAGAGAAATCAGGAAAACAATTCCATTCACAGTTGCATCAATAAGAATAAAATACCTAGAAATAAACCTAAACAAGGAAGTGAAAGACCTATACTCTGAAAACTATAAGACACTCATGGGAGAAATTAAAGAAGATACCAATAAATGGAAACACATCCCATGCTCATGGATAGGAAGAATTCATATTGTCGAAATGGCCATCCTGCCTAAAGCAATCTACAGATTCAATGCAATTCCTATGAAAATACAAACAGCATTCTTCAACAAACTAGAGAAAATCGTTCTAAAATTCATATGGAACCACAAAAGACCCTGAATAGCCAAAGCAATCCTGAGAAGGAAGAATAAATCCTGAGGGATTATGCTTCCCAACTTCATGTTCTACTACAAAGCCACAGTACTCAAGACAGTTTGGTACTGGCACAAGAACAGACCCATAGACCAATGGAACAGACTAGAGAGCACTGATATAATCCAAACCATATATAGTCAATTAATATATGATAATATATGATAATATATGATAAAGGAGCCATGGACATACAATGGGGAAATGACAGCCTCTTCAACAGCTGGTGTTGGCAAAATTGGACAGTTACATGGAAGAGAATGAAACTGGATTATTGTTTAACCCATACACAAAAGTAAACTCGAAATGGATTTAGGACCTGAATGTAAGTCATGAAACCGTAAAACTCTTAGAAGACAACGTAGGCAAAAATCTCCTGAATATAAGCATGAGCAACTTCTTCCTGAATGCATCTCCTTGAGCAAGGGAAACAAAGGTAAAAATGAACTCATGGGACTACAACAAACTAAAAATTTTCTGTATGGCAAAGGACACCATCAACAGAACAAAAAGGCATCCTACAGTATGGGAGAACATATTTTCAAATGACATATCTGACAAGGGTTTAACATCCAAAATATATAAAGAACTTACATGCCTCAACACCCAAAAAGCAAATAACCCGATTAAAAAATGGGCAGAAGATATGAAGAGACAGTTCTCCAAAGAAGAAATTCAGATGGCCAACAGGCACATGAAAATATGCTCCACGTCACTAATTATCAGGGAAATGCAAATTAAAACCACAATGAGATATCACCTCACACCAGTAAGTATGGCCACCATCCAAAAGACTAAGAACAACAAATGTTGGCGAGGATGCAGAGAAAGGGGAACCCTCCTACAGTGCTGGTGGGAATGTAAGCTAGTTCAACCATTGTGGAAAGCAATATGGAGGTTCCTCAGGAAACTAAAAATAGAAATAACATTTGACCAGGGAATCCCACTCCTTGGAATTTACCCAAAGAATACCACTTCTCAGATTCAAAAAGACACATGCACCCCTATGTTTATAGCAGCACTATTTACAATAGCCAAGATATGGAAGCAAACTAAGTGTCCATCAGTAGATGAATGGATAGAGAAAAGGTGGTACATATACACAATGGAATACTATTCAGCCATAAGAAACATTTGAAACAACATGGATGGAGCTGAAGGATATTATGCTCAGTGAAATAAGCCAGGTGGAGAAAGACAAGTGCCAAATCATTTCCCTCATTTGTGGAGTATAACAATGAAGCAAAACTGAAGGAACAAAATAGCAGCAGACTCAGAGACTCCAAGAAGGAACTAGTGGTTACCAAAGGGGAGGGTTGTGGGAGGGTGGGTGGGGAGGGTGGGAGAAGGACATTGAAGGGTATTTTGTTTAGTACACTTGGTGTGGGGGATCACGGGGAAAACAGTGTAGCACAGAGAAGGCAAAAGTGAATCTGTGGCATCTTACTACACCAAAGGACAGTGACTACATTTGGGGACTTGATAATATGGTTAAATGTAGTAACCATGTTGTTTTTTCATGTGTAACCTTCATGAGTGTATATCAATAATACCTTAATAAAAAAATAATAAAAATTTAAGGATGCTTATATTATAAATAACAGACTTCAACCTCTTGTCATAAATGTATATATCATATTACATAATGTATAAGGGTTAGCTGAATTCAGTGAATAAAGAATCTCTGCTATGTAGTTGGAGATAATCTTTTATATAGTTATTCTGTGATTATTTATACTTGTCTAAAACATGATGTCAATCTTGAGTATCTGTGAAAGTTTAAAAATAGACACTGCCTAGAAATTCTTAATAGCATTAAATTTAAATATAGTATTCTCGATGTTTTCTAGTGCGATTCCTTGTATTGAAATATAAAATCAAACAATAAACACAATACCATTAAACCAATAATTAGCCTGAAGCTTCCGAATATATATACATTACATATATAAAATTAAGTATGAAGTAGTAAAATACTGTAAACGTAGGATAAAATGGCCTTTGCAATTTCATGAAAATTGAACATGTCTCTTTATTATGGAATCCGAACACTTCAAGGTGGCTTCTGTCCTTGAAATCCTAGGACATACAACTTTAAAATGGGGGTGACATCTTCATTTATATTGAGTGATAGGTACAAAGAGAGCTACCTTCTCAAATATACTTTATATGGGTCCTTCTTGACATTGAGAATCACAGATGACAAATATAAACCCTTAGGGCTTTATTTATAAAGTCACATCTGTACATTCACATTGGCTCTATTTATGAAAAGAGACAGACTGGATAAAAATAGTCAGGTATCATAACCCAATGAAGTGCTCAAAGAATGCTGTTAAACACATAGTCAACTGTAAACCAACTGGCCCTGTATTCTAGGGGCAATTATTCAGAAAACTCTAATGTAAATTTTCCATAAAATTATACTAACCCACAATTTTGTCCTTTCTTGAATTGTAATGTGGACACAGTAATTCTACAAGCTCCATGAGGACAGGAGCTGTAGGCATTTTGTTATCTCTTGTATATGTAGCACCAAGCACAGTGCTCAACATTTAGTAGGTGTTCAATAAATACTTTCATTGAATAAAAAAAATACAGATTGGTCATAAAGTATAAAGAAATTAGAAATAGAGCATTCTAGGGAGATTAAATGTTGTATTTATATATAGTAACATTCATATACCTCTATATGTATATCTACATTATAAAGTAATTAAAAAACACAAAAGTTTTATTAAAGAAAGTTTTCATCAATCTCTCTGTCCTGAAAAGGTGTCTCATTTTAAAAATATTTTCATCCCTTTAATGCTATAGATCTTAGTTAATAAATTTTTAAAAAGCAATATAATTGAACTAGTTAATAATAGTGTTTTATATTTCCAAGAGCTAATAGCAAAACTTCCTGCATTGTGTAAGGAGGTATAGGACAGGGGTTAACTACATGCAGATATTAATAATACTTTCAGCAAGGCTAATAAACCTGTCCAAAATATTGCCCTTACATTTTCACTACTTTTTCTTGTTGTAGGTTGGGTACTCAGAAGCTAAAATATTCTCTTTTTCTAGGAATCATCTTCAATGTAGTGGCTTTTGGAGTTCTGGCTGTGGCAAGTGGGACCTAAGGTAGTGGGAGATATTTGTTGGTATTGGTCATTTAAAGTTGAATATATTACATTGAGTATTTGCTCAAATAAAGGGAAAAAATTTAAATCTTAAACAGAATAATGTAGTAGTCTGTCCACATATATCTGTATATAGATGCATATGTCTTTCTGTAGGTCTTAGACATGTGTATTCATTTTACTCACTGGAGAGTGTTTAGTATGCAATTTATTAAACTGTCATCATTTGCCTGATGATTTTATTAAAATACCACAATTGCTATTCTATACATCAAGAAAATGATCCTCTGTTGTAATATAAATGCAGGATTTTGTGCATTTTTTCATCCCAATGAGTTTTGTGGGGGTAGGTGATTTATGCTTCTATCTTTTTATTCAGAGAATGTTGGTATAACAAGATGACAGTTTATTCATCACAGCTTCATTGAATTGCTTTTCATGATATTTAAATAATGAATGTCATAAATGGGTATTCCAAAATAATGTTCTGGTATATTTTCTCATTTAAAAATGTGTGTGTGTGTAAGATTTTCTGCTGCTATCTTTGATACAGCTGTCAATGATCTCTTATTCAGTTGAGTGGTTCTTTTATCCTCCCCCCATCAGAAACCAAGGGAAGCAAATTTTAAATTGTTCTAGTCCACTAAATAGACTTCTGCCAATATATAGAGGGTTTTGGTGTTTGTTATATCACTGTACTTTATTGAATAACCTCCACTGAGATACCAAAACTCAATATGAAAAATGAAGGGAAGCACATTTTTACAGTTGGGGTTCTTTCCTCAGAGTCTAGGTTCCTCCTCAGGAGTTAGTCACTTAGGTAAGGGCAGTAACTCTTTTCATGTTGAGCCTCCCTAAAAACTAACCAAGTAGTAACTGAGTGACTTCAAGTGTATTAAAATTAACATAATGTATGTGGTAGAGAGCTCTAGTTAATTCCTGCAGTAATCCTGCAAGGTAAGGTTTTATTCCCACCTTGCAGATGAATAACTAAACTCAGAAAAGCTAAAAACACTGTCCAAGGTCCTAGAACTAGTAAGAGAGAGAAGAGATTCCATCACTGCCCTCCTACTACGAAGCCTGTGTTTCCTTATCTATTCTGTGACATCTCCCAGTAATGTAAACACTGTATGTAGAAGGCTACATTTTAACTTCAAGCATTTAAACACATCTTTTTCAAAATTGCCCTCATGTTTTCTCAGAAAAGTCATTGAATATAAATGAACATTTGCCTCCCATTCAGTCAGTACTTCCTAGAAAAAAAAACTCATCTTATTCTACAGTGAAAAACTCCACTGCTATTTTGAGAAAATACTGTGTTGAATAGTTGGAATGTTTCACAGAGTAAAATACCAGTTCCTTTTTGCTCCAGCTCTTCCTAGATTTGAAATGTCAGGATGAGTCATTTCTCTATATTCTGGAAGAATGTGAGACAGTAGGGAATATTTGGAGATGCCAGACACATACAATGTGGCATCCAGACCAAAGGGAGTGATAGGTCAGTGCCTGGCAGATGGCATAATGAGCTGGAGAGGCTACTGACAGATGGACTTGATATTTGGGTAAAGCAAAAGAGCTTTTGGCTACTAACACAAAGCACAAGGAAGGCACCGAAGGAGTCTACTCCCTTCTGATGATGATGCCAGCTTGGATTTAGCAGATGATATGGTGAGGATGAGACATATGGAAGATAGTAATGTGATGTTCTCTCATAGGTATGGTATGGAAGAGGCAACTAATGAAATCAGTGAGTGTTTGAGGTTTTTGATTAATTAAACTCTTGTGAGGTGGGCATATTTTTAATGTATGCTTACTTTTATGTTGTCAAGCTAAAGTATGAATTTATAAATTGCTTATTTATACTATAAGGTTAAACTTTAAATCTTACTACAGGTTTTGTGAGTTAGGCAAATAACTCCAACTATATATTGTATATTTTATATTAGGAAAATAAGGTATTGATACCACTTTAAACAATCATAGTAAGTGGATTTTCTAAGCTAGATTTTTGCTCTGAGGCCACTTAAAAAGAGCCACTATTTTTTTATTTATTGATCAACGTAGCTTTTTGTGTGGATGATATTCTATCAATTTAAAGAGATGATGACACAATTAAGTAACCAATAATAGAGCATTGAGATGTTTTCCCCAGTAGTGATGATTAAAGTGCATCAGTCCTGTCAAATTCTTTTATCTATCTGTAACATATGCTATATTGAGTAATTGATTGGCAATTTCTGGTTTAAAATATATCTAACCTTTAGCCCCTGATGAAGTGTTTCTAAACTTCCTATAAAAATATGAATCCACAGAAAATGATGAGAACACACAGAATGAAACAAAAACGAACAGGCAAAACAAAAACAAAGGTCAGTATATGGGCTAATGATATCCGACTAAGAAAACAGAAAAAGTTTGCCTTATGAGAGTAAGAGGGTGAGGTTACCCAGCTCTACACTTGTGGCCCACAGCTCAGAGTCCCAGGGTCTACAATACCCAGAATCTGGACAAGAATATCTCTACTAGGAAAGTGCTACTTTATGAGGCAAACAGAGTATGAATATCCCCATCCATCATTTTTTATTCATTGAGAGACAGCAACTCCCAGAAAATTGACTGGATAGGCAATTAGTAGTAGCATATTTTGTCCTGGGAACATGTAAGACTGTATATACCTGGGGACTAGAAATTATACATTTTTATTGTACATTTAAAACAAGGTTGAGTGTAGAAAAAGATTTACTGACGCAAAGCAAAACTATGTTAAGATTAAGATTATGACAGCTAAAAACTGTAAATAACACTAAAATATGTGGACATTAACTTATCCTATAACTATAGATCAAAAAAACAAATTAATCATTCTTTGAGTTTGCGAAGACTTGTACCAAGAGCAAACAACTCACTGGTTCTTTTGCCAAGTATTTTATCTGAGGAGAACTTGCCTCATTTGAAAACGAGTAAAGAGAAAAAATTCATCACACAGGCTAAGAAAAAACAAAACAGCAGACTTGGGAAATGGAACATAAAA
>JAQQAC010016209.1:105392196-105585822 GCA_029783875.1 Phataginus tricuspis | reverse complement strand
GATGGGCAAGATAAGGAATTGTCTCAGTTAACTAAAAATGCAATAGAAGATCCAGAAATTAAAATGCATGTTAGAGTTACTAAGAAGAAAATACTGTAGAATATCAAATTAGTAATGTAGAATAAAAATTGAGAAAGTTTTACTGGAGTCCCAAGAAAAGGAAAAAGGTATGAAAATGAAAGGGAAAATGGTAACTATGGAGGAAAGAAATGGAGATCTAGCCAATAACGAAGTTATAATAAAAAAAATATAGTGGAAGACAACTTTCCTGAGGTGAAGAAATACCCTTATACACACACTGAAAAGGCTTACCAGATTTCAGACAAAAATAGTGAAAAGAAACCAGATCTAAATATATTCTGGTTAAATTCTTACATTATAAGGGTACATTTTAAAATCCTGCAGGCATCTGGAAAGGGGAAAAATAATAATTTAGAAAAAAGAGAGCTGGCTCTGGATTTATCTGTAACTTCTTAATCCTGAAGGCAATATAACAACATCCAAAGAGATTTGGACAGAAAAGGATTTGACATGGCTTAATTCAGTCATGATGACTTTCATGTGACAAAACAATAGAAATAAATCTTCATATATAGAAGGATTCAGAAAATACACCACCCATTTAGATTTTCTTCAAAAAGTTACTTTAGGCCTTATCCCAGCCAACTGAGAGGTATCTTTTTAAAGGCTAGAGTGTGAAAGCAATTTATTATGGTCTAGAGTGTGAAAGCAATTTATTATAGAACCAGAAAAATTTTCATTTTACAGTTTGGACACCATGTTGAGGAATCATGGTGAGACTATATGTTTTCAGGTGGGTTCTACAGCCTGGAGGTGAAGTTTGAATTTGCAGTACTGTCCTCAGGTGCTATTTTTTCATTTTCACTCCTTTTCTAGTACCAGGAAATGTGTTTCTCAAGCCATGTCTTTTATTTCACAGTTGAGATGGAATCTTGTCATGTTTAATGACAACTAACAACAACTATTGGAGGTATACCATTCCAGCAGTTGTTAGCAACAAATACTTTACATAGTCACCATATTAGAATATTGTGCCAGGAGAATTACTGAATAGTTTTTCCTCTCTACAAAATAATACCTGTTTAAAGTAATATAATGGACTTATTATAACAAAATCTAAGAAATAATTTACTGCATCTTTAAAATTCATTGACTGCCTTGATTGTTGCTACAGACTGATGATTTGTGATTTATAGCATGTAAGGTCATATGTGACAATGATAATGCATTGAATAATCATTAAAGTTATGGGGGTGGCTTGAGATATCTGAGGTGGATTTTTTTCACAAAAATACCTCATTTTCACTGGAATGTGAAATATTATGTAAAAAGGAAAAGAAAAGGTAAATGCAGAATTTTCCACCTCAACTTCAACCAACACCCTAATTACCCAATGGTCAATATTCATGACCCAGATGCACAATATTATTCATTTATTCATCCAACAAATATGTATTGAAGAACTCCTATGTGCAAAGAATTTCACTGGGCTCAGATACACACTATGATAACCTTGTATGGTGATCACCACTTTTCTACTTCTTCACTTTTAGTAAACCTTTTCTTCAACACACTGTAATATTCAAACTCTCATAATTATTCTACTTTAATGATTTCCTGGATTTAAATCACTCCATACACATGTCACAGCACAAAGCAAATCACTTCAACTACACTCTTACCATTGTTCTAGTTCCCTGATCACTTTTATTTTTGCTGATAATCCCTGACTTGTATAATAGTATGATATATGATGAGAAGGTTATTGATCAGAAAATACTGGAAAGCCAAATATTTATTTTAGCAAAACAAAACAATACAAACGTAAAGCCTATTTCCTAATGCTACATATGCTTCAGAAGCTGGAACTGGTTTTACCAGTAGTATGTGAACATAAAATAAGGACCAAAAATTGGGATAGAGAAAAATGTTCTTCCATTCTTCCTAATGACATTTCTTCATCTCTTCTTGGGACTTTGAAATTCAGGTCTTTGGTAGATTAGATTGAATTTCATCTTTGTAAATATATGTATAACTTCTGGGGCCAAAAATCTAAAAATTATTTTGAAAGGAACTTTTCCTCGTCTAGATCATTCTTGCAGATACTACATAGGGACTTTATACATGAGTTTACTCACAGTTACCAATTTTATCTGAAGGTCATTTGGCTTCTACCATTGAAGAGTGGTGTGTGTGTCTGTGTGTGTGTAAAACCTTTCCGTAAATCTAATAATTTTGAGGATGATGAATTTAGATCTCCCTTTACTTCAAGAAAAGAAGTCTCCCATTCAGTGTCACATACTACAAACTGAGGGACAAGTGAGGCTGAAGGAAAGCTAGAAAAGCTAAATATAGGTTATATTATTTCAATATGATGAGATAATGGATTCTTTTGGAAAACCAGCAGAAAGTTGGGACTTATAGAATTGACTTAGTTTATTGAAAATTCAGGCCATTTTACTAGTTGTTGGTTCATCTACATCCTATCTTCCCATTCCTTATTATTTTATTGTAAATAAATTTCCATGTATTCAGATTAGGGTATTTTTCTTTAAAAAGTTTCTGTGGGAAGTTGTATGGCATAATGGATAAGACCAAGGACTCTGAAAGCAAGTTACTTGGGTTTGAATCCTAAGTCATTCCCAGGCTATGTGAACTCGTGCTTCAGTTTTTCACTTTCCTCATCTGTAAAATAAAGGAAAACGCTCTCTCCATAAAATCTTCCTATGAGGCATAAGGAATAATAATAGTACCTCACTCGCAGTTTGATTTCAAGGATTCAGTTAGAATACATATTTATATATATAGACAAGCAGAGTTTGCATGCATATATATAAAATGAATAATTACATTTACAGGTGTCACTAAAATTCATACATATAACAGTTGATCCTTGAACAATGCAGAGGTTATATTAACTTTTGACTCCCCCAAAACTTAACTACTAATAGCCTGCTGTCAACTAGAAGCCTTACCAATACCATAAACAGTCGATTAGATTAACACACAGTTTGTATGTTACGTATATTACATACTGTAATCATACAATAAAGTTAGCTAGAGAAAAGTAAATGTCATTATCGTAAGAAAGAGCAAATACATTTACTGTACTGTATTGTATTTATTGATACCATAAGTTTACAACATCTCTTTAAGATGAATTTTTTGCTAGTATCTTCATCAATGTTGTCTTATGTGATACAAAACAATGTAGATGTTGTATGCGTTACTCACACTAGACATCAAAAATGAAAAGATAAAGTGAAAAAGAAATTCATACTTATTTACAGGTATAATTATTCATAAACTGATAGCAAAGAAGCAGCAATATGTTTGCTTCAGGGTATCCTAGTGTAATCTATACAATTGTTTCATGGTAGCCTAGCCTAACACTAGTGAATGGATCATTCTAAAATTTTTATGGCATGCAGTATTACAGTAATATTCACAATGCAGTATTAGACATAGCTAACTTTTTCTTAAGTTCTTCAATATTTCTAGGCTATGTAGTTTGCACGTTTTTCAAATTGTTGCAAATCTCCAAAAAATTTTCCAATTTACCTATTGAAAATAATCCACATATACGTGGACCCATGTAGCAAGCCCATGTTGCTCAAGTGTTAGCTGTACAAAATTTAGAACAGTGAATATCACAGAGTAAGTGCTCAACAAATGTCAGCTGTTTTTATCTTATATGAGTAGTATTTTAAGTCAATAACTATCTTTATTTTGCCCCTCCACTAGAATAACCAATCGACGTGTATAGATTTCTAGATTGGCAATCTTTTTCCCACATTTAGAATTCCATAGATGTGTTAAAATTGTCTCCAAATGTTGTCAATGAGGTATCTGATCCGAGTATGATTTTTAGTTCTCTAGAGAAAATTTTTTAATTCTGGGAGCTTATCACTTGTTTTTTCTTCTGTCCTCTCTGTTCATAAACTTTACCAGGGTATGTTTAACTGCATGAATTCATTGAGATTTGTATTTTCATTTGACAGCATTTGTATCATTGGTGAGTTATGCAGGTGTCTCTAGCATGCCATTATCTTAAACCAAAAGATTTTTTTATCCATAATTATTGAAATATATAAATTAAAATCTTTAGCTTTATCATGCTTATGATTTTTAAATTATTTTCACTTAAAGTATAAGCATTTTTTTTCTTTAAGATTTTGCATTATTTTGTACTGGTTTCAAAGATAATAATAGCAAGAAATACCAAGCAGCATTGTAAGTGTTTTACCTTTATTAATCTTCTTTAATCCTCACAACAACCTTATGACATAGGTATTCTCATTATTGTCCTTATTTTGTAAATGACTAAATGAACCATTGAAAGGTTAAATAACTTGCTCAAGATAACAAAACCAATAAGTGGTAGAGCTGAGGTTTCAATCAAAACAGTCTAGCTTCTGAGTCTGTCCTCTTGACCACTAAGCTTCTCAACAGTATTTTCTCTTTTTTGTAGTTTTATAATGAGACAAATTTACTAGAGCAGCATTTATTAACGTCCAGGGCTAAAAACTCAATGGCTAGTACTTCAGCACTTGGGTTTCTTGATGTTTTAAAGACAAGCATTGCTCTTCTGCTTTTAACAAGAAATCTTTTAGTTATCCATATTCTTTCATTAGTCAACTAAAGGTGAAAAATATAATTGCAAAAATCATGACTGCATTTACAGGTGACACTAAAATTCATAAATTATGCATATTTCCATCTACACTACCATGTTACTTACACAAGAAATTGCTGATATTCAGAGCCTCATTTGATAACTGACTTTTAACGTCCGTTGCACTGCCATTAAGAAATGGGAATATTTAAATGTGTAGGTAGTTGTCTCTGCCCTTCACATATTGGCCTTTAGAACTGATTGCCAATAGCTTCAGGCATTTAATAATGTAGTTTACAGCGGGATCATATTAGTGGGGTCTTTCCTATGCCAACATTTTGCTCAAAGAATTCTTAAGCCAAAAACTGCATCTGTGCATTGGAAATAACTCTCAGAATATTTAATGATGAAATTAGTTGCAATAGGTAAAATGAGAATACAGAATGAGCCGAGTGGATAAATAAATGTTATATCTATCACCAACTCATATTTTAAAAATGCTTGATAATAAGACAACTCTCACTCTAATAATCAATGTCAGTATCTGTATGTTAATGTCTGTCATTTTTAAGAACTTTGTCACATGAAATCATGTCTATATTGAATATCCTGAGAATACATTCATAAGGCACTAGTGAACTTGGTTTTCAGGAGAGGCTGTTAAAATGAATAATGGATGTTCCTAATGTTAAGGTATTTCTATCACTACCACAAAATATTTATATATACATATATATGTATATATATATATAAGGTTAAACATTATTTTAATGAAATAATCCAACTGCAAATATTTTTTCAAATGTTTAAAAAAGAACTTTATACTTCATATCTCACCACTCCTCTCCCAACATACTCTGACCGAACCACAAAAGTACTTGCCAAGGCCTTTATCTTGGACTAAAAGACCCCTCATCTATTGATCTGAGTCCTTCATTAGTCTGTAAGTTCCTAGAAGACAGGGACTTTGCTCAATCCAACACATAGTAAAATAGTTAACACATAGTAGATGCTCAAAAATTTTTCTTAACTAACGAATGAGTGGTTAAATGAAAAATTAATTATTTGATTAGCATATAGATTAAAATTGAAGACAAAGGAAGAAATTATGTTTTCCAGAAAGGATTGTCAGAATGAGAATAGAAAACTGGATATACATAGAGCCCCAAGGGAGCCAGAATTAAATGAAAGAGCAAGTGATAGGAACAAATAAAGGATGTTCAAAGAGGTAGGAGAAAAATGAAAGAGTAGTTATAAAACAGGGAAAAGAAAAATTCTAGGAGTTGGGACTTACTAACAATGCCAAATGTTATGGAAAAGGTAAGCAGTTTGAAGACTGAAATTAACTATGAATGTAAAATCATTCTTATAAATAGAATTTTATATATAGTATAGTGTCAATTCAAGCAGTGTTAACAATTAAGAACAAATAATTTGAATTAAAGGTACTCCACATATGGTAAATTGCCAAGGCTGGTCTGCATTATACACTACAGAAGCAATTGAAACTTAAGGTAAAGTGTTTATTAAAAACAGGACACTTAGTTTTCTTTCTGTATTTTAATAGAATGTTGGAATAGGAGATACAAAGTAATAATGTTTATTACTGAATATATAAATTTCATTCAGAATTTAAAAGCTTTAAAACATGTAAAGAGAAATAAAATTAACAAATGCAGGAACTTTAATTAGAATAAAAAGTAAAAATATTCTTGTAGCATTTATCTCAGATGTAGTCATTATTTTTACAGTGCAAATGAATTCAAATTTCATACTTCTAAGCTGATTAAATAGAGCCTCCTCATTCAATTTCATGAAACTGTCCAATCTACAGAAAATTTGGGTATTAAAATTTACTGTACATGACAACTGGACTCATTTTCAGAATGCAGTCTACTACCTCCATGTGATTAGATTTCCTATTATAAGCTCTGAAAAGGTTAATGAATACCTTAGCCAAGCAGCTCAGGTTTTATAATTGGGTGTAATAAGTAGATATGGTGATGGAGTTCCTCATTAATATAATTGTAATGCAGATCCACAACGTGTTATAAAAGCACCATAGTGAGAGATCTAAAGAGAAATAATGTCTCATGTATTGGTAGTTTGTAAACATCATCTAGAAATACACTGTATATTTCTGTTTATTGATTAACTGCAAAATATATCTCAGAAACAACTAATTCTTGTTTTAAACTATGAAGAAAGTTAGAATGACCTGGTGACAGGAATTCCCATCTCTCTATTCCAGCCTCCGAAGGAGAGAGACAGAGACACAGGGAGAGACGGAGAAAGGAATGGAGTGAAGCACAGGGAAGGGGATAAAAGAGGAGAGAAAATGAAAAATTGCTTTAAGACAAAGAATCAAATGAGGGATGAAAATATTTGCTCTTCTTTTGGCTACCTTGTGCTTAACTCTCTGCTCACCACGAAAATAACATACTCCGAGTATCAATCCAAAGTTTACTTCCCCCAAGACAGCTATGATGAATGCCACCTTATACAATTATCCCTTGCTTCCTGACCCTTAGCTTGAAGTACTTTAATCATAAAAGTTGTTACCCATACATTTATCTACAGCATAATGCTTAAGAACAAAAGACTGTGGAGAGAAGCCTGCCTACATTCAAATCTCAATTCTGTTATATTAGTTTTGTGATCCTGGAAAAATCATTAAAAATACCTAAATCAGTGTATTTCCTGCACTGTTTCCTGACTAACAGTGATAAAAAAGATGCTTTTCAGCTTGGTTCAGCTTTCCCTCCCAGCCACATCTTCTATTATTCCTCCCTTATGTGATACACTCAATCCCTAGCACATCATACATTTGAATACCTGGATCTTGGTTCACACTATTTCCTTTGCCTGTAAGACTTCATACTATATGAGAAGCTACTATTTTATGAAGCTACTAATTTATGGTACAAATGCCACCTCCTCTTTGAAGACCTCTCAAAATGCAGTGAAGACTTTCCTTGTGTGTGATTCTATAGCATTTATAATCCTTACTCCTAATGAAGATCTGCCTTAAGAATTTATTGGTAAGGTTTTGGGGAAAAGAACAGTGGATAAAGTAGTTTTCGATGCTGTTTATGTTCTAGGGTAATCTAAATTTTTAGGTAATGTGACTTACAAAGACTGTCTTGGTTAAAAAAGAGTGACACATCAAGAGTGTGCTACTGTTTCTCACAAATTAAATGATGGTTGCATAAGAAATAAACACAACTACTAAAAAAATTCTGAACTATTTCTGTGCATTCCCACTGTTCTTTTTAATTCACTAAGCCAGACCCCTTGTCAGAAAGTCTGCCTTCTCAACTGTTTTTCTCTAATTATCTCCTTGTTTGTGAATGCAATGAGAATGTTAGGCAATTTAAGAAGCTCCTACTCAGTCTTCTATGTACTTAAGAAAATAAGGACACATATGATAGAGAGTGTTACCAGTTTGCACATTAACTCTCATTTGACAGACTATCAGACAGGTATTGAGAAAGCCACCAATGAGTATTTCAAATAATATTTTGTAAAGAGCATGTTAACTCCAGCTAGTGGAACAGATCAAGATAAGACATGTCTACGTTAATACTTTCCATAGATTCCTTAAGCCAGGAATTAAAAACCCACATAAATGCAAATAATTTAATATTACTTTTCTGTGTTACTTTCTGTTTCAAGAAATGCTTCATATACTTTATATTTATAATTTTTCATGAAAATGCAGGGAAACTGAGAGAAAGCCATGGTGGGGAATGAGTGCCGTGTGAAAGAAATGTGCAAAGACAGAGAGAAGGGAAGAAAGGAAAGTGGAAGGGGCAAAAGGAAGCAGTAGCATTCGTCACTTCTCTTGACTCTCTAAAGAATTTTTTATTTTGTATAACAATTTAATGTCTCATATTGGAGCCGTTTGATAGACAATGAGTAGTTCTGTCCTACCCACTGAGGAAAACAAAATACAGCTCTTAGCTATGCTTAATGTCAGGAAATCCTTTCTGTTTCTCTGGACTTCGAGGGTTCCTGGCTAATTTAAAAGAAAATGAAGGCAGTCATTTAGAAGATATTATAAATTCTTTTTATAGCCAATCAAATACACAGTGTCCGACAATACAGTACCTTAAATCTCTTTCCAAACTGTACATCTAAATTCTCTTGATGAATTTTTGTGTTTCTCCAATATAATGTTAAAAACTAAAAATCTGAGCTTCACTAAAACATCATTACGCAGGGAGCCCTCCTCATGTCTGAAAGAATACCATAGGGATAAAATGAAAAACATTTTATCAATGAGGGCTGTAGTACTAATTCTTTTCTCTTGAAGAACTATGGCTGAACACCTCTGATGCTTACGTGTGATGCTCAAAATAATTCCATAATTTCATCATGGTAAGTTATGTTGCAGTAACAAACAAGTCCAAAATGTCAGTGGCTTAGAAAAACAGAGATGTATTTCTCACACACAATATCAGCTTATTATTGGTTGTCTAGGGGCTCTGCTCAGAGACACCTAACTCTGAAACCCAGGCAGATACAACAATCACTAATTTGAATAACATCACTCATTGTGACAAACGGAAAAGAAAGCTCTGGAAGGTTTTTCATCTCAAATTAAATGTTCTGCATTGGCAAGTAAACGGCTCAGCACTAAGGCCAGAACTAGAGGTGGTACAGTAAATGCAATCCTGCCTTGTGCCAGTAAGGAGAGGAGAATTGGAATATTTTGGGAAAGCATAATAATGACTTCTATGTATAATTCCATATGAAGTCTCCCCAGCAAGTTGCAAAATTATCAAGTCTCCATACAGAGCAGAAAATGGGTGAGAAAGCAACATTTAAATGAAACTGAAGAAACACACAATATTTTGGGAGTTTTAGGAATTTCTGACAATATTCTGCAGACTGCATATTTTCAATATGAAAGCACTGAAACTGAAAGAAAACTATGAGGAAACCTGGTTAGAAACTAGCAAATAATCCCTTATACCAAAATCATGTAACCGGATTATAGCAGGGTTAAAAAGAATAGTCTGAGCATACTGTAGTTTGATAAAATATTAGGAGCTTCACATTTTTGATGGATCAAAAACGACAATGGACTTTTGTCTAGATGCTGAAGAGATCATTGCTGCGTTAGCTCTTCTAGTCTCACCCATGACACAGCTGCACAGATTTTCCCATTACTATCCCTTATTGTTTCCTCTCTGACTTACAAAATGTTTCTTTTACTTTTTCTAACCCAACCCATTCAGTTGCACTCCTGCTTCATCCCTGCCTGTTCAACTCTGTCCTTTAACCTTCAAGGGGCATGGAAGGCCAGCTGGTCCTGATGTCAGCTACCTTATGTCTATTTCTCTAAGAATCCAGAGTCTTTATTAAAAGATAAAAAGGTTCTCTGAGGTTTTGCTTTTCTTGTTCATTTCCTAGTGCTTGAGGGTCTGTAGTTTAGCACGCCACAGGTTGGTAAATGTATGTTTTGAATTCTGTAAAGTATAGTTTAAATCACTGTGACTTCTGGATTAGGATGAAGGAAATAATTTAGATCCATGAAAGTGTCTGGACATTCTGGAAGGAAAACTCAATTCTAAAACAAATTTTCACAAGCTCAAAACCACAATGTAAAAAGCTATATGCCCTTTAAACGTTAAATTAAGCAACCACAATGAAATCTGGCATGGGCGGGCATCAGGGCAACCACATCCAGGACCAGCTAGGGCTTTATCAGACATCTCGTCTCATTATAATATGTTAATAAAATCAGTTAGCAAAACACTTATATTAATAAGCTGCTACATATTACAATAAACATGCAGATTTGACATCATTCTATATTCATTATCCTACTTAATCCTCAGTACAAGACTGGGTGGTAAATTTTCTTAACAGCTGTCTATAGATTAGAAACCCAAAGATTAGAGAAGTTTAGTGATTTGCCTGAGCTCACACAGGTGGTGAAGCTCAAATTGAGATCAGATTTGTCTGAGTCCCAAGTGCTTTTTCTTTTATGGTGACTTTTATAGGTTTATTAAAATAACTTATTTTTCACATTTCTTTGTACAAAAGTGAAATTTTGCCTTTTCTGAATTTAAAAACTTAAAAAACACAGCCAATTTTAACCTAACATTTATTTCTTAATGATTTCTAATTTGTAAAAATGTAATTGTTCTTTTAATTTAATGATCTATTGATACCGAGACTGACTTTTCAGTAAGAGTAAGGATGACTTTCTAATGAAAGGTCGCACGCTCTATTATATGCATCTGTTAAAACACACATCCTGTTTTCTTATATTAACTACATTCCTAACACTGTTTCAATACTCTAAATATGCATATTTTTAAATGACATAGCACACAGTATGCATCCTTTGTCCATTGTCTCGAAAACCTCTGACTTTCTTCTAGAAAGTGCTGCTGCGTGCTATTTTTAGTCTTGCCTGTTGAAACACAATGCCACAGTAGTGGAAATTGAAATTAAAATATACTAGGGGAAGTAACAGGGAAAGAACATGAGTACTACTAGGCTGGTTCATGTCAGTCAAACAGATTAGAGTAGTCCTTCTAACACTATTAAGGTTCTGTTAGGATTTTCTTTAAGGAAGGATACTACCTTCTAAAGTAGGGGTGGATTAATGTGTTTAAAAATTATAATTATAGAAAACTGTAGACTATGAGATATCTTAAAAGATCACAAACAAAATTATGTACTTTTGAAAAATGGATC
Organism: Phataginus tricuspis; assembly: GCA_029783875.1. Taxonomy (NCBI): domain Eukaryota; kingdom Metazoa; phylum Chordata; class Mammalia; order Pholidota; family Manidae; genus Phataginus; species Phataginus tricuspis. Next base: position 105,574,472 of record JAQQAC010016209.1, on the reverse strand, counting down.
ATTCCTGTAAAGTTTCACGTTGTTTAGAGGTGATATGTATTCTAAAATGTCACAAAGGATCTTGTTCATATCATCTAAAATGGTATGTTGGACTTAACCATTTAACTATTGGAATAATTTACGAGAAGTAAATAAATCATTTAAATTAGTTTCCCCTACCTTGAAAATACTTTAAGTTGGCTTGGTCTGTATATCAAACAAAGACTAGCATTATAGAAATATCTATCAATAGCATGAATAGAAATGATAACACTATTTCTCCAAGTCAAGAAGGGAGGATATGTCTCAATTCTTCTTTAGAAACAATCCTTTAACTACTCAAGCTTGAGGTATAATTGGAGCATGAGACTTATTTTTAGCAAACATGGTAGAAATTATGCATCCAATTATCTGAGGTACCATTTGATGTAGTCAATTTGGAAAGTTATATGCTGATTATCATTACCAATTTAATTACCATATGATAGTTATAAAGGACAATCCAAACTTGTCAGCAAATTCAGAGGAAAATATTATGGCTCTTTCCAGAGAATTGAATGTAATGACCTAAGAATTGCTATATGATGGGATTACATTTCTACCAAAACCATTTGGGGAATCAGATAGAATCTGAGTTAGCTCAACTCAGGTAGTCTGAGAAAGCTTTAGTTTATTTAGATGTTAGAATGTTTATTCAGAGGTCAGCCTGTCAGTGAAGCATAATTTCCTATTTCATTGTCAGTTTTATCTTGAGATGCAAATAAGATGGTATTATGCAAGCTTTTCCTCTGAACAATGGACATTCCTATGTTTTAGCATCATATCCAACAAGCTCTTACCACTCTCTAGTTGTAAAAGTAAAGTTATTTCATCCCCAAATCCAATACATATTGACAACCTCCTATATACTCACAACTGAATGACTGCAAAATGAGTGCTGGACTTAATCTTGGGGCTGTTTGAAGGGCAGTCTGGAATTCAACAATACCATAGCATGAAGTCTTTGAAATCTAGACCATGAGCTTGGCCTTATGAAGCTATTTAGTTTCCAAATTCTATTCCTTATCATCTTATGGAAGTAAGATCAGAAAAACAAGATACAAAATGCATTGAATGACATTAATTATAGCTCTAAATTAGACTCTAATCCAACATAATTGTTTTAATTACTATAGGAATAAAGTTCCAAGAAAAGTATCTGAGAATTCCATCCTTTTATTTTCAAGTTCTAACTTCTTGATTTTCTATGACAAGTAGAAGAGTCAGAAGAAATATGGTGAATGTAGTTTAAGTACAATTTTATTTATTAAATTAGATCTAACTGGCATAAGTGAAACAACTGCCCCAAATAGTGGCAGTCTATATATTTTACAAGGATGTTTTCTAAGGTGACAGGAGAGTTATCATCTTACCTGTTGTGTTATTAGTTATATGAAAAAAAGAGTATGCCGCATGTAAGTAATGTATTCAGCTGTTTTAAAGCAGCCACCATGTATGAATATTAGTATAGATAAAGATTTTAAGTGAAAATTTTGTTTCTTATCCAGAGAATACTTACTTTTAGGCACAAATGGAACTCCCCTAGATTTTAGCCTTGCATCTAGTCAGGTTTGAAATTGGACAAATCATATGAATTATTTAGTTTATTTTGAAATACCCTATAAGATGTCATACAATTGTTACATGTAATTTGAAACACTGAATTCAGTGATTTAAGCCTTGTTAGAGACAAAAGCTGAAAATATAGAAATGTCAGTTAAATGTAATTCATGATCCTAATTGAAAGCACCAAGGATTATAAAGTATAGAGGAATCAGATCAATGATCTAGAAAACAATTTAAGGTGAATGAATGTCAGACTTTACAGATTCAAGTATCCTGAGAAAGGGGAGATCTTGAATATGATTTTCTGATTAGTCACAATGGCCTGGACATGAATTATTCCTCCTTTGCAGTATAGTGAGTTAAGTATGTCCTACCTTTAGGGTACCAATAAAGGACACATTCAATATATATATATTTGTACATACATAAATACAAATGTGTGTGTGTGCATATATGTGTGTGTGTGTGTGTGTGTGCATAAATACATTTTAGTCAAAGGAAGATTATGTAGACATTAGTGTGTAGTTTGAGATCTGATCTTTTTATCAAAGCTCATGTTCAGAACTATATTTCCACAATGATCCTTATGCTCAATTTTCTTGCAGTATTAGAAGGAGACAATTCTTCTAGTAGACATTTAACTGAGTTTTAATGAGTTACATATTGTCCAGTCTGATAGGAAAATAGCTCATTGTGCTGACAAAAATATGTATTTATTATAGTTTTTTTGGAGGCTAAGTGACCTCATATGTATTTGGTCATGGCCACACACATCAGTATTTATGAATTTGAAGGCAATGCTAGTATGATACAGCTTAAAAATTAAAGACAAGAAAGAGGAATAATCCAAGCCACATGTCTAAACACAACTGTGTCTTACAACAGCCAAAACAATCAAAGTAAATGTAGATGCATAGTTGAGGGAACATTGCAGATAAAGTACATAGGGTACATAAGCAATAAGAATATGCTATCCATTTGAAATCAATGTTCAGTTGTATAAATAAAATGATTAAGAATAAATATCCAGAAGTTTAAAGATGGTGGTGTGAGAGGTGAGACAGAGGCTTCCTCCTAAAACTTCACATAATATGAAAATATAATTAATACAACTAATCCTGAAAGAGCAACAGGAAAGAGGACTGTGCCAAACTGCATACATCTGGAGAAAAGAATAAACCTCATGGAACAGGGTAAAGTACCAAAGCCATGGCCTGGTGGGACCCAAGCCCGTCCCCCAACCCAGCTCACCAGCAGGAGGAAGAGAAACAGAGCCCAGAGGGAGTGGGGGTCTGGGACTGCTGAATACCTAACTCCGGAGATCTGATCTGGGAGTACAAACCTACATTTCATGGTGTTTTCATGGTACTCTCATGATTAGAGGGTTGGAAATCTAAGACAGGCAGAATACCTGGAGAGACTGAGATTCCAGCCACTTGTGGAAATCAGGGATCCATACCTGGCTGCTCAGGGACAAAAGAAAGGTGGGCGGTCTGAGAGACTTCCTAACAGAAAGAGGGCTGCAAAAGGGGCAAGGATTGCACAGAGCTCACTGCTCAGGAGAAACGACAGGTAGACAAATTTGTCCAGGTGCACTCTGCCCAGCAGATTAGGAACATTCATGATTTTCAGATGCTCCAGCTACCTGGCTGGCTACACAGCTCCAAGGACTCCCTCTGTGATAGGCAGCCTCTGAGCCTTTCTCCTGGCCAGACCCACCTGGCTTTCAAAATGGCAAACCCCACCCTGGTGTTAGGCCAGCCAGAGGAAAGCCCAGTCTACAGCAGCTACAAATGCCAAAGCACAGAGGCTTACACCTGTGTGCTTGGCCCACTGGTTCTGGCAGTGGAGAGAGGCATAGAAGCTGGGAAGCAGGAAACAGCTCTTTCCTCCCCCCAGGCACCAATACCACTCCCCTGCGACCCCCAACATTGCTTCAGGGGCTGAGCAGCTCCAGAGAGTGGAGCTTCTGGGCACAAAAGGGGCCATATACAAATATGAAATGCCAAAGGAACCTGGTCCAAAGTAAAATTAAGAATACAACCCCTGAGAAAGATTCAAATGAAATCGACCTCATGAGTCTGCCTGAAAGGGATTTCAAAATAAAAATCATTAACATGTTCAGAAAAATATTCAAAACTTAGGGATAAATTCCGGTCAGAGATCCAATCATTACAGAACACAGTATCATAAATGAAAAATACAATGGAACATTTTAAAAGCAGATTGGGTACGGTGGAGGAGACGGTAAATGAAATAGAAACTAGAGAAGAAGAATACAAAGAAGCTGAGGCACAGAGAGAAAAAAGAATCTCTAAGAATGAAAGAATATTAAGAGAACTGTGTTACCAATCCAAACGGAACAATATTTGCATTTTAGGGGCACCAGAAGAAGAAGAGAGAGCAAAGGGATAGAAACTGTCTTTGAGGAGTTAATTGTTGAAAATTTCCCCAATCTGGGGGAGGAGATAGTCTCTCAGGCCATGGAGGTGCACAGATCTCCCAACACAAGGGACCCAAGGAAGACAACACCAAGACATATAGTAATTAAAATTGGAAATATCAAGGATAAGGGCAGACTATTAAAAGCAGCTAGAGAGAGAAATAAGATCAAATACAAAGGAAAGCCCATCAGGTTGTCATCAGACATCTGAGTAGAAACCTTACAGGTGAGAAGGGAGTGGCATGATGTATTTAATGCATTAGACCAGCCAGAGGGAAGCCCTGTCAACAGCAACTACAAACGCAAAGCATACAGACTTATACCTGTGTACTCGGCCCACTGGTTCTGGCAGTGGAGACAGGCACAGCAGCCGGGAAGCAGAAAACAGCTCTATCCTCCCCCAAGGCACCAATACGGCTCCACTGCGACCCCTAAGATTGCTTGAGGGGTTGAGCAGCTCCAAAGAGTAGAGTTTCAGGGCACTAGAGGGCGCCATATACAAATATGAAACACCAAAGGAACATGGTTCAAAGTAAAATTATGTATATGAATACAACCCCTGAGAAAGATTAAAATGAAACTGACCTCATGAATCTGCCTTAAAAGGATTTCAAAATAAAAATCATTAACATGCTCATGGAGGTATAGAAAAATATTCAAGAACTCAGGGAGGAACCCCGGTCGGAGATCGAATCGTTATGGAACACAGTATCAGAAATGAAACATACAATGGAAAGTTTTAAAAGCAGATTAGATACAGTGGAGGAGACAATAAATGAAACAGAAATAGAAAAGATCAGTACAAAGAAGCTGAGGCACAGAGAGAAAAAAGGATCTCTACAAATTATTGAGAGAACTGTGCGACAAATCCAAATGGAGCAATATTCACATTACAGGGGTACCAGAAGAAGAGAGAGAGAACAAGGGATAGAAAGTGTCTTTGAGGAGATAATTCCTGAAAACTTCCCTAATCTGGGGAAGGAGATAGTCTCTCAAGCCATGGAGGTGCACAGATCTCCCAACACAAGGGACCCAAGGAAGACAACACGAAGATATATAGTAATTAAAATGGCAAACATCAAGGATAAGGACAGACTATTAAAAGCAGCTAGAGAGAGAAATAAGATCACATACAAAGGAAACCTGATCAGGCTATCATCAGACATCTCAGTAGAAACCTTATAGGCCAGAAGGGAGTGGCATGATGTATTTAATGCAATGAAGCAGAAGGGCCTCAAACCAAGAATACTTTCTCCAGCAAGGTTATCATTTAAATTTGAAGGATAGATTAAACAATTTCCAGATAAGCAAAAGCTGAGAGAATTTACCTCCCACAAACTGTCTCTACAGTGTATTTTGGAAGGACTGCTATAGATGGAAGTGTTCCTAAGGTTTAATAGCTGTCACCAGAGGTAATAAAACCACAGCAAGGAAAGTAGAACAGTTAATTACTAAGCAACTGCAAAATTAAATCAACTATCCCCAAAGAGGATAGACAAAGAGTACAGAATATCATACCTAATATATAAAGAATAGAGGAGGAGAAAAAAAAAACCTTTAGATTGTGTTTGTAATAGCATATTAAGTGAGTTAAATTAGACTGTTAGATAGTAAGGAAGTTAACCTTGATCCTTTGGTAACCACGAATCTGAAGCCTGCAATGGCAATAAGTATGTATCTTTCGATAATGACCCTAAATGTAAATGGAGTGAATGCACCAATCAAAAGACATAGAGTCACTGAATGGATCAAACAACAAGACCCATCTATATGCTGCCAATAAGAGACTCACTTTAAACCCAAAGACATACATAGAATAAAAGGGAAGGGATGGAAAAAGACATTTCATGCAACTAATGGGGAGAAAAAAGCAGGAGTTGCACTACTTGTATCAGACAAAAAAAGATTTCAAAACAAAGAAAGCCACAAGAGACAAAGAAGGACATTACATAATGAAAAAAGGGTCAGTCCAACAAGAAGATATAACCATTATAAATATCTATGTGCCCAACACAGGAGCACCTACATTTGTGAAACAAATACTAACAGAATTAAAAGGAGAAATAGAATGCAATGCATTCATTCGAGGAGACTTCAACAATCCACTCACTCTGAAGGACAGATCAACCAGACAGAAAATATGTAAGGAGACAGAGGCACTGAACACCACAATAGAACAGATGGACCTAACAGACATCTACAGAACTCTACACCCAAAAGCAGCCGGATACACATTCTTCTCAAGTGCACATGGAACATTTTCAAGAATAGATCATATGCTAGGCCACAAAAAGAGCCTTGGTAAATTCAAAAAGATTGAAATTATACCAACAAGTTTCTCAGACCACAAAGGTATGAAACGTGAAATGAATTACACAAAGAAAATGAAAAATCCCACAAACACATGGAGGCTTCAAAACATGCTCCTAAATAACCAATGGATCAATGACCAAATAAAAACAGAGATCAAACAATATATGGAGAAGATGACAACAATAATTCAACACCGCAAAACCTGTGGGACGCAGCAAAGCCCATGTTGAGAGGAAAGTATATTGCAATACAGGCCTACCTCAGGAAAGAAGAACAATCCCATATGAGCAGTCTAAACTCACAATTAACGAAACTAGAAAAAGAAGGGAAAATGAGGCCCAAAGTCAGTAGAAGGAGGGACATAATAAAGATTAGAGCAGAAATAAATAAAATCAAGAAGAATAAAACAATAGAATCAATGAAAGCAGGAGCGTGTTCATCGAGAAAATGAACAAAATAGATAAACTCCTAGCCAGACCTATTAAGATAAACAGAATCAGAAATGATAAAGGAAAAATCACTACAGACACCACAGAAATACAAAGAATTATTAGAGAAGACTATGAAAAATTATATACTAACAAACTAGATAACCTAGAAGAAATGGACAGTTTTCTTGAAAAATACAACCTTCTAAGGATGACACAGAAACAAACAGAAAATTTGAACAGACCTATTACCAGCAATGAAATTTAATTGGTAATCAAAAACTACCTAAGCACAAAACCCCTGGAGCAGATGGCTTCACCACTGAATTTTATCAACCTCTAATGCACATCCTCTATACAGTTTTCCAAAGAGTAGAAGAAGAGGGAATACTTCCAAACTCATTCTATGAGGCCAACTTCACTCTAATAATGAAACCAGGCAAAGACATAACAAAAAAGAAAATTACAGACCAATATCCCTGATGAACATAGAAGCAAAAATACTCAACAAAATATTAGCAAACCAAATTCAAATATGTATCAAAAAGATCATCCATCATGATAGAGTAGGATTTATTCCAGGGATGCAAGGATGGTACAACATTCGAAAATCCATTAACATCATCCACCACATCAACAAAAAGAAGGACAAACACCACATGATCATCTCCATAGATGCTGAAAAAGCATTCAACAAAATTCAACATCCATTCATGATAAAAACTCTCAACAAAATGGGTATAGAGGGCAAGTACCTCAACATCATAAAGGCCATATATGACAAACCCACACCCAACATCATACTTAACAGCGAGAAGCTAAAGCTTTTCCTTTAAGATCGGGAACAAGACAAGGATGCCCACTCTCAAAACTTTTATGCAACATAGTACTGGAGGTCCTAGCCACGGCAATCAGACAACACAAAGAAATAAAAGACATCCAGATTGGCATGGAAGAAGTTAAACGGTCCCTGTTTTTGCAGATGACATGATATTGTACATAAAAAACCCTAAAGAATCCACTCCAAAACTAGTAGAACTAATATCTGAATTCAGCAAAGTTGTAGGATACAAAATTAGTACACAGAAATCTGTGGCCTTCCTATACACTAACAATGACCAAGCAGAGAGAGAAATCAGGAAAACAATTCCATTCAAGTTGCATCAAAAAGAATAAAATACCTAGGAATAAACCTAACCACAGAAGTGAAAGACCTATACTCTGAAAACTACAAGACACTCATGAGAAAAATTAAAGAAGATACCAATAATTGGAAACACATCCCATGCTCATGGATAGGAAGAATTAGTATTGTCAAAATGGCCATCCTGCCTAAAGAAATCTACAGATTTAAAGCAATTTCTACCAAAATAGCAACACCGTTCTTCTACGAACTAGAGAAAATCATTCTAAAATTCATATGGAACCACAAAAGACCCAGAATAGCCAAAGCAATCCTGAAAAGGAAGAATAAAGCTAGGGGGATTACGCTCTCCAACTTCAAGCTCTACTACAAAGTCACAATAATTAAGACAATTTGGTACTGACACAAGAACAGACCCATAGACAAATGGAACAGACTAGAGAGTCTTGATATAAACCCAACCATATATGGTCAATTAATATATGATAAAGGAGCCATGGACATACAATGGGGAAATGACAGCCTCTTCAACAGCTGGTGTTGGCAAAACTGGACAGCTAAATGCAAGAGAATGAAACTGGATTATTGTTTAACCCCATAAAGAAAACTTGAAATGGATCAAAGACCTTATGTAAATCATTAAACCATAAAACTCTTAGAAGACAATGTAGGCAAATTCTCCTGAATATAAGCTGAGCAACTTCCTCCTGAACGCATCTCCTTGAGCAAGGGAAACAAAAGCAAAAATGAACACATGGGGCTACATCAAACTAAAAAGCTTCTGTATGGCAAAGGACACCATTAACAGAACAAAAAGGCATCCTACAGTATGGGAGAATATATTTGCAAGTGACATATCCAACAAGGGGTTAACATCCAAAATATATAAAGAACTCACACACCTCAACACCCAAAAAGCAAATAACCCTATTAAAAAATGGGCAGAGGTTATGAGGAGACAATTCTCCAAAGAAGAAATTCAGATGGCCAACAGACACATGAAAAGATGCTCCACATCACTAATCATCAGGGGAATGCAAGTTGAAACCACAATGAGATATCATCTCACAACAGTAAGGATGGCCAGCATCCAAAAGACTAAGAACAACAAATGCTGGCAAGGAAATGGAGAAAGGGGAACCCTCCTACACTGCTGGTGGGAACGTAAGCTAGTTCAACCATGTGGAAAGCAATATGGAGGTTCCTCAAAAAACTAAAAATAGAAATACCGTTTGACCCAGGAATCCCACTCCTTGGAATTTACCCAAACAATACAACTTCTCAGATTCAAAAAGACATATGCACCCTTATGTTTATTGCAGCACTTTTTACAATAGCCAAGATGTGGAAGCAACGTAAGTGTCCATCAGTAGATGAATGGATAAAGAAGAGGTGGTACATACACACAATGGAATACTATTCAGCCATAAGAACAAAACAAATCCTGCCATTTGCAACAACATGGATGGAGCTGGAGGATATTATGCTCAGTGAAATAAGCCAGGCAGAGAAAGACAAGTGCGAAATTTTTTCCCTCATTTGTGGAGTATAACAACAAAGCAAAACTGAAGGAACAAAATAGCAGCAGACTCAGAGACTCCAAGAAGGAACTAGCGGTTACCAAAGGGGAGGGTTGTGGGAGGGCGGGTGGGAAGGGTGGGAGAAGGGGATTGAGGGGTATAACGTTTAGTACACATGGTGTGGGGGATCACGGGAAAAACAGTGTAGCACAGAGAAGGCAAACAGTGAATCTGTGGCATCTTACTACACTGATGGACAGTGACTGCATTGGGGTATGAGTGTGGACTTGATAACATGGGTAAAAGTAGTCACCACATTGTTTTTCATGTGAAACCATCATAAGAGTGTATATCAATAATAGCTTTATAAAAAATTTTAAAAAGTAAAAATAAATAAGGAATTAATATTCATAAGTAGATGCAGATGAAGATTAAATGTAAGTATTTGGTAATGTACTTGCCCAATAATTTCGGTTACTTTGAAAGGAAAATAAAAGGAGTTTCTGATACAATAACTGGCGAAGTTCCTCTAGAGTGCTGTATCATGACGCAATGGTAATTGTAAACTGTTTGCCACATCATGTGAAAGGCAGAATTTATTTGACAAACCCATATTAATGCACATCCAGTATCATGTACCTTTGTAACATCAAAATCAAAACTGAAAAATATTTTTCATGAAAGTATTCCCTATAGATATGCTGAAAATTCTTCCTGAGTTGTAAATGTCAGTAACCACAGTTCCTTGTCATTCTCATTTTATCCTCTTCTAAATAGAGTCTATAGAGTGGTTTAATCACAATTATTTTGACTACTCCCATTGTAATTATGTTTGCAATATTGACAAATTATGCTACTTTGTCATAAGTACTTTAAGTAATTACAGTACTTGTCAGATATCTCTAAATCTGATTATTTCATGCAAAGGGAAACTTAGTGTATCCATACCCAGATCATATTATATTCTGTCCTTGCTGTGACATCACATCACTTTGGTTGATAGATGATAACATTACAGATAAAGGAGCCCATTTTATCAAAGGATTATGCCTGTCACGGTATAGGAGATTTAGTGTCACTCACTACCAGTTAATAACATTCTTTTTGCAAGTTTGGGGAGTTAGGGATAAGGCTAGATGGTAGAGTATCACAAACAGTTTGCATCCTTCAGTACTTTAACACAAATGGATACATGAATTTTTCCCATTAAAAAGTTTTATATTTGAGTTCCTAAATTTCCACTTGAAAAATTGAAACTTGTCTGTGATAGAAGTGTTTCCCCCATCTCTCCCTGATTGTTAAAGTAGCTTCTGAGCTGGAGGAAACATTTGTCACTTCTTGTCAATGCCATGATAAGTTCTTATTAAACCCAAGATTCTATTTCCCAATAAGAGAGCATATATTATTATAATATATAATAAATATCAAGTTTGCCAGTATTTATAATACTGTCAATGAGATGTTCATTGATAGATTAATAATAAAGTATCAGAAATCATGGAGTTTATAGATTTTATAGGTCTCCTCAAGTGGGTTCTCCATAGTAGCTGTAAGTTACCAATAAGCACCTCAAATCTAATATTATCTAAAATCAAATTTCTTATCATCTCCTGTAAAGATTCTACTGCAGAATCTTTTCCCATTTCAGTTAATGGCAACTCTTTCTCACTCCCCATATCCTACCCATCAACAAATTCTTATGGTCCACCTTCTTTATAAATCTAGAGTGCAATAATGTCTCACAACTTCCACTACTACCACCATGATCCAGGAAACCATTGTTGACTAACTTAGAGCCTACTAGCTGCTCTATCTTCTCCCGCCCTTGTCCATTACCCACCTCTGCTCACACACAGTCTAGTATTCACACAGCAATAAAGAGATTCATTTATCTATGTCAGACCTTGTCATCACAATGGCTCTCAATCTCATGAAGAGTGTAAACGAATATCCAATATTCCCTTTCTCTGTTACTTTTCTCTGACTTTATTTTCTACTATTTTCCCCTTACTATATTTTCTCTAGCCACAGCCTTCCCTGATGCTCTTCAATAAAAGCCTCCCTCTCAAATTTGGGCCTTTGCATTTTCTATTCTTTCTATAATACCAAGACAAAATCGACATATAATTTCTTTTTTCATCCTGCCAGATAAAGGGAGAAATACTTCATTAATTCATTTTTGAAATCTGGCATTCTTAAGTTGCCAAAATTTTTGTGCCATTGAGGCAATAGTGAAGCACTTAAGTCACCAGAGAACAGCTTGCACATTGGTGAGATATGGTTCTACAGGTTTATAGTTCATGCAAAAACATGCCTATGTGAAACTTGACATGTTCAATATTATTAATACACAATAATACATAATAGATCATTAAAATTCATAAACTTTGGGTGCATTTGGTATGTCTGTATCTATGATATTTCAAAAATGATGATAGAGAGGTTTCAACTCAAAATTATTTAATTATAAAACTTCACAAGAGATTTGGGGATTTGTGGACATGTGTGTCAGAGAGGTGAGAGTGTCTGTTAGAAATAGGTAACCTTCTTTGATGTTGATGAGTTTCATAATTTCTAGAGAGAAATAAAGCATATAGAAAATAAGGACCTTGGTCCTCAGTTTCCTCAGTTTTCAAAGTAGTAATATTCATTTAGATAATTCTCCTTTCTGCTTCAGATACAATGTCCTAAACATTATTAGAACCTACAGAATTGGCCTCCATTAATTAGAAGTGTCATGTAGGAGTATGATGAGGCAGCACATTGTATATTGGTTCTTGGGGGCGGGTTTTGCATTAGTGATCAAATACAATCCAGAATGAATGAAATCAAATATACAAAATAAATCAGGGATGTATCTTGTTTTAAAATCAATAAAAGAAATGAGTCCTAAGGATAAATACTTGTAGAAGAGAATAGAACTTACTGTTTAAGATAAGGAATATTTCTCAAATGTCGAATAGGTACTTTTATTTCAAGGGGCAGTTTAGAAATGAAAAAAGTATTTGAAATTCTCTTTTGTCATGAAATTCTCCTGTTAAGATACATCTAAAAATATTGAAATCTTGGACTAAATAATTGAACTAGGTACAGTGGCATTTGTATTTTCAAAGAAGGCTTTGTCTCACCAGTGCTTGTTAATAAAAACTCTGTCATAGTAAAGTAGAAGCTGGCATTTAGTCCATGCTCCTATAAACAAGTTTGTGCAGCACATTTGAAGTGGTTTCTTGATAACTCCTATTGTACAGTACATAGCCTCCTACTGAATGTGGCAAATGATGATAATTAACCTTCAAAGTTATAATACTTTGTCTTATTACAACTGACTCCAGGAAAAAAAAAAACACTGTATTATTGGTTGGAATTTTACCATATTTTTTTTCTACTTTGCCTTGGCTTTTTACTTTTTTGGTTTTGTAAAATTGTTAGGATGTCATATCAGTCTAGAGACTTAAATATTATGGGATTCTGTTTTATTTATATAAATGCATATTACAGGAGGCAAAAGTTGGTATGAATCACCTGAAGGTCAAAATAAAATTTTAGTTGGAACTATAAGGCTTAATGAAACCTGAGGCCTAAGCCAAACCCAGATATGTGTGCTACAATTACTATTTAAATATGATTTTAATTTGTCATTAATATATTTTGGTAAATTAATAATGATACCTTTTGCATATGCTTTAAAGTGCAATTTTATGTGAACCAAAGCTATAGTAGTAACCCACTTTTTCAAAAATTGCTAATTTAAGCAACTAAGGAACATCGGATTTCATATTAACTAAGTTCTAAAAGAAGATTTTAGGTAACTACTGATGGATCTGTTTTTAAATAATTTACTGAAAACCATATTTATAAAATCTTCTATAAGGAATCACTCCAAAATGAAAACTTCATATTCTTTCCAAGGAATTAATGTTTTATTTTGCTACAGAACTTTGCTTGCCCCAAATCAAGAAGAATATTTGTTCCCTCTGGTTATAGTTTCTTAGAGCAGAAGTAAAATTTATTCCTGCATACACACTTAGTTATTTATGATGTTTTACATGCTTATTATGGTAATACTAGCTTATTTGCAAAAAGGAAAAACAGCGTGCACTAACAGAGTGGTTGGATTCTATTCTCACAGGGCATTATTAAGAATCATTATTAGCTTTCTAGTCTTTTATAGCATCAATATAGCCTTCTGGTATTTAGTCAATATTTTCTCATAATACTTCATATTTAATTAATCTCAAGGATAACAAATTGATGTTTTTCTCCCATTGTTTTAAGTTTAACCTCAAAATAGCATTTTTATGTTTTGTTGTTTAGATATGAAAAAAATATTTATGGTAATCATCAATTTAATCTGGTACACAATTTTAAGCCATGGATAAAGATCAACCATGCCCAAATGTCTCACAGGGTAAAATTAGCATATTCATTAATTGTGTTTCTATTTCCATTTCCAATCCCAAAACTAATTACTTTAAAGAAGTCTGAGTTAATTATGTATCTTATAGTCATTTCTGCCAGATACAGGACAAAATAACCCATTTAAATATAATACCACGGATTCTGTTCCATGGCTATGGCATACTCTTGTGTTCATTTACACTGTGTGACCTCATTTTTTTTCCCCAAAGAATATGATCATTGACAGTTTATCAGTCAAGGTTCAAGTAGAGAAGTAGAACAAATTTTATATATATATGAAAGCTTCAGCTTCTTTCTAAATAAATCCTAAGATTTATTAAAAGGAACTTGCTTACATGATTGTGGGACTGGCTAAAGAATCCTAAAATCCATAGGCAGGGAGCAATAAGGGCAGGCTGGATCCCACAGCATGGGCCCAAGTTGTTCTCTAACAGGCAGAATCAATCTCTTTTTCTGTCTTTTTTTTTTTTCTCCCTCTCTGTAAAGTATCAGTTCTGTTTTTAAGGGCTTCCAACTGATTAAATCAGATCCACCCAGATTATCCAGAGCACTCTGCTTTCTTCTCCTTAAAGTCACGGATATTAGGGACTTTACATCAGCAGCATAACTTCACAGAATCACCTAGATTAATGTTTGATCAAATAAATGGGGACTGTAGCCTAGTTAAAGTGATAACATTAAAAAACACCATAGCCATGAAGCCTAATTTAAATCAATAAAAATATAATACCATTTGGGAATGCAACTTAGTTCAACCATTGTGGAAAGCAGTATGGAGGTTCCTCAAAAAACTCAAAACAGAAATACCATTTGACCCAGGAATCCCACTCCTAGGAATTTACCCTAAGAATGCAATAGCCCAGTTTCAAAAAGACAGATGCACCCCTACGTTTATTGCAGCACTATTTACAATAGCCAAGAAATGGAAGCAACCTAAGTGTCCATCAGTAGATGAATGGATAAAGAAGAGGTGGTACAAATACACAATGGATATTATTCAGCCATAAGAAGAAAACAAATCCTACCATTTGCAACAACATGGATGGAGCTAGAGGGTATTATGCTCAGTGAAATAAGCCAAGCCGAAAAAGACAAGTATCAAATGATTTCACTCCTCTGTGGAGCATAAGAGCAAAGAAAAAAAAAAACTGAAGGAACAAAACAGCAGCAGACTCACAGAACCCAAGAACGGACTAATAGTTACCAAAGGGAAAGGAACTGAGGAGGATGGGTGGGAAGGGAGGGACAAGGGGTAAAAAGGGGCATTACGATTAGCAGATGTAATGTTGGGGGGCGCGGGGAGGGCTGTACAACTCAGAGAAGACAAGTAGTGATCCTATAGCATCTCACTACGCTGATGGACAGTGACTGTAACTGGGTTGGTGGCGGGGACCAAATGAAGTGGGTAGCTTAATAACCATAATGTTGCACATGTAATTGTAGATTAATACCAAAAAAAAAAAAAATATATATATATATATATACCATTTCAAAATATTATACTAACTTTGGCTTTTTATGTATTGGTATTTTATCTTTAGGAAGTAGGAAAAAACTAGTCATTAGAACTGATAGGCCCTTTGACATTGCTAACAAGAGCAAGAGGAATTCAGTCCAAAGACTTGGTAGTAAAATACTCAACAAAGCACACCTAGAATACATTCCTTCCCACCCGAACTTCCAGGAAAAGTAAATAACTCTCCCAACCAAGGAAAACTTCAAATATAGTTAAAGGATTGTCATGAAACTTTATGTAGCAAACAGCATATTAGAATATATACAGGAGAATTTAATTTACAATGGTGAGAGATCAGTTTGACTCGGACAAGCTGTGGGTAAAATTGCAATATTTCTGGCCTTAGGGCATCTCCATATCAATAGGTATTTCCAAAGAGTGGAGAGAAGTAGTCCATCTCCACATCAATAGGTATTTACAAGGGCAAGCCAGGGCTTATCTGGACACAGAGAGGTTGGGTGGAGCTATCTCTTCTTCTGCAGCCAGGTCGAGAGAGACCCGGGATGACTGCTTGTAAGAAATAAACAGGTTTCTCCCACTTTATTTCTCCCTTTGACTGATTTCGGTTTCAGAGTTACTTTACTCTGGGATTTTCCCCTTGGAGTTACACTGTCCTACAGAAATCAACTAGAAAAGTGTAGAAAATATCATTTCAAAATATTATTTACAAGGCATGAGTGAACTACGAAGGCAGCAGGAATCTGAAGGGCCAATATCGAGAAACAAAGGGACAAACAAAAAAGTGACCAGGGTATTTCACTTCACTTCTCTCTTCAGTGCATTTGAGACAGGGACCATGGGTGTAGTCAGAGTAGGGTGAGGGCCTCCGGAAAAAGCAGGGTGGGATATTTACAGTCAGCAATATAACAATTGGCAAAGAAGTCCCTTTTGAAACTCTGTTAAGCATTATGCAAAGTCAAGGTCACACTAATCCTCTAGGATCAAGATACCAGACTAAGAATATAAACATCTTCAGTGAGGGCAGTTAAAGGTCAAAGGCCAGGAGCAACTTGGCCTAGAATGATTGAGTGGTTTTACAAATAGGGAAGGGTATCACAGCATAACCTGTGACTTTACTGTAAACAACCCTAGCAAGCAGAGAACAACCCAGCCCTCCTTGAGAGCAGGGCAAGTGGTACAAGTGCACAGTCCTAAGCCTTTTTCTTCATGTTCTTGAAAAATCCTCATTTGCCTATAAATACCCCTAGACAACACACCACCTTGGGACTGCCTTGTCCCCTCCTGGCATGAGCTGGGAGCTCTGTCCTATCACTTTATTTCTAAATAAAAGCCTGTACCTTGCTCTCCTACCTTGCCTGTTTGCTAAGCTCATTCTTCGGCTCCGTGAACAAGAACCCCGGCATCATCTTTGGGGGCTCGTCCGGGATAGCTTCGGAGGTGAGTATCGGGCATCCAAGCCTGCCTTTTCTTTCGCTGTCCTTATAGAAGGAAGCCGTCTATGGCACACAAATCGGGCGCTTGTCAGCCACTTAAATGGGACTAGCCAGGCTGCTGATCTCAAGTCTCAAGCGACAGGTTCCCCTGCATCTCCCTTAGTGGATCCCCATCTCCCTTGGGAGCCGGGAAAGTCACCTGAGTGGAGGCCAGGATTCCCTTTCAGGGGCACCTCCTTGGATGCAAGGGACTGAGGAAAGCCGTGGGCAACTGCGAGAGTCCAGGCTGAGGCTACACTTCAGCGGCTTCTCAAAGGTCCGCGTGTCTGGAATCAGACCCCGACAGCCCGACTGGGTATCCGTGAGGAGTGTCTCTCTTTCTGTCTCTCTCTGACTTCCAGCCTGCTTCTCCAGGCCGCCCTGGCCTCTGAGTGAGGCAGGGGGCTTCCTTAACTCTCTTCTAACTTCATCAATTTCATGGAACCTGATGCTCACCACCACAAGGTAGGAAATCCATGCTTTGCTCTTATTCCTGACTTAATACTGTACTTTTTTATCTCATGAAAATGTGTCTGGCCACCCGTTACCACTTAAAAGACAATTAGTGTCAGCTACCAGCCTTCAAGTCTCGGGCAAAAGGTTTCCCGGGGTCTGCCGCTCCTTGATCCCCCACCTCCGGACGGACAGGAATGTCGGGGAGTGGCCAAGCCGATTTCCTACTTTCCTATCCTAATCTGCGGACTCCGAGGGCAGACCGGACTAGTAGACTGTGGTCCTTGGGTCTCGGCTCCGGCTGATTGATCCGATGGCGCTGAGTGAACCTCTGGCTAGGCTGCTGCCTATGGGAGGGTCGCAGACAAACCCTACCCCCAACCTTTTGTCTCAGATCAGATTTGTTATGGTAGGTAACTGGCTAAATAATTTCCAGGCAGTGGCAGAAACTAGTGCTTGAGTAGTTACCTCCCCTCTGTAACTGTATATGTAAATAGCCCCATTTAAATTCTAGCCATGGCTCTATTCTACTGATCTCCCTTCCTTAGAGGCAGTCATCCTGGGGCTAGGCATTTCCTTTTCTGTGACCCCAGGGAAGCAAAACAGGCTTGTGACTCTGACCAAGGCTCAGGCAGTGAGAGGTCACACAGTCCCTGCACTTATCGGACAGGCAGGGAGCTCTCAAGGAATGACTAAAGCTTGTGCAGAGAAAATTAAGACTCCCAAAAGGCATAAAGTAGGAGCACACTGGTAAGGTCCCACTAAATCCAGAGCTCCGAGGCGACTCTTGCTGGGTAGGAAGGCAAGAGGGAAATCAAGGCAAGGTACAGGCCATGCTGGTAAAGAGTGTTTAATTCTAGTAGGTTGGCAGAGGGGGTGACTAACCACTGTCACCCAGGCTCCAAGGCTAGGGGACGCCCTCACAAAGAGAAAAGACCGACCAGGTGTCACACACCTGTCTTTCTCTCTTCCAAGTGGGAGCTTCCTCTTCAAGTTTAAAGCCAGACACGCCTCTGACATGCATTCTAAAGAACTGGGAGCAATTTTGATCCCCAGACCCTGAAGAAGTGCCTTATCTTCTTCTGCACACAAGCCTGGCCTCAATACAAGCTCTCTAATGGAGAGGCTTGGTCCCTGAGAGAAGTATACAATATGATAAGGTTATGCAGCTAAATTTATTTTAATGCAAGGAAGGGAAATAGTCAAAAGTCCCATAGACTACTACAATATGAGACAAGTTTTCTAAATTTTTTTGGTGAAAATCTACTCATTGGGTTCATTATCTTCAAAAATTGAGAGGTTTTTAAACTAGACTCCCTGAAATGGATGAAATGTATCTTCTGAAATACAGCCTGGCTTTAAATGACTGGTGCTAGAATTGTACTTGCATTTCAATTCTAGCCACCTAGACACACACAGTCCCTATCAGTTCAAAGCCTTCATTGGCCCTGTTAGTCTGGGGCCATCTAAACCTTAAACCAGTTATGTAAACTGCTCGCCCTTAGAGTATATTCTTGCAAACTAAGATACTTTTAGTCAAATAAGCTAAAAGGAAAGAAGGCAATTGGATATCAGTAACTCAAATCTTTGTATCAGTTTATCCATCTGTGTAAATGTCCTTTGAAAAGTATTACTAACTGTAGTCATTACATCTTAATCTGTATGTTTGTGTGTCAAAGTGTGTGAATGGAGAATATTTTTCTACCTGCGGATGGTATTAATAAAAATTGATTTAAAGATAAGCGCTTGCGAAAATTGGGCATTCTAAAACTCCCAGAAAATTCAAATAAAAGATACTAAGCATTAATGCTAATTTAAGTTGAACTGAAACGGACATATCCTTATGGTTATCAGCTGCCTAAGTTTACCTAAAGTTATTTAAGTTGATGTTATCTGCTAAATCAAGAATAAAATGCTTAGAGGCTTGACTTTGTCTAATGTTCAGTAAAGGTTTTGTAAGTAATCTAGCATAGTTGTTAGGAGTGAGTAAACTAAGTGTAGCAAGTGAACATCTTAATAATTGTGTGTTATAGTGTGTTATAGTGTGTATACCTACAAAGGCCTGAGAATGTTTTGTAGTAACCTAAAACCTTAAAGTTTTGCTAAGTTAAGTAGACGTACTTTGTGCTTAGTGAGAGATTGTATAAAGCTAAAGAAACTATAAAGCTCATGGTTACAGAAATTATAAAATGTGTTTATAACTTTGTCAATCTAAAGAATGCTAATGTAACAGTTTACAATAGCCTACTTTTCAGTGTTCACTGAAAATTAAACTTCCTAATGGTTTTAAGTTCAAATTAAAGCTACTTACAATAATAAGGAAAACATTTCTTTCTGCATGCTAAAAAATGTATCTTTTGATAAAAGTAACTTAGTTCTAAAGTACAGCTGCTTATTTAAAGAGGAAAAACTCTGAATGTAAAAAAGAAGTTGTAGAAAGTTTGTGGAAAAATTGATATGATCGTGCTATGTGAAATTAAAGCAGAAGAGTCTTGATATCAAGTACACAGCAAAACTAGAATTTTTTTTCAGTTAAAAAGACAAAGTTTTCTTAAACTGTTCATCTGCTCTTAATGTTGAAAGATTGCAAAGGGTTTTCTAAGTTGTCGGAGTATTTAAGAAAATGAGATCTTAATATTAAAAGGACTAAAAGCTAAACTTTGCTAACAACTGTAACCTTCTGTATTTGCCTTTGAGGTATTTTGTTGTCATTCTGGTTAAATATATAAGTATTGCTTCATGGCAACCTATAATCCTATTTAAGCAAGTGCCAAAGAAATTTTCTTCTGAAAACTTCCCAAAATCAAATTCAAAAAGGTGCTTTTATTTCTAGTTAACTCTGATATTTTCCAGAGGGCCCCTGGAACATGTCAGAGAAATTTTTTCTCATTGGGGAAAGTATTTGGCTAATTTGGCTTATTTATCTGATATATAACTACCTGCTTAATTACCTGGAAATCACTGTCAAAGGGAATGATGCTAAACTGTGTTACTAAATGTTTTGTGTTGCAGAAATATCCAAATTTCCTTATGTCAACTGTCTGATAATAAGCTCGCATCAGATCTTTAGCCATTGTCATTTGTAAGTCTTTTGTCATTTATAATCACTTTTATTACTACTAAGCTAGTAAAGAACTATATATCAGCAGAAGAAGTATTTACATAGGATTAAGTAAACTAAGGAAGATGATTTTGTGGCTTTTTGTTTCAAATGTTGCTGATAAAGTGTTTTAAGCTTTTTCTCTTAAGCTGACTGACAACAGTTTAGTAAATTACAATACCTTTGTAAGCAGAATTGAAACATTTATCTTTCTCTCTGCCTGATCCCTCCAGAATTTAAAAACTCTCAGTGACTATTTTTATATTTCATGGCAGTATGTTTATTTGCATAAGTTCAATAAGAATCTGCTTTCCTTGTAAAAGGACCAATGAAAAACACTGGCTATATTACCAAGGCTTTGACTGGAATGTCATACCTGAAAGACATGTGCATAAACTCAGATGTGAACAGCTCTAAGGAACTAAGGTTGACCTTATAGAGCCAACAAAGCCCCTTGGAAGAACTGGACTTACAGGGGACCTTACTTACAGGGTACCTTACTTACAGGGTTCCCAGCAGCCTTACCAGGTGAGTAAGGAAGGTCACTTCCTGGCAGATGCAGGAACCTCAGAATGTCTTGGGACCTCAAGAAGAGAGGAAATTCACTCAAATCTACAGGTACTGCAGACAAAGCCTGATGGCAAGTCTGGCTTTGATTTCTGGCCTTGAGGCCTTTAAAAGTGCAATCTGAAGTTCCTTATAAAAAGTTCCAGCAAAGCACATTTAAAAGAGCCTATGTAATCACTTGCTCTTCTTGCTGCACTTATGCAAATAATCAAGCCAAGTGTTAATTATTTTCTTAATCTGGTTACCTCTGATAAAAATGAGGGTGATTTTAGAGAAAAGTATTGTTTCAATAATGCAACAGAGTCCTAATACTAGTCATTGGGACATAGACTAGATCCAAACTTCTAGTTTCTTCAAAATATCTGGCTATGATTCTCTAGAGTTTTACTATTTCTAATCCTCACAGTCAGCCAGGCATTCTTTAATCTCCTTGTCAAGTCTGTTCTTCCAGAATGGAAAATCCAACTCCAGATGTTGCTACTTAACCTAATAACTTGATTTGTTCTATCTCGCCTAGAAGCCACAAAACTGCAAATTGTGATAGCAATAGAACCCAGGATGGAAACTCCAATCTTCTGAGGCCCTTTTGACCAACCACTGATGGAGACCTAGCTGCACCCCTTACTGCACCCCCTCTCAGCATGAAGCTGCCAGAGCGGTCATTGCCCCCTTTCCCTAGCAGCAGCTAGGGTCTCTATCTGTAGAGCTGGGAATGAGACAGGGACCATGGGTGTAGTCAGAGTAGGGTGAGGGCCTCCGGAAAAAGCAGGGTGGGATATTTACAGTCAGCAATATAACAGTGGGCAAAGAAGTCCCTTTTGAAACTCTGTGTTAAGCATTATGCAAAGTCAAGGTCACACTAATCCTCTAGGATCAGGATACCAGACTAAGAATATAGATATCTTCAGTGAGGGCAGTTAAAGGTCAAAGGCCAGGAGCAACTTGGCCTAGAATGATTGAGTGGTTTTACAAATAGGGAAGGGTATCACAGCATAACCCGTGACTTTACTGTAAATGTCCCTAGCAAGCAGAGAACAACCCAGCCCACCTTGAGGGCAGGGCAGGTGGTACAAGTCCACAGTCCTAAGCCTTTTGTCATGTTCTTGAAAAATCCTCATTTCCCTATAAAAACCCCTAGACAACACACCACCCTGGGACTCCCTTGTCCCCTCCTGGCATGAGCCGGGAGCTCTGTCCTTCCACTTTATTTCTAAATAAAAGGCTGTACCTTGCTCTCCTACCTTGCCTGTTTGCTAAGCTCATTCTTCGGCTCCGTGAACAAGAACCCCAGCATCACATTAACCAATCATTATCTGGCTTCTGAGAGGCTGAAAAACCATCAAAGCTTTTAGCTGTCTTGTGAGTCTCGGTGAGAGAGGGACTATGGGTGTAGTCAGAGTAGGGTGAGGGCCTCCGGAAAAAGCAGGGCAGGATATTTACAGTCAGAGCAATATAACAATGGGCAAATAAGTTCCTTTTGAAACTCTGTGTTAAGCATTATGCAAAGTCAAGGTCACACTAATTCTCTAGGATAAAGATACCAGACTAAGAATATAGACATCTTCTATGAGGTCAGTTAAAAGTCAAAAAGCCAGGAGCAACTGGGCCTAGAATGCTTGAGTGTTTCACAAATAAAGAAGGGTATCTGAGTATAACCCGTGACTTCACTGTAAACAGCCCTAGCAAGCAGAGAACAACCCAGAGCACCTTGAGAGCAGGGCAGGTGGTACAAGTCCACACCCCTAAGCCTTTTTTTCATGTTCTCAAAATATCCTCTTTTGCCTATAAAACCTCCTAGACAATGCACCACCCTGGGCTCTCTTGTCCCCTCCTGGCATGAGCCAGGAGCTCTTTCCTCTCACTTTATCTCTAAATAAAATCCTGTACCTTGCTCTCCTACCTTGAGTATTTGTGAAGCTCATTCTTCAGCTTTGTGAACAAGAACCCCGACATCATCCGGGAAACAAATGGAATTCAGGGCGCAATGAAGAGAAGGGTCTCTCTCAAAAATACCTGGCTTTCATTTTAGGCTCATCTTAAAGGAAAAGAGAGAACTGGATATAGACAAGATCACACAAAGGGTTAAACCCAGCTTCTAATGAGACCAATCACTGAATTTATAGAGGTGTTATGCCCATATTCTAATGACAGCAAGAAGCAAAAGTAAATCCTCTCTCAGGAAAGACTATAATTCTGAACCTCAAAATATCTCTCAGACATTTCATACACCATGTATGGCATGCAGTACTAACAATAAACATACCATTTTATGTAAACAATAAATATACTATTTAAACAATAAACTATACTACAAAGAGATAAGACCAGGTGATGAACATTAATAGAAAACTAGATAATAGAAATAGATGCATAGGACATCCAGATGTTGAGGTTACCAGTCATGAAATTTAAAATAACTAATTAAAATGTTTAAGATGAGGATTTTATCAGAGAATAGGAAGTAAATGTAAATAACAAATATACTAGTTCAGCATGTAAGTGAGACAGGGACCTTGGGTGTAGTCAGAGTAGAGTGAGGGCCTCCAGAAAAAGCAAGGCAGGATAATTACAGTCAGAGCGATGTAACTACATGCAAGGAAACCCCCTACCAAAACTCCATATTAAACATTAAGCTCTAGAGTCATTCTTTAGGAGATCAGGTAATATTTTCGAGATAAAGGAAAGTATCTCCGCATAGCCCATGTTTTTATTACACTAATCATTTATAATTCATGTGTAAGATTCACTTTAGCATGCTAAAAGGGACTTAATGTCTCATCAAAGACAAACATCCTAAGACCACATTAACAAGTCCACACCCCTAACCCCTTTATCAGTTCCCAAAAATTCTCAACTGCCGATAAATACCCGAGACAACACACCACCCCGGGCTCTCTTGTCCCCTCCTGGCAGAGCTCTGTCCTCTCACTGTATCTCTCAATAAAAGCCTCTCCCTGGCTCACCTACCTTGGGTGTTTGCTAAGTTCATTCTTTGACTCTGCAAACAAGAACCTCAGCATCATAAGGGACTTGGAAGTCACCATTCCATCCTAACAAAGAAAAAGCAGAAGTAAAAAAATCAACAGCTGTTCTTAGATCTCTCAGAAAAGTAAGGTCACAATCAAACTTATGCCCCCTAAATTGGGCAGAAACACAGGTATTTACAGAGAATCACAACTTACCCAAATAAAAACCAAGAAGCAGAAATCTCCATTGGAACCAGGGCCAGAATAGGAAAACCTAACAGTAATCAACAAAGTGGTGGAAGCTCAGTGTGTACAAGTCTGAGAGGAAAAACTCCAGGGAGCCTAATCAGAGATACCCCCACACTTTTGTGAATTCCAGCTGCAAGAGCTCTACCAGTTCCTCACACTGAATATTGGAGAAAAATCTCCTCAGTTTCTGGCAGGGGAAGGGAAAAAGAACCATTTTGAAATATGCAGATCATTCTGTTCTTAATAAAGTCTTCCCTCAGGAGAAACTATTACCTAATTTGCTGATGTTTTATCAGAGCCTAACAAACCAGTGAGAATGGAAATGCACACCTTCTGCTCCCTTTGGCCATCCTGCTCCCTCTAAAGTGGGCAAGGAATGAGAAGCCCTGGTGAAGTTCACAGTCTAGGAGCACAGGCTCACCAAAAGACTGAGACCTACTCATAGGACTATAAAATTCCTCCCTTCCTACCACACCTTACTACTACATTATTAAAGACTGATTTACTGCAATTCCTTACCCAGTACATCATGTCTACCTTTCAACAAAAAACTGTAAGGTATACTAAAAGGCAAAAATCACAGTTTGAAGAGAATGTACAGTTTGAAGAACAAGTGTCAGGACCAGAGTCAGATATGGTAGGAATGTTGAAGGATCAGACCAGAATACTTTTTAAAACTACAATTAATATGCTAAGGACTTTAATGGAAAAAGTAGAAAATATGCAAGAACAGATGGATAATATAAGTGCAGAAATGGATAGTCCAAGAAGGAATAAAGAAGAAATGCTATAGATCAAACACACTATAACAGCAATGAAGAATGCCTTTGATGAGTTCATTAGTAGACGAGATACAGCTGAGGAAAGAATCTCTGCACTTTAAGGAGACAATTGACATTTCCAAAACTCAAAAGCAACTGCCCCCCCAAAAAAAGACTATGCAAGAACTGTGGGACAATTACAGAAGGTGCATCTTATATGTAATTGGAATACCAGAAGAAGAGAGAAAGGAACAGAAAAAATATTTGAAGAAATATGATTGAGAATTTACCCAGATTAATGTTAAGACACAAACCACAGATCTGGGAAACTCAGAGATAATCAAACAAGACAGATACCAAAAAAACTACAACTAAGCATATCATCATCAACCTTCAGGAAATCAAAGATAAAGAAAAAAATCTTGAAAGAAGAAAAGGGAAAAAAACATATCTATAGACCAGCAAAAGTAAGAATTATGACTGAAACTGATATACTATTGTACATCAACTATTCTTCATTTGAATAAAAGCAATGATACAAAGGATGTTGGGAAGGAATTAGGAATCTTTTATTATAAGGTACTTACACTATCAGTATAGAGGTATAGTACTATTTGAAAATGCACATGGATTAGTTGGAAATGTATATTGCAAACTCTTGGGCAACAAATAAGAAAAAGTAAAAGAAGATGTATAATCTTCTAAGAAAGGAGAGAAAATGGAATAATATGAAATGCTCAATTAAAACCACAAAATACAGCAAATGTGTGGAACTCAAAAACAGGAACAAAGAACAAAGGCCATAAATAGAAAAAGTAACAAATATGCTAGATATTAATCCAACTATATCAATAATCACTTTAAATTTCAATGATTTAAATACATCAATTATAAGACATAAATCATCAGAATGAATCAAAAAGCAAGAAACAATTATATGGTGTGAACCACAAACCTATTTTATTTATAAAGACACATATAGATTCAAAGTAAAGGTATAGAGAAGGATAATACACCATGCTAACACTAATCAAAACACAGCAAAAATAGCTAAATTCTACATTAATTTTGGAACAGACTTCAGAGCAAGGAAAGTTATCAGACAACAAGAGGGACATTACATAGTGATAAAGAGGTCAATATTCTAAGAAGACATAGTAATCTTTAATGCAACAACAGAGCATCAAAATACATCTGGCAAAAATTTCTAGAACTGCAAGGAAAAATAGATGAATTCACTATTATAGTTGGAGACATTAACACCTTTCTATCAGAAATGGACTGTTCCAGCAGGCAGAAAATCAGTAGGGACAGAGTTGAACTTTACAGCAATAAAATGCAACTGTATATAATTGACATTTATAAGCGATTTCATCCAATAACAGATTACACATTCTTCTAAAGCTCACACAGAACAGATACTAATATAGAACACATTCTGGACCATAAAGCACATCTTACCTGCTTCCATCTGAGATCATTTTCCTCCAGTATTTCATTCTGTGCAGGTGTGAAAATATTATTAACTTGCCTTCCTTTCTGAAGACTAAATTTTCCTGGATATGGGATTATGGCGTGACAGGTATTTTCTCTCACAATTCTGAAAATGTCAGACCATTCTCTTCTGACTTTCAAGATGTATGCTGTTGAGTCAACTATCAGTGTTATTTTCCCTCCTTTGAGATTACTGTCTTTTTTTCTCCAGCTGCTTTTAAGATATTCTCTTTGTCTTTGATACTTAGGAGTTTTAATATGATTCAGTTAGTGGTTTTTTTAATGTTTACCCTATTTGGATTTGTGTCACTTCTTGAATCTGTGGCTTGATGGTTTTCATGAGTTACAGAAATTCATTAGCCATTTTCTCTTCCAGTATTGCTTCTTCCTCATTCTCTCTTCATCTCTGGGGTGCTAACTGCAAGTATTTAAAATATTTGTCTTGTCCGATATGTACTTTATATTTCCCCCCCAGTTTTCCTTCTTTTTTTGTTTCTTTAAGTGATTCAGTCTGTACTCACTAACCATTTCCTTGTGTCTAATCTGCTGTTAAATCTATTTATTGAGTTCTTAATTTGAAATGCCTTTCTCAGTTCCAGCCTTTCCATATATTTCTTTTTAAAATTAATAAATGTTATTTTTACTGCAGCTTTTATGTTCACAGCAAAATTGAGCAGAAAGTACAGAGTTACCATTTATACTACCTGTCCCCACATTTCTGCAAACTCTCCCACTATGGACTTCCATATCACCATGGTACACTTGTTACAACCAATGAACTTACATGGATACATCATTATGATCCAAAATCCATAGTTGACATTTGAGTTTACACCTGGAATACATTCTATGGGTCTGGATTGTATTACATGTAATCCCCCTTCAATGTAGTATTATAAAGAATTGTTTCAATACACTATTCTGTGCTCTGCCTATTTTCCACCACCCCCAAGACCCAGCTACTAACCTTTTTACTGTCTCCAGTTTTGCCTTTTCCACAACGTGATATCACTGGACTCATACAGCATATAGCCTTTTCAGATTGACTTCTTTCACTTAGTAATATGCATATAAGGTTCCCCCCCATGTTTGATGGCTTGATAGCTGATTTATTTTCAGCACTGAGTAATATTTCATTTTCTGGATGTACCGTAGTTAATTTTCCATTCATCTACTGAAGAAAATTGTGGCTGCTTCCAAGTTTGGGCAATTAAAAATAAAGCTGCTATAACTATCTGGGTGCTGTTTTGTGTGTGTGTGTGTGGACATAAGTTTTCAATTTATTTGGGTAAATACCAAGGAGGTCAATTGCTGGATCAGATAGTTAAGAGTATGTTTAGTTTTATAAAAATCTGCCAAACTGTCTTCTAAAGTGGCTTTAAACATTTTGCATTCCCATAGACAATAAATGGGAGTTCCTGTTTCTCCAAATCCTTGTCAGCATTTGTTGTTGTCAGTGTTTTATATTTGGCCATTCTAAAAGATGTGTAATGGTATTTCAATGTGTTGAGTTTGCAATCCACTAATGTCACATAATATTGAGCATTTTTTCATATATTTACTTGTTATCTGTGGATCTTCTTTGATGATGTCCCTGTATACGTTGTTTGCCCTTTTTTCTTACATTTGGTTTTTCATTTTCTTACTGTTGAGTTTTAAGAATTCTTTGTGCATTTTAGAAAACAGTCTTTTATCAGATGTGACTTTTGCAAATATTTTCTTCCAGTCTGTGGTTCGCCTTCTAATTCCTTTGATACTATATATCAAAGAGTGAAAATTTTTTGTTTAATGAAGTCCAACTAACCAAATTACTTAGTTCATGAATTATGTCTTTGGTGGTGTATCTAAAAAGGCATCACCATACCAAAGGTCATCTAGGTTTTCTCCTATATTATCTTCTAGGAATTTTGCATTTTACATTTAGGTCTGTGATCCATTTTGAGTTCATTTTTATGAAGGGTATAAGGTCTGTGTCTAGTTTCATTTTTTTGTATGTGAATGTACAGTTTTTATAGCACCATTTGTTGAAAAGACTATATTTGTTCCAGCTTATTGCCTTTGTCCCTTCTCATCAATCAGTTGACTCTATTTCTGTGGGCTAATTATGTGCTCTCTTATGTTCCATTGATCCACATGTCTTTTCTTTTGCCAGTAATACACTGTCTTGATTACCATAGCTTTATATTAGGATTTCATATCAGATAGTGTCATTCTTTTGACTTTGTCTTCCTCCTTCAATATTGAGTTGGTTATTCTGGGTCTTTTGCATCTCCATCTTAACTTTAAAATAACTATGTCAATACCCACAAAATAACATGTTGGGATTTTGATTGGGATTGAACTGAATCTATAGACCAGACTAGGAAGAACTGATATCTTCACAATATTGAGTCTCCCTATCCATGAACATGGAGTATCTATCCATGTACTTAGATCTTCTTTGGTATCTTTCACCCCAGTTTTGTAGTTTTCATCACATACATATTATACATATTTTATTAGATTTATACCTAAGTATTTCATTTGGGGGCATATTGCACTGTGTTTTTTATTTCAAATTCTACTTTTTCATTGGTGGTATATAGGAAAGCTGTTGACTTTTATATATATCAACCATGTATCTTGCAACCTTGCTATAACTACTTATTATTATAGGATTTTAGTCAACCCTTGCATATTTTTCTACATAATCATGTGTGCAAAGACAGTTTTATTTCTCCCTTCCCAATAGGCATACTTTTAATTTCCTTTTCTTATTGCATTAGCTAGGACTTCCAGTATGATGTGAAAGGCAGTGGTGAGAGGGGATAACCTTGGTTGTTCTTGATCCTAATGGTAAGCTTCAAGTTTCTCAAGTATGATGTTAGCTGTTGTTTTTTTTGTAGATATTCTTCATGAAGTTGAATAAATTGCTTCCCTTTCAAATTTGCTGAGATTTTTTAATCATGAATGACTATAGGATTTTGTGAAATGCTTTTTCAGCATCAATGATTTTTCTTCTTTAGTCTGATGTAATGGATTACATTAATTAGTTTTTTCATTTTGAATCAGCCTTCCATATTGGGGAAAAAATCTCACTTGATTCTGGTGTATATTTTTATTTATTGTTAGATTTCATTTGCTAATAATTTGTTGAGGATTTTTGCACCTATGTTCAGGAGAGATATTGATCTTTCTTTTCATTTCTTGTAATATCTTTCTGTGGTTTTGGTATTAGGGTAACGCTTGTCCCATAGATGAATTAAGAAATATTCCCTCTGCTTCTATTTCTGAAAGAGACTGTTTTTTTTTATGAATTATTCTGGTTAGAGGTTTATGAATTTTATTGATATTTTTTAAAAACCCGCTTTTAGGTTTTGTTGATTTTATCTACTAATTTCTTTTTTAAATTTTAATTGATTTCTACTCTACTTTTTTATTATTGTTTTTGTAATTTGCTTTTTTTTTCTAGTTTCCTAAGGTGGGTGCTTAAGTTATTCATTCTAGATCTTTCTTCTTTTCTAATATATACATTAAGTGCTATAAATTTACCTGTAAGCACTGTTTTCACTACATTTTACAAATTTAAATAAGTTTTTTTTTCATTTTTATTTATTTCAAAATATTTCAATTTCTCTTGAGATTTCTTCTTTGATCCATATGTTATTTAGTAGTGTTTTTAATCTCTAATTATTTGGGGGGAATTTCCAGCTATATTTCTGTGTTTGATTTCTAGTTTAAATCCACTATGGAGTGTTTGTGTATGTGATAGAGAGAGAGAAACAGAGAAAGACAGAAAGAGAGAAAACACATAAGAAAAGGAACTTCACATAGAACTTACAGGTATTTTTTAATCATAAAAGAGTATGATAAACAACTTGATGCCAAAACGTTCAAAAGTTTAGATGAAATGGAAAATTCCTAAATTGACACAAGACTTAGAAAAGTTGAATAATTCTAGAGCTATTAAAAAATTGATTCAATAATTTTAAATCTTTCCCACAAAGAAACAATTTGTATATATGTAATACAGTTAATGTAACTATCTTAATGGCCATATCTACTAATTCTATCATCCATGTTATCTCTGGATTGGTTTGGTTTTAACTGATGGCTTTTTTCCCTTCATTACAGGCTGTGTATTCCTGCTTCTCTGCACCCATAATTTCTTTACTGGAAATTAGACATAATTTAAATTGTTAGATGACATACATTTTTCTTTCACTATAAATATTCTTGACCTATGTTCTAGGGTATGGCAAAGTTTCTTGGAAAAAAGTTTGATCCTTCTGAGGCTTGCTTTTACGTTTTCTTATATAGGAGCAGATTACCATTGTCTATGGTTATTTTTGGCCCACTACTGAGTCAAAATCCTTAGTATTATACTTTAAGATGCATGGATTATGAGGTGCCCCCATTTTGGCTGAAGGAACTAAAACTATTCCCAGCCTTGTGTGACTAGATTGAATTAGTTTTTCCAATCCTTTCAAGTTTTTTTCCTTCCCCCTTGGCCTTGGATTGTTTCTTCACATGTGTGCTCTGTTGAGTATTCAGCTGAAGACTTAGGGGGACTTTTTTCTTTCTCTATGCTTCTTTCTTCTTTTCAAGCTGTGAGCTCTGAGCTGTGAACTCCAGCCAACTTGTTCTCCCTGACTCCCAGCTCTGTTTTCTAGGGAAAGGAGACTATTGGGCTCTACTTGTTTTCTCCTTTTCTGTGACATGTCTTGGAAATTCTCTGTGGGCAGAAAGCTGGAGCAAACATAAACTTCAATTCATTTGTGCCCAAATCGCAGGGATAACATCTTCATTGGCTGTTATGTACTGTATTGAGAACTGTGCTTTGTTTTGCTTTTATATTTTGCCTGGATTTTAGTTGTGTCCAGTGAAAGGGCATATCTCACACCTGTTAAACAATCTTAGCCAGAAGCAAAAGCTTCATAATTTTAAATAAAAATAAATTTAACTATATTATTTTAAATTAATGCTATGGTTATGAGAAGTACAAATGTGCCCACAGAGATGTTACAGTATACTTTATTTTCACATGTAAGAAAAAAATCCTCATCTGAAAACACAAATACTTTGGTGGTCTCCAGAACTCTAAATGTCTGTGCATGATACATTTGAGTTTGTATCTCATTTTTAAACAGCAAAAATATACATCAAATGATAAAACTTAAATTCAAACCAAATCTAGGATTCTATAGAGTAGTTTGAATAACAGTGGTCTATGCTATGCTTGAAAACATCTAAGACATCTAAGATGGGAATGTTTACTAGGTTTATGGTCCTTTCTCTGTCATCTTTTCTATTAAGTCCTTCCTAACCTTATTAGTAATTTTCTTTCTCTCTGGTTGTAGCTCTTGCTTTCTCCTTTAAATTGCAGAATTTCTATATCTCCTATTATATCTAAGTTATTTCCTTTGATTATAGTCATTTATAAAGTTATAGGGTTTTTGAGGCCAAGAATTCATTTTATATTTTTCTTTACTATATGCAACTTCAACATACTGTATCTTTATTAAATTGAATTGAATTTACTATAGAGAATATATCCAAGTGTATTTTGAATCAATGATACACAGTGATTTCCTTTTCTGTCAGATGGAAAGGTTCAAAAGTGTATAGCCAGACAAAAATCAAGAACCTAAATCACTTCTCTATGACACATTAATATTTTGGTAATTACATATCTTGCTATCTGAATTTGGAGTCTGTGAAATTTTCCACATAATGCTTCTGAAGTTGTAATGTTTCTTGAAATTGTTATGAAATGTTAGTCCTTTATAGAACTGGGGGAAAAATTATTTCTGGATGGAACCTTAGTTAGGAAATCTTCCTATGCCCTCTTATTGAATTGAATCTGAGACGTTTTTTATGCTCAGAAAAATTTCATGTGTTGGTTAGGTTTATCTCTCCTGGATTATCTCAGAGTTAAATCATTACATTTAATTTACAGAATGTTTTCCATAGATAAACATAGAAGCCTATTCATTTTATACTTAAAAGACATTTCTTTATGTAAGTGCACTTCATTAAGACTAATTCTATATAACCAAGAAAGAAATTTTACTCTGAACAAGATATTACCTTATTTCATAAAATGTGTAGATTTGTATTTAAAATTTCATAGATGGATAATTAAAAATACATATAACCATGTTCCTAAAATGGTTACATAAATCAGAAAAGCACATTGATTTTAAAAAACATTTAAAGAAATGTATTGGAAATCCATATTTAAAGTTAATGATTATTCAATGAGATGAATAATCATTTCCTATGTCATTAGAGGAAAGTAAGCAACATCTGCATCATGAAACCACTTGAAAATGCTTCTGTGGTGGCCTTGAGTGGCACATTTCTCATCTCATTTAATCCTAGGTGTATGTAGCACTTCATTTTTTATAAATGAGAAAACTGAGGCTCAGAAAACTTAAGGGAATGCACAAACTCACAAATTAATAGGTGGTAGAGCTTGATTTGAACACAATGTTGCTTTGTGCCTTCCTATGTGTAGTTTCTAGCTTAGCATCTCTAACATTCTTCTATTGGCAAGAAAAGCTACTACATATGAGTAACTAAAGCCTTGGGTCAGGAAGATTTACTAGTAATTTTTACTATTTTCTTTCCTTGTTTACTCTTCGATGTTTGAAGACTCTACAATAACTTAGAAACACATGTTTTCTGTCTTAGAAAATATAAGGGTCTTTCTGAAGGAGACATACATACTTAACTCTCCTATATCCTTCATCATTCTGGTGATCTTAAATCTCTGTTTTGTAATCAATCAACAATGATTAATTGAGGTGTTACTATGTGCTTAACAGTATACTGTTATGGAAATACAAAAGAGCTAACTTAATCTTAACTAAATAAACAAAAAATCAAACACCTCCATCTAATGTGTTGATAATCTAATATATCCACCAATTATTTTGAAAATATCAGTTAAATCAAATAATGATGCTTAAGAGCTGTCTGATTCAATCCTCAAATGAGTTTTCCAGTCCTAGAGCCTTGTTTGCCCATGCACAGGCAAGGAACTGAATCTCAATCCAACTCACTGTGGAGAGTCTTCCAGTCCCAACTGACCAGAAGGACTGGTGCCAACTCCTAGAATCAGTGAGACCAGTGGTGCTCAAGGTGAGAGGTAGACAAGCAGAGCAGATGGCCCCCAGAGCAAAGCTAGTGCTGGGCATGGAACTTTCCTATGCTATGCAAAGGCAGGAGACTTAATTCGTAGCCAAAGGTGACGATAGTTTGCAAAGCGAAATATATATATACAACAATACTGTAGGGGACATCAAAACCTGACTTTCAACATTGGATAGGTCCTTCAGACAGAAAGTTGAAAGAGAAACATTGGAATTTAACTAAACTTTAATTCAAATGGACCTAATAGACCTATACAGAATATTCCATCCAAGAGCATCCGAATAAACATTCTCCTTAAGAACACATAGAACATTCTTTACGATATGTTAGGTCACTGAACAGTCTTATCAAATGTAAAAAGACTGAAATCATAGCAAGAATCATGTCTGAACCCAATGCAATGAAACTAGACATCAATAACAGGAAGAAAACCGGGAAAATCACAAATACGTGGAAATTAACACACTTTGAAAGACCAATGGGTCAAAGAAAAAGTCACAGGAGAAAAAAAATATTGAAAGAAAAGAAAACAGAAATGCATCATACCAAAATCCTTTTGACATACAGGAAAACCTTTTCTAAGAGGGAAATTTATAGCAATAAATGCCTACATTAACAAAATTAAAAATGAAATTGGACTTTATCCTATGCCATACACAAAAATTATCTTATAGGGATTACAGTTGTAAATGTAAAAGCTGAAACTATAAAACCCCTAGAAGAAAACATGGGCAAAAAATTCCTTGGCATTGGTCTTGGCAACGAATTTTTGGATATGACACCAAAAGCATGAGCAACATAAGCAAAATTAAACAAGTGAAACTACATCAAACTAAATTACTTCTGCACAGCAAAAGAAACAATCAACTAAATGATAACGCAAGATACAGAAAGGGAGAAAATATGTGCAAACTAGATATC
Organism: Phataginus tricuspis; assembly: GCA_029783875.1. Classification (NCBI taxonomy): domain Eukaryota; kingdom Metazoa; phylum Chordata; class Mammalia; order Pholidota; family Manidae; genus Phataginus; species Phataginus tricuspis. Next base: position 105,540,024 of record JAQQAC010016209.1, on the reverse strand, counting down.
TAATAATGGCTTAATATACAAAATATGTAAGGAATTCATACTACTCAATGGCAAAATAACAAATAATCCTATTTTAAAAATGGATAAGGGACCTGAAGAGACATTTTTCCAAAGAAACATCCAAATAGTTTAACAGGTATATGAAAAAATGTTAGACATCACTAATATTCAGGGAAATGCAAATCAAAACCATGATGACATATCCCCTCATACCTGTGAAAATGACTGTTATCGAAAAGACAAGAGATAACAAGTCTTGGCAAGGATATAGAGAAAATGGAACGCTTGTGCACTGTTGGTGGGACTGTAAATTGGGACAGCCATTATGCAAATAACATTATTATGGAAAACAGTATCAAAGTTTCTTAAAAAATTAAAAATAGGATTACATATGATCCAGCAATCCCATTTCTGGGTATATATACAAAGGAAATGAAATCACTATCTCAATGAGATTTCTGCACTCCTATGTTCACTGCAGGGTTATTCACAGTAGTTAAGACATGGAAATAACCTAAATGCCCATAAATGGATGATTAGATAAAGAAAAAATGGTATATATACACAATGGAATATTATTATTCAGCCATCTGCAACAATATGGATGGGCATTGAGGGTTTTGTGCTATGTGAAATAAGTCACACAGCAAAAAACAAAATTCTGTATGCTCTCACTTATATTTGGAATCTAAAAAAGCCAAACTCATAGAAGCGGAGAGTAGAATGGTGACTGCCTGGGTTTGGAGGTGGGGAAAATAGGATGTCAGCCAAAGTTTACAAACTTTCAATAAGAAGATGAATAACTCCCAGGGATCTAGTATATAGGATGATGAGACTAGGTAACAACAGCACATTGTATACTTGAAAGTTGCAGAGAGTAAATCTTAAATGTTCTGGCCATAAGAAGAAAATGATAATTATGTGAGGTGTTGGAGATATTAATCAACCTTACTATGGTAATCGTCTTGTTATATATGTGTATCACATCAGCATTTGTACAGCTTAAATTTACAATATTAACTGTCAATTACATTTCAACCCTGGAAAAAAATCACAGAGGAAAAAAAAGAACAACTGAATACCTATAGCTACAAAATTTTCTACCACATGGCTAAAATCCATGAGAGAACAAAGCTAACGCTAGGAGAGGAGCAGAAACAGGAGAAAAATGTTTCCAATGGTTCATCAGACCCAGCTGCGTTATACAGACCTGCAGTGTGCCTGCTCAACCCTTGCTTACATTCTGTATGCCTATAAATTCCCTATTGGCCTAGGCAACTTATGAGTTGTGTTTCTATCACTATCAACCAAACCAATATGTTTATGCTTTTTAGTTTCCAAAAGATGAATGAATTAGTCCCAAATTCTGGCTTTTTCTGTTCCTTCTAGATTTGACTTCACTCTAAAATATGTGTTGAGCACCTACCATGTGTCAGACCAAACTGTAACTAAGATATAACTTCCTCCAGGGCACTGAAATGTACAGTTAAATATCTACGGATTGAGAGTGCTTTAGGAAAATTGGTGAAGCTCTAAAACTTTGCAAAGAAAAAAAATCATTCTTTATGATAGTGTTGTCAAGCAAACATGAAGTGAAGGATATCATATCATGCTGTCACTTAATTTTGGTAGGACAATATAACTCATTTTTGTTTATCCTAAGGTTTAGTGCAGTTTTTAGTGTAATCAAAATTGTATTAAATATATCAAATGTAAAAAAATAAGGGAGTTCAAAAAGCCTCTCCCTTACAAATTTCCTCTACTGGAACACCTGTCATAGTGCTCTGAATTTCAGTTATTAGTTCTCTACTAGATTTGTAAGCCCATTCTTAATTTTCATTTTTTAAATTGAAGAATCATTGATATACAATCTTATATTGGTTTCAAGTAAAGAACAGAGTGGTTCAAAAGTTACCCATGTTACTGAGTCCTCACCCCTACTAGTGCAGTTACTATCTGTTAACATAGAAGGATGTGTAAGCACCTTCTTAAAGGGTAAAGGATGATACTTTATCAGCCTTTAGTCCTTTAGAAGGTATTAATTGCCAGGTTTGCATAAACAGTACATTTCAGTAGAATAGGAATAATAAATAAAGTTTAGGTGTGTTAGAGAAGTAAAGGAAGGAAACTCCTGATATGTGGAATACCATCCTGAGAAACCAACCTGAGTATGGATCCTCAGTGACTAATAAAGTGGCAATATAATGCATTAGGTGTTAGTTCCTAATACCTAACACATTTATAGTGCTCATTTTAATTTATGTATGTATGTATTTATTTATTTACTTGTTTTGGTGACAGAGAACTAAAAAAACAAGAAAATGAAAACTGAGACAATTAATTGTTACCTGTTTATAAATTGTCTTAGTATTCCTAAGAGATGGAAAAAAGAAAAGGAAATGTTTGAAAGTATGACCTGGTATAATAACCAAAACAGGTAACATTTGTGGAATGCTTGATAAGTACTAGCCATTGTGATAATATACACTGTGAAGGAATGGCAGTTATGCTTTCATAGGCATTCAGGGATGTAGGCTCCTTCCTTCATGTGTTTCTCTAGGTTCTCAGGGTCCTTGGATGGAAAGAAAGGGGGAAAATGAAAGACTATATGGAATATTTTATAGATCAAACCTAGAATGCACATGGGCTGAGAAATGCAGTGTAGCAGTGTGCCTGATAGAAAGCAAACATTTTAGTGAATAGTTAGCCAGTCTCTGCCACAAGTTCATGGGTAACACTGAAGGCACAAGAATTGGCTTTGGAGTTGCAATGAGAGTGGCTGGTGAGAAGAAACAGGATAAAGGTTGTAGTAATGAAGATGGTCAAGTGACCAGATAGTAAGAGTATATGAGATAAGGAATTCAGCTGTCAAGAGAACCTGACAATAAAGTCCAGAGGGAAATAATTTACATAAATTATAGCAGCTTTTTATATAAGGAGACTGCAAAGATAACTGGATGAGAATATAATTAACTATTTTAAATATAATACATTGGATATTGTGAACTAATATAAACCTTTAGAGATTATAACATGTGATTGGTCTAGTTAGTTTATAAATAGGAATTTAAGGCTACTGTAATACAGATATTTCAAATAATATAGTGTTAGGAGTATCAACTGAAACCACATTGGTGTAAATTTATCCCCTGAATTTCACATAATTCTGAGGTAAAAGAAATAGAATATGAACTGGTACTCTAAAACATCTCTGAAATATCTGTACCAAAAATTTCTATATGGTACTGAACATAAGAAGCTACTTTGGGATGAGAAGATGGGTTCCCATTTGCCCCTAAGCTAGGTGTTTCAATGGGTAATCTCCATACTTAATCAAGGAGGTGTTCCTGCTTGGAGTACCATACATGCTCTGAACCATCATTTGTTATTGGACATAAGGAGTTGCTGTTTCACATTCCTCCCCACCCACATCAGGTAATCTGGATTCCATGTTAAATGAAAGAAAGGCAGGAAGATTGAGAAAGTTTCAAATGTAGATTCTGGTATAGCATTTGGTATAAGTAAGACAAAAAGAGACTTCATATCTCAAAACTTGTTATCCAGTCTCATAACCAATGGGCTCTGAAACTCTGGGAGCCAAGTGTCACAATACTCATGCTGGAAAGTCTAATATGAACTAATAGTTTCTAATTTTATTTATGCAAATTACTAGCTATACTTCACAGTTTATTAGAAGGCTACTGAGATTTTCTGAACCTTACTTTAGCCATTGGTGATGATAATAATAATAATACTTAAATTATAGACATGTATAGATTAAGATAATTTATTTGAAAATGTGTAGTCTTGTGCCAGATTCATATAATGCATTTGATAACTATCAGTTTCCTTTCTTCTTCTCTTTCACTGGTCATTGCCCATTCGCACTCATTCGTTTTTTCCGCTATCCTCTATTCCTCCTTTCCTATTTTCTCATTAGAGACCTCCATCAAATGATCCCATCAGTATATAAGCATGCAAAATATAGTCATATCTTCTATCTTAAACAAAAAAAAAATTTCTTGAGCTCATTTCTTCTCCAGCTAGCATTCTTATCTCCTCTCATTCAAATCTAAACTTAAAAGAGTTGTCTACTTGAATAAAAGTTGAATAAGCAAAGGGGTAATTAAAAAAAAGAATTGTCTGTACTATCTTCAATTTCTTCCTTCCCATTCTTTCTTCATCTTTCTCCTATTTAGTTTTATCTCAACTACCCAACTGTACTTCAGAAAGTCACCATTGACCTGATTGCCAAATAAAAAATAACAAGTGTTGGTGAGCATGAGAGCAAACTGGAATCCTTGATCAGTTTTTGTGAGATTATAAAATGGTATAACCATTATGGAAGGAAACATTATGAAATTTCCTCAAAAAATAAAAAAAATGAGTACCATATGATCCAGCAATCCCACTTCTGGGTATATACCCAGAAAACTGAAATCAGGGTCTGGAAGAGATATTTGTACAACCATATTCATATCATCATCACTATTTACAATACCCAAGAGGTGGAAGACACATGACTGTCCATATACATACATACATATGCATACATATATACATACATATACACAACGGAATATTATTCATCCTTACAAAAGAAGGAAATCCTGTCACATGCCACAATGTGGACGAAACTTGAGGATTTTATGCTAAGAGAAATAAGTCAGTCACAAAAAAAGACAAATACTGTATGATCCCACTTACATGAGGCATCTAAAGTAGTCAAATTCATAGAAATAGAAAGTAGAACAGTGGTTACCAGGGACTAAAGGGAGAAGAAAAAGGGGAAGTTGTTTAAGTGGTGTACAGTTCAGATTTGCAAGATTAAAAAGTTCCGGAGATCTGTTTCACATACTTAACACTACCGAACTGTATGGATAAGAAAATGGATAAGATGGTAAATTTTGTTTTTTTTTAAACCTCAATAAGAAAATAGGGATATTATCCTTGAGTTCTCTTTCCCACTTCACATCTGTTTTGTGAACAAATTCTGTTTGCTTTACCTTTACAATATATGTTTATTTCAACCGTTTTTTACACCCATCACTGCTACCATCCTGTTCCAAGCCACCTTCATCACTCACCTGGATTTTTTTCCTGTAGCTTCAAAATTGGTCCCCTCCATCCTCACTTGATACTTTTACAACTATTGTACAATAGCCAGATTGATCCTCTTAAAATCTAAGCCCATATTGATCTTCTGCTCAAAACTTGTAGAGTATTATACTATTAGAAGCAACAGTATATGGGGTTTTGTATTTCATTTGTAAACAAAAGATAGTATGTCTTCATTGAGAAAAAATCTAAATATTTTAGAGTTTTATACTATTATCTGAGTCTAACATGTCATAGGGAATGAGAATATTTTCCTTTAAACAAAAGATGGAAAATGGAGAATATCACTGCACAGTATATTTTCTATATAAGAATTTTTGGGCTATATTAAAATTTGTCAGTTTGCATTAAAATAAGGAAAAAATCTTGTTGTGAAATCAGTTCAATTTTAGCCACTGCTATATTTGTAAAATAAATATATGTTAATTTCTTTCCTCCAAAACAGAGTTCAGATTAAGTGGCAATTACCATCCTACATACCCTTTAAGTTTAATGAGTAAAGAATCTTAGGAAATGTATAATTACTTTGCACTGTGGATGCTTGTCACTTGTGCCAACAGTGGAGAGAGACAGAGAGAGGGACCAAGAAAGAGAGAGATTGTGTGAACATGAGTATATTTGACTATTATAAATCTCTCCTTATACATATTTTCTACCAATAATTTAAGTATATGAGGGATGACTTGAAAGGAACAAGACTTATTTTCTTGTGTGACTCCTGAATTAATCTATAGACAGTTCCAAAATAAGTAAAAAATGGTTTATATAAAAGTTATGGTAGGCTGTTTCAAACTAAGCACTCAAGAGAGGAATACATGTGATATAAATTACCCTGGTCATTGAGTTAACTGGACATGTGTGTAATCTTTTATGATACTTTGCTTTTGTGGGCCTCTATTTCCCCTAATATTGAATTAAATCTCCAAAATCCTTTTCATTTGTAAAAACCATGAAACTTTCTTTTTAGAATTATAGCTTACATAATTGAAGATGTTTAATTTGGGTACAATTTTTTGAGTCCCCAAAAACATAATCCATCTATTTCACAGTGGGGCTCTCAAATGTTCTAAGTGATAACAATGACAACATTGTCTTTAAATGTTAACATTAACAACAACCATTATCTATTCACCAAAACAGAAGAACTCAGTAAAACTGGGCATTGTGGTTGCCTCACATTGACAAGTAATGGGGTCAAAATTACCAATATATCAGCACAGTTTATTTCTACGTAACTGGTGACTGTGTAAGGAAAGAAGTTTTTTCATTCAAAGATTATGGCTAACCTGAAGTGTTTCTGGGCTTTTCCAAAAGATTCCCAAATTAGAGATCAAGGAGCTAGAATTATTGTTTTTTATATTTTCTCCCTGCACGTGGATCCATGCAAAGAAAAGTGATCTCAAATTTGAAAAAAAAACAAACCTATCATTTGGGTAGGTATTTACTTAAAATGCAAAAACATAGAATGTAATACTACATTTACATTTAGTCTATGAAGGACTCCCAAATGGGTTACTATATTAACACAAACACACTAAATGAGAAAACATTTAATCTGTGTGCTGTACCATAGTGTTCAAATAATTGGCTTGTCTCCCCTTATATATCAAATTTACCTGTGGACAAGAGATCATTCATTCATTTAAAAAATACTTATTTACTCCTGATTTCTACTTGAAATACACAAAGCTGGAAAGGGCAACATTTTCGCCTTTACAACAACAAAGAAGAACAAAGCCAGACAGACTGCAAATTCATAATTTTCTTGAACCTATCAGAAAGCTGATGTCACAAGAAAACCAAATAACTTGAAACCTAAGGAAAGACAGGCAAGGAGAGAGAAGATGTGAGCACTTACTTGGAGAAGATATAGCCAGACACTGGTAAGAAGAATTAAGCAATGTTTTCAGTGAATAGTATAGTACCAAGAATAATTGCTTATTTTGATAAATGTTCTATAGCTGCATAATATATTCATAAAGGGAAGCTGGGTGAATGGTATACATACAGGAACAATCTACTATTTTCAATTTTTGTGTTAAGTTGAAAAGTATCTCAAAAGTAAGAATATAACTGTAAGAAACTGTTGGCAGATTGGTAAAAGCTGACTATGGCTAGAGAGAGAACACAGAACCCCTGGGGGCACAGGTATAAGGGGAAAACATACTCACTGAAGGCTCTTTTCCATGAATGTCACACTCAAAGGCTGGTGAGATCCTGAAAAAGCATCCCTTGTAGTGCAAGGGTGGGTGAGGGGAACAGCAACAGCAAATCCTACCTAGATCTATTTCACCTATGGAAAAAAAACTTTAAAATAGGAGAGAAGGAAGGGCAATACAAACTGTCACCCTTAGAGCACTGGTGAAAATGCGCTGCACCTGGTAGAAGGGAACAGGGAAAAAAAAAAACTCCGCCTGTAGGGAGGGCAGGAGTATGGGCCAAGAACTACCTTTGGGGAGGGTCAAGGGTACTGAGAAGGCCACACCTCTGAGACTCAAGGACACAGTTCTTGGCTAGGATGGAGGATTAATTAGAACAACAGACATCATCCTCCATCATCAGGCTAACAAGAGTCAAGTAATAAGAAACAGTGGAAGAGTGTTATAAGAGCTTGAAAGTCTCTGAGGCACAGCTCAAAGGAAAACCTAAAGCTGCGGGGCACATATTGATAAAAATCCCTGGAGAACTCAAACCCATCTTAAACATAATGTATCACTAGAGGAATTTGAAGCATGTAACACCTTGTTAACAAGACTGACAACAGTAGCAAGAAACTCCAATCCCTGCTCCACTCTTGACTAGAATCACACACACACACAATCACACTAAAGCTTAATAAAAAGAAAGGCATGATAATTTCTAGTTATAAGAATTATTCTTGCAACTCTCTTACAATTCTTCTTACTCTCTACTGCCTTATATAAGATGTTAAAAATTCAATTAGAAAACAATATACTGCCAAGAGATAAAGCAATCAACAGAAGCAGAATTAGATATGAAACAAGTGTTAGAACTCTCTGAAAGAAAATTCAAAATAACTATGATTCATATGTTAGAGATTCTCACAGATAAGGTTGACAACATCATAATCAGATGGAAATTTTAGGTGGAAAATGGAAGCTATATGAGAAAATCAAGTAAAATATTAAAAATGAAAAACACAGCAAATGTGCAACAGAATACCTTTGATGCACTCATCAGTTGATTGGGCACAGCTGCGGAAATAACACATGAATTTGAAGATATGCCATAGAAAGGACCCAAAGAGGAACACAAAGAAAAAAAGGGTGAAAATAAAAGTACAGAGAAACCAAAATTTGAAGGGCAATATCAAATGATCTGTCATATGTGTAACTAGTATCCCAAAAGAAAAAGAGAACAGAGAGTAAGAAACATTTGGAGAAATATTAGATTTGTTGCTGCTATTCCCCTCAACCAGTCTTATACTATGAGGAATACTTTTTTAGAACCTCGTCAATCTTTGTTTTAAGTGTCCAGTGACATACATGAAGTAGAACCTGCATTATATACTCAATATATATGTACACACAGGGGTTCTATATTCTCTCTTTAGCCTTAACCAGTTTTTACCAGTCTGCCAAAATTAATGCCACACAACAAACCACAGAGTGTGGTAGCTCAGAGAAAACCAAGTAGACTAATTACCAATATACACACATACACACATATAAAACTATATTAAAACAGTTGAAAATCTACATCATTCAGAGTAAAAGTACATACTGCATACAGAGGAACAATGATAAGGATTATAGAAGACTTCTTGTCAGAAACCACACAACATAGAAAGTACTGATATAACACTTAATAAGTGTTGAAATAAAAAAAAAGCCTACAGTTCTATGCCTAGTGAAAACACCTCTCAAAAATGAGGAAGAAATAATTTCCCTAAAAACTAAAACTGAATGAATGCATTGTTGCATACCTACACTACAAGAAATGTTAAGGGATGTTCTTCAAGCAGATGGAATATGATACCAAGAAGAAGTTTGAATCTACACAAAGAATTAAAGCAAAATAAATAAATTAATTAAGTTAAATAAATAAAACCTGAAAAGTGAAAAAAAGAAGGTAAAATTGTTTTTGTCTAAGTTTGAATTACTCTAATTACGTCTATGCTTTGCTTTAATTGTCTAAAGCAAAAATATCGCCAAAGTGTTGTGTTTTTAGAACATATGTAAAAGTGAAAACTATTACAAAAATAGCACAAAGATAAGAGGAAAATTTTGGAATACACAGTAGCAAGGACCTTACATTACACATGATGTGGTATATGATTTAAAGGTATACTTTAATTAAAGATGTGTATTTTAAATTCTAGGATAACCACTATTTTTTAATAGACTAATAAAGGATAAGTCAATAATGGAGATAAAATGGAATAACGAAAATGCTCAGTTAATTCAAATGAAGGCGAAAAAGGAAAAAATAAAAGAACTGCTGGAACAAATGGAAAACAGCTAGCAGGATGGTTGATTTTAATCAAATCACATTAAAGATAAATTGTCTAAATGCAGGAATTAGAAGACAGAGATTGTCAAATTGGATAAAAAATTCAAGACCAACCTGTATGATGTCTACAAGGAAGCCACTAGATAGGTAAGTAAGTTTCAAGAAAGGAATCTACACAGTTCAAACACAGATCAAAAATAAAACTGGAATATCTTTATTAATATCAGACAAAGTAGTCTTCAAAACAAATAATATTACCTGGGAAAAGAAAGACATTATATAATAATAAAGAGGCCAGTTCTCCAAGAAGACATAACAATTCTAATTGTGTATGTATTTAACAGCAGAGCTTCAAAATACATGAAGCAAAAGCTGAAAGAACTAGAGGAGAAATGACAAAGATAAATCTATAATTATAGTGGGAAATGTCAACACTCTTTTCTAAGAAATTGATACACCAAGTAGAAAATCAGTCAGGATACAGATGATCTGAAAAAGGCTATCAACCAATTTGACTTAATAGATATTTATAGAACATTCAACCCAAAAGTAGCAGAATTTATTTCTTTCAAATGTTCATGTTACATTCAACAAAATAGAGCGTATTCCTGAATATAAAGCAACCCTTAAAAATTTAAAAGAACAGAAATCAGAGTCCATATTCTCTGACAATTGAATAAAGGAGAAATCAGTACAAAGAACATCTGAAAATCCCCAAATATTATTGAAAACAAACAACACACTCCTGAATAACTCATGTGTCAAAGAGGAAGTCAAGGGACATTAACAAATTATTTTGAACTAAATAAAAACAAAAGTATAACATACAACTTTGTGGGATGTAACTAAAGCAGTACTGTGAAGGAAACTTACAATATTAAATGCTTATGTTAAAAGAAAAGTCCTTAAGTCAGTAAACTAACCTTCCAACTTCAGACAACTAGAAACAACATAAAAGAAGAGCATATTAAACTCAAAGTAAGCAAAAGAAAGGAAATAAGGTCAGAGCTGAAATCAGTGAAACTGAAAACAAAAACAGACATATGCAATGAAACCTAAAGTTAGTTCCTTGAAAAAAAAATCAACAAAATTGCCTTACTAGTGGAGAAAATAAAGAAGAGATAAGACACTGATTACCAATATCAGGAATTAGGAAAGAGTATTACTAGAGAACATGCAAACGTTAAAAGGATATTAAACTCATAAATTTGACAAGATAGATGGAATAGAAAGATCCATTAAAAGACATAATATCAAGTTCACTTAAGTACACAAAGATACTCTTTTTAGACCTATATCTATTTAAAAGATTGATTTGTACTTTAAAACCTTCCCACAAAAAAACAGAAGCCTATTTGAATTCTACCAAATAGATAAGAAATAATACCAACTGTAAATGATTTCTTCCAGAAAACAGAAGAGACTATTTCTCAGCTCATTTTATGAGAACTGTCATCTTGTTAGCAAACTCGTCAAAGATATTACAGGAAAAGAAAAATTACGAACTAATATTCCTAACAAACATAAATGGAAAAATTCCCAACACTAGAAAAGTAAGCCTAGTAATGTACAAAAAGGATAATAATTCCTGACAAATGTGAAGCTGGTTAAATACTTAGAATCAATCAATATAAATCCCAATTTTAACAGACTAAAGAATAAAAAACATATGATCATCCTAGTAGAAGGCAGAGAATAAAAATTGACAAAATCCAACATCCTTTCCTGATTTAAAAAAGAAAGAAATCTCTGCAAACTAGTAATGAGAAGGGAATTTGATTAACCCAAGTGACATCAACAAAATCCTAACTGCTAAAATATTAAATGCTGAAAATATGTATGCTTTCCCCATAATATTGGGAATATTGGGACTAAGCCAAGGATGTTCACTCTCAGCACTGCTTTCAACATCATATATTAAGTATTTGCAATATACTAAGTAAAGGAAATAAAGGCATACTGATTGAACTGAAAAATATTGTTTCTGTTTACAGATGGAATAATTATTTACCTAGAAAATCCCCAAATGTCTACCCAAAAGATAATAGAATAAACAAGTGAGTTTAACATGGCCATAGGAACAAGGTCAGCATGTGTAAATTGTATTTCTGTACACTAATAGTCGACTTAGAATTTAAAATTAATAAATCCTCATTATTAGCTATAGTATCAAAGATGAAATGCCTCTGTATGACTCTCACAAGATACATGCATTTTCTGTATGCCTAAAACTACAAAGGAATATCTGTAGCAACTGGCACTCTCTTATCTGTTTGTTGGAATATAAAATGGCACAGCTACTTTGGCAGTTCCTAATAAAGGTAATCGTGTATTTGCCATATGACCCAGCCATCCCTCCTCAGTATTTATCCAAGAGAAATTAAAACTTACATTTACACAAAAGCTTAGAGGCAATTGTTTATAGCCATTTTATTCATATTTGCCTAAAACAGGAAACACCCCAAATATCTGTGAAACTCTGAGTAGACATCCAAATTATCAGACATCCCTGCAATGGAATACTACTCAGAAATAAATAGGAATGAACTACTGATGCCTGCAATCAATGACTCTCAAATTCATTTTGCTTAGTGAATGAAGTCAGTCAAAAGATTACATATAATACTATTCTATTTGTGTGTCATTTTCAAAAGGTAAACCTATACTGATTGGAGCATAGATCCGTGGCAGCCATGATTTGGGGATGGAAGAGCAGTTCATTACAAAGAATTTCACAAGGGAATATGAGAGATTAGACAGATAGATGGACTGACAGACAGGTAGATAGATGATCAACCCAAATAAATACATCATGTACTTTGGCTATTATACATACATACATTTCCTTGTTCTCCTAGAGCCTACATTCTAATTGGGATGAGTCAGACAAAAACACAACAATTTACTGCGTCAAATAGTAATAAGTGCAATAGAGAGAAGTAAAGCAGATAGATAAAGGGCATGGGGGGTACATTGGTATTGCATATGTGTGTGTGTGTGTGTGTGTGTGTGTGTGTGTGTGTGTGTGTGCGCGCGCGCGCACTGAGATGTTATTTCTGATAAGGGGACATTTGAGCAGAGATGTGAACAAAATGAGAGGGAGCATCATATAGATATTTTAGGGAAGAATATTTCTAGCAGTCGGAGGAGTGAGTGCAAAGGTCAACAGGCAAAAACATGATTGGCATGTTACTGTTAATTATCTAATTTACATAGAGAACTGTGAACTTTGACCATCAAAGCCTTGTTAATTTTTTCTCCCTATTGAACATAGCCTTTCTCAAATGTTAACATTAGACAGGCCCAAAAGTTAATACAAATCAGTGAAGAAAATTAAAACTTTATTTAAAAAGGGTAATATTTCATATTCCAATGTGTTATTCACTTTCAAAATACTTTATCACACAGTGCCCTTAGATAATAATCTCTCTAATCCCTCTTTACCTCTTCATTTCCACAGGATCCTGCAAGATTCTTAAAAAGTGTTTTAAGCACTTTTTCAGAGCACATCTATACTTGAAAGGAGTCCACCTATAAAATTGTTACTATTTTTATAATTTACCAAAAGCTTTTCTACTAAAGACCTTTCATATGTATTATCATCTGTCTTTTCCGTTGCTGTGACTTTTATAGGCCATAGCTAATTCTCTTTCTATCTTATAAATATCTGAACTGTACAATATATTTTTGCCTAGACTTACAAATGCTAATATCAGTAATCTGGGAGCTGTGACCAAGTGTTCTGATAACTACCTTATCTTCTGAACAGAGTATAAAAATCAAAGAATAATCAATTCACGTCCAAAATTTTGATTGAGTGTGTAGGTGCATATGTGTTTAAATAGGTTGGCATTCCACAACCATCAATCAAAGCAAGTATGTCAGGGAGAAATTTCCAGTGTAGATCTAGTTCCAAGCCAAACTTTTCTACAAGAAAATTATTTCCTTCTCTGGACATAAATGATAGTTATTTTTATTTCATAGAACTAGCATGTTTTTCTATTATATTTATGCATATTGCCAAGGTGGTTTTAAAAAGCACCAATTAAATAAAAATGTTAACTGTTTCAGTGAAAATAGATCGTTTCTGGCTGCATACAGGGTCTCTTTTTGCTTGCTTTTAAAATGTCAAGTCTAACTCCTGGATTATGAGTTGCCCTTGATTTTGAAAAGAGAATATGTATAATGCTGAATTCAATATGAAATGATCATCCGCTTCTCTTTTACTTAACATCTTATGTAATCTTGATGCACACAAATGGTTGAATCACATAATGTACCTGACAAAACATGGATAAACATACTACATGGTATACCGATGAGATGTTATGGTGACATTTAAACTGTAACAATGCTTATCCCCTTACCCTTCTCTTCCAACCAAAGATTCAGATTAGCACTTCTTTATATTTTTATATTCCCAGCTTTTAGCCCATTCTACCTTATTATTTTTCTTACTTTTAAAATCAGGCACCTTTTAGAGAATACTATCCCAATGGCTTCACAGAAGACAATAGAGTTTGAAAATGAAATAAAACTTGGAAGTTCACACAAAAGGTTTCTCAAGCATCATAAATCTGGGACAAACAGACAAAATTGATTACAAAGTTTGCCATCATCTAGAAATACCTTATTATGATTTTAATATATCAAACATTTTCCATATTGCCCTACATTTTCGTATTTCATATAAAACTATCTAGTGTATAGATTTAATTATTGAGATTATAAATCCATTTTCTAAATGCCTCATTGTTGACATGATTTTTAAATTATTCAACTTCTAACAAACCAAACAGAAACCTCAGCTAGTGGTTTCACTACATGAATTAAGTATCCTCTGGGATAAAAGACATTCTTTTTGTTTATAATACTTTTTCCCATTATCACAAAGGCAATGTGAAAAATGCATTTGAGGTGAAAGAAGTAGAATATCTTAGCACTGTGGCTTAAATAGATTTCCTATTCATTAAACAGATAAATTAAGCCAGTACAATGTGTTACAAAGAGTGGTCTTTCGACTGCTAGTGTCTTACTTCATGATATCCTCCACGAGAAACAGTCTATCACTGGTACTCTCTGTCAAATTCACTTTCCAGCTGTGAAGTTGTGTCCCTTCCATTCATTAAAATGTGGATCATTGTGGTTGTCTTTTGCTTTAAGATGTTAAAAATGCCATGGAAATAGTTCTCAGGTTTCCATTTCCTTGCACAGGTACTGTTTAAAAATAAATAAATGAACCAGGGAATATTATAGGACTAAGATTAGGCAAACTTAAAATACATGAAATAAACCCATAGTTCCGATTTAGATTTCATTGTACTAAAAATATTGTATACACTGATGGTGCATCCTTTCCGCTTTCTGTGGTTTAGCTCTTGATTCTAAAATATCACAACTGCTTGTTAATGTTCCATATTCCTAAAATATGTCTGTTTTTAGCTTCTTAAGCAATTCCTGAAGTGGATATTCCTAATAATGTTCATTTTGTTACATCCTTTATTCTCCATCTGTCCCTCACTCTCAGCCTTCTTCACAGAGAAAAGTGAGGTTGTGTTGTATGTGTTTCTTCAGTTATTGTACTGCACATCTTACACCTGCTTATAAGAACACCCATTCTTTTCTTAATTCTTCTTTCAGAGTGTTCATTTATTCTTTCCAATGGTGACACTTTAACATTCATAGTGGAATCCCTCTCCCTCTGTCTCTTCCAGGGCCTAGTTCTATTAGTAATTACTAATTTATTCTGTATATTCAAATTATTTTCAGCTACTCTCTTGTTTCCAAGCCTTTCCTCTTCTCTAGACAGTCTTATTCTCCAGAATCATCCCATTTGCCAGAATCAGTGATATGATTCCAAGGAATTGAATCCAGTCCAGCAGTAAAGACATAGCACCACCTAGTGTCTAAACTAGTAGCTGAGAAAGTAAGGAGTTCTGTTTGGTACCCAAGTAAGTTATTGAATGAAGCAGGTGCTGGGGAACTGAAGACAAAAGCAAGAGATGATGCCAGGCTATATAAGCAATAAATCCACACAAGAATATGTTTGAATAAAGGGTATGAGTAACATGACAGAAAGAAAATCAAATGTTTAAGGAGCCAGGACTAGATAAAGAGCCAGCCAGCCATAAAGACCAAGATTGGACAAAGACCAAGATTGAAAAGAACAAAAATTATTGTCTACAACCTAGTTTAAACTAGAAAAAAAGGAACTTGAGTTTGTTAAGCAGTGATGAAGCTGTTTAGCAAATCAAAAATAGAATTATCTGAGACAAAGTTCTCCTTTTGTGACAGCTCAAGGCTAGAAATTTGCCTTAAAGTGCTCTAAAATATTCTTACTCTATGGATCTGGGATTGAAATGGAAAATGGAAAGTGAGATCTTTTTATAACTTTCTTTCCTCAATCAAAATTGCCATTAATGTTGCATAGGAACTCCAATTAATTCACTTGAAGGTAGAATCACTGATATGCTGAATGGAGATATTTAGAAAAAGGGCTGACTCTACAAAGTCATACCATACTGGCATGCTCCAGATATAAAAAGTCAGTCCGGGGTAAAATTATCATGTCCCTGTGATAGAATGTATTACTGGTTCAAAATGTTCTCTACCCCACTCTACAAGGTCCATCAATATCTCCCTAGGGACTGTCCTGGTGAGAACATTATCATTTCTACTATATTTCTTCCAGGGTTAGCTATGTGACTTGTTTAGACTAATAGAATGTGAGTAAAAGGCACATAGGCCTCATCCAAGCAGAAGTGGTATTATATGGATCTACCATTGCTTGTTTTGCTCTGCAACAAGCCATGCATTTCTCAGATAAGAACTGTTCATTCAACTGAGATTGTGAATGACAAAGCCATAGAGATGAGCCAAAACTTACATACAAAGAATATATAAGGTGGATGAGAAATGAATCTTTGCTTTTGTAAGGCTGAAATTTTGAGGATGCTTCTCATAGCTTAACCTGACTAATATAGTCAGCTCTATTACTTAACCATTCAGCTCCTTGACACTACCAGTTACATTTCCTAGAATCATAGACTATCATATATAAGAAGGCCTCTATAGATACTTCAGTCCAACTCCAGTCTGAGTCATGAATCCCATTTAATTCCTTTTTAGAAAGTGATGGTGCATGTAGCTTTCATTTGGATGCCTCTGATGACAGTGATACTACCAACTCTTGGGATGGTAATATCATTGTTGGAGAGTTCTGATTCTTCACATTTTTCTATTTTGAATCAGAATATAATTGTACCCAAACCTAGAATTGTGTAGATTGTTATTTAATGTGGACACACGTGGAAGACTTACAATTGTGCCTATTACAGTATTTTTTTTTGATTTGATCCATAGTTCCAGTCTGTTGAGATCTTTGAGACACAGGATCTATCATCCAAAGTACTATATTAGTTATCTATATTATGATAAGTAAAAGTGGCTACTATGAAAACAATCCCTAAGTCTCAGTAGCTTAACCTATAAAAACTTACTCCTGGCACATACTACTGGTAAAAATTCATCAAATAACTCCCCTGGGTAGCTTTCCCCTAAGCAGTGACTTAGGAACCCAAGTTCCTTCCATCTTGTGATGCTGTAATCTTCAAATTGTTGCTTCCATGTTGCATGCAAAAGGGGAAGAGAACATGGATGATGGTGGAGAGGAGGTAAATCCAGCAAATATATCATATAGGCTCACATTTCATTGGTCAGAACTCATTCGACATACTGAAAAATAGTTGCTAGGGAGACTGAAAAAGTGAACTTCAAGATAGGTCAGTTTAGATTACCTAGTGAAGAGCAGAAAGAAAAAAATAAAGAAAAAATGAACATGCATAAGTGAACTGTGGGGCACAAGTATAACAACCAATGTACAATAGTTGCACTAGAAGGAGAGGAGAGAAAGAGATAGAAAGAATATTTGAAGAAATAATGGCTGAAAATTTCCCAAATGTGATGAAAACAAAAAATATACAACCAAAAGCTCAATGAATTCTGAGTAGGTTAAACTCAAAGGCCAGTATTCTGGCATTGACAATGATTACAGTGTGCCACACCAAGACACATTATAATCATTGTCAAATGTCAGAGTACTGAAAGCAGCAAGAGAGAAGCACTCATAAAGTACAAGGGATTCTCAGTAAGGTTAATAGCTGATTTCTCATCAGAAATTTTTAAGGACAGTAGAATGATATACTCAGTGTTCGAAAAGAAAGTAACTGTCATCCAAGTATATTATGTCCTGCAAAAATATCGTTCAAAATGAAGGAGAAATAAGATGTTCCATATAAATTTAAAAAACTGGGCATAGCTTGCCACCAGCACACCTGCCCTATAGCATATGCTGAAGGTGAACTTTCAGGCTGAAATGAAAGGCCTTTGGACAGCAATATGAATCAACATGAAGAAATAAAGAACATTGGTAGAGTTAACTATACAGTTAAGTATAAACATCAGTATTAATGTATTTTTGTTCATGATTCCTCTTTTTCTATATGGTTTAAAAGCCAATAACATCAAATGATAATTATAACTATGTTGATGGACATATGATGGACAATTTGTGAAAATAAGGTAATAAAGGGCATGAAGCTGTATAGATTCAATGTTTTTGCATACTATTGAAATTAGGTTGATATTAACTCAAACTAGATTGCTATAAATTAAGATGTTGATCATAATCTCAAGGGCAATCACTAAGAAATAAGTAAAAATTATATAGTAAAAGAAATGATAAGGGAATCAAAATGTTACATCAGAAAATAACTAACACAAAATAAGGTGGTAATGGAGGAATTGAGGAATTTAAAAAAGATAAAACATATGTAGAAACATATTAGCAAAATACTGGAAGTAACTCATTACCAGTAAATATTGTAAAGATAAATGAATGAAACACTTCAATTAAAACATACAAATTGATGAGAATGGATAAAATGACAAGATACAATTATATACTGTCTATAGGAGGCTCACTTTACATCAAAATAGACACAAATATGTTGAAAATAAAAGGATAGGAAAGATATTTCATGTAAACAATAACCAAAAGAGAGTTGAAATGGATATACTAATAGACAAACCAGATTTTTTGACAGAAAAGAGAGGAATTATTGATTGATAAAAGCAAAAAGATACAATTATATATACTGATAAAAACAAAAGATAGCAATTATTTATTGATAAAAGCAAAAAGATATGACAATTATCAACATATATGCATCTCAAAAGATGAAAAAAAACATAGTTGAAGCAAGATGTAGTTCAGCAATAAGAGTTGGGGAACTATACACCCATATTCCATTATGAATGGAACATACAGACATAACATAAACAAGGAAACAGAAGACTTGGACAGCACTATAAATTAACTAGACCTAACATATACAGAACACTTCACCCAACAACAGCAGAATTTACATTCCATTCAAGTGCATATGGAAATTTCTCCAGCATATACATATGTTCAGCCACAAAACAAGGCTGAATATATTTAAGAAGGTTAAAATTATATAAATTACCTTCTGTGATATCAATGTAATGAAACTAAAAATCAATAACTGGAGTAAAAGTTGAAATGAACAGCCTAACTTTACACCTTAAGGAACTACAAAAGTAGAGCAAACTAAAACCATGCATACCAGAAAGAAGGAGATAATAATTCCAGGGCAGATAAACAATATAGAGAGGGTGTTGAGAAAACTGGACAGCTACATGCAAGAGAATGAAACTGGATCACTGTTTAAGACATACACAAAAGTAAACACAAAACAGATTAAAGATCTAAATGTAAGACATGAAACCATAATACTCTTAGAAGAAAACATAGGCAAAAATCACTTGAACATAAGCATGAGTAATTTTTTTCTGGACCCATCTCCTCAGGCAAGGGAAACAAAATAAAGAGTGAACAAGTGGGACTACATCAAACTAAAAGCTTCTGTACAGTAAAGGACACCATAAACAAAACAAAAAGGCAACCTCCAGTATGGAAGAATATATTTGCAAATGATATATCCAATAAGGGACTGACTTCCAAAATACGTAAAGAATTCATATGACAACACCAAAAAAACAAATAATACAATTAAAAAATGGGCAGAGGACCTGAATATTCTTCCAAAGAAGAAATACAGATGGCCAATGGGCACATAAAAAGATGTTCCACATTGCTAGTCATTAGGGAAATGCAAATCAAAACCACAATGAGGTATCAACTCACACCAATCAGAATGGCCACTATCCAAAAGAAAAGTGTTAGCATGGATGTGGAGAAAACGGAACTCTCCTACACTGCTGGTGGGAATGCAAATTGGTGTAGTCATTATAGAAAACAATATGGTGGTTCCTCAAAAAACTAAAAATAGAAATACTGTATGACCTAGTAACTCCACTTTGTTTACCTCAAGAAAACAAAATCCCTGATTTGAAAATACATACAGCCCATGTTTACTGCTGCATTATTTACAGTAGCCAAGATATGGAAGCAACCAAAGTGTCCTTCAGTATATGAATAGATAAAGAAGATGAGGTACATATACATTATGAGGCATTATTCAGCCATAAAAAAGAAAAAAATCTTGCCATTTGCAACAACATGGATGGACCTGGAGGATATTATGCTAAGTGAAATAAGCCAGGCAAAGAAAGACAAATACCATATGATTTCACTTATGTGTGGAATCTAAAAACAAAACAAAATGAACAAAGTAGCAGTAGACTCAGAGACACTGAGAAGTGGCTGATGGTTACCATGGGGGAGGAGTTAGGGTGGGTGGGTGAACTAGGTGAAGGGGATAGAGGCACAAAATCTCAATCATAATAAATATTAGTCACAGGGATGAAAGTACAGCACAAAGAATATAGTCAATAATGCTTTAATATCTTTCTATGTTGACAGATAATAAGTACACTAGTAGGGGTGAGCATTTAATAATGTATGTGTTAAATCACTATGTGTATACTTGAAATCAATATAATATTGTTATCAACTATACGCCAATAAAAACATATTTAAAAAATGAAAGAGAGAATAGAGGAGTAATAGATCAAATCAATAAAACAAAAGTTGGTTGTTTGAAAAGAACAAAAATATGGTAAACGATTAGCTCCACTAAGAAAGAAAAGGAAGGATACAAAGAACTAAAATCAGAAATTACAGTGAGAACATTACTACTGACCTTAAAGAAATAAACAATTTTATAAGAGAATTCTATGAACTATTGAATGACAACAATTAGATAACCTAAATGAAATGGGCAATTCCTATAAACACACACACAAACTATCAAAACTGTTTCAAAAAGAAATAGAAATAGAAAATTTGAATAGATCTATAACAAGAGACTGAGTCAGTAATCAAAACCACTTGAAAAGGTAAACTACTAAACATTTAAAGAATTAACAGCAATCCTTCTTAAACTCTTCCCAAAAATACAGGAGAGAGACCACTTACTAACTCATTTGATGGGTCCATCAAATAGCCATTAAGCACATGAAGAGATGTTCAACATCATTAGTCATTAGGGAAATGCAAATGAAAACCATAATATGATATCTCTCATAATTACTACAATATGCATTTTTTCAAAGAAAAATAACAAGGGTTGGAAAAATTCTGTAGAAATTAGAAGCCTTATTGCTAGTCAGAATATAAAATGGTACAACCACTGTGAAAAACTGTCTGGCTAATCCTCAAATGATTAAACAATGAATTACCGTATGACCCACTCCTCGGTGAACAACAAAGAGAACTGAGATGAAACTAGAAATCAGTAACAGATGTAAAACTGGGACATGTTCAAAGAAAAACTTCTACACAAATGCTCACAGAAGCTCTAGGCATATTAGTCAAAAAGTGGAAACAACCCCAAAGTCCATCAATTAATGAACATATAAAGAGAATGTTGTATGTCCAATGAAATATTATTTAGCCATAAAAAGAATGAAGTACTGATGTATGCTAAAATATGGGTGAATCTTGAAAACAGTATGCCAAGTAAAAGAAACCAAGCATAAAGGGCCACATTATTGTATGATTACATTTATATAAATGTCCAAAATAGACAAACCCATAAAGATAGAAAGGAGATTGCCAGAGGTTGTGGGGAATGATTGTTTAATGGGTACAGGATTTCTTTTTATGATTATGAAAGTGTTCTGGAATTACATAGTGGTGATGGTTGCACAACGTTGTGAATATACCTAAAGTCATTGAACTGTACACTTCAAAATGGTTAAAATGGTGAATTCTATGTTTTGTGTATAGTGTCTGCTATACAGATACTTGCACAGAGGCACAGTGGCACAGAGGAAGGCCATCTAACTCATATTTGGTAGTTAGGAAAAGCGTCCTGGATGGGGTAATATCTAATTGAGATTGATTTATCTAGTTTCTTACTAGATAAGAAATGGTAAAAACTGGGCCTGTACTCTAAGGAAAAATTCCTTCACAAAATCTTAGTTTTTGCAGAAACTCATAACTATTATCATTGATATAGATCTTCAACATTTTCTTAAAGGACCAGATAGTAACAATTTTATTCTTTGAGGGTCACAGGTCATAGTAGCAACTGTTCATCTTTGGTGGTGTAGAATAAAAGCAGCCACAGACAATATGTAAAAGAGCATGACACTGTTCCGAAAAAATTTTATTTACAAAAGTAGGGCTAGAGGCTATGGTTTCCTGATCCTTGGCATAGAAGAATAGTTATATAGTAACTGTTGAAATAATTTTCTAAATAGCTGTCAGAAGTCAAATAATTATGCAGAGGTTTTTATGATATTTATATTCAGAGACCAAACAGATGTTTAATCTAAAGTGATAAAGCAAGTTGTATAATTCACTTTTTACATCTAGTTATCCAGTTCTGCCTTTCTGCAGTATTTGTAGTAGATGATGTCTAAGATTGGTCCCAATGCTCCCTGCATCCAGGAATTAATATATTTGTGTAATTTCCTTCTCTTCAATGTTGGCTGGACTTATTGAATACCTTGTAGTAAATAGAATATGACTGAAGCAATGAGATGTCACTCTAAGATTGGGTTACAAAAGGTCTGTAGCTTCCGAATTTCTGTCTCCTATCTCTCTCAGCCTCTCTCAGAAGCAAGCTGCCCTGTTGTATGTAGCTCTATAGAAACAGACCAGGAACTATATCTCTGGTCAACAGATTGTGAGGACCTGAGGCTTACTGATAGCCATAAGAGTGAGCTTAGAAGTAGATCCTGACCCCCTGCTCCCGCCATCAAACACCCAGGTTAAGCCTTGAGATGACGGGAGCCACAACAAATGCCCTTATTGAAGCTTTGTGAGGGGCCCTGAGCTACAGAAACTAGCTAAGCCATGCCCAAGCCACAAAAACTGAGAGATAATAAATGCTGTTTTAAGCCACAAGTTTTGGGGTATTTTGTTATGCAGCAATAGATAACAAACACAGTGTTTTTTATTTACTGCCTTCCCTCATGTTGAATCTTTCCTAGTTAAAGTTGAATGTGTGTTTGGGCTATGACATTATATTTTTAATGACAAGGAGCCAACTGAATTGGGGAAACGTTAGACAGACAAACTCAAGTGTAAATGCATAGATTAGACAGAGAACATAAAAAGAAACACCTGCAACTGTGTCCTAAAGTTCCAAGTTTCTATGTTATGAATCTCTGGGCTAGATTGTACCAGCATCATTAGTAACTTAACATGGGAATGATAACCAGTGAGTCTCTGGTCTAAAAGAGTAACTTCCCTTTCATTTGAAAGACATTTGTATTGTATAGCAAAGCAGAAAGAGACACGACTGCAAACTATGACCTTATGCAAGGAAACGATGCAGAAATCTGCACTAATCACTCTTTTAGACTTTTAGGTGAAATGATGCTCTCTTCCTTTATATCTGTTTTTCACTGATTCACTTTGAAGGGTTTATTTATATGATTTAAACTGTTCTCTGAATAATATAGACATAATTTCAGGCTGACATTTGCTGAATTAAATATGCCCATCATTTGTCTTTATCTTTTTGATATATGTATAACAAACTCTTAAAATGTATTCATTCAGTCATTTCTGTCAATTATTTATTATCAATTTGAAGAGCTTGGTTTTTTTCATCATTTCCTCCTATTTATCTATATAATTATTCATAAGAGGACATTAAAACTTTTGGTTTAATTTGGGGTAGCATATGTAATTGCAGTGTATATTTCAAACACATCAGAATTTCATTATTAAAAATATTTACTGGGGATCTCTTCTTTCTCTCTCTCCACATACACACACACAAACACACACACAATTCTTTTTCTGAAAAGTTAAGACAGCTCTATTACTAATTTAATATTATGCTTACTTTGTATATGCTTTGGATAGTGAACTGTCTTTACTTTTTTCCATCCTTTTTCTATGTGAGAAATGGTCAAGTATGAGGAAGAATGTGGCCTTTGGGAGCCTCTAAGGCCACAGGAAGTTTTATATGATGGGTGTGAAGCCCTCGTCCATCCATAGTAGTAATACATAGAATCAGAGATAGGAAATAAGAAGTGTGTCTTTGAGGACTACTTAACATCAGTGTGTATCCAGTATCCAATACGGGTATCAAATTCAGAGTCTAGGTAGGAAACAAGAGTCATGATATAAGTTGAAATGGTATAGAGATAGAAAAGTTGAATCCAGTGCTGTGCATAAATGCACTACATACTATAGAAAACAAGTGAGAAGAAGGCCTAAATAAATTTGGAGACCAAAGTTGAGTTCCAATCTTTTTTTCATACTGTTTCAGTCAACCAATCTCATGTGAATTATATTTACCTGAAGTACAAGAGAGACAGTCATTCACTCACTCATTCAGTCAGTCCTTAAGAGAAAATATGAACTCCACACCTGTTATGTTCCACTCACTGTGCTAGATAATGAAGATACAGGTTGTGAATAAGAAAATATAACTGGAAAAGATATTTAATTTTCCAATTATGTGATATATATTCATTCAGGTACAGATTCATTCAAAATTATTTACTGAGCATGTGCTGTATCCCCTGCATTATGTTAAGAACTACACTTTGATAAAGCAAAATGAACATGGTCTTTGCTTTCATGTTACTGATCACTAAGTAGCATATACCTTTGATAAATAATTATAATAATGGATATATAAATACAAACTGGACTTGAATTTGGGTATTAGGAAAAGATTCTCATAGAAAATGACTTAATTTAGCATATAAAGCATGAGTGGGACTTAACTAGAAAACTAGAAAAGTTGGGTGTGTGGGAATGTGAGGAGGTGGGGAGTGTGGAGGTGGAAAAAGTGTCCCAGGCAGAGGAATTAACAATTACAATGGCCCTGTTATGGATTAAATTTTCTCACCAGATTCATGTACAGAAGCCCTAACCCCTCGTACTTCAGAATTTGAGTGTTTTTGGAAATAGGGCTGTAAAGAGGTGATTAAATTAAAATGCCCTCCACCCCCACAGGGTGTGCCCTAATCAAACTTGACTGGTCTTATAAGAAGAGATTAGGAAACACAGAGATACCAGGTATGTGTGCACAGAGAAAAAAGACCACTTGGCACAGTGAGAAGGTGGTCATCTGCAAGCCAAGGAGTTAGGGTCTCAGGAGAAACCAAACCTGCTGACAACTCCAGCCTCTAGAGCTGTGAGAAATAAATTTCTGTTGTTGAAGCCTCCCAGTCTGTGGTATTTCATTATGGCAGCTCTAGCAAACTAACACAGGCCCTATGGCAGGAGGACATATAAAATGTGACAAATTGGAATAAAGAAGAAAACATAGTGAAACAAAGAGTTGTGTTAGATGAATCTGTAGAATGAAATAGTGACCAGACTGTGCAGGGCTTTATAGGCCACATTGGGGCTCTTGATTTTGTCCTCTGAGTAATTTAGAAGCCACTGATAGTTTTTAAGCAAGTGTGTTCATACCAGTTAAGACGCTTCTAGCTATAACTAGCAGAAAACACAACCAGAAGTATACTAAACTGCAGAGATATTTATTCGTAAGTCCAGAGACAGAGGGATTCCATAGTTAATTCTCTTATTTGACAAACTCATCTAGAACAGAGATCCGTTCTGTTTTTTAGTTCATCCCTCCTATATTTGTTGACTTGCCCTCCTAGACTGAATCCTGTGGTCCTAACTTACTGATTTAGCTCTAGGCTTCATTTGCTAATGTCAATATTCAGAGGAAAAATAATGAACTTCCTTGTCTCAGAATCCTTTTTAAGAGTAAGTAAAACCTTCTCAGGATTCTTAGCATGCTTTCCCTCATATTTCATTGCAAAGAATTGTATCACATTCTTATTCCTAATGTTACTGGACAAGGGAAATAAAACTATGATAACTGGGTTAATCAAGAGTCACCCACTCTATCTGGAAAGGGGCCAAGTCTTCCCTAAAAGACGCGATCTCTTAGAGAATAATGAGCAATATCGGGGTTCTTCTAGGAAGGGAGAAATGATGGCTTCTGGTTAGAAAAGTCTGTCCAAGGCTTTCTGTAGTGCCACCTGTCCAAGGATTATAATGATCAGATATGTGTTTTGAAATATCACTCTGGCTGTGATGCAGAGAGCTTCTTAAAGGGGGTGGGGCAGAATGGAAAGCAAAGAGATCATTTATTAAGATTATTACAATATTCTAGGCTAAAGAAGATGGTATATTGGACAAGAATGGAGGGAGTGGAGAAGAGTGCATGGTATCAAGAAAGACTGAGAGGGTAAAATCAGCTGAATTTGATGATGGATTAAATATGGAATATGAAAGAATGGGAGATATTGGGGTTGATTCCTAGTTTTTTAGTCTGTGCAACTAGATGGAGGAAACACTGGAAGAGCAGATTTTGGGAGGGAAATAATGAATTTTACCTTGGGCATGTTAAGTTTGAGCTTCCATTGAGCTATCTAATAGTGTATATATCAGAAAGATGACTTGGATATATGAATCTAAAACTCATATCTGGGGATCTGAGTCTGGAAAATATATCAAATTATTTAGATTTAAATTCCTATTTGAAACTTTAATTTCTTACTAGAGAAATCTCTGGATTACAATGTTGTTTATAATTATCAGTGGATCAAGAGCAATATTTTTTGAGAACATTTGCCAGTCATCAACCTCAGTGTGTTAATATTTCTACAGAACTAGCTAATAACATAAGTCATTAACACATTAAGCTATCTTTAGGTATCCCAGAAAATCACTCTTTATCTTCTGATAACCTAGGAATGAGGATCCAGGTTAGACTGGGTGCATTTTTAATATAACTAAAATTAATTATGTGTCTCACTTATAACCATATTCATACAGGAGAGATTTAAAAAGCCACGACAATGTTCCTCCTTCAATTCCATCTCCCCCTTACTTTCATTTGTTGAATTTTAAAGAACCTGTTCGAATTGAATCTATTGAATCCATTGATCTACTATTCCCTGAATATACCTTTACTGAGTTCCTTACGTGCGCAAGGCACTTTTATAGACACTAGAGATACAAATGTCCATTTATTTACTGCTTTATTCAGACAGTCAAAAAATGTTTATTGAATACAAATCATATGCCAGATACTATGCTAGATGTTGGGCATAGAATAGTGAATAAGGGAGACTTTGTCTCTGCCTTCATAGTATTTATATTTTGGTAAGGGTGGGGGCAAGTAATAAAACAAGTGAATAAAATGATTTATATTCTGGAAGAGGCCCCAGTTTAGTAGAAGAAACAGATGAATACGAAATAATTGTCATGTAGTTTTGCAATTGTTGCAATTAAGATATGCCCATAGATTTGTAGGAATAGGAGCAGCAACTAATTTGGATTTTGTGGGTGGGAGAAGGGGGTGAATATTTACTTATTTTGGAAACTTTGAAGTTAGCTGCACCTATCATGTTTCACTTCTCTGATGTTCCTGGTCATAATCCAAGAATTAAACCTTTTCTCTCGTCTATTGTCTTTAATATTTTCATTTCTATGGTTATCTTTTATTTTTCTATCCTCTTTGTTTCCTCCCTTGCCTAAGATTTTCACTGTTTCAAGACATAAAAATTCCTCTTGTTATGGAGACCCTACAACATTTTTCATAAGTATAACCTAGTTCTCGCCTCAGCTCCTCATCCTTCCTGAATCTCTCTTAAGCAAAATCTACTTTTTCCCATATTTGTATTGCCAAAGTTCAGGAGACAGATTCATCATTATTTTTGTCTCCTAGTGATGTTTACAGAGCAGGATTTCTCTACCCTGGTGTAAGAACCTTGTGCCTCTGAACCTCGTGTCAAGCAGTTACAGCAATTTCTTATCTTTTTCATTTCATAGCAGTGCCTGGGTGCATTGCCGACCCTAAATGTGTGCATTTGTTATCTTCAAACTCCATCCCTACCATCTGAACCGAAAGATTTTAACACCTCTTTGAGTCTCCCCTAAGAATTTTCTGACACCAAAGCCTTTGATCACTGTACATTTTACTGATTATTTCATTGGATAGAGAGAAGAGTGGGTTTACATCTCATACTTCAGATAAAATACAATTTTGAGGTTTCCCATAACATATTTCTTAAGTCCCTTCTCTCTAGAGACATTAATGGGGATTCTTTCCTTCATTTTGTTAAAATCATTAGTCTTTAAAAGGGTGATGCTTATGGACTCCCAATTTAACAACTTCGTTGAGGTATAATTGATATACAAAGAACCACACATGTTTACATGTATATAATTTTATTTTGGGGGACATATGTAAATACCTGTGATACCATCACTAAAATCAAGGTAACAAAGAGTTTAGTGAAATGGTTCTTTAAAGGTTTTTATCCAGATAAAATGTATTCAATAGATCTCAGATATAAGTACAGTGGGAGCTCTGCCAAAATGAACATGAGGGACATTTTTCACTGTACTCAGAATCACCCCTCCATCACAGTCAAATCTTGACTATAGATTTCTTACTGATTCAAATTCACTGTGCCTAAGTATATGTGTGTGTGTGTGTGAGAGAGAGAGAGAAAGAGATATGCCCACAAATGTGCATGTTCATATGTTTAAAATAATCATTAATAAACTATGTATCTTCAATATCAGTTCATTTTTACTCTGTTTCACTTTATGAACTTCACGAAGTTCTGAGCCAACATAGACTCTCAGAGATCCCTAGGAAAAGATACCTGATCCAAGGGGACAAAGTAATGTTTAGAGCAATAATCTTGTTGCACACAGTAGGCAGCCCAGGGAATGGACCACTTTACATGATGGAACTTGAAAAAGTTTGTTCTTAATCTAGTGTGGTTCCCATTACACAATGCTGAGAGACTTCTATTTTAATCTTACAAAAGTGTTATCACTGAATGGTCTTAAGAAGTGACAGTACATGATTAGATTTATGTTTTAGGTGGATCATTCCAGAAGTATGAGCGATGTGTTGGAAGGTATAAGATTGGAGACAGAAAAACCAGTTAAGAGGTTTGAGTGTATGGAGCTACCCTGATAAACCTTGATGGATTAAATTTACAAATTGCCGTTTAATTATGAATTATGAAACTAGTCAATAAATTTAGCTTTTGTGCCTTTTTACATGGTTTGAGGAAAAATACACATAGATATTTTAAAAATGTTCCCACTAAAGTGGCTGCTTACAAATCATACATACTTGGGGTCAGTAATTATGATTATGGGAAATTATGAATGAATAAAAGAACTCTAGCTATTCTAACACTTTGGTTTACATTTTACACACAGACATAAACATGAAATATCTTGCTTATACATAACTAATATTTTCTATTTATTTAATTTCTATTTGCTATTATATTCCTAGGTATATAAGATATAACCTCTGAGGAGCACAAAGGTTAATAGAGGATATAAGAAAAAGCACATTAATTAGAAAATAGACTCAATATGGTACATTTCATAAGAGTGTGGCAAGCAGAATTCCTTGGGAATTAAAAAGAGACAGAATTACATACCTGTTTAGTGTCTTAACAGCTGTGTGTAAGGCCTCAAAGGGATGTGTATAGTCATTTTGCTTGTTTTAAATGATAAGTTTCTAGAGGTCAGAGACAATCTTTAGATTACTTTATGTGAGTGTCTAATAAATACTTTTGGAATTAGCAGTGAGTAACACGTCAAAAGCTCTCCTTACTCCCACCCTCCCACCCACCTCATGTCTACACCTAAGTTCTTTAAGATGTGTATCAGTCAGGACGCACTAGGTTATGCTATGATAACAATACACCAAAATCTCAGTTCCTTAACACTAAGGTTTATTTCTTACTTATACAAATTCTGCTGCAGGTCTCCATGATTTTTCAGAGCATATATTCTCCATGTGGTGCCTCACTATCCTAGGATGCTTCATCCATTCCAGCATGATGCCTCAGAGTCCATTTTGGCAGGTGAAGATGGCATGA
Source organism: Phataginus tricuspis (assembly GCA_029783875.1). Lineage (NCBI taxonomy): Eukaryota > Metazoa > Chordata > Mammalia > Pholidota > Manidae > Phataginus > Phataginus tricuspis. The sequence continues at coordinate 105,510,033 of JAQQAC010016209.1, read as the reverse complement.
CACACTGGCTCTTAAGTATGTCAGTCCTGAAGTGATACATATTACCACAAGTCACAGTCAGTTAACGAGAATTAGTCATGTGGTCCCACCCTATTTGTGAGGCTGGGAAACATAGTCCTCTATATGTCTACGTAAGCAAAGAGAAGTGGAAATAATGGTAAGCATTAATAATGTTTATCTAGAATATAAGGAATTTGTTGATTCTGCACCAAGAACTTGAGTGAAATAAGATAATTCAAAGGGCAAAAAAAAGGTGAAACAATAAATGAAAATAAAATACAAAAATGTGTAAGGGGATTAAAATACAGGGTGATATATTTTAATAAATTAAAGTAATCAACATTATTAGGACACAAATTTTCTAAGAAGAAAAATGTACAGTGGTGATCATTTTGAGTTTAATCGCTGAAAATACTACATTGACTTAGTTGAACATGTTATTAGGCACAGTAATTCTTTAAGATTCTTTTACAAATATCACTCTGCCTGGTAATATTTTTTCATATAAAAATATCAGTGTGATTATTTTGATTGTTGCATGATATGTGAGCTGTATTAGGAATGGAATAGAGCATCTCTGGGATAAACTTTGTAACCACCATCAGATATCAAGATGATTATTTTGATTGTTGCATGATATATTAGCTGTATTAGGAATGGAATAGAGCATCTCTTGGATAAACTTTGTAACCACCATCAGATATCAAGAAAGTGAACTTAAACATTCTGCCCCCTAGTGTCTTCTTCTCAATATTTATCTGAATATTACAAATCAAATAATTATGTGAATATCCTCAAATATACTTTCAAGTGTCAAATTAACATTCATGGAAGAGGACATTTGCAGAAAGTATTTTGAGTTAGTCAAGCTAAATAGTTGCCAATTACTTTTTAAAATTAAAAAACTAATGAATCTCCTCATGCCAGAGCAAAATGAAATATTTGACCCTTTATTTACACATTTTAATTAAAAATTTTCCACCACTTTAAATATGTAGCTTTCTGATGTGCCACCCAACAGTACCAATAAAAATAATTCCTTCAATAAAGCTAGTGACTGAGCTGTTAAAGATAAGGTAATTGGTGTTAAAATAAAAGAATTATGTTTGCTTTGTTACAGTTTAATGAATTATATTGTATGTTCCTTGATGTCACCCTAAAATATGTGAAATAGAAGTGAGAACACAATGCCAACTTAAATTATTTTAGACCTTTTCTACTTATACTTTCATATAGGTTTTGAATTTATGACCATTCTCACTTTTTCTTTTTTCTTTCTTCTTTTGTTTGCACAAAACAAAACAAATACTGGGCATCATTAACCCATATGGGAATCTTCAAAGTTTTAGTAACAAAAAAGGTACCAATGAAAAGTCAACGAAAAGCATGTGAAAACAAGCTAACAGAAGGGAAATGATTGAATAAAAATAATTCCATTAAAAGAAAAACAGGGAAATAAAAAGAGGATTCATAAAGAAAGAATAAAATGTATTTAATTCAACATATATAAATATTTACATTGGAGATGGATGGGCTCTCTGTCTGAAGGAAAATAATCTCAGATGGAATCACTAAACTGCATTAAAGAATGAAAAATACCAAAAAAGGATAAATATATGGCATATAAAAGAATATAGACAATTAAAAGTGAGAAAATCAACAATGTCTTGTGGGGTTTAAAACATACATAAGAAAAACATGTAACAACAGTAGTACCAAAAGCATTTAATGGAGTCAAAGTGTTTTAAGTTTCTTGCATTGTTCATTAAGAAGTAATATTTAAGGTAGGCTATAATAAAGCATGCATCTTTTCATCTCTAGATTAACCATCAACATGATTTTAAAAGTTATTTCACTAAGAATATAATAGGGAAGGTAAAATGGGATAAATCAAAAGAATTGACTGATCAAAAAAATGTTAAGCTAATTAAAACAAAGGGACTAAGAGCAGATGGGACATTTACAAAAAAATACCAAGATGGCAGATGTAAATATAATTATAATAATAATTGCACTAAATGTAAATGAGCTAAACACCAATTATCTGACTGGATTTAAAAAAACAACAAATATATGGTGTTTAAAAAAGACGTACTTTAATGTGAAGATAAAACATGTTAAAAGTAAAAAGATGGAGATATTTAATTCCATTCATGAAGAACTATAGCAGAAATTTCCTTTCAACTGTAAACAATGTGAGACTCAGTTAATATACATGAAAAACTATTTTAAGACATTTTACTGTACACAATACAGACAATGACTTCTAGGATAAGGGAAACAAAGGGGTAGAACTATATAATTTCCCAGATAACTTCCTGGAAGCAATGTCAATGGTCAAGTGCAGTCCAAAACAGAGCCCTGAAGTCTTGCTGAGTTGAGGAGACTGAGATAAGAATACGGAGGATTGTGGGATCAAGACAGAATTCATAAGGCCCGATGTCTTAGAAGAGTTCCACAGAAAGAAGATTGTTCTGAATATCTACACGGTTCCCTCAAATCTTTGGTTGAATAATGGTCTATCTTTGTATGAGTTGGATCTCCATGATGATCAGGAAATAACCAGTGGAGAACAGTAGGCTCCACATTTCCTGAAGCTCATACAAAGACTAGAAGTAATTCATATTCCCGAAAGCGAGGGTGTTGAGGCCTCCTTATACACAGGGCATCAGGTAAAGTTCTCAGAAAGTTGTTGCCTTGGAGTGGGGATAAATTAGTTCTATATCAAAGATAACTCTGGATATTCTCTAAAATGGCATAAAAATAAGTCTTGAAAATATAAAATTTCCCAATTAACATAACTGCCTGCCACAATAAAGTCCAATGTTCTATAAAAGAACTTAACAAAATCCTGCACCCAACAATGTAAAAATCACATTTGATAGCCAAGTTAAAAAATGCCAGGCATTCAAGAAAAGAAAAAATATGGCCCAGAACTGCAAGAAAAATCAATAGAAACAATGCCAGAAATGAGAGAGATGATAGATGTAGTAAACAAAAGCCATTGCAAATATGCTTTATATATTCAAGAATGTAAAAGAAAACAAACATGATAAAGAGAAACAGAAGATTTTAAAAACTCTGAAATGAAACTTTTAAATACAGTATTTGAAATAAAAGGTATACTGGATGGGATTAACATAAGATTAGATAAAGCTGAAGAAAAGATTAGGAAACTTGGAGACAGATATAAATTATCCATGGGGAAGCACAGAAATGCAAACAGACTGAAAAAAAAACCCAAAATGTCAAACAGCATCAGTGACTTCTGGGATATCAAATGATCTAACATACATATATTTGGAGTCTCATGAAGAAAAGTGTGTGAGGGAAAGAGAGTTGTAGAAAAAAATTTTTTTGAATAAGTTATTACCAAGGTCTTTTTTCCAAATTTGGTTAAAATAATTAGCCCCAAATCCAAGTTTCTTATGAATCCCATTAGACTAAATATGGAGAAAATCATACCAATACATATGATAATTAAATTCTTAGAAAACAGTACTAAAGATAAAAATTTAAAGGCATGTAATTAAAAAAAATTTATAAGGAGGGTAACAACAATAAGAATAAAAGTGAAACTTCTCATAGGAAACTCTGAAAGCCAGAAGACAATGAAGCAACATTATCAAAATATTTAAAGAAAATAACCTAAATTTATTTATCTATCAAAAATATATCTTAAAAGTATAAAGGTGAAATATAGACATTTTCAGACAAAGAAAAGCTGACAGAACTAATCATCAACAGATCACAACTAAAAGATTTATTAAAGAAAATTCTTCAACCTGAAGGAAAATAATAGTAATGGGAAATTTGATGAAAACAATAATAAGGAACTACTAATATTAAGAGAGTATTCAAATGGTTACAATGTCCCAAAATAAATGAAAAAAATATATAACTGAAAAGGTGAATAGAAATATCCTCAATTATAGTTAGATATTAAATCATGCCAATCTTAGTATTTGATTAAAAAACTAGATAATAAGGAAATAGAAGACTTGAACAACCCTGCCATAAAATTTATCTAATTGATATTTATAGAATATTTCACCCAACAACAGCAGAATGCACACATTTTTAAGTACAAATAGAATATTCTGTCAGACTATATTTTAGAACATTAAGCTTACTAAGTTTAAGAGAACTAAAATCACATAAAGAATATTCTCTGACCACAGTTGAACTAAACAAGAAAATAATAACAGGAAGAAAATCTGTAAACATTTGGAATTTAAAACACACTACCATACAACCTCTGGATCAAAGAAGAAATAACCACAGAAATTAGAAATTATTTTGAGCTGAATGAGAATGAAAGCAGCTTATAAAAATTTTTTAGATTCTGTACTCAGAAGGAAATTTATAGCATTAACAGCTTACATTAGACAAGAATAAAGGTATAAATCAATTACCAAGGTTTATACCTTTATAAAATTGAGAGAAGGAAAATAAACCAAATAAAGCAGATGTGAAGAAAAAATATAATAAAGGCAGAAATAAATGAATAATTAATGGACATACAACTGAGGAAATCAATGAACCAAAAAGCTGATTCCTTGAAAAAGCCAGATACATTTAATAAATCTCTAGCCAGAATTATGAAGGAAAGAAATTACACAAATCACCAAATCTGGTTGAAAGGGGGGATATCAATACAGGTACTACAGAGATTAAAAGAAATATTTGAGAATATTAGGAAAAATTTGGAACAAATTCAGATGAAATAGACAAATTTTTTAAATACACAAATTGAAAGATCATTCAGATAAAATAGAAATCCTGAATAGATTTATATCTATAAAATTTATTGAATAATTCACAAAAATACCTTTCCACAAATTATACTCCAGGTCCATTAAGCTACACTGCTGAATAATCAAACCTTTAAGGAAGATATTCTACACAAAGTCTTCCATAAAATACAAGAGCAGGGAAAACATCTCAAATCATTTTATGAAGCCAGAAATAACCTAATATCAAAATGAGGCAATACATATAAGAAAAGAAGCTACAAACAATATCCCTCTTGAACATAGATTCAAAATAACTCAGTGAAACTTTAGCAGATTGAATGCACCATTAAAGAGGATAATACTTCATGACTCATTGGAATTCATGCCATGGATTCAAGGTTAACTTTCAAATTTTAATCAATGTAATTTTCCAAATTAAAAGAATTGAGGACAGTTTCGTATGACTATCAAGGTATATGGAGAAAAGTATTTGAAAATTTCAACAATACATGATAAAAAAATTCTTAACAAATTGGAAATAGAAGAGATTTTTCTCAACCCCATGAAGGCACCTATGAAAAATGTACAGCCTACATCATATATGTTGCTGAAAGAATGAATGCTTTCACCCTAACTTAGAGAATAAGACAAAGATATCTGATCTTATCCCTGCTATACTTAGAAATAACAAATAATGAACCTCTCTCACAACTTGTTGTATTATGCCAGCATCATCTTGATAACAAAGTATGACAAGCAAATTACAAGTAAGGATGAATTATATATCTCTGTCCCTCATAAACATTAATGCAAAAATTCCAAACATTTTAGCTAGATAAATTCAGAAATATATATAAAAATGATAATATTTCATAACCAAATTGTTTTCTTCCAGAAATCTAAGGTTGATGAAACATTTAAGAACCAATGTAATAAAGCACAATAACATTTTAAAGGATAAAATAATATGAGCATATTAATGAATGCTGAAAATATTAGACAAAATATTACACTTATTCATGGTTTAAAAAATTCTTAAACTAGGAATTGAACAGAGCATACTTAATCTTATCAAGGGAAGCTACCAAAACTTACAGCAAACATCATACTTAATACTGGATTGATCAACGTTTTATACTTGTGTTTTAGAAAATGCAAGGATACCTGTAAATCTTTTTTAGATGCATATGCCAAAATATACTAAGTTAAAGGCAATGGATGCATTTCTAAGATATTAAGAATTTGACTCCCAGAACATCCCCTTAGTCAATTACTACTATTGAACATTAAATTGCAGGTCCTAGCAATGTAATAAGGAAAGGAAAAGAAATAAAATTAAATAACTAGAAAGGTAGTAAGCATAGGAATAGTATTTCCTATGCTAAAAATGAATATGTGGCAAAATAATCCACAAATTAATTATTGGAAGCACACTTATCATGATTTCTGCATACAATATAATTTTTTAAATGTAATTCTATATAGATTAATCAAACAAAAAAATTTGTAAAGAGATATGACAGAGAATTTATCATCACATCAAAAAACGTTGAACATCGTGGTGAAAACAGCCATTGAACACTGTGTAAGACTTCTACACAGAAATCCATAAAATGTTAAGAAATCAAAGAAAAGCTAAATATACAGAGGGATATCCTGTGCTCATGAATTCAAAGACCCAATATTACAAAGATGTCAATTCTTCCTATATTGATCTATAGATTCATTGCACTCACAAAGAAAATCTCAATAGGGATATTGTGGAAATTAACATTTTTCTAAAAATCAAATGAATATGTAAAGGATGAAGAACAGCTAGAGGCCAATTCAAAAAAGACAAAGTTTGAAGAATTTGCACTGCAAAACGAGATTTACTTAAACCTGCATCAATTACACTTTTGTGGTATTGTTGCAAGGATAAACAAATAGACAAGTGAAACAAAATAAAGCCTAAGCCAGACCTACATAAATATGGACACATGGACATACTGAATACCAAATGTATTATATATATAAATGTGAAGGGCAAAGAACTTCAAGGAGATAGCAGAAGAAAATGTCTTCACCTACTGAGATAGAGTAGTATTTTCAATTCATACATATATACACAGATACTACTACTAATAGTCCTTTGATGCACAAATATTTTTAATTTCTACATAGTCTGATTTTATTTTCTCTTTGAAAAGCCAGGCAGCCTAATATCCTCATCATTTTTACATATACAAGTTATATAGAAATATTTTCTTGTCATGAAGAAGTACAGAGATACAATTAAAAGTTGCACAATTACATTTAAAAAATTTTTTTACTAAGGTATTATTGATACATAATCTTATGAAGGTTTCACATGAAAAAACAATGTGGTTACTACTTTCACCCATACCATCAAGTACACAACCACAACCCAATGCAATCACCGTCCATCACTGTAGCAATATGCCACAGATTCACCATTTGCCTTCTCTGTGCTACACTTCTCTCCCTGTGACCCCACACACAATATGTACCAAACACAATATCCCCCAATTCCCTTCTCCCTCCCTCCCCACCTGCCTTTCCACACCCCTCCCCTTTGGGAACCACTAGTCCCATGTTAGAGTCTCTGAGTCTGCTGCTATTTTGTTCCTTCAATTTTCCTGTGCTGTTATACTCCACAAATGAGGGAAATCATTTGGTGCATGTCTTTCTCTGCCTGGCTTATTTCACTGAGCATAATATCTTCCAGCTCCATCCATGTTGTTGCAAATGGTAGGATTTGTTTTTTTCTTATGGCTGAATAATATTCCATTGTGTACATGTACCACATATTCTTTATCCATTCATCTACTGATGGACATTTAGGTTGCTTCCATATCTTGGCTATTGTAAATAGTACTGCAATAAACATAGGGGTTCATATGCCTTTTTGAATCAGGGAAGTTGTATTCTTTGGGGAAATTCCAAGGGGTGAGATTCCTGGGTCAAATGGTATTTCTATTTTGAGTTTTTTTAGGAGCTTCCATATTGCTTCCATAATGGTTGAACTAGCTTATATTCCCACCAGCAGTGTAGGAGGGTTCCCCTTTCTTTGCATCCTCGCCAGCATTTGTTGTTGTTTGTCTTTTGGATGGTGGCCATCCTAACTGGTGTGAGGTGATATCTCATTGCGGTTTTAATTTGCATTTCATTGATGATAAGCGATGTGGAGCATCTTTTCATGTGCCTGTTGGCCATCTGAATTTCTTCTTTAGAGAAGTGTCTCTTCATATCCTCTGCCCATTTTCTAAACAGATTATTTGCTTTTTGGGTGTTGAGGCGTGTGAGTTCTTTATATATTTTGGATGTTAACTCTTTGTCAGATATGTCATTTAAAAATATATTCTCCCATATAGTAGGATTCCTTTTTGTTCTGTTGATGGTGTCCTTTGCCATACAGAAGCTTTTTAGTTTGATGTAGTCCCATGTGTTCACTTTCGCGTTTGTTTCCCTTGCTTGAGGAGGTGCGTTCAGGAAAAGTTGCTCATGCTTATATTCAGGAGATTTTTGCCTACATTTTTTTCTAAGAGTTTTATGGTTTCATGACTTACATTCAGGTCTTTGATCCATTTCAAGTTTACCTTTGTGTATGGGTTTAAATAATAATCCAGTTTCATTCTCTTAAATGTAGCTCTCCAGTTTTGCCAACACCAGTTGTTGAAGAGGCTGTCATTTCCTCATTGTATGTCCATGGCTCCTTTATCATATATTAATTGACCATATATGGTTGGGTTTATATCAGGGCTCTCTAGTCTGTTCCATTGGTCTATAGGTCTGTTCTTGTGCCAGTACCAAATTGTCTTGATTACTGTGGCTTTGTAGTAGAGCTTGAAGCTGGGGAGCATAATCCCCCAGCTTTATTCTTCCTTCTCAGGATTGCTTTGGATATTCGGGGTCTTTTGTGGTTCCACATGCATTTTAGAATGATTTTCTCTAGTTCATTGAAGAATACTGTTGGTATTTTGACAGGAATTGCATAAAATATGTAGACTGCTTTAGGCAGGATGACCATTTTGACAATATTAATACTTCCTATTCATGAGCATGGGATGTGTTTCCATTTATTGGTATCTTCTTTAATTTCCCTCATGAGTGTCTTGTAGTTTTGAGAGTATAGGTTTTTCACTTCCTTGGTTAGGTTTATTCCTAGGTATTTTATTGTTTTTGATGCAATTGTGAATGGAATTGTTTTCCTGATATCTCTTTCTGCTAGTTCATTGTTAGTATACAGGAATGCCACAGATTTCTGTGCATTAATTTTGTATCCAAAACTTGGCTGAATTCAGATATTAGATCTTGTAGTTTTGGAGTGGATTCCTTAGGGTTTTTTATGTACACTATCATGTCATCTGCAAACAGGGACAGTTTATTTTCTTCTTTGCCAATCTGGATACCTTTTATTTCTTTGTGTTGTCTGATTGCTGTGGCTAGGACCTCCAGTACTATGTTGAATAGAAGTGGAAAGAGTGGGCATCCTTGTCTTGTTCCCAATCTTAAAGGAAAAGCTTTCACCTTCTCCCTGTTAAGTATAATGTTGGCTGTGGGTTTGTCATATATGGCCTTTATTAGGTTGAGGTACTTGCCCTCTATACCCATTTTGTTGAGAGTTTTTATCATGAATGGATTTTGAACTTTGTCAAATGCTTTGTCAGCATCTATGGAGATCATGATGTGGTTTTTGTCCTTCTTTTTGTTGATGTGGTGGAAGATGTTGAAAGATTTTTGAGTATTGTACCATCCTTGCATCCTTGGAATAATCCTACTTGATCATGACGGATGATCTTTTTGATGTATTTTTGAATTCGGTTTACCAATATTTTGTTGAGTATTTTTGCATCTATGTTCATCAGGGATATTGGTCTGTAATTTTCTTTTTTGGTGAGGTCTTTGCCTGGTTTTGATATTAGAGTGATGCTGGCCTTATAGAATGAGTTGGGAAGAATTCCCTCTTCTTCTACTATTTGGAAAACTTTAAGGAGGATGGGTATTAATTCTTCATTAAAGGTTTACTAAAAATTCAGCAGTAAAGCCATCTCATCCAGGAATTTTTTCTTAGGTAGATTTTTGTTTACCAATTCAATTTCTTTGCTGGTAATTGGTCTTTTCAGATTTTATGATTCTTTCTGGGTCAGCCTTGTAAGGTTGTATTTTTCTAGAAAGCTGTCCATTTCTTCTAGGTTATCCAGTTTGTTAGCATATAATTTTTCATAGTATTCTCTCATAATTCTTTGTATTTCTGTGGTGTCCGTAGTGATTTTTCCTTTCTCATTTCTGATTCTGTTTACGTGTGTTGACTCTATTTTTTTTCTTGATAAGTCTAGCTAAGGGTTTATCTATTTTGTTTAATTTTTTGGAGAACCAGCTCCTGCTTTCATTGATTCTTTCTATTGTTTTATTCTTCTCAATTTTATTTATTTATGCTCTAATTTTTATTATGCCCCTCTTCTACTGACTTTGGGCCTCATTTGTTCTTCCTTTTCTAGTTTCATTAATTGCGAGTTTAGACTGTTTTGGAGATTGTTCTTCTTTCCTGAGGAAGGCCTGTATTGCAATATACTTTGCTCTTAGCATGGCCTTTGCTGCGTCCCACAGATTTTGTGGTGTTGAATTATTGTTTTCATTTGTCTCCATATATTGCTTGATTTCTGTTTTTATTTGGTCATTGATCCATTGGTTATTTAGGAGCATGTTGTGAAGCCTCCATGTGTCTGTGGGATTTTTCATTTTCTTTGCATAATTCATTTCTTGTTTCATACCTTTGTGGTCTGAGAAACTGGTTGGTACAATTTCAATCTTTTTGAATTTACTGAGGCTCTTTTTGTGCCCTAGGTTATAATCTATTCTTGAAAATGTTCCATGTGCACTTGAGAAAAATGTATTCTGATGCTTTTAGGTGTAGAGTTCTGCAGATGTCTCTTAGGTCCATCTGTTCTGTGTTGTTCAGGGCTTCTGTCTCCTAACTTATTTTCTGTCTGGTCGCTCTGTCCTTTGGGTGAGTGGTGTGTTGAAGTCTCCTAGAATGAATGCTTTACATTCTATTTCCTCTTTTAATTCTGTTAGTATTTGTTTCACATATGTAGGTGCCCCTGTGTTGGGCGCATAGATATTTATAATGGTTATGTCTTCTTAATGGATTGACCCTTTTATCATTATGTAATGTCCTTCTTTGTCTCTTGTGACTTACTTTGGTTTGAAGTCTATTTTGTCTGATACAAGTACTGCAAATTCTGCTTTTATCTCCCTATTAGTTGTATGAAATGTCTTTTCCCATCCCTTCACTTTTAGTCTGTGTAGGTCTTTGGGTTTAAAGTGTGTCTCTTGTAGGCAGCATTGAGATGGGTCTTGTTTTTTTATCCATTCAGTGACTCTATGTCTTTTGATAGGTGCATTCAGTCCATGTATATTTAGGGTCATTATCGAAAGGTATGTACTTATTGCCATTGCAGACTTTAGATTCATGGTTACCAAGGGTTCAAGGTTAACTTCCTTACTATCTAAGAGTCTAACTTAACTCACTTAATATGCTATTACAAACACAGTCTAAAGGTTCTTTTTTTTCTCCTCCTTTTTCTTCCTCCTCCATTCTTTTTATATTATGTATCATATTATGTACTCTTTGTCTATCCCTTGATTGACTTTGGGGATAGTTGATTTAATTTTGCAGTTGCTTAGTAATTAACTGTTCTACTTTCCTTGCTGTGGTTTTATTACCTCTGGTGACAGCTATTAAACCTTAGGAACACTTCCATCTATAGCAGTCCTTCCAAAATACACTGTAGAGACAGTTTGTGGGAGGTAAATTCTCTCAGCTTTTGCTTATCTGGAAATTGTTTAATCTATCCTTCAAATTTAAATGATAACCTTGCTGGAGAAAGTATTCTTGGTTTGAGGCCCTTCTGCTTCATTGCATTAAATACATCATGCCACTCCCTTCTGGCCTATAAGGTTTCTACTGAGATGTCTGATGATAGCCTGATCAGGTTTCCTTTGTATGTGATCTTATTTCTCTCTATATATGCTTTTAATAGTCTGTCCTTATCCTTGATGTTTGCCATTTTAATTACTATATATCTTCGTGTTGTCTTCCTTGGGTCCCGTGTGTTGGGAGATCTGTGCACCTCCATGGCTTGAGAGACTATCTCCTTCCACAGATTAGGGAAGTTTTCAGGAATTATCTCCTCAAAGACACTTTCTATCCCTTGTTCTCTCTCTCTTCTTCTGGTACCCCTGTAATGTGAATATTGCTCCATTTGGATTTGTCGCACAGTTCTCTCAATAATTTGTAGAGATCCTTTTCTCTCTGTGCCTCAGTTTCTTTGTACTGATCTTTTCTATTTCTGTTTCATTTATTGTCTCCTCCACTGTATCTAATCTGCTTTTAAAACTTTCCATTGTATGTTTCATTTCTGATACTGTGTTCCATAACGATTCGATCTCCGACCGAGGTTCCTCCCTGAGTTCTTGAATATTTTTCTATACCTCCATGAGCATGTTAATGATTTTTATTTTGAAATCCTTTTAAGGCAGATTCATGAGGTCAGTTTCATTTTAATCTTTCTCAGGGGTTGCATTCATATTCATAATTTTACTTTGAACCATGTTCCTTTGGTGTTTCATATTTGTATATGGCGCCCTCTAGTGCCCTGAAGCTCTACTCTTTGGAGCTGCTCAACCCCTCAAGCAATCTTAGGGGTCGCAGTGGAGCCGTATTGGTGCCTTGGGGGAGGATAGAGCTGTTTTCTGCTTCCCGGCTGCTGTGCCTGTCTCCACTGCCAGAACCAGTGGGCCGAGTACACAGGTATAAGTCTGTATGCTTTGCGTTTGTAGTTGCTGTTGACAGGGCTTCCCTCTGGCTGGTCTAATGCCAGGGTAGGGAGCTGGCTGGGAGAAAGCTGCAGTAGACTGCTTATCACCGAGGGTGTCCTTGGAGCTGTGTAGCCAGCCAGGGAGCTGGAGCACATGAAGATCGTGAAAGTTCCCAACCTGCTGGGCAGAGTGCACCCAGACAATATTGTCTACCCATACTTTCTCCTGAGCAATAAGCTCTGTGCAATTCTTGCCCCTTTAGCAGCCCTCTTGCTGTTAGGAAGTCTTTCAGACTGCCTTTCTTTTGTCCAAGAGCAGCCGGATATGGATCCCTACTTTTCACCAGCAGCTGGAATCTCAGTCTGTAGGTGCTCTGCCTGTCTTAGCTTTTCAACTCCCTAATCATGAGAGTACCATGAAAACACCATGAAATGTAAGTTTGTGCTCCCAGAGCAGATCTCCAGAGTCAGGTATTCAGCAGTCCCAGACCTCCACTCCCTCCCTGCTGTTTTTCTCTTCCTCACCCTGGAGAGCTGGGTTGGGGAAAGGGCTTGGGTCCCACCAGGCCATGGCTTTGGTATGTTACACCGTTCAGTGAGGTTTATTCTTTTCTCAACGTGTATGCAGTTTGGCACAGTCCTCTTTCCTGTTGCTCTTTCAGGATTAGTTGTATTAGTTATATTTTTGTGTTATATGTGGTTTTAGGAGGAAGCCTCTGTCTCACCTCTCATGCTGCCATCTTTAATCCTCTGAGAATTACTTTTTATTACAGCTAGTAAATGTTCCCATTTTGACTTAACCTCCCCAGACTTATGGAGGATCTGAAACATACATCAGTACACACACACACACACACACACACACACACACACACACACACACAGCATATTTTATTTGGTCTGTTAAGAAGTGAAATGCTTTGGAATCAGAAGGAGATGAGAAAGAAAGGGAGAGCAACACCGTGATATCCGAGGCAATTTGTTTATCCATTTGATGTAACTGATGTCTTTCAAGAGCTGAGGACAACACTATTGTGTAACTTGATAATTCAAACTGATTCATGGATTGGACAGTGTTGCCAGGGCACATACTTTTCTGTGTAATTCTTACTAGATATTCCAAAATCAATTCCACTGGTGAAGCAGAAGCCACATTTTACTGTGCTTTCTGAATAGATAAAATTACTAACGTCATTGGTTGAGTTGATATATTTGAATAATGATCACACAAAGAGGTTTGAGGTTCATCAGTCTGTTACGCTAGTATCACCTTTATTTCCATGCTGTGACATGTAAAACAAGTGGAAAAGCAATCTCATATTTGAAAACCATGGTCAAAGGGAACATGACATATTCACCAAATATCAGGGCATTCAAGTCAGCTCTTTTTTACTTCCTCAAACTGTTGATGCTTGAAGGATGTAATTTAATATACAATAAAATATAATTCTGCTCTATCCAATTGGCAATAAACATGAAAGTTGCTATACTATTAACCAATGAAGGATAGAAATCTAAATAGGTTTTTAATAAGTTGCTAATGTTACATCCATAATTTAAGTTTGTGCTTTATGCTGTAACAGCCCAAGAATAATGTGTTTATTATCAGTAGCAAGGACTTTAGTTAGGGTATATGTATATTACATACAGTTTGGCCAGTAGCTGTTCGTTGCTATTTTATACCCTGTAATGATAGCTAACATTTACTGAGAACCTTCTATATGCCAAGTGCTTTACACATATTTGTGAATATTTACTCAGTTATGTACTTGACATTGTTCAAAAATCTGAGGACAAAGTAGTGAACAAAGAAGATTAAATTCCCCATCCTCAGGGGCTTTAATCTACATTATCTCAAACTCCCTTAACAAAGTTACAAATTAGGCATGAGGAAATTGAAGTTTAGTGAGCTTAAGAAACTGACTCAAGTTTACCTAGCCAGTGAAAAAAAACAGAACATCTCACTCTAAAATATGCCCCTTTGATTATTTTTAAAAAGGACATTCTGACCGTTTTCTTCTTTCTGAAAGCTGGAGATAAAACCCCTATGTGAAAAGTACCATACCTGTACCAGTGGTTAAGATATTCTTATCACCAGAGACAAAGAATCTGGGGCTAAGAAATCTGTACAATCCTTGTTAAATTAACCCTTATTTTCCTAGTTACATCTTCACTACCTTATTACCCCAATCCCTAACCCCTTTGTCTTGTCAATTCTTTACACATTTATTGTTTTTATTTAAAAGTATAAAAGCTTCCTGCTCTGATCACTTTTTTGGTTCTTCATTCTTTTCTGGTGCGTCCCAGGTGCATGTAAAATCTCATAAATTTGGTATGCTTTCTCCTTTTAATCTGTATCATGTCAGCTTAATTCTTAGGCCCAGGTGAATACCCTAAGAGGGTAGTGGGGCATTCTTTCCTCCCCTATATCAGCAAGTAGTAAAACCATGTTCCAAACTAGGCAATCTAATTCCAGGATTTATGCTCTTGATTCTCTGGATATGGTCATTTTTAGAAAAGCTCATTGTTTTCTTTAACAGTAAATTTCATATGAATACCACTAATACAATTGGTAATTTTTATGAGAAACACCATTGTAGTAGGAATTTAGTATATATTCCTTAAGATTATTATATAAAATCAAACCTACTACTTCTAATATTGGTCAAGAAGGAACTAGCCCACTATGGCTCATCTTTCCCATTGATTACAACTGAAAACTGGAAAATACACAGAAAACAACTACCTGTGCACCCTGTAAAGACAAACAAGAAAAAACCTAGCCAATGAATTGGAGAGAAAAGTCAAAAGAAAAGTGATCTTTCACTGCAGTGTTTTCTGAGTTTTTTCCTCTCCTTCATCTCTCAGAGGAGAGCAAATCTGGGAAGTATTCCACAGGCATGGACAGCAAAACTATGAAAGAAACTCTATCATTATGAGGAGGACCAGGAAATGGGCTTTTGTAAGCTGGAGAGTGTGTGGGAATCCCCGTCTTTTTTGTTTTATCTCTCCTAGCCCTTTCCTGAGGCAGCTACAATCATACTGTAGTGGTGGCACATGGGTACCTAAGACAGAGAAAATTTAAATCACTGGGTAGAGAAACTTGGAAAGAGGTTCCTCTTGGGTGAATGTTGAAGGGAAGACTCTGTCATTTGTTATCTCTATTTTCCTCACTGTTTCATCCCAAGTGCAGGTCTAGTCTTGCAGAAATGTTTGACAGGGCAGAGGGCTAAATCTCTAAGATAAGTCTCAGATTGCTAGTCAGAGGGCAAAGAAAAGGGCACCCTGGAAACTGGAAAGTATAAGAAAAACCCTGGGAAGAAGAGAGATAGCTAGTTTCTCTCATTGTGTGTATGAACTAACACATTCCCAAGTTGTGCATGTGTAGAACAAACCCAAACAAATAAAGAAAGGCATTGATAACTAATGTACAATATGAACTACCACTGAAATCCTAGATGAACTTTTGAGTGGCTTATGTGAGAGGCTGGCCCTAAAGAACATGCCAAACACTTGTACACTGAACTGACATTAAAGCTATGACCTCCTGAAGTCAAGACAGACAAAACATTGATCTCAACCTAACTGGATTGATTTTCTCCTAAACAAACAAATAATTAACATCCCCCAAAAGATTTTAACATAACTCAGTCTTACAAGATAATTTTCAAAATGTTCAATATACAATCCAAAATTGTTCAACATACAAAGAAGCAGGAAAATGTAACAAACTCCCAAGGTAAAATATAGATGCCAATCCCAAGATGATCAAGATATTGTAATTATCAAAGACAAAGCAGCTATTATAGCCATGTTTAATGAGATAAATATGACATGCTTGAAATAATTAGAAAGATGTTTTCAGCAAACATATAGAAATTATTTGAAATAAGAGAACTGAATGTAAATATCAGAACTGACAAATATAGTATCTGTAATAAAAGTTTCACCATATGGGCTCTATAGTAGAATGGAGATAAAAGACTCAGGTCAGTGAACCTGACAATAGATAAATATAAAATCTGAAAAAACTGAGAGGTAAAGGATGGAAAAATAAAATAGACTCAGGGACCCATGGAACAACAATGGAACATCTAACAATTGTGTCACTAAAGTTCTGGAAAAAGGTGAGAAATAAGTTAATGTAGAGAAAATATTTGAAGAAATAATGGCTGACAATTTCGAGAAAAGGAAGATTCTGTTGTCTGCATTGTACTTCCTTTCAGGATTGTTTCTATGTTTCCTAGCAGGAAAATTTACTTCTATTCTGCCTGGTAGACAACTTTGTAGTTGATTATATACACTAACTCTATTATTATTATTATTTATTTAAAAAACCTAAGAATTTCTTACTCATCTTGCTTTCTAGTCCAGTAAGGATAAATTTGGAGATGTTGAGAAAAAATCTTGAAGATGGAACCTTTTTAGGTGAATTCAGAATAATTTGAACCTTTCCTTTGAGTTATATGCTTAGTCTCTAAATTTTTCTGCCTACAGCTCAGTGTTTCACATCACTGACAAGGAATTAACATATATAGCTTGATTTGGAGTGTACACACCTCTGTGCAATAAGCTAAAAACACATTAATTTATGTTTTCCATAAAGAAGTTCTCATGAGATATGGAATGAGTTATGGAGAATCAGGTAACAAAACTGTTTAGAAAACACAGGGTTAAGTTATACTTACAGGGCCTACATTTTGTAAAGAAATCCAAAATTTGTATACTTTTAAATGAATGACAAAGCAAACAATTACAGCATTCCAATTTGTTCAAAGCAGTGAATACCAACTACAAATTAGCTAGGTATGTTTGGGGACAATGAATGATTCACGAAGATCAGAAAGGGAACTGTTATAAATACTACAAGATGGTCACACAAGTGAACAACAGCACATGTATAGTGAGGGTCAAGCCAGTAATTCCTAATTAGGGGGCTTTCTCTTCCAAGGGGGACAACTACATGCACATAGCTAACAAGCCTTCTTAGCTCACAAATCATAGGTTGGATTGATTATGGGTAAAGTAAAAGTCTACAAAAGTGAACAGAATCTTTTCAGAGGTGTCAAGACCTCCATTTCCAATATTTTGCATTATCCCAGGACTGACAATAAAAGCTTAGAACTACAGAGGAAATGGTTTGGGCTGTCAGAACATTCAGTATAGCAAATCTTTTAATGAGTGACTAATTATATTTTAGGCAGTGAATATGTCAGTACAGTGACTCCAGGGAGGTAGATTTGATTAATTCTGATTAGGCAAATCTGAGTGAGCTTTAGAAAGGAGTTGACATTTGTGTTGAGTCTTGCAATAAAGGCAGGGATTTCAGGAAGTGGTGACCCAAGCAGATGGAGTATCTTTAGAAGAGATACAGAGATGGAAAACAATAAGCATATTTGGGAGAGGAGTGTGACAAGAACTGTATTTGCAGGGGTTAATGCTGAAGGAAGTATGAAGGATGGAGGAAGAAATTAAAGACAATGAAACTACGGTTTTTAGGTATTAAACATTTTTAATAGCTCATAACATTTTCCTTGAGCTTTTACTATATCTACAGATGATAAATTCATATTATGTCAAGAAGAGATGTTGGCATTCCTATAATCTTGAGATTGATTTATTAATGGTCATAGAGAATTAGTGTAATCATTTTCTACAAAATTTTCTTTGGTGTGAAAATGTAAATGAACTTTGCCTGACCCTTCATTTTTATTCAATTCATCAAACATTTACTTAATGCCTACTATGTTTCAGGAGAGATAACTAAAACAGATTTCATACACCTTGGGGGTTTGGAATAAAGTCAAAATACTGACAGGCAGGTGAATACAAAAGAGGTGTTTAAATGCTGTAATAGAACAAATTGTTATGGAAGCACTTTGGAAGATTGGCTAATGCTGCCTTTGGGGAGCAAGCAAGCATCACAAACCAGGTGACATTTTGACTAGATTAGGGGATTTGTGGGTCATTTTTTCTTTCATCTAAGAGATAAAATCTGTTTATTTCTTGTGAGAAACAAGTGGATAGCAAGATACTCATGATGAATGAGTACCAGTGTGCCATGCAGAATAGAAACCAGGTCTTTGAAATAAAGTAGCACCATGTACACAGCCGAAGACTTGTGAAGGGCCAAGAATATCAGAAAGATAGTGAGACATTCAGTGTGTCTTACCTGTTGCATGCACAGAAAAAGTGGCCTAATATGAATTGTGCAAGGCCAACTGAGGTCAAATGACAGTCCTTGAATACCCAGAAGTTTGATTTAATCTTATAAGCATAGGGAAGTAAGCAGGTATTGTTCAGAAAAGAAAGTGTTATTATTAATCTTACACCCTCTAATAAAATCTATATTAATCAAATAAGTACAGGGGTATTCTGGGAAAATGGAGGAGTAGAGAGAGCCTGAATCCACCTTCTCCCACCTATAAAGTAAATCTACACCTACACAGAGAATTTTACCCTGAAAGAAGAACAGAGACTGAAGTAAAAACATATACAATGAGGGATAGAAAGACCATATACATACAAAAAAGAAAAACAAAAGAGACATGGTAAACACAGGAACCCCACCCCCAGCACAGTAACTGGCAGAGGGGAGCAAGGAGGTATCCCTGAGAGACCCAAGCATGGACCCCCTTCCCAGAGGCATAGGAGAAAGCCTTGTGGTTTAAAATGCAACTAGACCATAAGTGAAAGAACCTAAATTTCAGAACTAAATATCCACCGCTTGGGAAGGAACCACTTGGAGGCAATATGGGATTACAGGAGCTGGCCAGCAGCTTTGTTTGTGCTCCTTTTGCACATCTTAGTGAGGCTGAGAGCAGGATCTGGGCACCATACAGCACTCCTGTCTTGTTGCCTGCTATTATCCACCATCCTAGCCCCCATCAGGAAGACTGGAAAGTTCCCCAGCCCGCAGGGAAGGTGCATGAATCTGTGCGCTGGAGCCACTAAGGCAATTCCCCGAAGCACAGTGGGTAATGCAATTGCTGGAACTGACCCCAGGTTAAAAGCGGGACCCAGAGGGTACTGACATGGGAATTCCCTGGAGCAGTTCAGACCTCAAAGAGGCCATGGGGAATGACCACACAGGGTGCCTCATGCTGGCCACAAGTGGGATTGGCATATGCAGACATCAGAATTCCTGGGAGAAGCCTAGAGCACACAGGGGCCACAGAAGAACATAAGTGCACACAGTGCCTGATCATGGCCACCAGAAGGACCAACAGGTGCCAATCAGGAATTCTAGAGTGCATGCACAGAAGTCAAGGAGGAATATGCATGGAGCCTGACTCTATGCCACCAGCAGGACCTAGTGGGCACCCAATGCAGGAATTCCCCAGAGTAGTCCCAAGCTTCCCAGAGCATTAATGGGAATACAGGTGAGCTGGCACAGGGGACTTAGCTGGCACCAATCTGGTAGTTACCTGGAGTGCACCTCTGACCCATCATTGGCCCATCACCCTCTCCCCACCAGTGAAGAATCCACATATGTATAGCCAGGATCCTTCCAAAAGGCCCTCACAACTGTGTCCCCAGGACCACACCCTGGGAGCCCCAGTACCAGGAAAACCCCATCTCACACTTACTTGGCCTCCAGCTTGCCAAAACCGTGAAGCACATGCAATCTACACAGGGGACTCTCCTACACAAGGCCAGTCCTTCAAGACTGGGAGAATGAGCCTTTACAACTAATTCATAGGCTGAAGCACAAAAAGTCATACAAAATGAGAAAGCCATGGACATAAAATGGAGAAATGGCAGCCTCTTCAACAACTGGTGTTGGAAAAACTGGACAGCTACATGCAAGAGAAAGGAACTGGATTATTGTCTAACTCCATACACGAAAATAAACTTGAAATGGATCAAAGACCTGAATATAAGTCATGAAACCATAGAACTCTTAGAAGAAAACATAGGTAAAACTCTCTTGAATACAAGCATGAGCAACTTTTTCCTGAACACATCTCCTTGGGCAAGGGAAATAAAAGCAAAAATGAACACATGGGACTACATCAAGCTAAAAAGTTTCTGTACAACAAAGGACACCATCAGCAGAACAAAAAGGTGTCCTACAGTATGGGAGAATACATTCATAAATGACATATCTGACAAGGGGTTAAAATCCAAAATATAAAAGAACTCACATGCCTCAACACCCAAAAAGCAAATAACCCAATTAAAAAATGGGGTGAGGATATGAACAGACAATTCTCCAAAGAAGAAATTCAGATGGGCAACAGACACATGAAAAGATGCTCCACTTTGCTAATTATCAGGGAAATGCAAATTACAACCACAGTGATATCACCTCACACCAGTTAGGATGGCCAACATCCAAAAGACAAACAACAACAAATTTGTTGAGAATGTGGAGAAATGGGAAACCTCCTACACTGCTGGTGGGAATGTAAACTAGTTCAACCATTGTGGAAAGCAATATGGAGGTTCCTCATAAAACTAAAATTAGATATACCATTTGACCCAGGAATCCCACTCCTTGGAATTTACCAAAAGGAAACAAGTTTTCAGATTCAAAAAGACATATGCACGCCTATATTTATGGCAGCACTATTTACAAAGTGCTGCGATATAGCCAAGATATGGAAGCAACCTAAGTGTCCATCAGTAGATGAATGGATAAAGAAGAGGTGGTACATATACACAATAGAATACTATTCAGCCATAAGAAAGAAACAAATCCTACCATTTGCAACAACATGGATGGAGCTAGAGGGCATTATGCTCAGTGAAATAAGTCAGGCAGAGAAAGATAAGTACCAAATGGTTTCTCTCATTTGTGGAGTATAACAATGAAGCAAAACTGAAGGAACAAAACAGAGCAGACTCACAGACTCCAAGAAGGGACTAGCAATTATCAAAGGGCAGGATGGGTGGGGAGGGAGGGAGAAGGGGATTGAGGGGTATTATGATTAGTACACATAGTGTGGTGATGGCTCATGGGGAAAACGGTGTAGCACAGAGAAGGCAAATAGTGACTCTGTGGCATCTTACTACACTGATGGACAGTGACTGCATTGGGGTATGGGGTGACTAGATAATATGCAAGATTGTACTAACCACACTGTTTTTCATGGGAAACCTTCATAAGAGTGTATATCAATGATACCTTAATAAAAATAAATTAATTTAAAAAATGAGGAGACAGTAAACATTTAACAAAATGGCAATAAGTACATGCATATCGATAATTACCTTAAATATAAATGTCCTAAATACTCCAATCAAAATACATAGAGGGACTGAATGGATAAAAAAACAAGACCTATTTCCTGCCTACAGGAGACTCATTTCAGACCTAAAACACACAGACTGAAACAGAAGGGATGGAAAAATGTATACCGTACAAATACATATAGGGTAAACAAGAGGTGAAATACTTATATCAGACAAAAATACTTCAAAACAAAGAGAGTAACAAAAGACTAAGAAGGACATTACATAATAAAAAAGGGATCAGTCAACAAGAGGATATAACAATCATAAACATTTATGCACCCAACATAGGAGCACCCAAATATATAAACCAAATACTGAAAGATCTAAAGGGAGAAATTGACAGCAATATAATAATAGGATACTTTAATACCCTACTTACATCAATGGATAGATCATCCAGACAGAAAAGGAAAAAGGAAACAGAAGCACTGAATGACACATTAGACCAGATGGACTTTACAGATATTTATAAGACATTCTACCCCAAAACAAAAGAATACATATTATTCTCAAGTGTACATGCAACATTCTCCAAAACAGACCAAATATTAGGACACAAAACAAGTCTCAACAAATTCAAGAAGATTGAAATTGTGTCATGCCTCTTCTCAGACCACAGTGGTTTGAAACTAGAAATTAATTACAGGAAAAAAACTGGAAAAACACAAACCAATGGATAAAGGAACAAATTAAAGAGGAAATCAAACAATAAATGGAGAAAAATAACAGAAACACAATACTTCAAAATATGTGGGATGCAGAAAAAGCAGTTCCAAGAAGGAAGTTTATAGAAATACAAGCCTACTTCAAGAAACAAGAACAATCTCAAACAATCTAACCCTACTACTAAAGGAATTGCAAAAAGAATAAAGCCCAAAAGTAGTAGAAGGAGGGACATAATAAAGATCAGAATGGAAATAAATAAAATAGAGACTAAGAAAACAATAGAAAAAAATCAGTGAAACCAAGAGTGGGTTCTTCAAGAAGATAAACCCTTAGCCAGACTTATCAAGAAAAAAAAAGGACACAAAATCAGAAATTAAAAAGGAGAAATTATAACCAACACCACAGAAATTCAAAGAATTTGAGAATTCTTTGAAAAATGATATGCCAATAAATTGGACACCTAGAAGAAATAGATAAATTCCAGAAACATGCAATCTTCCAAGATTGGTCCAGAAAGAAACAGAAAACTTGAACAGACCAATTACTAGTAACAAAATTACATTGGCAATCAAAAAGCTACCAACAAACAAAATACCAGGACAAAATGGCTTCATGAGTGAATTCTACCAAACATTAAAAATAAGCTAATATCTATGCTTCTTAAAGTATTCCAAAAAACAGGAAAGGAGGGAATACTTCCAAACTCATGCTACATGGCCAGTATTACTTTAATACCAAAACCAAAGACACTACAAAAAAAGGAAACAAAACTACAAACTAATATCCCTGATGAACATAGATGCAAAAATCCTAAATAAATTAGCAAACAAAATACAAAAATACATCAGGAAGATCATTCATCATGAACAAATGGGATTTATTTCAGGTATAAAAGGATGGTACGATAGCCATCAATTTCATTTACAATTGCATCAAAAGAATAAAATATCTAGGAACAAACCTAACCAAAGAGGTGAAAGACCTGTATCCTGAAAACTATGACACTGATGAAAGAAATTGAAGAATAAATAAATAAATGGAAATCTATCCCATGCTTATGGGTAAGAAAAATGAATATTGTCAAAATGGCCATCCTGCCCAAAGCAATTTACAGATTCAATGCAATCCATATAAAAAAAAACAATGGCATTTTTCAATTAACTAGAGCAAAGAATCCTAAAATTTATATGGAACTATAAAAAGCTCCAAATGGGAAAGCAATCTTGAGAAAGAACAAAGTTGGGGTTATCATGTTCCCTGATTTCAAGCTATACTACCAAGCTACAGTGATTAAAACAGTATGGTACTCATATAAGAACAGACCAATAAAACAATGGAACAAAAAAGAGAACCCAGAAATAAACCCACACATATATGGTTACTTAATCTATGAAATAGGAGCCATGAATATATAATATATGGGAAAATATAGTCTCTTCAATAAATGATGTTGGAAAACTAGACAGCTACATGTAAAAGAACATAATTAGATCACTGTCTTACACTATGCACAAAAGTAAACTCTAAAAGGATTAAAGACCTAAATGTAAGGCATGAAACCATGATAAGAAAACATAGGCAAGAATCTCTTAACATCAGCATGAGAAATTTCTCTCTGGATATGTCTTCCTAGGAAAGGGAAATACAAGCAAAATAAACACGTGGGACTATATCAAACAAAAATGCTTCTGCACAGCAAAGTAAACCATCATCGAAACAAAAAGGCAACCTACAGTACAGGAGAATATATTTGTAAATTATATATCTGATAAGGGGTTAACATCCAAAATATATAAAGAACTCATACAACTCAACACCAAAAAAAACCAAATAACCCAATTAAAAAGTGGGCAGAGGACCTGGATAGATATTTTTCCAAAAAAGTAATATAGATGGCCAATAGACACATGAAAAGATGCTCCACATCACTAATCAGCAAGGAAATGAAGAGCAAAACCACAGTGAGGTATCACCTCACACCATTCAGAATGGCCACTATTGAAAAGGCATAACAAGTGTAGGCAAGGATGTGGAGAAAAGGAAACCCCCGACACTGTTGGTGGGACTGTAAATTATGCAGCCACTGTGAAAAACAGTATGGAGGTTATTAAAAAAACTAAAAGTAGAAATATCATACAACCCAGAAATTCCACTTCTGTGAATTTACTAAAGAAAACAAAATCACTACTTCAAAAAGATATATGCACACCTATAGTCATTACAGCATTACTTATAGTATCCATGATATGGAAGCAACCCGAGTGCCCATCGATAGATGAATAGATAAAGAAGAGTTGATACATATACACAATGGAGTATATTGTTCAGTTATAATAAGAAGAAAATCTTGCCATTTGTGACAACATGGTGGACCTAGAGGGTATCATGCTATGTGAAAGCCAGGTGGAGAAAAACAAATATCTAGGATTTCACTTATATGTGGAATCTAAAAAACAAACAAACAAACAAAAAAGAAATAGACCCACAATTATAGACAACAGACTGCTGGTTACCATAGGGAAGGGGTTGGGGAGTGGGTGAATAGGTGAAGGGGATAAAGAGGTACAAATTGCAATTTGTAAAGTAAGTTAGGCATAGGAATGGAAATACAACAGAGAATATAACCAATGATAGTGTAATATCTTCGTATGATTATCAGGTAAGTACACTTATTGTGGCAACCATCTCTTAATGTATATAATTATCAAGTCACTATGTTGTATATCTGAAACCAGTATAATAATGGACGTCAACTTTATTCCAATAAAAAAATGGTAAAAAATAAATAAATGTATGCTAGCTGTTGTAACAACAGATTGAATAATAATGGTGTCAAGCTTTTTCCTAACTGCATGAATAGTTTATAGTTGTAGTTTCTCAGATATCCAAAGATATGCTATATTATTCAGTCACTGGAAAACTATACCTCAAAAGCATCTTTAGCTATCATTTGGCCCCATGTTTAGCATTATCTTTTGTAGACTGCATTAAGTGCCAGAATTTAATGTAATTTGGAAACCTATTGAGGAAGCCAAAGCAAGAGTCATCTAGTACAATTGCCAGGCCTTCCCCTAATGTTTGTGAGGCCCAGAAGAAAAGTAAAAGTGGGAGCATATATAACATATGCATAGATATTTAAAATGCATAAATGAAAATACTGAAATATCAAATATTAAATATGTTCTACTCTCCTATGTTGACAAATACACCACAAATACACCTGAATAAAAACCTGGAAGGACAGGCTCAAATTGAGCATATTTGGACTCAAAGTTCCATATAAGAAAGTGGTAGTGTAGGTGAGAGGTTTTCAAGTTCATCTTCCCACTACTAGCTACGTTCAGCACTTGAGGGACCTCATGTGTGAGAGACTAAATATACAGACAATGGCCAGACCATACACAACAGTAATTCACTAAACCATAGCCTCTTAAGCAACCAGCCTGGGAAGGTAAACCACATCTGCAGCAATCAGCCCAGAATGGTCAGTAATTGATTAACAACTGCCAGCTTCTCTAATTGTGCCCACACTTCTTATACAGGACTACTTAGAGAAAGCCAAATATACTCAAATCAATCATATAGGATGCCCTGCTTTTAATGAACACATCTAAAACCTCCTCATACCAACAAGAACCCCTCAGAGCACACCTAAAATTCTCCCTTTTTTCACTATAAAGCTTTACCATTCCAATACTTGCATTTGAGTCATTGCCTAACACAAGTGAAGGTGGATGACACTTTTGGTATAGAAAGTTCTGAATAAACAGCCTGGAAAACAGACTTTTTTTTGGTATCATTAATATACAATTACATGAGTAACATTGTGGTTACTAGATTTCCCCCATTATCAAGTCCCCACCGCATACTCCATTACAGTCACTGTCCTTCAGCTTGGTAAGATGCTATAGAGTCACTACTTGTCTTCTCTGTGTTATACTGCCTTCCCTGTGCCCCCCTACATTATGTGTGCTAATCATAATGCCCTTTTACCCCCTTATCCCTCCCTTCCCACCCATCCTCCCCAGTCACTTTCCCTTTGGTAACTGTTAGTCCATTCTTGAGTACTGTGAGTCTGCTACTGTTTTCTTCCTTCAGATTTTTCTTTGTTCTTATACCCCACAGATGAGTGAAATCATTTGATACTTGTCTTTCTCTGCCTGGCTTATTTCACAGAGCATAGTACCCTCTAGCTCCATCCATGTTGTTGCAAATGGTAGGATTTGTTTTCTTCTTATGGCTGAATAATATTCCATTGTGTATATGTACCACACCTTCTTTATCCATTCATCTATTGATGGACACTTATGTTGCTTCCATATCTTGGCTATAGCAAATAGTGCATTGATAAACATGGGGGGGGTTATGTTTCTTTTAATCAGGGATCTTATTTTTTTGGTTAAATAATTGTCTAATGGTATTCCTATTTTTAGTTTTTTGAAGAACCTCCATATTGCTTTCCCCAGCAGTTGCACTAATTTACATTCCCACCTACAGTATAGGAGGGTTCCTATTTCTCATCTTCATCAGCATTTGTTATTTCTTTTCTTTTGGATAGTGCCCATCCTAACTGGTGTGAGGTGATGAGATGGCTAAATACTGACTTGGCTTTACTAGATTCAAAGACTTACTCCCTGTGTTAGAGAGAAACTGGCAATTTAAAATGACTCCTTTACTGCCATCAATTCTAATATTCAAAGCTAGTTGTAAAATATGTCTATATTTTGAGGGGGAAAATGTTTTCCATTGTTTTCCTGTGGCTAGAGAAA
Source organism: Phataginus tricuspis (assembly GCA_029783875.1). Taxonomy (NCBI): domain Eukaryota; kingdom Metazoa; phylum Chordata; class Mammalia; order Pholidota; family Manidae; genus Phataginus; species Phataginus tricuspis. The sequence goes on along the minus strand of JAQQAC010016209.1, from coordinate 105,482,799 downwards.
TAGAAGAAAATCTGATGGGGGTAATATAACCACAGTTCTGAGGGGTTTTTACTTTAGCTGTTGGATTTAAATTGTGTTTTTAGTAAAAAATAAAAAAAAATAAAATAAAAAAAAAATAAAAAAAAAATAAAAAAAATTTGTGTTTTTAGATGTAAGGCACCTAGGGAGGCATTGGCCTGATACATGCAATAAAAAAGACAAATATTTTAAAAATACATTTCTGGAAACTGATAACAGGATTTCTACTATTTTGTAGTTGCTTTGTTTTGTATCATTTTGTTGTTTTTCTCATTGTTTGCAGAAGAGATTATCTTCAGGACAATTAAAATCTAATTTTTCTTCGGGCACTACATGCACTGAAAGATCTTCGGCAGACCCATTGATTAAAAATTAATTTTACATTTTCTTTGAAAGTAGGGAAGGTACCTCCTGAAGAATAGCAGCAGGATTTAATTTTAATCACCTATGAGCACTTCCTAAGGCTCCACTTGGAATTTATGAGGAATTACGAGTCCAGGCAATGATATTCCCATGAGAAGAGAAAAGGACAAAATCACCTTTGTTGATTTTGGTCCTGTCTGGAGCTAAGATATTAGCATTTGGAATAAATGGAAGAACATGAAGGAGAAAACAATATCTGATTAGCAGCTTCCCATGGTTCCAGAATCATCATGAGCAGAAAGTACAGTAAGTTCCAACTGAATGAATTTGAATCTTCTTGTGGAAGTAATTTTTTTGTTTTTATGAAAGGTGCCAACAATGTACCTGGACCTTACTGATTAAGAAAGAACCTACACAGATAGGAAAAGCATCTCCTTTATGCTTTATAAGATATTCATGTTGGTCTTCATTTACTTTGAAAAATAAATCTTCTCTTAACTGGTAAAGAAAATGCAGGATGGATTTCTCCACTTTTGGAACTCCCTGAACTTAAAGTAAGCCCAACATCTACAACTACAATATACAACCTCAAATCATCAAGTGTAAAGGATAACTGTAACTTAATAGAAGCAGTTATTTACTAAGTAGTGTACTAAGAAGTTACAGAAATGCTTACTAAAAGGAAAGCATTTCATCACTCTTCCCCAGCATCTCACTCTTTCTATAGATGAAACACCTGTCACTAAGAAAATACATAGTTACCTTGGCATTGAATTCCTAGATGTTAGCCCTCCACAAGATTACTAGATTCTTCTTGATATCAGGTTAGAATATTCACTGTAATAGAAAATCTTCCTCAATAGTTGGAAACAAAAACTATTGTAAATGATGTTTAAAAGGACAGAACCTGAGGAGATTCAAGATGGCAGCATGAGAACTGAGACAGAGAACTCCTCACTAAACCACAGATAGTGTGAAAATATAGTTAATACAAAAACCTTAAAACAGCAACAGAAAAGAAGGCTTCACAAGATTGCATAAAGACCTCACGAACAGAGCAGACCTCATGAAACAGGGTAACGTACTGAAGCCTTCATCCGGTGGGACCCACGCACTTCCCCAACCCTAGTTCACCAGCATGAAGAAGAGAAATGGAGCAGGGAGGGGGTGGAAGCCTGGGACTTCTGAACACCTACCCTGGAGATCTGCTTTGTGAGCAGAAACCTACATTGTGTGGTGCTCTGGAGGATGGGGAGCTGGGACAGGCGGAGCACTTGAGAGACAGATTCCGGCTGTTTGTGGAGGATGGAATCCATACCCGGCCGCTCTGAGACAAGGGAAAGGCAGGCAGTCTGAGAGGCTTCCTAGCAGTGAGAGGGCTGCTGAAGGGGCAGGGCTTGCATTGAGCTTGCTGCACAGAAAAAAGAATAGGGAAACAAGGTTGTCTGGGCACACTCTGCCCAGCATATTGGGAACTTTGGGGAGCTTCAGGTGCTCCACCGCCCTGACTGGCTACTCAGCTCTGAGGCCCCCCTCTGTGATACACAGCGTACCTAGCCTTACTCATGGCCTGACGGCAATGGCTTGCAAACCACCAGTCACTGTGCTGGCATCAGGCCAGTCAGAGGGAGGCCCCAACTACAACAGCCAGAGATGCAAAGCACAGAGGCTTAGACCTGTGTGCTCAGCCCACTGACTCTGATACAGGAGACAGGGAGGGCAGACAGGAATCAGAAAACAGATCTTCACTCCCCTAGGCACCAGCTCCACTATCCTACAACCCCCAACCTCACTCTAGGAGCTGAGCAGCTCCAGAGGCTGGAGCTTCTGGGCAATAGAGGGCACCACACAGAAATATGAAACGTCAAAACGACATGGTTCAGACCAAAATCTCACAGATTCCAGAAAAAGGGCCAAATGAAACTGAACTCACCAATCTTCCTGAAACAGAGATCAAATAAAAATCATAAACATGCTTATGGAGGTACAGAAAAATATTCAAGAGCTAATGTACAAATTTAAGATGGAGATTTAATCATTAAAAAATTCCATATCTGAAATGAGACATACAATGGAAGGATTTAAAAGGACATTAGATGTAGTAGAAGAGATGGTAATTATAATAGAAATTAGAGAAAAGGAATACAAAGAAGCTGAGGTACAGAGAGAAAAAAGAATCTCTAAGAATGAAAGAATATTGAAATAACTGTGTGACCAAGACAAATGGAACAATATTTGCATTATAGGGGTACCAGAAGAGGAAGAGAGAGAAAAAGGGATAGTAAGTGTCACTGAGGAGGTAATTGCTGAAAACTTCCCCATTCTGGGGAAGGAAATAGTCTCTCAGGCCATGGAGATGCACAGATCTGCCAACACAAGGGACCCATGGAAGACAACATCAAGACATATAGTAATTAAAATGGCAAAGATGAAGGATAAAGACAGACTTTTAAAACGAGCTTGAGAGAGAAAAGAGATCACATACAAAGGAAAATCCATCAGGCAATCATCACATTTCTCAACAGAAACCATACAGGCCAGAAGGGAGTGGCATGATGTATTTAATGCAATGAAGCAGAAGGGCCTCGAACCAAGAACACTTCACCCACCAAGGTTGTCATTTAAATTTGAAGGAAGGATTAAACAATTTTCAGATAAGCAAAAGCTGAGAGAATTTACCTCCCACAAACCACCACTACAGTGCATTTAGGAGCGACTCCTAGATGGAAGTATTCCTAAGACTAAATAGATGTCACCCAGGGATAGACAAAAAGTAAAGAATATGATTCATAACATACAAAGAATAGAGGAGGAAGAAAAGGAGGGAAAAAAAAGAATCTTTAGGTTGTGTTTGTAACAGCATATGAAGTGAGTAAAACTAGACTGTTGGATAGTGAGGGAATTACCCTTGAACATTTCGTAACCACAAATCTCAAGCCTGCAATGGCAATAACTACATGCCTATCGAAAATCACCCTAAATGTATATGGTCTGAATGCAACAATCAAAAGATATAGTCACTGAATGGATAAAAAAACAAGACCCATCTATATGCTGCCTACAAGAGACTCATTTCAAACCCAAAGACATACACAGACTAAAAGTGAAGGGATGGAAAAAGATATTTCATGCAACTAATAGGGAGAAAAAAGCAGGAGTCACAGTACTTCTATCAGACAAAAAATAGACTTCAAAACAAAGAAAGTCACAAGAGACAAAGAAGGACATTACATAATGATAAAGGGGTCAGTCCAACAAGAGGATATAACTATTATAAACATCTGTGCACCCAACAAAGGATTATCTACATATGTGAAAAAAATACCAACAGATTTAAAGGGGGAAGTAGAAAGCAACGCATTCATTTTGGGAGACTTCAACACACCACTCACTCCAAAGGACAGATCAACTAGACAGAAAATATATAAAGAGACAGAGTCACTGAACAACATATTAGAACAGATGGACCTAACGGACATCTATAGAACACTCCATCCAAAAGCAACAGGATAGATATTCTTCTCAACTGCAAATGGAATATTTTCAAGAATAGATCATATACTAGGCCCCAAAAGAACCTCAGTAAATTAAAAAAGATTGAAACTGTACCAACCAGATTTTTATATCACAAAAGTATGAAACTAGAAATAAATTACTCAAAGAAAGTGAAAAACCCCACAAACACATGGAGGCTTAATAACATGCTCCTAAATAATCAATGTATCAATGACCAAATAAAAACAGAGATCAAGCAATATTTGGAGACAAATGACAACAATAATTCAACACCTCAAAATCTGAGGGACGAAGTGAAGGCTGTGCTAAGAGGAAAGTATATTGCGATACAGGCCTACCTCAGGAAAGAAGAACAATCCCAAATGAACAGTCTAACCTCACAATTAATGAAACTAGAAAAGGAAAAACAAATGAGGCCTAAAGTCAGTAGAAGGAGGGGCACAATAAAGATTAAAGCATAAATATGTAAAACTGAGAAGAATAAAACAATAGAAAGAATCAATGAAATCAGGAGCTGGTTCTTGGAGAAAATAAACAAAATAGATAAACCCCTAGCCAGACTTTTAAAGAAAAAGAGAGAGTATACACACATAAAAAGAATCAGAAATGAAAAAGGAGAAGTCACTACAGATATCACAAAATTTTTTTTAATTATGAGAGTATAATATGAAAAATGATATGCAAACAAACTGGATAACCTAGAAGAAATGGACAATTTTCTAGAAAAATACAACCTTCCAAGGCTGACCCAGGAAGAAAGAGAAAATCTGAATAGACCAATTACCAGCAAAGAAATTGAATTGCCAATAAAAAAACTACCTAAGAACAAAACTCGTGGAGCAGATGGTTTCACTGCTGAATTTTATCAAACATTTAGTGAAGACCTAATACCCATCCTCCTTAAAGTTATCCAAAACTTGGAAGAGGGGGAATATTCCCAAACTCATTGTATGAGGCCAACATCACTTTAATACCAAAACTAGGCAAAGACACCACAAAAAATGAAAATTACAGAACAATACCCCTGATGAATATAGATGCAAAAATTCTCAACAAAATATTAGCAAAACGAATTAAAAAATACATCAAAAAGATCATCCATCATGAGCAAGTGGGATGAATCCCAGGGATGGAAGGATGCTAGTACTTTCGAAAGTCCATCAACATCATCCACTACATCAACAAAAAGAAGAACAAAAACCACATGATCATCCCCATAGATGCTGAGAAAGCATTTGACAAACTTCAACATCCATTCTTGATAAAAACTCTCAATAAAATGGGTATAGAGGGCAAGTACCTCAACATAATAAAGGCCATATAGGACAAACCCACATACAACATTATACTTAACAGTGAGAAGCTAAAAGCTTTTCCTTTAACATTGGGAACAAGACAAGGATACCCACACTCCCTGCCATTATTCAACACAGTACTAGAGGTCCTAGCCACAGCAATAAGACAACACAAAGAAATAAAAAGCATCCAGACTGGTAAGGAAGAAGTCATACTGTCCTGTTTTCAGATGACATGATATTGTACATAAAAACCCTAAAGAATCCACTCCAAAACTACTAGATCTAATATCTGAATTCAATAAAGTTGTGGGATACAAAATTAGTACACAGAAATCTGTTGCATTCCTATACACTTATGATGAACTAGCAGAAAGAGAAATCAGGAGAACAATTCCATTCACAATTGCATCCAAAAGAATAAAATACCTAGGAATAAACCTAACCAAGGAAGTGAAAGACATATACTCTCAAAACTACAAGACACTCATGAGGGAAATTAAAGAAGATGCCAATAAATGGAAACACATCCCATGCTCATGGATAGAAAGAATTAATATTGTCAAAATGGCCATCCTGCCTAAAGCAATCTACAGATTCAATGCAAACCCTATCAAAATACCAACAGCATTCTTCAATGTACTAGAGCAAATAGTTCCAAAATTCATATGGAGCTACAAAAGACCCCGAATAGCCAATGTAATCCTGAGAAAGAAGAGTAAAGTGGGGGAAATTACACTCCCTGACTTCAAGCTCTATTACAAAGTCACAGTAATCAAGACAATTTGGTACTGGCACAAGAATCGACCCATAGACCAATGGCACAGACTAGAGAGCCCAGATATAAACCCAAGCATATATGGTCAATTAATATATGATAAAGGAGCCATGGATATACAATGGGAAAATGACAGCCTCTTCAACAGCTGGTGTTTGCAAAACTGTACAGCTACATGTAAGAGAATGAAACTGGATTATTGTCTAACCCCATACATAAAAATAAACTCAAAATGGATCAAAGACCTGAATGTAGGTCATGAAACCATAAAACTCTTAGAAAAAAACATAGGCAAAAATCTCTTGGACATAAACATGAGGAACTTCTTTATGAACATATCTCCCTGGGCAAAGGAAACAAAAGCAAAAATGAACAAGTGGGACTATATCCAAGTAAAAAGCTTCTGTACAGCAAAGGACACCATCAGTAAATTAAAAAGACATCCTACAGTATGGAAGAATATATTCATAAATGACATATCCTATAAGGGGTTGACATCCAAATTATATAAATAGCTCACCCACCTCAACAAACAAAAAGCAAATAATCCAATTAAAAAATGGGCAGTGGAGCTGAACAGACACTTCTCCAAAGAAGAAATTCAAATGGCCAACAGGCACATGAAAAGATGCTCCACATCGCTAATCATCAGTGAAATGCAAATTAAAACCACAAGGAGATATCACCTCAGACCAGTTAGGATGGCCACCATCCAAACAACAAACAACAAATGTTGGTGAGGATGTGGAGAAAGGGGAACCCTCCTACACTGCTGGTAGGAATGTAAATTAGTTCAACCATTGTGGAAAGCAGTATGAAAGTTCCTCAAAAAACTCAAAATAGAAATACTCTTTGAGTCAGGAATTCTTCTCCTAGGAATTTACCCTGAGAATTCAGGAGCCCAGTTTGAAAAAGACATATGCACCCCTATGTTTATCGCAGCACTATTCACAATAGCCAAGAAATGGAAGCAACCTAAGTGTCCATCAGTAGATGATGGATAAAGAAGGTGTGGTACATATACACAATGGAATATTATTCATCCGTAAGAAGAAAACAAATCCTACCATTTGCAACAACATGGATGGAGCTATACAGTATTATATGCAGTGAAATAAGCCAGGTTGAGAAAGTCAAGTATCAAATGATTTCACTCATCTGTGGAGTATAAGAACAAAGAAAAAACTGAAGGAAAAAAACAGCAGCAGACTCACAGAACCCAAGAATGGACTAATAGTTACCAAACGGAAAGGGACTGGCGAAGAGGGGTGGGAAGGGAGGGATAAGGGGAATAAGAGGTATTACAATTAGCATACATAATGCAGTGGGAGAGATACAGGGAACACAGCATAACACAGAGAAGACAAGTAGTGATTCTATAGCATCTTACTATGCTGATGGACAGTGACTGTAATGGGGTATGTGGTGGCAACTTGATAATTGGTGTAGTCTAATAACCATAATATTCCTCCTGTAACTATACATTAATAATACCAAAATTTTAGAAAATGAACTAAAATGAAAAGACTGAACCCCACTGACACACTCGGGTGTGTGACTCAAGCAAATGGCTTTTTTTTCCTACCTCTGTAGCCACATTGCTGTATGTGCCTGGGAAAAACCAATTACTCTGTTTCTCAGTTTTTCTGTCTTCGAGGCCTCAACAATACAAAATTGGCCTTCCTAATTTATGGTGTAGTTATGAGGAGACATTAACTAAAATTATTATTGTTGTTTGTTTTCATTATAAGAATACACTATGCAAATCCCAAGAATCAGTAGAATATAAAGAAGGACACAGTGAATCAAATCAAGTATCTATGTAATAAATCCCTACAGTGCCAAAAGACACATTCTTTTCCTATACAGCCTGATAAGAATATCAACACCTTATATCCTAAGTGATATTTTTCTGTTAATAGCCCTTTATGAATCTACCATTCAATATTCTTTCTAAACAACACTGAATTTCTCTCTTTTATTATTCCTTCCTTTTTTTCTATTCTTTTTGTGTTCCTATATCCCTTTCATCTAACATTTATGGAGGACCCACATCTTTTCCAGGCAATAGAAAAAATAAAAAGGAGGAAAAAAGGAATGGTAGAAGGCTTAAAGAAAATGAAACATGTTGCAATAGGAAGCTACAAGCATTTCTGCTTAACTCTAGGGATGCAGGAGGAGGAAATTTAAAAGATGAAACTGGAGAAGTAGGCAGGGGCAGATCATGGAGTGGCTTTAGGTACTCTCTCTCTTTAGGGGTTTCTGTTTTATTCTACAGGTGATAATAGAACTAGTGAAGAATTTTATCTAGGGGCAAAAGATATTTTTGAATGTTTTAATTATACCAGCTGTCAGGAGAAAGGTAAGATGAGTATAAATGTTTGGTAAGAAAATCAGTTATGACAGTGTATCAAGAACTCAAGAACTTGGATGATAGAAGATAAAAGTAACTGATATTACTATGATCAGATGGTGTTGAGGGGATACAATTGAGATATGTAGACAGAAGAACAGAAGGGACTGATGCACTGCACGTAGAAAAGGGAACTATCAAGGTACACTGTTGGTGGGAACATAAATTGGTGCAGCCACTTTGGTAAACAGTATGGACGTTCCTCACAAAACTAAAAATAGAACTACTGTATGATCCAGCAATTCCACTTCTGGGATATATTCAAAGAAAACAGAAACACTAACTCAAAAAGATATCTGCAAGCTCATGTTCATAACAGTATATTTACAATAGCCAAGACATGGAAACAATCTAAGTGTCCATTGGTGGATGAATGGATAAAGAAATTGTGGTATATATATATATATATATATATATATATATATATATATATATATATATAAAACAATGGAATATTATTCAGCTATAAAAAATGAGGAAATCCTGACATTTGGGACAACATGAATAGATCTTGAGGGAATTATGCTAAGTGAAGTAAGTCAGACAGAGAAATACAAATACTGTATAATCTCATTTCTATGTGGAATCTAAAAACCAACAGGCAAGAAAACTCAGAAAAAGAGATCAGAATTATGGTTACCAGAAGTAGAGGGTTGGGGGGTGGAGAAATCAAAGGAAGGTGATCAAAAGATACAAACTTTCAGTTAGTACCAGGGATGTGATGAACAACATGAAGACAACAGCTAACACAGGTGTATGATATATAGCACAGTCATTAGGAGAAGAAATCCTAAGAATTCATAGCCCAATAATTTTTTTTCCTTTTTCTCTTTATTTTCTTTTTACTGTATCTGTATGAGAAGATGGAAGTTGCTCAACTTATTGCGGTAATCATTTTAAAATATATGTAAACCAAACCATCAGGCTGCACACCTTAATGTCACACAATGGTGTATGTCAATTATTTCTCAGTAAAATTAGAAAAAGGTGTGGAAAACAAAACCAAAACTTTTGTCAATTAGTTGACAATAAAATAGAATGGGGAATGTTCCAGAATTTTTAGGTAACAAAAAGAAACAAATGTTATCTTTCTCACCCTCCCCTTAAAAAACCTCCTTCAGCTCTTTGCCACTCCTAATTAGTTTTATGATGAAAAACAGAAACCAAAACTGTTGCAGCAGCAGAAAATTTACTTTTATGCTTGAATGGTCGCCTCTAATGATTATGCAAATAAAATGACAAATCTGCCATTTTTATTGCTCTAGCTGCACCTTGAATCTGCAGTATTGTTTCCCAGATGGGAGTTTAGTGCCAGCTCCGATTACATCCACTTTCCTTGTAGTGTGTAAGAAGTCCTGTATTGGGAAGTGTGAAACCTAGATTCTGCCTCCTCAGGTCATAAGACTGAGCCACTGAAGATGTTTAAGAAAACACCTCAACAGAGATAATTCTTTTTTCTTTTTTCTTGAAGTATCATTGATATACAATCTTATGTTGGTTTCAAATATACAGCACAGTAGTTCAACAGTTACCCATATTATTAAATTTGCACCCCCTCTAGTGCAGTTACTATCTATCAATACAGAAAGATGTTACAGAATCATTGACTATATTATTCATGCTGTAGATAATTCTTCACATAGCTGAATGCAAAAAAGAGCCGCCACCTATGAACTTTGAAGCCTTTTCAAGATCTATGTTGAAAATACCTATGTTGAAAATAGGACTCACTTACTTTTTAAAAATGAAACAATTATAAAAAGTGCTGCATTCAAAATATGTGCAAAATAATAATTAAGATTTAATATGTATAAATAGTATTTAGAATATATCAGGCTATGTGTTAAACACATATATTACCTCCTTTAATTCTCACAATAGTTCTATAATCATTCCTCTTATCACAGATAAGGAATGTGAAACAGAAAATTTATTCAACTTGCCCAGGATTGTATCATCTATAAGTGGCAAAGACAGACTATAAATTAAGGCAAACTGATTTTAGATCCCATGTTCTAAAACCACTAAACTATATTGCCTCTTAATATGTGGCCTAGAAAAAGATTTGGGTGAATTAAGGTCAACCACAAAAATACTGTCAACTATTAAATAGTTGTAACATAATTGCTGATGGGAGTAAAATTGAACCCTCCTACAGAAGGTGATAGCCATAGGAAAACTGACTTTTTCTGTTTCTTTCTGTTTTGACTGTGGAATAAACATATATCCTTGTCACTTGGCTTTATTAATATATATAATGTCACTTGGCTTCTTTCTATATATAGGCCATGCCACTGAAGATGTTTTCTATATATAGAAAGAAGCCAAGTAACATTGTAAAATCTTATTGGAGAAGACCAGGTCAAGCTGGCCAAGTTCTCAACTATTTAAAGAAAAGGCAGCAACTCAATTACTATAAAGTAAAAAAATGTTAGAACTAATGCATATGTGTGACTGTGGAAAGACATTTTCAAAATTGGATGATTTCCTTAGAAAATTTCATTGATAACACTTTTATGTCAGAAGGCCAACATCTATGCATAGGAATTTTATTTCTTTGAAGTTTGTTAAGTATGTACCTATGCTTTTCCACTTTTTTAACTGAAATAATTTTTTATATACAACAATGTGTAAGCTTAAGGTATGCAACATGTTGATTTGTTATATTTATATACTGCAATATGATTGCCATTGCTGTGTTAGCTAACCTCTATCATGGCACATAATAATCATTTCCTTTTTGTGGTGGGAATAATTAAGATCTAATCTCTTAAAAAGTATGGTGTTTATAGTACAGTGTTGTTGTCTATTATTACTATACCGTGTGTTAGATCTCTAGGACTTCTATATCTACTAGTTGCAAGTTTGTACCTTTAAACATCTCTCCTATCCCCATCCCTTCCTCCAGACCCTGTAACTACCATTCTACTCTCTTTTATGAGTTCAGCCTTTTTAGATTCCACATGTAAGTGAGATCATGCAGTATTTGTCTTTCTCTGACTTAGCTCACTTCTTATTAAGCATAGTTATAGTTCTCAGAGAAAAAGTCTAATTGGTAAAACTAGATTTCCTATCTATGAAAAATTCGTTTCCATTAAAACTCCTAACTGGTAAAAATTCCAGTCCTGTGGTCATAGTATTCAAAGATGAAAGAATCAGTTTCTGGGGAGCACAGATTGCAAAGTCCACCCATATCTATGAATATGCATTTCACACTATTGTGTTAGCTATATATGATGCACAATATTCCTTTTTAATAATGTTAAATATATAGGCTACATAATATTCCTTTTTAATCACTGTCTACAAGGATTAATCAATCTGCTTCATTAGGATATGACTGATTTCTCAAAGTTTCAAAGCCTATGAAACAATTTGACAAGTCTGAATGGATTTGAAATTTCTTCATTTTGGTTTCAGGTTAATTGTTTTTCTCTGCTATTGTCTCGGTTCAGCTTCTTTCTAGAATTATTTAGTAATTATTGTCTATCTCCTTTTTTAATAAAAGTTATTCAGTAGGCATTGTTGAGGTTCTATTTCAAAAGGCACTTTGAAAACCATACTTTAGTGACTTGATTGAAAATGAAATGCTGATGTTAATAAAATAACTTGTTTAACTATTGTTCTTTCTTTACTCTTATATAATTGAACAGAAAAGCCAATGAACAAAACATATTTGAGGATGATCCTTTAGTGCACATTGTACATCCATGAAAGAGCCAGACTAAAACAAGCAAAATAATTTAACAAAAGAAGACTCATAGAAGACCATGGTTCATCACTGATTACCTAAATTGTGTATTGTAGCAAAGTAATGCTTACAATGCACTTTACAGGACATCTTCACAGACAGATAAAATCACTCTGATGTAGGAAAAGAAAAGAAACGAGATTAACTAATAAACTGCAAGCTTTGGTTGACAGATTCTGTCATTTTTATTTTCTACTATAGATAAATATTATCCTAACAAAGAGAATCACTTTATTCTCTGGTTGTGAAAGTTGGCCTAGGAGGTAGAGGCTCCTCAAAATGACAATTGAATTTAAACTCTTCCCTATTATTAATATGTTATATTCAGATGAAAGTTAATATTTAAACTAAAATGATTTATTGGGTCATATATTCCAAATCACAGACATAAAAGATTCCATGAATACATATTCTAATTCAATAGGTTTCAAACTGTGATTGGCAGCGCCTAGAAGCTCCAGAAATGTTTGATGTAAATTATTTTTGTTTCAATGTATTTACCAATTTATAGAAAATACACACTCCAATATCTAATACACCACATTTTAACTTCTAATTGAGACCCCTTAATCCCATTTACTTGGGATAATTGCAACATTACTTGTCAAATTGCTACATTCTCCCACAGACCTGGGAATAAAACAGTTCCTGACATTTCTAGAGCATACTTAAAAATTTTAGAAGTATGCCATTGATTAAGAAGTTTAAAGTGTGGAGCTTGTCTTTAAAAAAAGTGCTCAATCCATGATTATGAAAGTAAATTGCATAAGCCAATCTATGACTATCGTGTATCCAAGCCACACTCAACTAAATCCTCAGCAAGGTGCAGAAACATCTGTTCAACATGTTTGACTCAATAGTAATTTCTATAGTCAGCAAGGAAACAAGTATGGCATTGTTTTGGTTTTAGTGTTTATTGAAAATGTTCTTTCTTTCATATCCAATTTAAATGCTATGACAAGAAATCAAATCAGTTGAAATTGATACTAAGATTGCAAGGCAAGTTGTTTGAAAAAAAATACTCTCATCATTTCATCTACTTTGATGAGTGAATCAGAATTTTCTTTGTTTAACCAAAACACATACAGAGGTAAATTGGATGCTGAGGAATAAAAACAGTCTAATTGTTCTCACCAAATGAATTTATAATTAGTGTTATAATAATTATATACTAATAAATTTATATTTATATATTTTAATATTTTATGTATGTTTTTATTTTAAACATATATACATATTTTTTAACTTTGGTATCACTGTAACTTTTAATTTGAAGAAAAGGCTCCAATACCAAGAATTTCTTAAACCCTTGCTCTAATAAAAAGAAAACTAGAATTAAAATACATTCATCAAATTCTAGAAAGGAGAAATAGCAACAACATAAATTTCACTATCTTCATATCCTCATATAAAAAGAGAGAAGAACTAGATAACAGAACTAAATACCTGTGGACAATGTTTATGACATAATATAAGCAGGTGATACAAACTAGTTCATACCACACCTGTATGGTATCCATGTCTGTGCAGGATGAAGAAGGAAGCAACAAGGGTGGCGCTCATGAACTTGAGCATGGAGAATTTTGACATAGCTAACAGGTATTCACTAGACAATGCAGTGGGCCAATTACAGCTGAAAATGGAAGGGATTTTTCCCTCTCCAACAGCAGATGAGTGTAAGCTGCCCATGGTAAGAAGAATTGAAGAAGCTAGATTAGTCTAATTCTTGTGAACATTCACAAATGTTCCACTAGAGCTAACATCTACAATAGGCCCCATGCTGAGAAGAAACTCCTTTGATTCCAGGAGTAGAATTAAAATTGAGCAAGATGGGGACAACAGAGAAAAAGAAGTGATATTGAGTTGGGGGGAAAGAATAGAGCTAGGAAATTTCATATGGCAAGCAGTAATATTTTTGAACACTGTAAGAAAACAACAGGATGGGAAACCTAAATCCCACCACTTCTTAAAAATTCAGGAAAAAAAATTTCAAATAAAATTGAGCAGTGGAAAATTATCAAGATTAAATCTTATTCAAATTTATTATACAAATAACAGAGAACAGTCAGAATAACTTCCCTACAACAATAAAAGCACTCCAGAAACATGCACAAAAGCAGATTATTTTTAAAATAGATGGAAAACAGAGTACAAGTAAAAATATTTTAATGTAGTATGTATGGAATTAGAGATTTTAGAAGTAAGTAATCATAGTGCATTCTAATTTTATCACCCCCATGTCATGTCCTTAAGGAGCAGAATTTTCATTTTAGAAGAAAGGGGATATAAATTCTGTAGAAAACTCTATAATCTTGAATGTGAATAGGGGATATATTTATATACATATATAAAATCTCCTCAAGAATTCATATTGATACTCCTATCATATTCAAGGATACAGAGGTATGTATGCTTCAGAATCTTTTAGCTTATTTGACTAAAAGATTTACGTACAATCCCAACTCCATAGCAATGAGCAAGTCTAGTGCCCAGATTGTAATCTTTATATATCCATTCCCACTATCAGAAATCAGGGTTTCTTAAAGAAATAGTTGATTTCAGGTTTAGGGCAAAAAAATATCCAAGATGAGCCTGGAAATTCTTGTAATGCCAGATAGCAAGGAAGCTACCAAAGACTGGTGGGTCCAATGGACTTGGGGACCAACTAGAAAAGATTCTAACTGGCCAAAGAGGGGATAATATGAACTTCAATAATAATAATAATTACAAAGGTTTGGACCTCATGAAATATGTTTACATCCATGAGTTATATCGATATTACAAAAAAGAGAGTCACTTTTAGAGGATAAGGAAGATTTTCATTAGCTTAAAGATTAGTAAATAAAGGGAAAGAATTAAGCATTTCTTTTATGTACTATATTAATAGCTAACCAAACAGCAAATGAGGGAAATTCCCTCTTTATAAAAGCATCCAAAAATTGAATAAGACATGGCATTATTATTCTAAAAATGGAATATTTTCATTTTTCAAGCTCCTATGAATATAGGCATTTAGTATCAACAAATGCTAACATTACAAAAAGAGAAACAACCAGACATTTTGTGCCTCCTAATGTCTTACCATAACTACAAATTCACTTGCCCAAGTGATCAAATCTCAGTCAGATCCAGTCTCCAGATCCAGCTGCCAATTCGCAAGAAACGCAAAGGACAGAGGAACATGAACTTCACCATGCATGTGCAACAGTAAAATCTAGACTAATTCCCACAGGTCAAATGGCCTGGATCCTTCAATGATAAATTATAAAGTAATGAAAGTGTTAGAAACCAATAGAGTAAAAGAGACTTAGAAGATATATCAAATTAAGAAAAAATGGGCAAAGCAAAGCTCTAGTATCTAGAAATGCACACTTGGGTGATAAAATTATATTAAAACATTAAGAACTGATTCCTAAAAAGGAAACAAATGCTTACATAGCAATATTTACTTTAAATGTTTATGGGTCAAATTCTCCAATCACAAGACAGAATGGCTGCTGACAACCTAGTCCAAGCCATCAATCATCTCATCTTGATTATTGCAATCGCCTTCTAATTTGCCTCCTGAGCTTGAACTTTTGGTACTCCTGCAATCTATTTTCTGAAGAACAGTCAGAGTGATCCTGTTAAAATGTAAGATCTTACCATACTTCTACTCAAAAACTCTCTCAATGGCTTCCCGTCTCTCTCAGAGCTAAAGCTAAATTTGTTACTACTTCGCCTTATTTAATCTGGCTCATTTGCCTCTCTGATACTATCTCCTTCTACCCTTATTTACTCTACTCAAACCACATGGCCTTCATGCTATTCATAAAACACACTAGGCACATCATAGCCATAGGATTTCTGAACTTACTGTTCCTTCTGCCTGGAATGCTTTTCTCTAGGAATGCTTTTTCCGTCAACTCCACTTCTCAGTGTCAGCCTTCTCAATATGATCTCTTTGTCCACTTTATTTAAAACTGCAGCTAATTTGTCTTTCCTATCTTGGGAAATCTCTCTGGGGATTAGGATTTTTATTTTTTCTTTTGTTGGTCACTGCTTGCCACTGGCATCTAAAACACTGACCGGCACATAGTAGGCACTCAAAAAAGTATTGAAGAAGTAAATAATGTTTCATAATGAGAGACTGAATATACAAAGAGACATCAGCTAGACCACACATGAAAATGAAAATAGAACTCTGACCTATAACCTCTGCAGCAGTTGACCCAGAAAGATCAGGACTTGGTCAATGACTGCCAACTTTCCTAATTTTGCCTCCACTTTCAATTTATGACCAACCAAAGAGATCCAAATGTGTTCCACAAACCAATAACATAGGATGCTTTGCTTCTAGTAAGCACATATCCAGCTCCCTTATACAAGCAGACTCTAATCATAGCATACCTGAAGCATTCCCCTTTTTTTCATTATAAAGTTTTCCTACTCCCTGTCTGCCTTTGAGCCTCTGCTGAACCTAATGTACAGTTGATACAATCTGGACCTGAGTACCACCTTTGGAATAAGCCCACCCACCAACCCAGAGAGACCTAGGTGTCATCTTACCAAGGCTACAAGCATTCTCCAGAGGACACGTCAGCAAACCACAAGCCCACCTTTCCCCTGACCCCTCCCCTCAAAGAGCTCACCCAAAACCCTGGCATTAAAAAGCCTCTTGACCTGTTAGAGACTCTCTTTCCTTTGTTCTGCTGGCCAGGACAGAGGGGGCCCTCTCAGGTTCAGCAATAAACCTGCTTGGACGGTTGAGTTCGCATCCCCTCTCTTCTTTCAGTGGTGACTGACTACCTTGCTATAGCAAGCTCTAGTAAATCTTTTATTTGTTCTCATTTGGCTTGTCTTTATTTCCACAAAAAGGACAATAGATATTTTCTCAGCATTATGTTAAACACACATAAAAACATATTTAAAAAATCAGTTTTTTAAAATCCGCAAGATGCCATCTAAATATAGGCAGTGTGCTTGCTCTGCCAATGCTGCCATAAAATCATGCCCCTTACCTCCTCTTTGAGACATATTGCTTCTCCTTAAGCCACTCCTATATAGGAATTCTGGAGTTACTACTATAGCTTTCTCTAGAGAGACACTTTATTCATAAAGATAGCACTTTGTGAAAAATATAGACTGCCCAATGTCAAGTTGAAAACAACTCAAAGTGCTGAGCAGCTAACTAGGCTCATTCATGTGCTAAGTAACTTTTCCCATTACAACAAATTTATAACACGCAGTTAAAGATTTGCTTTAGTATAATTAAAAATCACTATATCACATCCATATTTGGTGTTGCTACAAATTAATTATAGCTATAAAGTTGATACGGGCAAAAGTAGATCTTATCTTGCCCACAAGACTCTAAAACCTTGAGGGGCAGGATCCCTATCAGATTAATTACATACCATGAACATAGTAGGTACATAATGAACATCTGTTTAATGAATGAATACCATCACACATTTTCTCTATATGAAAAGAACTCCTACATGAAGTAATCGAACGAACATTTGGTGGAGTATTTTAATAACTAAATGCTACAATTGTGCTGATATCCATTCCAAACAGATACCATTACCAACAAGGACACCAAACATATGCTAATATCTAAAATTTGGCCCTTTTGGGGAATTCCTGTCTGTGAAAAATTCTTCCCAGGTAAATACAGATAAAACTTTCCACAGCAAATGCACAATGTAGGGTCATTATCCATGTAAAATCTACTCCTATACTGTTAAGTATTAAATAACTGTATTAAACTCAAGATGGAGTCACACATGCTAGCTACAGTCCCCACCCAGACAAAACAAAGTTTCCTTTTCTTGGGAATGCTCAATTCTCCCAGAAATGTAATTTAGAATTGACTAGTCAGAACTTGTCTGCCCAAATTAAGTTACACAACCAGTCTCCAGTTTCTCTGTGCACCAAATAAGGGAAATTACCCTGTATTAGCCAATTAAATCACATTTGTCCAGTAAAGCTTCCTTATTCCTCTGTATCGGTCTATAAAATACATTCACTTTGTCTAGTTTCTTGGAGTTCCCTTCTATTTTCTAGAAAATAATGTTGCCTGATTCATGAATCACTGAATAAAACGAATAAGATCTTAACATATTTTGGTGAACTTTTCATGATACTAGAGCTTAATTCTTATGTCTTAGGTCAGAATTTGATTGCTTTTCATCAAGGCCATTGCAAAGTCGATGGAGCAAGAGTTTAAAGAGTTTAAAGATTGTTTAAAGATTTTAACAATCTTTAAAATAAAAGATCAAGATCAAGATGCAACAAAAAATAGGAGTTTGAGTAAGAATAAGTAATATTTTAATCATGTTTCCATAAATAGAATCATCAGCTCAATCCATCACTATTGTTTCATAGGTCTCTACAGCCACTTTAGTTCTGATTTTTAAAGTGACAAGCAAAAAGAGAGAGACTTAATAGCTATATCTGTGTCTGTGACAGACAGAAAATAACAACTTTTCTGATCTTGTTCTCAAATGGAAGCAAGTTAAAAATAAACTCAGAATATCTGATGAGTTTTCTGACAGGTTTCTAAATACATCCATTAGTGAGGGGAAGGTAAGACTGGCATGGTGTCAGGCTATTTGGGGAGTTTAATGACAAAGGGCAGCTTTCAACTAGTACTAGCCTTTGCATTATGGGATCAAAATGCTGAAGATTTTTGTCTGAGCTAAGAAGAATAAGATTAAGCAGTGGGATTTCCTTTTAATTATACAGTCCATTCCTTTAAAAATGTTTCTTTTTTTAAAAACCAGTTTGTTAAGACATACTTTCTTCATTATTCAGCAGCATAAATTAATAGCTGCTTAAAATGAGATTTTGAGAAAGGTAGCATGAAATAGCAGAAAAGGCAGGAGTTTTAAGTCAAGCTGAACTAAACTGAATTCAGTCTCCTGTGTGCTTCTGGCAAATTACTTAACCAATTTCCTCTCTGTTTCTTCATTTGTTAAATGGAGAGAATGTATTACAAATTCATTGTATGCAAAATACCTAGTAAGGAAGCACACACAATATGTGCTCAATAAATTATAGATAGTATTTTTACCTTTATTTTGTATAGTTCGCCTTAAGGGTAGGTAAAACAGAGATATCTGAGATAGTTACATAACTTTAAATCATCCTATCGAATGGCAATTACTCTTTAAATTGCCCTCATTTCTTATTCAATAACCCCAATCACCAAAATAAAATAGAACTACATTTCTCAAATAACTTCTGCAGACAAAAATATTATACAAAAATTTCTAAAACTGGAAGAATCCTGTAAGTTATTAGTGTTTTTTCCTTTTTTCCTCTAAATTTAAATTGCCTTTTCTCCTTTGCTACTGAACCTGGGCTTCCTCTCTGATTCCATAAACCTATAAACTGTAATCACAAGAAATTTATTCATTTCAATATTCATTCCCAGCAACATACTAGGAATATTGACTTTAACTTTGACTTTTTAAATTAAGAATATATGTGTTGATATGCACTTATATACACAAGATATTCATCAGTTGTGCTGAAATGAATACCTGTAACTAGGAAGAACAGTGAACTATGAAGTCACAACCAAGCAAAATCATGGGAAAATGATATTTCTCACATATCTTAACATGTATATTAGCCATTTAAATTTATGCATTACTTTAAAAAACTGAGCTGCCCTGTGTTCATGATAAAATTCTGTAGTGAGCACTTCCAGAGCTTAATAAATACCATACTGGCACTGTAAAAAACGCAAAGTAAGAATAAAGCATGATATAATAAAATATTTCTTTGGAGGGTTAGAAGATAAGAAGATCCAAATTTTTGAAGATGCTACAATTATTTTCTAGAATTTCTAAAGTGAAAATAAAACTGTTCCTTTCAAAAGGCACATACAGTACCTCAAAGGTATTAATTATGTTAAATTTGCAAGAATTAAGAACACAGTTAGATGCCAAGTTACTCTCAGGTGCTTCAAACTATCTGTCATACTGCTAACAAAAGAACTATTTTTATGATATGCAATTTTTTTTGTTTCTGCAAAGTTGTATCATTCAACAAAGGAAAAGAATCTAATAAACTTTCCTAAACTTTGACAGTTAGTAATGAAGTATGAGGAGCAATTTCATCCTTCATATCTGCATATTTAAAATAATTAGACATATCTGGTGAGATTTCTTGGCTACTTATTTCAGTTTTGGGTTTCTTTGAGTAGGTTATAGAAGCTTGGCTGCCTACTTCATGTTATACCTGCAGCTATCCAGCTCTTCGAATTATATAGAGTCCTTGACCTGTTAATAACAATAATTTTTAAAAGCCCATTCATTGTAAAGGCTTATAAATAGTTAAGTATCAGGTGAAAGTCTGAAGGTATCTTATTGCTTGATCTCTGTGCTTATTGTTTTAAATTTAATAAATATACTTGTGGGAAAAAGTGCAGTCTTGCCTGGCCTTACTGCATCTCTATATCAACAGGTGTTTCCAAGATGTGGAGAGAAATAGTCCATCTCCATATCAATAGGTGATTACAAGGGGGAGAGAGGGCATATGTGGACTGGAGAAGTTGGTTGGGTCCCATTTTGCAGCTGGGTCACAAGAGACACAGGTGAGCAGAAGTGGACAACTACATGTAAGCAATAAATGGGTTTCTTCCACTTTATTTCTCCTTTTGACTGATTTCAGCTTCAAAGGTAATTTGCCCCAGGCTGGGAACTAATTTTCCCCACCAGAGTTACAACTGGCAGTAGTTGGCATGACATCTTAACCTGAAATATGTCTTCATGGGTGCGACCCTTGGGTGGGCTGCCCATAGAGATGGTGGAGAGATATCTGGAAACCCCACTGTGGACAGTTGGAAGGCTCCAGAGGCTTCAGTGGTATAGGGTACGGCTTCACCCGGGAGCCCCCTAACCATGGGGCTTCCATGTGGGGACTACCTATTGAGGAATTGGTCTAGGATAAAGCACCTCCTAGATGGGGCTTTCCCAGAACTGGGGAGGGGTAGAGGCACCGGAAGCTGTGGAAATAGACCTCCATGAAATAGAAGACTGCTTAGAGGCCCTTAGGAGCTATGAAGCAGCCTGGATTGTGTGATGTTTGTTTCTTGAGATACTGGAAGGGGTTATTGAGGAAAGAGAGAGACTTTGGCAGAAGAGAGACACTTCAACATCGCTTGGCAGAGCTTGGCAATGACCTATGGGATACCGTTAAGAAAGAGAGACAGGTATTGAGAAGACAGGTTGAGCTCCTGGAAGATACGTTAGCAGTGAAGGGGGAGACAGCAGGAAAATCTGCATTGCAGGAGACCATGCAGGAGGGGCAGGAAAAAGCAGTGCCTTCAGCCTGGAGATGGTAGAGGAGATGTCGGCGGAGGATGCAGGGATGGGGCCAAGGACCAAACTGCTGCTGAGGCCACCACCTAAGGCACCAGCCTGTACCATATTAAAGGCCTGCCTGGTTGTAATTAAGAAAATAAAAACACAACAAGTGCATGCTCCTCAGGGGTAAGACCAGCTCCTTCCCCATGTTGTGGTGCACTCCATGCTCCACCCCTATACTGAGGATAAGCTGGTGGACATGAGCATCTGGTTTGGGCAGAAGCCGACAGAACCTCTGCTGACGTGGCTTTTGCTTCTCTGGGATATGAGGGTGGAAAACATTATGTTCGGTTCCAAAATGGGTAGACTGGCTTCCCTGATGACTCACACTTCACTCCAGCAGTGGTTGCAAAGTGTCCATCACACCTCAAGGAATCAGGCAATTCTGGACTGGCTGAGAGCAGCCATCAGGGCAGTGGGGCCTAATCAGGGTGATTTACCATACTTGTGCACGAGCTGGAAAACGTATGCAGAGCTCCAGCAGGTATTACAGGAGTTGGGCATGAAACATCATCTATAATATGGATCCCAGGGCCCTGATGAGGAGTTGTTCACTATAGGAATGAGAAATCTGGTGCTCCATACAGCTCCCCATCTCTCTTTGAGACCCTAGTGACTATTCTTGCATCCCACATAGGACAACCCATAAGTGAAGCTACTTGTACTTTAGCAGATCTGGGGGAGGTTGAAACAATAAGAGCACAGAAGAAAGTATGGGCTACGATTGAAGGGAGAGATGCAAAGGGCCTGTGAAGGTCTCAAAGACCCAGATGTGGGTTGATTTGGTAAAGGCAAGGGTAGGGAAAGAAAAACTTGATGGGCATTCCAATAGGATCTTGCTAGAACTGCGGCACCAATTAAAGTCAGAGCAGCAGTTCCAGCCACTGAGGTCCAGGACATGGAAGCCAGAGGCAAAGACCCATGTCCACCCTGTGTCCCTGCAAGACTTCCTGGGGAACAGTACTCAGGCTCCACTTGAGCCCTCACCCACACAGCAGGATGATTGGATGTTGCAGTCTGACTGGGGGTGTGGATCAAGGTCCCCACCTTGGGGGACATGGTGGGGACCAAGGCCACATGTAGAATTAGCAATTCATTGGTTCCCCATGAATGCACAACATGTCCTGGCACTGGTGGACACAGGAGCTGAATGTTGTCTGATTTATGTCAACCCTGAGCGTGTTCCTGGAACACCTGCTCTGATAGATGGCAAAGGGAGTAAGGCAATTAGAGTGAAGAAATCACAAATCCCAAAGGAGTATACTGTGTACAATGCTCCCATCCCTGAATATATTTGGGGAGTCAATATCCTGTAGGGCCTGTGATTCCAGACCACTGCAGGTGAGTTCAGACGGAGGGTATGTGTGCTAAAGGCAGTTCTGAGGGGACATGCTAAGCACCCACCTGTAGCTCTGCCTGTACCTCAGGGGGTGACAAATACTAAGCAGTATAAATTACCTGACAAGGAAATTGGATAGACTACAGAAGTTGGAGAAAGTGGGCATCATAAAGCCCACTCATAGTCCTTTTAATTCTCTGCTGTGGCCAGAGAAAACACCAGAAAGCTCCTGGCATATGATCATGGACTACAGGGACTTGAATAAAGTAACACCCCCATAGGATGCTGCTGTCCCCTCTATAGCAGCCCTTATGAACATATGCAGTCATGAACTAGGGAAAATATTATTATCTTGTGGACCTTGCTAATGCTTTCTTCTCCGTGGACATAGCACAGGAAAGTCAGGAATAGTTTGCCTTCACATGGAAAGGCAGGCAGGGGACATTCACTGCCCTTACACAGGGACACCTGCACTGTCCCACCATTTGTCACAGACTTTTAGCCCAGGACTTGGCCACATGGAAGAAACTGCAAACATTATAATGGACCATTATATTGATGATACTATGCTCACATCTGATTCTCTTGCAGATTTAGAAGGGGGAGTTCTTGACTGCTGAAACATCTACAAGAGAAAGTATGGGCTGTGAACAGCACCAAGGTTCAGGGGACCTGGTTTCTCAGTAAAGTTCTGGGGGACTGTCTGGTTTAGAAAAACTAAAGTTATCCCAGAAGCAGTCAAAGACAACATCCAGGCTTTCCATACCCCTACCACTGTGGCAGTATTACAAGAGTTTTGGGTCTTTTGGGCTACTGGAGAGTGTTTATCCTGCACTTGACACAAATTCTGAAGCCCTTATACCAATTGGTATGAAAGGGCATCAGGTGGGACTGGGATGAGACATGTGCAGCTGCGTTTACTGCTGCTAAGTGGGCAGTCAAGGCTGTACAGGCCTTGAGTGTAATGGACTTATCAAGGCCTTGCGAGCTAGATATTCATGTAACCAAAGATGGTTATGGATGGGGCCTTTGGCAGAGGCTTGAACGGACACACCAACCTATTGGATTGGATTCTGGTCACAAGTATGGAAAGGAGCAGAGGTCTGGTACACTGACATCTAGGCCATCTATCGGGCTTAACCCTGTGGCTACTGACATGGTACCATGCCAACTGGTTGGTTGGTCACTGGCCCCTTTGGGGGCAAGAGTTGTGGCAATACCTATGGGCCTCTGGTCAGACTAAGACAGTTACTGTATACCATGTGACTGGCCATTTGCCTTTGGCAGCCCCAGGGAATGATGTAGCAGACACACTGGCCCAGGTGCATTGGCTAGAAGGAAAGTCTACCTCTGATGTAGCCCAACAGTTACATCAGTATTTGTTGCATGGGGGGCAAAGGACAATGTGGGCTGTAGCCCATCAGTGGTGCTTGCCACTGACCTTTCAAGAAGTCAGCAGAGCCCAGAAGGAGTGCCTTGTGTGCTCTAAGAGGGACTTACACAATGATGATTCACATGTCTCAACCCAGTTCCACCTGACTCCCTTTTGTACCAACCAGTATAAGGGCTTCAGAATTTGTGCCAAGTGCAGGATAAATACTCTCCAGTAGCTTAGAAGACCCAGAAACTCCTGTAACAATGCTACAGTTGTAGGGGTAGGAAAGGCCTGGACATTATCTATAACTGCTTCTGGTATAACTGTAGTCTTACCTGATCAGACAACCCCCAAGAATTTGACTGACAAACCAGGTCCCTGAACCTTGGTGTTGTTCACAGACCATCTTTTATATAGAAGTTGCAGCAGTCTAGATGCTGCACCTTCTAGATCTGAAAGAGAATCAGACGTGAGCATGACATCATCAATATAATGGTACAGCCGCACCATTGGCGGTTTCTCCCATGCTGCTAAGTCCTGGGCTACAAGTCCATGACAGATGGTGGGGTTGTGGAGGTATCCCTGTGGGAGGACAGTGAAAGTCCATTGCCATCCTTCCCACATGAAGGCAAACTGTTCCTGACTTTCCTGCTCAATGTAAATGGAAAAGAAGGCATTAGCAAGATCTACCACATAATGGTATGTTCCTAGTTCATGGCTGAGGGTATCCATCAAGTCTGCAATAGAGGGGTGGCAGCATGCACAGGGGGTATAACTTTATTCAGTTCTCTGTAATCCACAGTCATACACCAAGAGCCATCTGGCTTTTTTACTGGCCACACTGGGGAAAAGAAAGGACAATGGGTGGGCTTTATAATACCCACGTTTTCCAGTTCCTGGAGGGTTTATCAAATTTTTCATGCCCTCCAGGCATTTGTATTGTTTAGTTTTAGTCACCCACCAAACCACAGGCAAAGCTATGGGTGGGTGCTAGCAGCATGTCTGTTCAGAACTGCCTTTACCACATGTATCCTCAGTCTGAACTCACCTACAGTGGTCTGAAACCATAGGCCCTGCAGGATATCTATCCCCAAAATATATTTGGGGATGGAAGAGATATACACAGTAAACTCTTTGGGGGTAGACACCCTATTCCCAGTGGAATTTGGGTTTGTTTCACTCTGACAGCCATACCCGCCTATCCATCTATAATAGTGGGATCTTGGAAAAACGCTCAAGGTTGCCATAAATCAGTGAACATTCAGCCCCTGTGTCCACCAGAGCCAGGACACGTTGTATGTTCACTGGGGACCAATGGATAGATACTTCAACATGCGACCTCTAGTCATCCCCTGGTCCCTCAGGGCAGGTACCTTGACCTTCCCCTTAATCAAACCATGTTCCCCAATCATCTTCCTGTGTAGGTTCAAGTGAGGTTGACTCACTCTACAGTAGGAAGTCTTGGAAACACACAGGCTGGACTTGTGGCTCTGTCTCTGGCCTCTGCCTCCTTTTTATTAATGGCTATAACTGCTACTCTAGTTTCAGTTGTTCCCACAGCACAAGTAAGATTCTATTTGACTTTCCATCTAATTTCTTTCTGTCTGCTCCTGCCCGTATTAAATCAACCCACATCTGGCTGCACATAACCTTCATGGGGCTCTTTAAATTCTTCCTCTGAGTAGCAGACCTTATTTCTTTCCATGCTCTCTTTGCTTCAGCCTCTCCCAAGTCTGTTACTGTACAGGCAACCTCACTTATTGGCTGCTCTGAGGTGCAAAAGTGGCCACTAGAGGCCCAAAGAGGAATGTGGGAGACATTTGAAGCACATTTCTCATCCCTGCAGTAAAAGGCTCCTCATCTGGACTATAATTCTCTAGGCTTAGATGGCATTTTTTGTGCCTAGCTCCCATAACACCTGTTGGAGCTCAGCATATGTCTGCCATCTAGCAGGTGAGGATGGCAAATCACTCTGACTGGGTCACACAGCATGAAGTGCAGCCATAAGCCAATCGAGGAGGGAGTGATTTCCTGGGTTCTGACTTGCATTTTGTAACCACTGCCTCAAGGGAGGATGAACTGTAAGGGAAGGCAGCTTTCCCATCTCTAATACAGACAGAATAATTCCACCCCCCCCCAAAAAAAATCCCAAAGATGCAGAAGCCAAGCTGATATTGACTCTGAGGCTTCTGCCGAAACTGGGAGCCCAAATCCACCAGCTCAGCCTTAGTACAGGGGCAGAGCATAGAGTGCTCCATGACCTGGGAAGGGAGCTGCATTTCTCCCAGGGGAACCCTCAGTTGCTGTGCCTATTTTCTTTAAAACCACTGGGCATGCTTTCAATAGAGGAAGAGTTGGTGCCTCCAGCACTACCCCATTGTCCTTCCCCAGCTCCTCCACTTCCAGGGGTGATTGCATCTTTCTCTCCATTCCCCTGAGTGCCTCCTTTGCTACACCCTTTACCTTTTCTACAGTACCTCACAGCAATGCTAGCTCAGTCTTCAACAGGTCTCTTACCTTCACCTCAATACCTTACAGCTGGCATTCTCAGGCTGCCTCTTCCTGTTCTTCCCTCAGGAGTATGTCCTTCTCCTCCATGGCCTCTGCCTCCTTCAGACCACCCTGCAGCACTGCTGTCTCATTCTGTAAAAAGTCTTTTACCTGAACCACTGGACCTCGCAGCTCATGTTCTCAAACTGCCTCTTGTGCTTTTTGCAGGTGTACATCCTCCTTCATGGCCTTTACCTCTTCCACGGTAGCTTGCAGCAACACCATTGAATTTTTTTAACAAATCTTTTACTTCCTCCACAGCACCTCATAGCTGGTGTTCTGGTGCTTCCTCCTCTTATATCAGTGCTATTTCAGCCTTCAATGAATCCAAAGCAGTTCACAGCTCACATTCTCATGCTGCCATTTATTGTGTCTCTTTCAGGAGCACATCTGCAGACTTGCTTAATACTGTGAGAAACAGCCAAGCCACAGTTCCCACTGCCTCATGGGCACTCTGTTTCTCAAAGGTCCTCCTTATTATACCAAGGGCCACCTCTACTGTCTCAAGTGTCATCTCCACCTGCCTCCAGTCCTGGGATGGGGCCCAGCCCTATAGGAGGCAAGCCACTTCAGACCACATGCCCACTGGGGGACACTCAACTGTCTCCCCAGTCATAGGGGCAGCCCGCTGAATCACCCCTCCCATAAGGGCAACCTGTTCTGTTCCTTGGTCAACAATAAATCCTGCCAATGTCGCCAATTTACTTGCCAATGGGTTTCAGCCCCTGGCAAGTTCACTATGGATTCAATGAGACCAAGGAATGACAATGGAATGTTCTTGGGGTAGAAGGGTTTATTACCCAGCTTGTTCTCCTGGCAATAGGTTGAGCACAAGAATTACATCTGCATCCAACAGTCTGCAGGTCTGTAATCCTTCATTTCTGCCTCTGCCCAGAGCACTGGACAGAGATCTTTATATAGTGACTCAGTCAATAATAGCTTATTCCCTATGGTTGTGAAAGCGGTAGCCTAGCAGTAGGCCAATTACATCATCAAGTAGTTTAGGCTCAGGTGAGGATTCTGTCCATAGGAACTTCAATTTTCCCCACAGTGTACCACATAAACAGACTATGGAAGATGATATTTTGTGAGACTGGATAGGAGATATAATTTTGGTATGATTGAATAAAAGTTGAATTAGAGCCTTCATAAAATATTCATAACATCTTGAGACACTGCTATTATGACTCTTAATGAATTCCAACCTTCCTAGAAAAGCATCTTCACTTTTTTAAAGTCCCAAAAGATTGGAAAAGACTGGCCTAACTTATCATCTGTCACCCTAGAACTTTCCCTCAGGATACCTCTAAAATTGCATATTATAGAAATAGGACTTTCTTTCATAGTCTTGACCTAGATTAACCCAGGTTGTCTAGTAACATTCTTCATAAATTAATAGAGCTTTCAGCAGAGATGAATATTACATTCCCTCCTCCCTCTAAATTTCTAAGCCAGTTTTTCCTTTATCCTCATAAGGATACAGGATCCAGGGTAGCCAGTACAAACTAGTAAAGGTATACTAGCTGTATAATCTAGCAGCTTCTTTTGATAGACCCGTACCCAAACTAGATTTATTGGGGCCTGAGCTATACTACTTGTTAAATATTTTAAATATCACCCTTGCTATTACCCTTATGAGAAGTGAGGTCAACCAAACTGGAACTGTATTAGAAGCAGGCTGATGTTATGTATTACTATGTTGCATAAATATCTATTTGGCATTTAACACCATATTTTTCCTTTTAAAGGTTAGGCCTGTGTAAGGAATAAATAAATTGGACACCATGCATCTTGTAGCAAGATGTTGCACATATAAAGCCTGAATAGTTTGAGATTTTTAGAAGTAATGTTATTCCATTGCTATATGCACAGGGTGTAAAGTAATTGTCCTGAAGAAGGTTAACTTGTGGGTGTCTGTACTCACCCTTGGTGAAGTTTTTGATAAGTAATATTTAAAAAGCTAGGCTATTCATTCTGGGTCCAGGGAAATAGTTGCCAAGTAGATCAGAAGAAGGAAAATCCTTCTTATTTATGATGTGGGTTATCTCCAGGAATTTTACCTTAATGTACCACTTCATATTTATTATAAAATAAAATCAAGTGGGGATAAATTAATAAGGTAAAATAAAAGCAAAAAGAGATATTATTAAATAAAAATAAATGAGTTAATCTAAAAAATAACATGATAAATTTAGAATATTTAACATAAAAAGTAATATTTTAAAAGGAATATTAAGACCAATGAAGATGAAAGTTAAAACATTTGAAACAATAAAATAGTAAAGTTTCAGGTAAATGATATAGGTCAGAAACCTACAAATAAAAATTATAAAAACACAAAGAATTGAAAAAAAGGGAACAAATTTTTAAAATAAGATTTAAAGTCAAGAAAATAAGACAGGACAAAAAGCTGAGTAAGAATAATCTTAAATAATAATAAATTTAGAATAATAAGTTGAAGTATTTTAACTCCAGAGGGAAAAAAAGTTTCCAGCCCAGTGCAAATTACCTTTGAAGCCAAAATCAGTCAAAGGGAGAAATAAAGTTGGAGAAACCCATTTATTGCCTACAAGCATGTGTTCACTTCTGTTCACCTGTGTCTCTTGCAACCCAACTACAAAAAGGGACCCCACCCAACATCTCTAGTCCAAATATGCCCTCACTCCTCCTTGTAATCACCTATTGATATGGAGATGCACTAAGGCTAGGCAAGAGATTATGGAAATATTGCAATTTTACCCACAGAGTTGAAGTGCTGCAAATATGCTCACACCTGATGACTTTTCATTATGCTCTATCAAACAACAGGGGTCTTTAGTCAGGAAATCCTTTACATTCCCACAATTATCTGCACATATATCCACCCATATTTGGACCCATTTTCTCTTATTTCTATCCTTTTACAATGGAGGAAGTGATGCTTCTATCAAAGATCTGTCTCTCTAACTATACCCATCTATGTTTCAAAAACAAATTTTTTTCATTTTAGTTCTGGATCACATCTCCTATCTCCTTTTCAAGGAAGTTACTCCTTTAGTTAGAACCCCAATCATGCATCATTAACTTCTCTATCTCTACATGTTCTAGAATTTCTTGTCATAAAAAGAACTCTCCCTTGACAACAGCTAGCCAATATCCATTTTCTCTGCTCTGCTTCACAATGAGACTTATCAAAAGAGATATTATAAATTCTGTGCCCACTTTTGATGCATTCCTCTATGCTCTCCGCTCTGGCTTCTGACTCATCTTTCTACTGAAATGCTCCTATCAAGGTCACCAACTATCTCCATGTTGCCAAACAAAATGGGCACTTTTCTTCCCTCTCACTCTACCTCCCACTGCTTCTCAGTCTTTTTTGATGACTCTTCTCCTGAACTAAATGTGAGAACACCCAAGAGCTAAGTCCTCAGCTTTCTGCTATTCTATGTGGACATGGCCTTCCTAGGTTATTGTGTCCATTTCCTTAGCCTTATGATTTCCATTTTACACAAGAGGAAACTGAGGCTTAGAAAAATTAAGTAACTTGCCCAAAGTCATACAAGTGTGTAACCATTGCTGAACACACTTACATTCTTCTCCAGAGTTTATGCTTAATTATATGTTTCATTCAGAGCAAAAGCAGTTTGGGCATAAAAGCATGGTATCTGGAGTCATATGACAGTTGTTCAAATCATATCTCTAGCACTGACTAGCTATGTGATTATGAGTTAGTTATGTAATCTCCCTACATCTCAGTTTCCTCTTTTGTAAAGAGGATAATAATACTTCATATAATTGTGAGTATAAAATGATTTAATACATCTAAATTTCTTAGAACAGTGCTACCACATAGTAACTGCTCAATAATAATTAAGCATTATTGTTATTGTTATTATTATTGTTATTTTCAGCTGATTTATTTAATTTACCAATTGTTTTTGTGTGAGTTTATTATCTGCCCTGAACTATGTTGCAAATATCTTAAGGACAGAGACAACTTCTAACATTTTGACAGTTTTCCCACACCCCAGTACAACACTGCTTAGCATAGTTAAGAAGTCATATGGAAAACTTAATAAACATGTGAAGGGCCAGAACACAGTCAGAGCTACTTCAAAGCGCCATTCATAGATCATTGTCATTATTTGACCTGTCTGATATTTCACTAGTAGACCTATCCTACACACTATAGTCCTTCAGTCTTAAATGAAAGGACACTAGACAGTAACTCAATTCCACATAAAAAAAAATAAACACCTTCCATGAATTTAACTATGTAAGTAATTTAAAAAACAGTATAAATGTATTTTGGCATGTTGAAAATGATCTGGAGATAGGTTGCAATGACGGTTTGAGGTAACATCCAAAATACTCTATTTTGTATTTCATTATAAACTATATGAAAAATATCAATAACTGAAATATAGCATTTTGTAATTGTCCACAATCCCTTTTATCAGAAATCAATTATTGAGTTTTTGAGTCCTATCTTCATATGAGCACATCAAATATATTCACATATTTTGTTTTCTTGAAGAGTAATATGAAAATACCATATACTACCTGTCCATTGTGTCCAAGTGAAAATCCAAAACTCTATGTTCTGCAGTATCCAGTTACTCTTTGATTAGGTTGCTCAAAATATTGTTTTATCTTGGACTACTCATCTGTTGACTTTTTTTAAATAAAATTGTCCAACTTTTAGCATTCTAGATTTTCACTTGTTTAATTCCAATATAATCTATATGGAAATAGTTTTCCAATCTATATGGAAACTTTTTGTGTCATGAAAAAGTTTAGAATATAATGAATATTGAAAGACAGCACAAATATACATTGCAATGATTAGATAATAAATATCTAGCACAGATAAACTTCCATCTGAGACAAACTATTAACATGAACTTTGGCAAAAAGGTTATCTATGTGTTCATGGGTAGAGTGAATTATCATTACATTCAGCAGTCATTCATTGTTCAGTAGTAGACATAGATTATGAAATAACACAAATACTGTATTTTAACATACTTAGGATTTTGTTTGGCTATATGTTTAATATAAATTTCAGAAGAAAAATATTAATATCAACTTTTTGCAGGAGGAAATACTACTACAATCTTATAGCATGTTATTCTTTCTTATAACATAGTTGAGGAAATTTTAGTTAGAATGATCCCCAGGTTCTGGCTTGGGTGCCTGAGTACACAGTCTTGCCATTTACTGAAACTAGGAAAACTGGAAGATGAAGGAATTTCAAAGCAAAGAGTTGAGCTCAGTTCTTGACATGGGTTTGATGTCCCTGTGAGACAACCGGGTGAATATATTTAATAGGAGTTGGATGTGCATGAATAGAATTCAGGACAGAGATTTGAGCTGTATATATAGATTTTGGAGTCATTAGCCTATAAATCTTAATTGAATTCATAGGAGTGGATGCAGTCAGGAGTGGAGAGTCAGGAAAGCAAAAGATATAGAAAAGAACACTGAATAATGCCAAGATGGTGCAAGAATATATGTCTACATTTTTTAAAAGTGAGGTAACCATAGCATTAGGTTAATAATCAGCTACTATTATTGGGAGAAGGAATGAACAGGTTTCCACGACTGAAAGCGTGGGGTAAAGAAGGTGGAAAACTCCAAGAAGACTCACAAGTCTCTAACTTAGGCAACTGTCTGGGAAATCAGGTCATGCTGGTATAATTCCTTGAGATATATAGAGAGAATAGCTGTGTAAAGGAAATTCTTAGTTAATTTGTGAACATATTGAAGTACATGAAAGTTTTCCCTGAGGAGGCAGAAAAGGATTAATGAAAAAGTTGTTCATCTGGTATTCAGTTGTTTTCTACATAGCGACACTTGTATGTTGAATATTCTTAATTGTAAAGGATATAATAGAATAGATAATGCTATTGTGTCTTCTTCCATGGGTTCACGAATCATCTGCTAATTTTGCCTCTTGGTCTGGAGGAAAGTCAGACTATTTCATCTTGTGTGGGGTTTCTATTAACTCCTTAAGGTACCACCTGATTTACCCTGATTCTCCCCAGCATCTTATTTTTCCAGGATATCCATGATATGTGATGTTTATGTCACATTATTATACTTTAAAATATATCTACTTATCCTATTTTGTATTTACCTAAGTTATTACATGCCCTCTTCTTGACTTACATTAAAAAAGATTTATTATGATTTATTCTGCAGGGAGTTCTGCTGCTATGAATTAGCCCCTAAGTGTTCTCTATTGGGCCATTAATTTGTCAAATCCTCCTGTATTTTTCCACAAATCAAAAAAAATTTTTAAACTAACTTAAGAAGTTAGAACATGCACTATACTGTTTCTCAGGCTTCATGTTATCTGGCTATTAAAATGAAGATGATAGTCTGAAAGCCCCAATTAAATGATAATATATAGAGTTGATTTATTTTTATTCAAGGGAACTTTTCTCTAAGCCAATGCAAGGTGCACGAGTTATATATATATGAGTGCCCTACAGAGTTGAACTTTACATTTAATTATCTTTGTAGTTTTTTAAAATAAGAGCAGTCTAAGTCCGTGTGTGTGTTTTGTGTGTGTATAAGTATGTGCTTCCTGACAGACTTATTCAAGAAGCTGAATATGTATAATCTGGTTCATTTATAAGTCCTCTAGTCTCTTTTCACTTGTATATATCTAACTCCACTATCTTGTATAGTGATCATTGTTAAAAACAATAGTGATCTCTGAGCCCTTGCAAGATTCCAAATCAGTAATTCCACTGTGGTGTTGGACTTCAAATGTGTAGAATTAAACTAATAGTTAAGCTGTTTTCCAACAAGGATTAAAAGAATTGTTTAACCCTTCTTTAAAGATGGTCACTGATGACTCAAATTTCCTTATTATACTGGTCAATTTCAGGTAGTAAATCCATCATAATTTCTAGTGTCAAGGACATCTCTTTGCAATAAGAGAATATGCTCTCACGCACCGTTATGTACACATAAGCACTACATTGACCTGTACTGTAGCTGATTATTGGCATAATGTAATGCTTTAAAACAAAACTTAAGTAAACTCAACATAAAAAATCTATTATAATCTGGATTTGTCATTCGATTTCTTTATGGAGTGAATAATTTAAATAATATGTTTACCTGCCACAACCACAACCCTTACTCCGGAACAGTTCTGTAGTTGAGGACTAAGAAAACAGAACAATATAAAACAGACCCATGATGAGAGGACAGAGAGTACTGGAAATAAATGAGCCATGCTAAGCTCAGTGATATTCATCTACAACAGAAAATGTTAATAGCTAATGGTTGTGATTTGAACTTATCATTGATTTTCATTTCTTTGCCATAAATTGCCCACATGCTATTAGCAGCAGGCCAACCTGCTTGCTACAATACTCTTCTCCAAAGCGTATAAATTATAAGCTTTAAATCAAAAAGTGCTCCAGTGTCACTTGAAGGTTATACTGTTCTAGTTGTGTTGATGAACTGAACTTTGTAAGACCATGAAATATCTTCAGGTTAAACTCAGTAAGAATAATGAGCACAATGTGCAATTTTTTTTTATCTAACCGTACTTTGTGTACTAATAAATGTTTAATGATAGCATCAGTACAGAAATTCTGAGCTGACTCTACCAGATAGTGGAGTCTTAAAATTCACTTTTCTCCAACAACGCCACTGAACTAGAATTAGAAGACATCAGAAGTACTGCCGAAATCTTTATTAAACTTTGAACCACTCAGTTGGTGTTTGGTTTTCTAATTGCATAAAAATTCATAATGGTAAACACCTTAAGCTTTGAACTGAAGTAGATGTTATAGTTGAACACATTTTCATAGTCAACGTGAACTATTCTAGAATAGAAAATGTTTCTCAGTTAATGCAGATAAAATTGATATTCAGTATAAGATTTTCTTGACCATCAAGGGGATAAAAAACTATAAAGAGGTAGTAAGGATGATTTTGATAGTACATTCACAAAGAATTCAAGGAGAAAATACACAAACCTAGGTTTTGCAAGTCTTAGATACTCATTTTCCTTAAAGCAAGGAGACTTAGGAGATATTTTCTGAGAAATTTCTTTAGGTCTAGGAGTCCATGTGTCCTGTAATTTCTGAGATAGGGTGTGGTAATTAGCTTACAATATGACCCCACCTTCTAGTATTCTTGATCCCTTCCTCCCATGCCCTTTGGAGCTTTGCTATGTATTGTGAGAAGCCTTATGGGGAGATCCATAAGTTTAGGGGTTGATTATTTAGTTAATTAATGACTTTAGCCAACAGTTGCCAAAAACAGAGACCTGTCAGCAGCCAGGTGATAAGTGTGGAAGTATATTCTCCTACTTTGAGATTACTGTAGCCCCAGAGAACAGTCTGGCTATAAATCTCTTAAAAGACCCTGAGCAAGAACCACCCAGCTAAGCTGCTCCCAGATTCCCAACCCTCATAAAGCAAGAGAAGAAATATATGCTTTATTAAACTGCTTAGTTTTGGGGTAATTTGTTACAGAGTAATAGATAACTAAAACATTCTGCATATCACGTTTTTATATACACACTATTTCATGACACATTATAACATGTGTAGAGTTTTGAATGGAGAAATATATGACATTTGAAACATTATACATTTTCAAAGAAAGGCAGACTGCTCTGAGAGTCTGACTCTTCAAAATAAAAAGTCCATTTCTTTTTACTGGGTGGCCTTTGAGAAGATTGTCTATGTTCAATAAAGCAGTAATTATCTCATTTCATATAAATCTTGATAGAAGGTTCATCTCATGGTTTTTCTTCAGTAAATAGCAGTTTAGAAATAACTATCTTACTATCAATTTAAGTCACTTGATATGTTTATTACAATAATGGCAAAGTTTAAGGATAATAAAGGTGATATCTGAAAATTTGAAGAAGTGACTAACTATCTTTTAAGCTTATAAATAAATTCACAAATATATTTTTAAAATAGAGCCCTTATGTATCCTTTGGGTAAAAGCAATGCATGGACAGTTCAAATCTTCAGTAGATGGCAGAAAATACTTCCTTGTTTCAGTACTCCTGGAATACTGCCAAAGATCCTGAGGACAGTTTTAAAATCTCTGGCTAATAGGTACATGTCTACCTAGATTCTAGATTTATGTGCTTAGATTATGTAGTTTACTTTTAATAATTAAGTGAAGTTATTATCAGTGCTTTGGCTACATATACACAAACAGATTTTTTTTTACCTCACTTCTATACTACTAGTATTTCTCACTTAAAATATTTCCCATTCTTTAGCATCAGGTGCCATATGCAACTTTTTCCTGACTGCTGACATCATCTATCACTAGTAAATTAGGTACAATTACATGCTAATATGGTAGGCAATTTTGAAATGACTTTTATTTCTGTCAGCCCAGATATATAAATATGAATTCGATTTTTGTTATTTCTGCTTTAAAGATATTATAATAGGAACAGTTAAGATAACACTTATATGATCCTTACTATACACCTAGCTGTTTTCTAAGTACGTGAAATACAACCCTGTGAGTTTGGTACTATTGTTGTCTTCATTTTATAGATGGGGAAGTGAGGGATGGAGGAGTTCAGTAACTTGCCTGGAGCCATACAGTTTAGTAAATGGTGGAGCTGAATCCAGATAGTATGGCTTCAAAGACAATGTGCTTATCCACTAGACTGCATTCCCTCCGGAATAGTTAATCCCCAGTTCCTGGTTAGCCACCTCTCAGAACTCCAGAGCTTAGATAGTTTAGAAGTATCTAAAGTTTAGAAGTATCTTGGGTGTTTTCCTTCCACTAAGAGGTTCTCCTTTGCTTCCCTCAAACCTCCCTTTCTGCTGTACTCCCATAAAATGAGTGCATTTCTGTTACTGCATGCATCCTTTAGTATTAGAATTGTCTGTTGGTGTGTCTGTATGATTATAGATAGTGAGTTTTTAAGGACAGAAATTATGTCTTATTTATCTTTGTCTTACCAGAGTTTTAGCTCAGGTATGATGCTCTGTAGGTAAACTTAATGTTCAGTGTGGACTTACCTGAACTGAACACCAGTGCATATGTCATGAAAAATTACTATTTCCCCACCCAATGTGTAAAATAATGATCTGTTAAGTGCTTATGATATGCAAGACACTATACTACACCTTTTATACATGCATGATTCCATTTGATTCTTACAACAATACCTGTGAGACAAATACTACTATCATCATTTTCATAGAGACTAAGGCTCAAAAAACTTACTGCTTGCCCAAGGTCACAGCTACTAAGTGGTAAACTCAAGCCCCCAAAGCTTAGTCTGTTGGGCTGGTAAAGTCTATACTGTTTACCCACCTATTACACTGCTTCCAAGAGGCAGTTTCAATTGTCCTTCCCTCATTTCTGATCCTGAATTTTTGAAAATCAAAAGTTATATCTAAACTTCTAGATATTGTATATCACCTTAGCAACTAAGAAATTGAGACCAGTCAGAGGATCAGGTATTTTTAGATAGTGGAGTAGGTCCAGAGAGGGGCATATTGAAGTCCTTAGGACAATGTATACATGGGACTCCAGAACTGTGAAATAAACTTATTAGTAAAGTGACAGCCACTTTTTCCATCCAGCTTTTGTCCCCTTTTCACCACTACTATTACAAGTAAAGTGTATTCATTCATGTTAAGGATAAGAAAAGTTGCATTCCAACCATAGTAAATCAAAGGGGAAAATAAGTCATTTACCCAAGATGTGATTTGACTTGAGACAAGGGGTAAATGTATTTCTTTTTTGACATTTGGTGGGAAACAGGAATATAATGAAAGACTTGAACTATGCTTTTCCCAATTTAGAGCTAAGGAAAAAAGTTACATTTAGAGCCTTATAAATTATTTTATGCCTAAACTCTGTGTGCATGTGTTTCACACAGATTGTATATATGTACAAACAATACTGTATAGACCAGTATTACTAATACAACTAAAGCTCACTTGATTAAATTTTGCCAAATAATTAACATAATTTTCATTGAATTTTACATCACACAGAAGGAAATGAGAAAATAAAAACTTTCTTAGTAAAACTTCAAAGGTCAATAAGCTTCTCTAACTGCAACTGATTTCCAATGACAAATTTTGTAATGGGACCTTTTCAGTTCAAAGCTGAAAAACCATTATGAAGTGGTGCTATGGCAAGATCCAAACATGCAACCATCCATTATAGGTTCACCAGGTGAACTGAACAAGCACTTATAGTTTGGAATAAGCTAGGAGAACTGCAATTGAAGCAAGAATATATTCAAGTAAAATTTCATGACTTGAAGTCCTTGGTGGTTTGATATGGCTTCACCTACATCAGAAAAATCCATGGCTGTATAATCCGCTGGGGAATTCTTTACAAGCAATGATGAAGAGCAGAGAGAAAAAACAAATGAGACAAGACAGTCTTTTACTTTAAGATAATTCTCAGTCACTGAGACCCTCTTTCCTTTGGATAAAACCACATCCTAGTTTTCTTCATAAAACTTTTTAGAAGCCATTGAATTTTTAAATTAAGAATGGTGATTGTATTCTACTCATGGTTGTTCCTTAAGTTCATGATTGGCAGAAGGCTAAATTCAAGCAGACTGAGCAGAATCTCATCAATGCACTTCTCTATTAATTATACAAATGTACCAATTACTTTTTTTTAATTTTGGTATCATTAATATAAAAGCACATGAGCAACATTGTAGTTACTAGATTCCCCCCATTATCAAGTCCCCACCACATACCCCATTACTGTCACTATCCATCAGTGAAGTAAGATGCTATAGAGTCACTACTTGTCTTCTCTGTGCTTTACTGCCTTCCCCATGCTCACTCCGCATTGTGTGTTCTAATCATAATGCCCCTTATTCCCCTTATCCCTCCCTTCCCACCCACCCTCCCCAAACCTTTTCCTTTGGTAACTGTTAGTCCATTCTTGGGTTCTGTGAGCCTGCTGCTGTTTTGTTCCTTCAGTTTCTTTGTACTAATACTCCACAGATGAGTGAAATCATTTGATACTTGTCTTTCTCTGCCTGGCTTATTTCACTGAGCATAATACCCTCTAGCTCCATCCATGTTGTTGCAAATGATAGGATTTGTTTTCTTCTTATGGCTGAATAATATTCCATTATGTATACATACCACCTCTTCTTTAACCATTCATCTACTGAAGGACACTTAGGTTGTTTCCATTTCTTGGCTATTGTAAATAGTGCTGCGATAAACATAGGGATACATATGTCTTTTTCAACCTGGGCTCCTGCATTCTTAGGATAAATTCCTAGAAGTGGGATTCATGTGTCAAATGGTATTTCTATTTTAAAATTCTTGAGGAACATCCATACCGCTTTTGACAATGGTTGAACTAATTTACATTCCCACCAGCAGTGTAGGAAGGTTCCCCTTTCTCCACATCCTCGCCAACATTTGTTGTTTGTGTTTTGGATGGTGGCCATCCTAACTGGTGTGAGGTGATATCTCATTGTGGTTTTAATAGTATCTTTTCGTGTCCTATTGTTGGAGAAGTGTCTGTTCAGATTCTCTGCCCATTTTAATTGGATTATTTGATTTTTGTTTGTTGAGGTGCGTGAGCTTTTTGTATATTTTGAATGTTAACCCCTTATTGTATATGTCATTTATCTATATATTCTCCCATACTGTAGGATGCCTTTTTGTTCTACTGATGGTGTCCTTTGCTGTACAGAAGCTTCTGGTTTGATATAGTCCCACTTGTTCACTTTTGCTTTTGTTTCCTCTGCCTGTGGAGATACGTTCATGAAGAAGTTGCTCATGTTTATATTCAAGAGAGTTTTGCCTATATTTTCTTCTAAGAGTTTTATGGTTTCGTGAATTACATTCAGGCCTTTATCCATTTTGAGTTGAATTTTGTGTATGGAGGTAGACAGTAATCCAGTTTCATTCTCTTACATGTAGCTGTCCAGTTTTGCCAACACCAGCTGTTGAGGAGGCTGTAATTTACCAATTATATATCCATGGCTCCTTTATCATATATTAATTGACCATATATGCTTGGGTTAATATCTGGACACTCTAGTCTGTTCCACTGGTCTATGGGTCTGTTCTTTTGCCAGTAACAAATTGTCTTGATTACTGTAGCTTTATAGTAGAGCTTGAAATCAGGGAGTGTAATCGCCCCTGCTTTATTCTTCCTTCTCAGTATTGCTTTGGCTATTCGAGGTCTTTTGTGGTTCCATATTAATTTTAAAACTATTTGCTCTAGTTCACTGAAGAATGCTGTTGGTAATTTGATAGGGATTGCATTGAATCTGTAGATTGCTTTAGGCAGGGTGGCCATTTTGACAATATTAATTCTTCCTAGCCAGGAGCATGGGATGAATTTCCATTTATTAGGGTCCTTTTTAATTTCTCTTAAGAGTGTCTTGTAGTTTTCAGGGTACAGATCTTTCAATTCCTTGGTTAGGTTTATTCTTAGGTATTTTAATCTTTTTGATGCAATTGTGAATGGAATTGTTTTCCTGAGTTCTCTTTCTGCTAGTTCGTCATTAGTGTATAGGAATTCAATAGATTTCTGTGTATTAATTTTCTATCCTGCAACTTTGCTGAATTCAGATATTAGTTCTAGTAGTTTTGGAGTGGACTCTTTAGGGTTTTTTTTATGTACAATATCATGTCATCTGGAAACGGAAAGTTTGGCTTCTTCCTTACCAATATGGATGTCTTTCCTTTCTTTGGTTGTCTGATTGCCATGGCTAGGACCTCCAGTACTATGTTGAATAAAAGTGGGGAGAGTGGGCATCCCTGTCTTGTTCCTGATCTTAGATGAAAAGCTTTCAGTTTCTCGCCATTAAGTATGATTATAACATATTATAACTAATATGTTAGCTGTGGGTTTGTCATATATGGCCTTTATGATGTTGAGGTACTTGCCCTCTATAACCATTTTGTTGAGAGTTTTTATCATGAATGTATGTTGAATTTTGTCCAGTGCTTTTTCAGCATCTATGGAGATGATTATGTGGTTTTTGTTCTTATTTTTGTTGATGCAGTGGAGGATGTTGATGGATTTTCGAATGTTGTACCATCCTTGCATCCCTGGGATGAATCCCACTTGATCATGGTGTAGGATCCTCTTTATGTATTTTTGAATTTGGTTTGCTAATATTTTGTTGACTATTTTTGCATCTATGTTCATCAGGCATATTGGTCTGTAGTTTTGTTTTTTTGTGGTGTCTTTGACTGGTTTTGGGATTAGAGTGATGTTGGCTTCATAGAATGAGTTTGGAAGTATTCCCTCTTCTATTTTTTGGAAAACTTTAAGGAGAAGGGGTATTATGTCACCTCTAAATGTTTGATAAAATTCAGTGGTAAATTCATCTGCCCTGGGATCTTTTTTCTTGGGTAGTTTTTTGATTACTGATTCACTTTCATTGCTTGTAATTGGTCTGTTTAGATTCTCTGTGTTTTCCTGGGTCAGTCTTGGAACGTTATATTTTTCTAGAAAGTTGTCCATTTCTTCTAGGTTATCCAGTTTGTTAGCATATGTTCTTCATAGTATTCTCTAATGATTCTTTGTGTTTCTGTGGTGTATGTAGTGATTTTTCCTTTCTCAATGTGATTCTGTTTATACGTGTTGATTCTCTTTTTTCTTAATAAGTCTGGTTAAGGGTTTATCTATATTGTTTATTTTCTCAACGAACCTGCTCTTGGTTTCATTAATTTTTCTATTGTTTTATTCTTCTCAATTTTATTTATTTCTTCTATGATCTTTATTTTGTCTCTCTTTATACTGACTTTGAGCCTCATTTGTTCTTATTTTTCCAGTTTCAATAATTGTGAATTTAGACAATTCATTTTGGATTGTTCTTCCTTCTTTAAATAGACCTGGATTGCTATATACTTTCCTCTTAGAACTGCCTTCACTGCATCCCACAGAAGTTGGGGCATTGTGCTGTTCTTTTCATTTGTGTCCATATATTGCTTGATCTCTGTTTTAATTTGGTCAATGATCCATTGATTACTTAGGAGCATGTTGTTAATACTCCATGTGTTTGTGAGGATTTTTGTTTTCTTTGTTCAATTTATTTCTACTTTTATACCTTTGTGATCTGAGAAGTTAGTTGGTAGAATTTCAATCTTTTTGAATTTACTGAGGCTCTTTGTGTGTCCTAATATGTGGTCTATTCTGGAAAATGTTCCATGTGCACTTGAGAAGAATGTATATCCTGATGCTTTTGGGTTTAGAGTTCTGTAGATGTCTGTTAGGTCCATCTGTTAAAATGTGTTGTTCAGTGCCTCTGTATCCTTACTTATTTTCTGTCTGGTTGATCTGTTCTTTGGAGTGAGTGGTGGGTTGATGTCTCCTAAAATGAATGCATTGCATTCTATTTCCTCCTTTAATTCTGTTAGTATTTGTTTTACATATGTAGGTCCTCCTGTGTTGGGTGCATACATATTTATAATGGTTATTCCTCTTGTTGGACTGACCCCTTTATGATTATGCAATGTCCTTCTTTGTCTCTTGTTACTTTCTTTGTTTTGAAGTCTATTTTGTCTGATACAAGTACTGCAACACATGCTTTTTTCTCCCTATTGTTTGCATTAAATATCTTTTTCCATCCCTTCTCTTTTAGTCTGTGTCTGTCTTTGGGTTTGAAGTGAG
Organism: Phataginus tricuspis; assembly: GCA_029783875.1. NCBI lineage: Eukaryota > Metazoa > Chordata > Mammalia > Pholidota > Manidae > Phataginus > Phataginus tricuspis. Next base: position 105,440,424 of record JAQQAC010016209.1, on the reverse strand, counting down.
TCTCTTGTAGGCAGCACATAGATAGGTCTTGTTTCTTATCCATTCTATTACTCTGTGTCTTTTGATTGGTGCATTCAGTCCATTTACATTTAGGGTTATTATGGATAGATATGTACTTATTGCTATTGCAGGCTTTTTATTCGTGGTTACCAAATGTTTGAACTATCTAACCATGTAACTTAAGTCACTGATTACACTATTATAAATACAGTCTGATGATTCTTTATTTCTCTTCCTTCTTTTTCTTCCTCCTCCACTCTTTATATGTTACGTGTTTTATTCTGTACTTTTTGTGTTTCCCTTGACTGATTTTGTGCATAGCTGATTTTATTTTGCATTTAGTTAGTATTTGGTTGGTCTATTTTCTTTGCTGTGATTTTATTTTCTCTGGTGACAGCTATTTAGCCTTAGGCATACTTCCATCTAGAGCAATCCCTTTAAAATACATTGTAGAGATGGTTTGTGGCAGGTACATTCCCTCAACTTTTGCTTATCTGGGAATTGTTTAATCCTTCCTTCAAATTTAAATGATAATCTTGCTGGATACAGTTTTCTTGTTTTGAAGCCCTCGTGTTTCATTGTATTGAATATATCATACCATTCCCTTCTGGACTGTAAGGATTCTGCTGAGAAGTCTGATGATAGCCTGATGGGTTTTCCTTTGTGGGTGATCATTTTTCTCTCTCTGGCTGCTTTTAATACTCTGACCTTCTCTTTGATCTTTGCCATTTTAATTATTGTATGTCTTGGTGTTGTCTTCCTTGTGTTCCTTGTGTTGGGAGATCTGTGGACTTCCACGGTCTGAGAGACTATTTCCTTCTCCATATTTGTGTAGTTTTCATCAATTATTTCTTCAAAGACACTTTCTATCCCTTTCTCTCTCTTCTTCTTCTTCTGGAACCCCTATAATGCAAATATTGTTCCATTTGGATTGGTCACACTGTTCTCTTAATATTCTTTCATTCCTAGAGATCTTTTCATCTGTCTCTGGCTCAGCTTTTCTGTATTTCTGTTCTCTGATTTCTATTCCATTACCAGTCTCTTACACCTCATTCAGTCTGCTTTTAAATCCTTCCATTGTTTGTTTCATTTATGTTTTCTCCCTACTGAATTCATCCCTTATCTCTTGAATATGTCTCTGTAATTGCATCAGCATGCTTATGACTTTTATTTTGAATTCTTTTTCTTGAAGATTGGTGATTTCAGTTTCACCAAGCCCATTCTCTGGTGTTTGAGGGATTTTGGGCTGAACAAGGGTCTTCTGTCTTTTCATGGTGATAGGAGTGGTCGCTGGCAAGTAGTGCGTGTGTTAACTGGGAGAACAAAGTCCCTTCCTGCTTGCCAGTCACCTTGCCTGTCTCCGCTCTCTGTGCCAGTTAATGGCACACAGAGAGTAGCCTCTGGGTTGATCCCCTAGGCTGCCGTGGGTGGGATGGCTTTAGAGATGGCCTAGAGCAATGACGGAGGTCGCAGGCCATCAGCACATATTCTGCCACAAGAACAAAGCCCCTTTGTGCCTACTGGTCTCCGCGCCCATCACCACTATCTGTGCTGGTCAACCGCATGCAGAGAGCAGCCTCCGGGTTAATACCCTTAGCTGCTGTGGGTGGACCGGCCCTCAGCATGGCCTTGGGCACTGGCAGGGGTTGCAGGTGAGCTGCATGTGTTCTTCCATGAGAACAGAGCCCCTTTGGGCTTCCTGGACTCTGTGCCCATCTCTGCTGTCTGTGCCAGTCAACCACCCACAGGGAGCAGCCTCTGGGTCTGGGCTGCTTAGCTGTGCACAGTGAGAAGCCTCTGTGTTAAGCTGTGTGTTTGCTGTAAGTGGGGCTGCTCCCCAGCTTTTCCACAACAATGGTGAGTTAGCTAGTTTTCTTTCAGTGCTGGTCAGTGGGGAAGGAACAGCAGGCTGCTTATCACTGTGAGGGGCTTCGGAGTTGCATTGCCACCCAGGGGTTTAGGGTACCTGAAGTTCCTTAAAGTTCCCAGCCTGCAGCACTGAGTGTGCCAGGACGATTTTGTCCACTCGTTGAACCCTTGTCCCTTTAAGGCTTTTAAACTTCCTGCTTTTCTTTTGTCCCAGGGCAGCCAGCTGTGGGAACCTGTTCGCAGTCTTAGTCTTGGATTTTACTTTTCTGCTTCTCTAATATCTAGAGCACCATGCAATGTGTGTCTGTGCTCCTGGGGCAGATTACTAGGGCTGGTTATTTAGCAGTCCTGTGCTTCCACACCCTCCCCACTCTGTTTCTTTTCCTTTCACCAGGGTTTGGGGGAGTGCTCGGGTCCCACTGGGTCACGGCTTTGTATCTTACCCTTTTCTGTGAGATGTTGTGTTCTCGCAGTTGTAGCCTGGCTGGTGTACTGTATCTCCTGGTCACTCTTTTAGGAATAGTTGCATTTGCTGTATTTTCAAAATATATATGGTTTTGGAAGATTTCCACTACCCTACTCACGCTGCCATCTTGAGAATCCCCTTATCCTTGCTGTCTATCTCAATTACTTTTAAAACTAAAATCCCGGAGTGATGGAAAATTATTTCATTTTCTAATTTCATTACTCAGCCTACTTTGAATGCCTAGGCACATTAATATACTATAGTAGGCACTGCGCTGTTTTGGTATCTACCAAAGTATGTTGTAGTCAGATATACAGACATCATTGGCAGGTGGCTTGTGTGATTCTGTTGCAACATGCTTCCATGGCAGTTTGTTCACTCTTCAAGGGCCACAGGGAAGAAATCTTATGACCCATGCTACTAGTTCCAGAAACAGTATTTTCCCTACCTAAATGCTATTAGACAGAGATGAGAGGGTGGTACTCATCTATATTACTCCTGCTATCTACGCCCAGTAGATATTCCATAAATGTTTGTTGAATACATTAAATAAAAATAATTTCATTAGAACATACTTATTTCCCTAAACCTTTGCCTCTTCTGGAGTTCAATAAGAAAACTGAGATGGATATTCTTCCAGAAAAGTGAAGTGTCACATTAGGGATACTTATTTTTTTTAACTAAACATCAATAGACTCTTCAGGAATTCCAAATATGGTAACAACTTGGCATGTCATACAATTAAGAGGCTCCCAAACACTTCAGGAAATTGGCTGCATGCTAGGTGCTTATAGAAAGTGTGAATTCCTGGGCATCACATATATACACACAGCACAAACAGATACTTAGATTGTTTCCATGTCTTGGCTTGTTAGTAATGTTGCAATGAACATGGAAGTGCCAATGTGACTTTGAGAGAGTCATTTCATTTCCTTTGAGTATATGCCCAGAAAAGGGACTACTGCCTCATTTGATAGTTCTATTTTTATTTTTTTGAGGAACCCCTACACTGTTTTCCATAATGGCTGCACCAGTTTGGGTTCCCACCAACAGAGCACAAGGTTTCACTTTTCTCCACATCCTTGCCAACACTTCTTTCTTGTCTTTTTGATAATTGCCATCCTAATGGATGTGAAGTGATGTCTCACTGTGCCTTTGATTTGCATTTCCCTGATGATTTGTGTTTAGCACCTTTTCATATAACTTTTCCTAGAGGACATAATGCGAAGTGAAATAAGTCTGACACAAAAAGAAAAAAAAAGCATGAGCTCACATGTGGAATCTAGAAAAACTGAGTGCACTGAAGCAGAAAGTAGAAAAGTGGTTTCCTGGTGTGAGAGAGGTGGAGAAAATGGGGAGATGTTGGTCAAAGGGTATAAACTTGTACTTATATGGGATGAATAAATCTAGAGTCCTAATGTACAACATGATGACTATAGTTAACACTGTGTTTAATACTGGAAATTTGTTGAGAATAGATTTCAGGTGCTCCTGTCACACACAAAAAAATGGTAACTATGTGAGGATATAGCTTGACTGTAGTAATCATTTTACTATGTATATGTTTATCAAATCATGTACACCTTATATATGATTTTTATTTTGAAATTTTAAAAATTAGAAAGAATGGTTGAATTAAAAAAAATAAAGAGTTAAATGAGCTTTACACACTACCATTTAGTATATTAAATATATATCTTATATACACAACAGTGCTAATGTCTTAGGACATTGCAAACATTTGAGGGACTGTATTAAACATGTTAGAGTGGGAGCCTATCGGGGGGAGTGAGAATGGAGATCAGGAATGAACAGAGGAAATAAGAAAGTTGCCTTATGTAGACTGATGATGAGAGTGTGCCAGGAATGCCTCAACTTTCTGTACCTAAAGCCCCAGAAAAAGAGAAAAATAAATAAAGAACACCTAATATGGAAGTAATTTCTTGTTCTTTAACAATAGCTATAGACATATTTTTTTCTAATGCAAGGTTTGAAAGCTGTTTTAGAACCAGAGTTGACAAATGTGCAGTCAAATATTAATGTTATAGTTCTCACCATCTTGTGGCTTACATTTTTTATATTACTTTTAAATCATATTTCAATTCACTTTCATTCATGATTTAAAATATTATGTAATATGACCCTAACCCTAATTACAGTGTCTAAGATATAGGAATAATTTATGTTACTAATCTGCCAGAAGAAAGACAGAAGCACCCTATACGTGGATTGAAACACAAGCACTTTTTCTTTGTTTCCAAGTCAAGTGTCAACATTAGGGCCAGGCGATTTAGTTTAACAGTATCTTAGGTAAAATTTTATACAAAGAGCAGATGTTCTGTTTCTGCTTTTTAAACACATTTTCCTTTTTGTGTAGAGTAGTTGCTAAGTAATGTAGTGTGTGATTAATACAATAAATACAATAGATTCTCCTTTTGCTTATAAAAACGTGCAACAGAAAACAGGTTAGTTTCTCTGACCTTCAGTCTGGGATGAAGATAATACATAAATAGAAGACTTTAAGGGTCTGAGTTGTCACTGAGAGTAGGCAATCATCTCCTCTTGATTAAATTATGTAGACTATGAGTTTCTGTGTGTATACATCTCTGTAGCTTAATTGACAAATAATTTAATTTTTAACATATTTTGTTTTCCTTTCTCATGATAGTGCCTTACAATGAGATAGGCCAATCAACACCTCTTAATTGTACTATGTTCTGTGGGAATTACAAAGGAAATAGAGGTCATAACCTAATCCTTGTGGAGGTGCTTGATCTAATGGGGAGATTAGATAAACACAAATAAACACAGGTAATAGAAACACAATAAGCCACAGTTATCCAAACATGTCCAATAGAAACACCTCATAATTATATTTAGAGACAAGTTCCCAGCTGTGTAATAGCTCTGCCCTTTGACTCCTGGTATTGAGCACAGGGCCCTAGATTAAGAATCAGAAAACAGATTTTGCTTCCAATTCCAGTCTGGTGGCTATGAGAAAATTAGTATCTGAATCTCAGTTTCCTCAAAAATATAGTTTTGACATTAGTCTTTTCTCTGCTGACCTCAAAAATTATTATTAGGATTAAGTGATAAAATATGTGTGAAAGCACTTTGTAAACTGGAAAGCTGTATGCATATGTGAGGAAATATTTCTTTGAGGCTTTTATTTGCACATACAAGTCATTTCCCCTAGAGAGGCCACACCTCAAACTTCGCCAACTTAAGTACCAACTTACCTCACATTCCATCTTCTCAGTGAAACCTACATATGGTCTTTCCATCCTGTGAGCTCCTACAGCCACTTATTAGTTGTTTCCTTTCCTCAAGCTGCCTGGCATTATTAGTTAGCTTTTTGGATGCATTGTCTTTTCGGCTTTGCTAGACTATAAGCAGCTTGAGATCATGGATTTGTCGGAAACAGCTTTGTTTTTCCACAGTGCCTAGCCTGGATACTCTACTTGGAGTGATTCAATACATATTGACTGATTGACTATACAATGGTTCATTCATTTGTTTAGTAAATATACTGAATACCTGCTCTGTTACCGGGTACTGTACTGTTCTAGGAACTGGAGATATAGTCCTTAATGTCATGGAACTTACATCTCAATGGGGAAGGTAGTTTTAATACTTGATGAAAAATACTTAATACTTTAAGAAAAATGAAACAAAGAGAATTTAGTATGATAGTTGGTTATAGGAAGTGGGATGCTTTCTTAGACAAATGATCAGGAATACTTTCCCTGAGAAGGAAACATTTGAGCAGAGACCTGAATGAAGGAGCAAGCAATGCAAAGACCTGAAAGGAATGTGTTTAAGCAGAAATGTACACCCCATCAGGCTTTCTCTACTAATTGTGAATCAAGCCTGCATGGAGTGATTGTTCTTTTGTGAATGTGTGACTTTACTTTCATAGGATGTGTATATTCACTCATTTTTTTCATCAACAAATATGGAGCTATGACTATATGTTAGTCACTAGGTCTATAATAGAATGCAAAAACAGACAGCATTTGTTTCCTCATGGAGCTTTCGCAAGACTGATTTTCCCTTCTTTAGTTCTGAACATGCAAACTGAGTATATCTCTATTGATTGCAGTGGTGTCTCACAGCCTGGTCTAGCCTAAAACTAAATTGGTGCAACCATTACAGAGAAAAATATGGCACTACTCAGATAAATGTATTATTATACATATTCTATTTACCATCAATCATTCTCCTGGATAATATCTCAAAGTAATCATCACACAGATCCAGATGGGGACATTGTTGCAGTGTTATTTGTGATGGTAGTGAGCAAGATGCAACCTGAGTATCCATTACTCAAAATCGTGGTACTCTATACACACTGACCATGGAATATTATGCAGTAGTTAAAAACAGATAAGACAAAATTTACTGTATTCTTAGAAAACCATTCTAACATATGTATTCTAAGACTTATGTGATAATTCCATGGTTTTCAGAACTCAGGATCATCCTTATTTTGCTCTGCCACCCTGAAAATGTACCTTTTATCTTGTGGGGTAGGATACCTACCCCATCCTACCCCACTCCTACCACTGGCCTAAATTCCAGCCAGAACAAAAGGGAGGAGATAAAGAGAGGACACTTTTATGTTCTTTTAAAGGAGTTGAACATGTCACTTCCACTTACATCCTATTGGCCAGAAGTAGACTTCATGGTAACATTTATCTTCAAAGGAATCTAGGAAATATAATCTTTAGCAGAGTATTCAATATCCAGCTGTTGGGCAAATGGAAATTTTCAACCAGAATTTCTCACCTGGCCCTGATGGTGATATGCATATGAGGGTGTGCTAGCATATCAATGGGATATTTACCACAGTAGAGCAGTGAGGTGAACATGTCACTTCCATTTACATCCTATTGGCCAGAACTAGGCTTCATGGTAACATTTATCTACAAAGAAAGCTGGGAAATGTAATCTTTAGCAGAATATTCAATATCTAGCTAAGCTTTTATTATAGAGAAAGTGGAGAATGGTTATTGAGTGAACAATTCCTATTATATGCCCAGCATGAGATATTTTACCCTCTTTTTTTCATACAAAGTCTTTGAAATCTTGTGTGGGTCTCACACAGACAGCCTATCTTAATTTGGATTAGCCACATTTCAAGTACCAAATACTCACATATGTGTCCAGTCCTTATCACATACTATAGCACATTTCTACATAAAACTCATCCATTTACTCCTAGGTTCATAATCCACTCCCCAAACTGTAATTTTTCTGGCAGATTCAGTTGCCTACTAGGCTCTCCAAAATATTCCACTTTATGGTCAGTCATTGGGCATTCATTTAGCCACAACAGTTACATTAGCACTTTCCTGCACCAAAGGCAAACTTCTAACCAAGAAACATCTCCATTTGTATTCTTCAAAGTGAAAACAAAAACAAAAACAAAGACAAATAGAAAACTACACCACCACCCTAAAAGAAAACAAAACAAAGAAAAGACCTTAGGAACATTTATCATTTTACACATAATTTGTGACTTATAATTTGATTATTGCAACAATACTTCATAAGCAATTTTTGTAGATTTATTACTTCACATATGTTCGCTTATCCAATAAAATGTGCTTTGCAAAAAAAAAAAACTAAGGGCATAGAGTTTGTGCAATTTAGCTTTTATGGTTGTCATTGTTTTTGATCAATTAATCATAGGGAGAGGATCTGACAATATGGAGAGTATGTGGAATAGTGATGAGCTGAGGAGTCAAGAAAGTTGCAAGCCAACTGAGACTAGTTTGATAAAATCAATCATTTTGAAGAACATTATTTTTTAATTATTTCAAGTTCCTTGATAGGGTAAACTTAAAACCTATGGAGAACATGGGGATCTTTCATGCTGTGATTCTTGCTGAAAATTTCAAATTTAACTATAAAGAATTATGAGTTAGAGTAAAATTGACACAAATAGAAGCAGCCACACATCTCAGAGTTTTTACAAGAGTGGAAGGATGGAAAGGAAAGATACCTTATCAATTCTAGTGGTGTCTTCGCCCTCGAGTGCTGCATGTTTCTGCTGATGCTACTGATGTATAATCAGTATTCACAATGGGCTGCCACGAGATAGCCACAAACTTTTGTTTTTCTGGTTTCCTTTGTGACTACTTTTAAGATAACTGACTAGGAGGAAACGTATAGTGTGTGAGCCAGAAACAATTTATATTTTTACATAGTTAACTGGCCTGTTTGGTTACTGAATCCAAAAAAAAAAAAACTTATCTACAATACAACTTTGTTCAGTTAATTGATCATACAACTTCTAAACTCTATAAGGGCAGGGTTGTACTGCCAAAGTTAATATATAAGACTTTTTACATTCCAGTCTGTGCCCTTCATTATATATTGTTCATTCAACACAGTTGTGACCCTAAAGTTTAGTACTCTATTTACGTACCATGTAAAGTATGCCATAAACCATGCAGGATGATAGACAAAAATTGTATGGTATTTTCCATTAAAATGTAATTATTAAATGCCATTTTATATCATTAAAATTTTTTTAATATGATTCATTTTTAGTCAAGGAACTATTACACTTTGATATTTCATTATTCAATTTGACTTTAGGTATGATTTAAATATTTCTAAATTAAATATATTACCTAATAAAAAAATAGTAAACCCAAGTTTGCTGAAATTATCATCATACTTGAAATAAAAACTACTTGATTTCTACTATATTTATATTTTGTTTGTATTGAAATTAAGAATTTATGCATTTTCTGAAAAACCAGTATTTACTTTTCATAAATGGCAAATTACAACCACCATATGCTCTTTAAGGCTATTAATAATATGTTTACTAAGCATTCATTGAGTCACTTTATTTTCTGTATTGAAGTAAAGTTGATATACAATATTATATTGATTTCAAGTATACAACATAGTGATCCAATAGCTAACAACATTATTAAATCTTCACCCCAACTAATGTAGTTACTGTCAACATGGAAAGATGTTACACAATTGTTAACTACATTCTCTATGCTGTAATTTCATCCCTGTACTGATTTATATTATGACTGAGATTTTGTGCTTCTCTATCCACTTCACCTATTTCACCCAGTCACCCCAACCCTTCTGTCATGGTAACCACCACTCACTTTTCAGTGTCTATGAGTTTACTGCTGTATTATTCATTTTGTTTTATTTTACTTTTAGATTTCACAAATAAGTGAAATCATATGGTATTGGTCCTCCTCTGACTGGCTTCTTTCATTTAACATGATACTCTCTATGTCCATTCATGTTGTCGTAAATGGCAGGATTTCTTTCATTTTTATGGCTGAATAATATTTCATTGTGTATATATACCACCTCTTCTTTATCCATTAATCTATTGATGGACACTTTGGTTGCTTCCATATCTTGGCTATTGCAAATAATGTGGCAATAAACATAGTGGTGCATATATCTTTTTGAATCAGAGATTTTTTTCTTCAAGTAAACTGCTAGAAGTGTAGTTACCGGGTCATATGGTATTTCTACTTTTAGATTTTTGAGGAACCTCCATACTTCTTTCTATAGTGGGGGCACCAATTGACATTCCCACCAATGGTGTAGGAGGGTTCCCTTTTCTCAACATCCTCTTCAACACTTGTTATTTCTTGTCTTTTGAATAATGGCCATTCTAACTGGTGTGGGGTGATATCTCATTGTGGTTTTGATTTGCATTTCCCTGATGCTTAGTAATGTGGAGCATCTTTTCATGTGCCTGGTGGCCATCTGTATGAGTCACTTTTATATAGGCACATCATACCAGACATTCAATGCTAACAGGGCCCTTATAATCTATCTGTGGAGGATCATATGCAATTAAGATGATCTCCAGGTTATGAACAAATAGCACAAAGTATGCATAAGTTCCAGGAAATACAAAGCAAAGGAAATTCTTGGTCATTGACTTTCATAGAGAAAGTCTTCTGGAAAAATGGTTTGAGGTAATAATGTGCATGGATTGGCTAATATGAAAAATGCTATAATTTGGACCTGGAGCTACAAAAAGGTCCAGTGGAAATTATATATGTCTATGCTCATCATATGGATGAATTTGTATTTTTGGCTTTTTCTTTTTTCTGTATGTATAGACATATGCCTGATTAAATATACATACTAAAAGATCCTTTAGTTTAGAAAGTTATAGGTGAGGTTATTTCATTTTTTCCAATCTTGTCTATCCTATCATTACATTTTTTTCCATCAGAAGTCAAGAACATAGCATTCTTTCTGAAAATTATTTTTATTATTTCCAAGCATTATAATTCTGCAAAATGTTCATGATGATGGTTACATCAGTTTCATCAATTTTGGGAAGGAAATGAGCAGTTTTGCCAGCTTTTATTGTAACAACTTGAATGTGAAATATGTTTCCATAAATAATGGTTTTGTTTACACTGTGGATTTTGACTTTCAGGTAAAACTATGGGTTTGCTGACATTATTGAGAATCTTCAATATTGTTCATGGACTCCTAAGAAATAATGTTTGCAATTGTACAAGGATTTAATTGAAAGTAACATAATAATTAAAATAGGTTTTAAATTATATGCATTTGTTCACATATATTCTATTGGAGCATTATCATAGCATGCCCCCCACTTTTCTGCTATAGTTATGTCAAAGGCCATCTCGCCAGTGATTATAATTTATCTTTATCAGTTCTTTTGGTGCACAATTGTGTAATTTTTTTGAATCAAAATGTATTCATACCCAGAAAAATAAATACAATAGGTTCTTTATCAACCTAACTGGAACACTGAAATTCTGTACTGTGCCATGACCAAATACAAATGGTTATTTGAAAAAAAAATTAAAAAAACAGCAGAATGATTGAATTCGGATTTTAGGCCTTATAATTAATTATCATATTAAGTTGATAGAACATCAGTTTTATTTACTAACAGGTTTGCACCCTAGAACATGATTAAAAATTTCCTTGTGTGATTTCATTTTATAAAATTTTGCAGGTCTCATTTATGATAAACAGGGAAACATTAGTAAAATTAGTAGGCACTGTACTTTGATATGTTTTCCAGTTACAAAGAAAGCATTAGTTATATTTATAACTTGTTATTAAAATGATCTAGAAAGAACATGTATGAATCTATTTTCAAGACATTCTGGCAGAGTTAAAGGTCCTCTAAATAGCAGAATCATCTTATTAGACGTGTGCAATCTTGAAACTAATTATATTCATTTTAATGATGGAGATAAAAGTATTATTATTATGCTGCTGCTTGATGTATAGGTAATCAGATTTTTAACAGACGGCTGCTCTACTTTCATCTTTTATGATTGTGGAAACATGTATGATTGTAGGAACTTCACCTCTCACATTTATAAAAATGGAAAATAAAATGACTGCCATTACCAACCATTTATTCCACACATACTTGCTGAGTACCTAGTCCTCACAAGAAGCTCTATTTGTGACACAGAGATGATGAAACATGACCCTTACAGACAAAGAGGTCATGGTCTGGTATGGTAGGAAGATATATGCACTAAGAATTGCATTGTAGTATTATATGTATAATAATACAACTGTGTATCTTACAAAGACCTTGGCAATATAGCATATATTGCTATTATTTTGATTTAAATGTCTTAATGATAAACTAGTTTTCAAAGTATCATACTGTCAAATAGAATGAGATTATTTTATTCACATTGCAGCATTTTCTGGGTATGTTTTAAATGAACTGAGTGCCTACTATGTGCAAAGAAATTGGACTATTAATTTGCTTTTACCTAAAAAATGTGACTTTCTGAGGAAGCAAAAAAAAAAAGCCAGATAATCTTATGATATTCCTGCATTTTCTTTATCCTTCTATAATGATCAAATCTGTTTTCTTTCCTTGCTACACATTCTCTATCTTGTGTATTTTTACTCCTAATGTTGAGAGGGTTTTTAAAATCCTATTGATTTAAGTAACATAACAATTGCAAATTGAGTGAAGAGAGTACATTGTATATAACCTTGGCTAGATACTATTTATAAATAATAATCACAGGAATAACAGCATTATTTATAATAAGATCTCTGAGCAATTTCTGAACAAGTCACCTCCTGTGGCAACTGATTATGACATTAAAAAGACAAATATAAAACTATTTCCTAAGAGTCATTCAAGAAATCAGTAAGGCAGGCACCACTGTCTTTACAAATACATTGAGTATGACTGGTTTGCCCTAAATATCTATCTTCTCAGCCACTATACTTCACTGAGTGAAACCCCACCAAGAGCCATTAATTGATTAAGCAACATAAGATCTTAGCTAAAGAACTGCCACTTGTGAGGTAGCTTTAAAGCTCCTGTTATGGATTATTTTTTATCAGAGTAGGTAGTTGATATCTGAAACGGGTATATTTCAAGGAAAAAAATTAAAATGCAGCAGTACAAGGAAAAGAAGCCATTGGGGCAACTATGATAGAGAATCTGTTTCTTTTCCAAAAACCCCTGGTTTCCTGATTTGAACACTACCACAAGGGAATAATGTCCTTAGATAATCTTGGATTATTGGAGGACCACTGTAGTTCTCCAATTTTTCTAAACAAAAGAACACTTATCACTTAAATAAGTTATTCTCCTAGAAGACAGAAGTGGATGCAGTGTTTCCTTCATATCAGGAAACCCAACCAGCAACTTAAACAAATGTCAAGTGTTGAGCTAAGGAAAGTCTTTTTTACATGGGGAATTTTTGTGTCACATTAATATATGCCAGTGTCCATAAGTACTTAGCAAATGTACTACTAGGACTCCATCCATTTCTGAGGCTAACAACTATCATTAACTATGACATTTGTTTCCTCAGAGTCAAAATGAAGCCTTAGAATTCTTTTTAGCCCAACATTTCAAGGAGCACTACCAAATGCTTAGAGACGGTCCTTGAGAGAAAACTTATTTTGCACTCTGGGAGTATGATAACTCAAGGAAAAATAAGTGGAAGGTGAATGCAAAATTTATTCACACTATATAAAGATATGCAAAGCCAATGTAACTTCTTTATTTCTATACAAATTAACAATCTGGGCTTTCTGGAGGGTCCCATCCATTGGATAGCAGGGTCACAGATGGATAGAAAGACAAGAACTACTAAATCATTTTCAAGCCTCATATACTAAAGCTGAGACTGATTCAATAATTTAAGTGTTTTATTTATATGACTCAGTTTGTGCTTCATGGGATAGATAAGTTCTTAGTCTTTTAGCTTCTTCCACCTCTTTTAGGCTCCTCAACCCTGCTGCTTTAAGATGGAATCTGGATATTTTAAGAAGGGGTATGCTTATGCAACTCCACTGTAGTAAAGACTGACCTTGGGATTCTTGCTGGTCCTTGCTGAAGAGTGAATGGACTAGTCTGTTCTCTGGACTGGTGACCGCCAAGATAAGATGAATCTCATTTGGTCTTCTGGGTTAATGTGCTAAAAGCTATCTCTACAGGCTCATGTTTCAGCCATTTATTCAGTCTCAGTGTCCTCAATCAAAACAGCCTCCTTTTCCTGGCTGCAGGCCTTGAGTTACCCACCTGCACTTTCAGCATTTTCAAGGCACTTTCCTGGGATATAGTACAACTTCTGAATCCTTTGTGCACATGTAATTTGGAGATACAGGAACACTGCCTCGGGCTCACCTGTATATTGGTACACATCCGTGATGTTGTGCCATGTATCTCTCACCATGTTGGAAATGGCTGCGTGTGTTGCTTTGAGAGACTTGCAGCCTACCCCTTGTATTAGTCAGCTTGGGCTGCCATAACAAAATGCCACAAACTGGATGGGTTATACAACATAAATTAATATTCTTACAGCTCTGGAGGCTGGGGAATCTGAAACCAAGGTGCTAGTATGACCCCATTTAACCTTAAACCTCCTAAAGACTCTACCTCCAGATGCAGTCATATTGAGTGTTAGGGCTTCAACAGGTAAATCTGGGGGATGTGGGCATGATTCAATCCTTAGCACCACTATACTTAAGAAAATGGGGCACTAGGCCTGATACATTCAATCTCCTGCATACATGATTAGATAGCTCTAAAGATCCCCTGCCCTGCCACCAAATATATAACTTGAAGTTTAGAATCAGCGGAAAGGGAGTTGGGGATATGGACAAGTCAACCGACAGTGACTATTCAAATGACTATCTGGCTCTCTACAGAATCCCTTAGGATGTGAGAATAGAAATTCCACTTTATGTCTATCAAGTACTTCTCTCTAGTATGCCTCGGCCAAAGGAAACAAGTTTCAAGATTTCTACTTACTCAATATCATATATTGCTTCTTCTTAACCTAAACTCATGACTACAACTTGATGGCAAGTTGTGAAAGAGAGATTGGCCTACCAATAAATAAACCTAACTTAGGAGGTATTTCAAAAATATTTTATCTAACAGAAATATTGTTCCTTAATTATACTTAAATATTCTTCCTTAATTAATTATAAAAAATTCTGGAAAAGCAGGATTTATTATTGTTGTTGTTTTCCTATACAAAAACTTAACAGTAAAGAGAATTATGGCTGCCTATGAGATAATCTAGTACATTGGAACCAAATCAAATTTATGAAGATGATCTACTCTGACAAAATTTTGTTATTCATTAATTACTGTGAAACAATGAAAATTAATATTACATCTCAATAGAAAGTAAAAAAATACTATTTCCCAAATATGGTTTTTAAAATATATATCTGTGTTATACATTATATTAAAGCCTGTGCCTAGCAAGCACTTCCAACTTGTACATGAGACTTAATAATTATAGATAACATTTTTTGACTGTTTACTGTGGGCCAGGTACAAAATTAAAGGAGTCATATGCGTTACATTATTAATACTCAAAATAATAAACCATGAAGAAGGAACAATTATTATGCTCATTTAATAGGTATGGATGAGGTTTAGAAAGTTTCCAAGGTCACACTATTCAGTGGAAGTTCCAAGGTGTAACATATGTTTCTGAGACTCAGAGGTAGTCTTTTTTTTCCAGTTTTATAGGGATGTAATTAACATATCACATTGTATTATTTGAAGGTATACAACATAATGATTTGATATATGCATACTGAAAAGTAATTACTATAATAGTAAGTTTAGTTAACATCTATTACCTCACTTAGTTAAAAATTTTTTCTTATGATGAAAACTTTTAAGATCTGCTGTTCTAGTAACTTTCAAATATAAAATGAAGTATTGTGAACTATAATTGCCATGCTGTACATTACATTCCCAGAACTTAATTATCTTATACTTGGAAGTTTTTGCCTTTTGACCATATTCATCCATTTCCCCTACCCGCGCCCTTGACTCTGGCAACTGTCAGTCTGTTCTCTGTTTCTATGAGTTTGGCTCTTTCAGATTTCACATGTAAGTGGAATCATACAGCATTCGTCCTTCTTTCTATGACTTATTTCACTTAGCATAATGCCCTCAAGGTCCATCCATATTGTCGCAAATGGCAGGATTTCTATCTTCTTTATGGCTGAATAATATGAATTCATGAGTGAATAATGTCTTAGCTACTGTAAATAATGTTGTAATGAATACAAGGAGGCAGATATCTCCCTGAGATAGTAGTTTCATTTCCTTTGGATAGAGACCCAGAAGTGGGATTACTGGATCACATGGCAGTTCTATTTTTAGTTTCTTGAGAAACCTTCATACTGTTTTCCATAGTGGGTGCACCAATTTACACTCCCACCAACAGTGCATAAGTATTTCCTTTTCTCCACATCTTACCAATACTTGTTATTTCTTGTCTTTTGGATAGTGGACATTCTAATGGGTGTGAAGTGGTGTCTCACTGTGGTTTTAATTTGCATTTCCCTGATGATTAGTGATGTGAAGCACCTTTTTAGGTACCTATTGGTCATTTGTATGTGTCCTTTGGAAAAATGTCTGTTGATTGTTTGGGGTTTTTTGTAGTTGAGTTGTATGAGTTCTTTATATATTTTGAAGATTAACCTCTTATCAGATAAATGACTTACAAATATTTTCTCCTGTTATATAGGTTGCCTTTTTATTTTGTTGATGGTTTCCTTCGCTGTGCAGAAGATTTTAAGCAAAAATTTTGATCTATAGTCAAAACAAGACATTCCGGAAGGAAACACTGATCCAGCAAAGTACACCAAATGTGAAATTTTATATTTACAGATTCATATTTTGGGCTTAAACTGAGCAGGGGTTTTTCCTTCTGTCAAATATAAATATCCATGAACAATTAATAAGTTAAACCTTATCAGTTATTTGTATGTTAGTATAATTGGATTAGTTTCCTTCTTGAACATAATTTTCTTGATTCAAATAAAGGATAAAGAGAGCATGAGGTCATAGAATTACAAGAAGCATTTAATCACAAGCAGGTATCATCAAATGGTGAGAAGCCCACAGACAATTTTTAAAAATTTGAATGAGGCTTCTAAGACAAGGGCTAGCACTAACTTCAATAAACCAAAATCTAGAGGAGTGACTAGATGTTTAACTGTTCTCTCAGCTTCTTAGCACCATAAAATAAAGCTGTAGTTTTCATTTTATCATGGTGGTTTATTTTGGGGCCTTGGGTGGGGGGCAATTCAGTAGCACTCTGAACTTAGATCGCTTTTATTCTTTTTCCCAATATTTTACATTCTTTCCTAATCGTTCTTCTTCCCTACTTGTCCTCCATCATATTAGCAGGTCTAGTGGGTATAATAAATTACCTCCCTGTGAATCATCAAGTTTACTGCTTAGGTCCTGATCCCTGTCATGCTTCCACTGATTGTGGCATTGCCTCCTGTGTCCCAGGCAAGCCTGTAAAGCTGGTCTGACAAGTGTCTCAGCAAAGGTTGTTTTAATTTAGAACAAGTTTAATTAAGACTCTCAGTAGAGGAGCCCCACAGGCTTGCCTAGAAACTTAGTAATGTGCAATGCAATTATTGGAATAGCATGGGAATTGGAAGCAAGCAAATGGACAAATGTGTCTGTCAGGAATTATAACACACCATGTAACTAGTGACTACATGACAAGATTGAGTGAGAATATTAGTAAGGAAGAGTTACTACTTAACCTAAAGACTCTTGAAAACTAAAGGGAGGAAGTAAGAAATGACATATAAAAGGACATGTTTAGGGGAATTAATCCCAACACTTCTTTGGAAAAAGTTATAAAATTATATGAAACAATTGTCCAATATGTTAAGACGAGGCTTTGATACTATAGCAAATACATTTATTTGGGGATAAAGACACCCATAACAAGGTATACCTCTTTGATTCTCACAGCCAGGAATGATGTACTTTACCAAAGTCATGAATGGGAGAAAACTCTACTCCAATTATTAATACACGTGTGTGAGGAGGAAGAAACTACTCTCTGATCTTCACATGAAATGCTTCCTTATGCAAATTTGACAACTTAGTCTCAGTTTTAGAGAATGTAGGAACAGACTATTGGATTGGAAGTACCACATTTGAGTACTAAAGGCTTCAGTGTTTGCTTCCTAATGTATGGTAGTATATTTTTGCACCTGCTAAAATGGAACGTATAAAACAATGCACTCATTCCCCAAATAAAACATAAAAACACATTAACTAGCTGATCTAAACCAATTTGCATCTATTTATTTTTCAAACCAGTGCCCATGAACCTGTTTATCCTTATTTTCCTCCCTTTCTGTCAGAGAATTTTCCCACTCTCCAAACATTCCCTTCCCTGAAGCAAAGCATTTGTATTAGCTACTTTCAGTATTTCTACAAAATCAGAAGTAGCATTTCCAGTCCACCTTTGTAGTTGTTTGACCTTGCTGCTTTTCTGAACATAAAAGTCTTATTCTCTGTAGAACTGCTGGCAGTATGAGAAACTATCAGTCAATTTTACAGATGCTACAAACACTTCAATTCACTACAAAGTTAAGAGTATCACAGTAAATCTCACATTATGGGTTCTATTTTCAAATAATTGACTTAGGAGCAAGCATTATTTAGGCCCATCTCTTGCAAGCAGTTTGGAATCATGGGTGAAAAGAACCCAGAATATCAATCTGGGACATTAGTAATATCATAACAAGTGTCAGGGCCTGAATTTTCACGATACAGCTTAGGAAGTATAAAATATTGTCCATTCAGTGCAGAGCTGAAGTGTGTTCTAGGGGAGACATGGGCATATTAGGGGGAGGATTGTTCTTCCTATCAGTGATATTCACCCCCATTGTCCATATCAGAAAAGACATTTAAAATATTTAAATGTGTAATCCAAATCTCAAAAGTTTTTAAGAATATGAATTATTTTTTGCTTTTTCAAAACATTTTAGAAAATACTGAGTTTGCTAGTTTATTTTTAAAAGTAAAAGACAACTAGTATGGATGGCTTCCTATTAAGTCCATGCATAAAATAACCATCATCAGTCTATTCCTACAATATCCCAGGGTACTTTTACTAATTGCATCCCTTAACTTCAAAAGCAAATTGCATGTCATAATATTTCTGTTCTTAAGTCTGAGTGTAAATTCAGTATAAAGGAGAGAACTTTCATGCTTCTATGACAGAACATATGAAATACGCTTAGTTATGTATGTATCACCCTCTACATATCTATGAAGACTCAGAAATGCAGTATATACATGGACAGTTGTAAACACACACACACACCTGAACCAAGATTCAAATATGTGCTTGTGCATTCCCCAAGAAAAAGATTTCATGTCATTCTGCAGTTATCAGACCACCATATCACATTACTTCTGACATTACTCTCTATTGTTTGACTCTCTTATCCATTGTCATACCTCCATTTTATTATCTGTACTTGAAGTATCTTTCATATCACTTCAAACCTCTTTTTGAACTAGCAAGTATATTTATTTTTAATGCACAATTCATATAATTTGTCCTCTGAAGAACTTAACTCCAGTCCACATTAACAGTATTAGTCCACTGCACACCATGACCTATTTTATTGGAGAGAGGGGCAAAGAGTACTTCTCTCTATTTTATCAGTTATCACATTGTTTTGTTATTATTTATTCTTGTATCTGTTACCTCAACTAGAATGTGAACATCGTGAGTGTAGAGATAATGTTATTCATATTATATTCTCAGTACCTATTAAAGACCTTGCATCTGTGCCTCATAAAAGGTCAAAGAATTAATGAATGTGGAATTGAAGGCTACTTTGCTCCAGTGAGTAAAATTAATAGTCCCTTAAGCAAACTGTGGTTGACAAGGGAAAATACATTGAACGAAAAAAAGCCATGTCTATTTCAAAGGTATATATAAGTAACTTTGGCATTTCCTCTACTTTAAATGCTATTTGTGACCATGTAGGTATTAATGCAAGATATAATAAGCAGAGAAATAAATATGCAATATTATTACTTAGTGTGAATTATTCAAAATCACTGTGTATCAGATATGTGTAAGCATACATTTCTTGGTTACTGTCTTTAGAAATATCTGGTACATGAATAGTTAGTGATTTTGAATAATTCAGATTAAGTAATAATATTGTGTATTTATTTTTGTCAGGTGCAACTTTCTTTTAAAAGGTATTATTTATATGCATATTGTGTACCAGTCAGCACCACTTAAGCATCTTTAATGTATATTGTAATAGACCGGCTAATTTTCTCATTAAGTCAAGTTTGAAATTAGGTTAAGACCCATACAGGTTACAATGAAGATAGATAGAATGTACCCTGAACAGGAACACTGAAAGAGATTTAAACATAGGACTTTTTAAAAAGTAGCAATGATAAGTAATAAGCAGGGTCCTAAAAAAAAGAAGGGTCTTCTTCAAAACTTTTGGGAGAGAGTTGACATAGGACAAGATTTCTAAATGAAAATATATTGTCTGATGAGCTGATGAGGCAGACAAAAGGATATCAGTGTGTTGTTAGGTTCTCCTTCAGCAGCCTGTAAAGGCTATCAAGTGATTCCAAAACACAAAAAAAGTCCTCTGCTTTGGGAACAGTGGCTATATTTCTATTTTCAAAAGTAAGTAGAGAAAAAAAGATGATATGGATGGCCGATATTTAAGAAAAGAATGCTTGATCCCAATCTGGAACACAGGAGAAATTGTCCAAAACCCATTTATCCTTTGTAAAGATTACCCCCCAATGCTGCCACTGTCATGATCTGCTTGAATAATCTGCCTAAGGGCTGCTTCAGTGTTTTCATCCGTCCTTTGGAGGTTATTATGCTCAGTGAAATAAACCAGGCCGAAAAAGACAAGTACCAAATGATCTCACTCATATGTGGAGTATAAGAACAAAGAAAAAAACTGAAGGAACAAAACAGCAGCAGACTCACAGAACCCACGAATGGACTAACAGTTACCAAAGGGAAAGGGACTGGGGAGATGGGTGGGAAGGGAGGGATAAGAGGGTAAAAGGGGCATTACGATTGGCAGACATAGGGTGGTGGGGCACGGGGGGGACTGTACAGCTCAGAGAAGACAAGTAGTGATTCTCATCTCACTACACTGATGGACAGTGACTGTAATAGGGTCGGTGGGGGGGACCTGATGAAGCGGGTAGTTTAATCATCACAATATTGCCCATGTAATTGTAGGTTAATGATACTAAAATAAAATAAATTGTTAAAAAAAAAAAAAAAAGAAAGAAAACCAATTAGGAAGGCATTTTTTGTCTGATAGCTTGTCCTTTCAGTCATGACAGTGTTGTTTCTTCCTTCTTGTTCTACCTTAAAAATAAAAATATATAAATAACTGAAAAATCTTTCCATATAACAACTTCTCACTCCCTATTGCACACCAAGGCTCTTGTTAATGAAAACTGATTTTTGTGTAGGTTACGTAGGAAAGTCATGTACTTCCCAGCATACAGTAAGTAATTTCTGTGTATAGGCTTACAGAGAGATTCATATCTAGGTGCATTCATAGAATTACATGGAAATGCTAATGGAGACTCATGCTTGAAATACTAGCAGGTGAACTTCACTCAAACTGAATGTGGTTCACTAACCCCTTCCTGTATCATCATGTGCTCCCCAAAACACACCTTAACTATATTCCTGGGCAGAGAGAGCCAAAAGATTCATTGTTTTCAGGTCTGCAATATCAAAAAACTCCATTTCAACAAGCCAAATATGTGAAGAGAATAATAATAAATAATGTCTGGCTGTTTTGACATCTCTGACATCATGTTGTTCTCTTTGTTTTGACATAAAAAAGCAGATGATATTTGTAGTGTTCATTATCCCAATTAGCAGTAGATAGTCTTGGTAACAAGAGTATTTCTTGTTTTACACATGATACAAAGCATGTTAGACCCAGTGTTCTAAGGCAGGGCCCATATGTGGCATCTTGTATTAAAATCTCTTTTCATTGATGTTATCCACCAGCAAGGGCCAGTGTGTTAATTAATGTATTAATCATCCCATGGGATGATTATGTGCTTGTTTCCTATGATGGTGAAAAATCTGATGTACTATGACATGTTAGTATATATAAAATACTAACATGTTAAAATATTACTATATATTCTAATGTATTTTAATTATATATTTAATATGTTTTAATTGTGTGTTTGCTAGAATGTAAACACACTAGGGAGGGGATTTCTCTTTCTATTAATTCCTACAACCCCCATGTCTGCAAGAGTGTTTGGCATATAGTGGTTATTAATAATAAATACTTTCGAATAATTAAATACATAAATAAATGTAAATATCATAGCTTTAAATCAGTACCATTCACCTTGTAGGACCTATCTTTTTTCATCCTAGCACTCACAGCAACTTCTAATAGCAGACACAGAGGTAGGAATGTTCTTCTATCCTGTACTGCTATTTTACTATCCCTCCAACACATTTTCTGTAATCTTTAACTGTGTGCTTTTGTATGTTCCACTCCCCACTTGGATTTCCTTCACTCTTCATTTTACCAATTTATGTACCTCTTCCCTTAAAAAATCTCACTCAAGACTCTAATGATCTAGTCATTCCAACATTTTCCCTGTGTATCCCCTCTGTCTACTCTTTCACTGTATTTTTTGAGATTAAAAAAGGTAGGTGGCTTGGTAAGTGTTCAGTCATAATCCATTAGTCTAAATCATATATTAACAATGAAATATTAAGGCCCTTAAGAGGAAGAATCAGTCTTCTTCACTTAACTCCACTTTAGCTTTATACCTGCTGGCATTTGCCCATCTGAATTCCCACCCCTAGGATGTTTTCTTCTCTCTTCTTCCCTAGGATCCATCCTATATTACTGTTCTACTTTTTTTTCTAGTTTATTTTTTTCATTCCCTTAACTCACTTCCTACCCTGCCTTCTCAAAACATGACATGTTTTGAAACATGCCAAAGTGTTTTAAAAATATATTTCAAAAATAAAATTCATTTAATTCTTTTCCATTAAAGATGTAATGCCAGTTCATTATATAAATTTGGAAAACACATAAAATATAAATATTACTACTTATTTTACTACTGCCAATATCATGGATTATTTCTTCCATATTTTTAATACGATGTCAAGAGAAACAAAAACAGGTCAAGTCATGATTTGCCTATATGAATCTTGCCTAAGAATGTAAAGGTTTTTCAAATAAAAATTACCATTAGTGCTTCCTAACCTCTAAAGTATGCATGTCCAAAGCCATTCTATTTATCTTAAAACACAAACTTGAATGCTGTATTTTTTCATGATAAATAAATTCTATACATTATTTAATCACAATTAATGTATTATATTTGTACAGCAGTGGAAGATGAAGGGGAAGGAAAGGCTGATTTGTTGATAATGAATTATTCCTTGTATTTTCTAAACCAATTTGCATTTTATGCTAACATCATGCTGCAGTATTCTCTTTAGAATTAATGGATCTCTTTTAACAAAGTAAATAGCAAAATTGTCTTATTGTTCTACACACATAAACTTTTTCTGTGTGAGGCAGTCTTCTGATATATAGATAAATTTTATCAAGGTACATATAGAGTGAATTCAATAACAGCTATATAGGGTGTTTAGGATATGGTTATTCACTGGGATATGACAAAGAAAGTCATTGTAATGCAAGTTCAAGATTTTATATTTCACTGGTACAGCTGACCAGAAGACTGTTAAAAGCAGAGTATGTCTCTTGTCAGTGGTGAGGTGATTCATTAAAGAAAAATGTATTCCTCAACTCAGTGTAATGTCATCGTCTGGAGGTGTGTCTTTTATTTGACCCCATTATCAAAATTCTTCTTCCATCAGAAGAAAATATGGTTTGGAACACAAGTATGGACTCTTCATTTCAGCCACCAGTTATCATGCCTCTTTGTCTCTTGACCTTTGTCCTGTTTCTCAGCTTCTATGTTTGCCTCAATAGATTGTTGAGCTTCATGCTTCCTTGCTTATATCCTTTTACAGACTTTCCTTTTCCTGGACAAAGCAATAATAAAAATAGTTCTGGGATTTTTTGCCACACATTACTTTCAACTTCCACATACATCAGAAAATATCTTTACCTTTGTTATATCCTATGTCTTAGTATTCATCTGAACTTAGATGGCAATTTTGACTATCTACAGAGTATTTAAAGCTTGCATTCTAAGATATTTGGAAAACATATCTTCTGCTGGTTATGGATAAAAGTTGTAGCTACAAGTCCAAAATCATGAGAAGTAGGTTATTTGAAAGCTTATCAAACCAATAGACAGGGGTCAACATGTTTTATAACTTCATTCACCAGAGCTTCAGGGCAGAAGAAAGTTTTAGGAAGGTAATTTTCAAATATTCTTTCTTTCTAAGAGTTTCTTAAAAAAAATTTAATCTTCTGGAGAGAGATTCAAGATGGTGGCATGAGAGGTGAGACAGAGAACCCCTCCCCAAACCAGAGATAGTGTGAAAATATAGTTAATACAACTAACCCTAAAACAGCAACAGGAAAGAAGGCTGCACAAGACTGCATACAGACCTCACGAACAGAGCAGACCTCATGAAACTGGGTAAGGTATGAAAGCCTTGATCCAGTGGGACCCGAGCCCTTCCCCCACCCCAGCTCACTGGTGGAAGGAAGAGAAACAGAGCTGGGAGGTGGTGGAACCCTGGGACTGTTGAACACCCAGCCCTGGAGATCAGTTTTGCAGTCAGAAACCTACATTGTGTGGTGCTCTGGAGGATGGGGAGCTGGGACAGGTGGAGTGCTTGAAAGACATATTCTGGCCATTTGTGGAGGATGGGATCAACACCTGGCCGCTCTGGGACAAGGGAAAGGCAGGCACTTTGAGAGGCTTCCTAGCAGCTAGAGGGCTGCTGAAAGGGCAGGGGTTACACGGCGGTTGCTGCATAGGAGAAGGGATAAGTGGACAAGGTTGTCTGGGTGCGCTCGGCCCAGCAGATTGTGAACATTGAGGAGCTTCAGGCGCTCCATCCGCCTGGATGGCTACTCAGCTCTGAGGCCCCCCACTGTGATACGCAGCCAGCTCAGCCTTCCTCCTGGCTCAGAGGGAGGCCCTGCCTACAACAGCTGGAGATGTAAAGAAAGGAGGCTTACACCTGTGTGCACAGCCCACTGGCTCTGATACGGGAGACAGGCATGGCAGACAGGAATCAAAAAAGCTCTTTCCTTCCCACAGACACCACCACCACTCCCCTACGACTCCCAACCTCACTCTAGGAGCTGAGCAGCACCAGACCATGGAGATTCTGGGCAACAGAGGGCAACACACAGAAATATGAAATGTCAAAAGAACATAGTTCAGAGCAAAATCTCACAAACCCCAGAAAGAGGGCCAAATGAAACTAAACTCACCAATATTCCTGAAAGAGAGTTCAAAATAAAAATCATAAACATGCTTATATAGGTACATAAAAATATTCAAGAACTTAGGAAAGAATTTAAGACAGAAATACAATCATTAAGAAATTCCATATCTGAAATGAAACATACAATGGAGGGATTTAAAAGCAGATTAGATGTAGTACAAGAGATAGTAAATGGAATAGAAATTAGAGAAGAGGAATACAAAGAAGCTGAAGCACAGAGAGAAAAAAGAATCTTTAAGAATGAAAGACTATTGAGAGAACTGTATGACGAACCCAAACAGAACAATATTCGCATAATATGGGTATGAGAAGAAGAGAGAGAAAAAGGGATAGAAAGTGTAATTGAGGAGGGAATTGCTGAAAACTTCCCCAATCTAGGGAAGGAGATAGTCTCTCAATCCATGGAGATGCACAGATATCCAAACACAAGGGACCCAAGGAAGAAAACATCAAGACATATAATAATTAAAATGGCAAAGTTCAAGGATAAAGACACTTTTAAAAGCAGCTAGAGAGAGAAAAAATGTTCACTTACAAAATAAAAACCCATCAGGCTATCATCAGATTTCTCAACAGAAACCTTACAGGCCAGAAGGGAGTGGCATGATATATTTAATGCAATGAAGCTGAGGGGCCTCGAACCAAGAATACTTTACCTGGCAAGGTTATCATATAAATTTGAAGGAGGGATGAAACAATTTTCAGATAAGCAAAAGCTGAGAGAATTTACTTCCCACAAACCACCTGTACAGTGCATTTTAGAGGGACGCCTATAGATGGAAGTATTCTTAAGACTAAATACATGTCACCCACGGGACAGACAAAGAGTACAAAATATGATTCATAACATAGAAAGAATGGAGGAGGAAAGAAAAGGAGGAAAACAAAAGAATCTTTAGGTTGTGTTTGCAATAGCATACGAAGTGATTTAAATTAGACTGTTAGATAGTAAGGGAATTACCCTTGAACATTTGGTAACAACAAATCTAAAGCCTGAAATGGCAATAAGTATATACCTATCAATAATCACCCTAAATGTAAATTTTCTGAATGAACCAATCAAAAGACATAGAGTCACTAAGTGGATAAAAAACACCACCATCTATATGCTGCCTACAAGAGACTCACTTCAAACCCAAAGACATACACAGACTGAAAGTAAAAGGATGGAAAAAAGATATTTCATGCAACTAATAGGGAGAAAAAAGCAGGAGTTGCAGTACGTGTATCAGACAAAATAGACTTCAAAGAAAGAAAGTCAAAAGAGACAAAGAAGGACCTTATATAATTATAAATGGGTCAGTCCAACAAGAGGATATAATTATTATAAATATCTATGCACCAACACAAGATCACCTACATATGTGAAACAAATATGAACAGAATTAAGGTGGGAAATAGAATGCAATGCATTCATTTTGGGAGACTTCAACACACCACTCACTCCAAAGGACAGATCAATGAGACAGAAAATAAAGAGACAGAGGGACTGAACAACATATTAGAACAGATGTACTTAACAGACATCTACAGAACACTCCATCGAAAAGCAACAGGATACACATTCTTCTCAAGTGCACATGGAACATTTTCAAAAATAGATCATATACTAGGCCACAAAAAGAGCCTCAGTAAATTATAAAAGATTTAAATTGTACCAACCAGCTTCTCAGATCACAAAGGTATGAAACTAGAAATAAATTACTCAAAGAAAATGAAAATGCCCACAAACACATAGAGGCTTAATAACATGCTCCTAATTAATCAATGGATCAATGACAAAATAAAAACAGAGATTAAGCAATATATGGAGACAGATGACAACAATAATTCAACAGCGCAAAATCTGTGGGACGCAGTGAAGGCCCTGCTAAGAGGGAACTATATTGCAATACAGGCCTATCTCAGGAAAGAAGAACAATCCCAAATGAACAGTCTAAACTCACAATTAGTGAAACTAGAAAAGGAAGAACAAATGAGGCCCAAAGTCAGTAGAAGGAGGGACATAATAAACATTAAAGCAGAAATAAATAAAATTGAGAAGAACAAAACAACAGAAAGAATCAATGAAAGCAGGAGCTGGTCCTTCAAAAAAATAAACAAAATAGATAAACCCCTAGACAGACATATCAAGAAAAAAAGATTCTACACACATAAACAGAATCAGAAATGAAAGAGGAAAAATCACTACAGACACAACACAAATACAAAGAATTATGAGGGAATAAAAAATTATATGCTAACAACTTGGATAACCTAGAAGAAATGGAAAACTTTCTAGAAAAATACAACTTACCAAGGCTGACCCAGAAAGAAACAAATAATCTGAATAGACCAATTACCAGCAAACAAATTGAATTTTCAATAAAAAAGTACCTAAGAGGGAGGATTAAAGATGGTGGCATGAGAGGTGAGACAGAGGCTTCCTCCTAAAACCACATATAATACAAAAATATAACTAATACACCTACTCTTGAAAGAGCAACAGGAAAGAGGACTGCAAAAAACTGCATACACCTGGAGACAAGAGCAGACCTCATGGAACAGGGTAATGTAATAAAGCTGTGGTCCTGTGGGATTCAAGCCCTTCCCCTACCCCAGCCCACCAATTGGAGGAAGAGGAATGGAGCAGGGAGTGAGTGGAGATCTGGGACTGCTGAATGTCTAAGTCCAGAGATCTGCTCTGGGAGCACAAAACTACATTTCAAGGAGCTTGCATGATACTCTCATAATTAGGGGGTTGGAAAGTGAAGACAGGCAGAATTCCTGGAAAGACTAAGATTCCAGCTGCTTGTGGAAAGCAGGGATCCATATCCAGCTGCTCTGGGACAGAAGAAAGGCGGGCAGTCTGAGAGACTTACTAACAAAGAATCCCTTAACTAGAGGGCTGCTAAAGGGACTAGGACTGCACAGAGCTTACTGCTCAGGAGAAAGGACAGGTAGACAAAATTTTCTGGATGCACTCTGCACAGCAGATTGAGAGCTTTCACGATCTTCATGTGCTCCAGCTCCCTGGCTGCCTACACAGCTCCAAGAACCCCTTCCGTGATAGGCAGCCTACTACGCCTTTCTCCAGGCCAGCCCCACCCAGCTGGCAAACTGGGAAACCCTACCCTGGTGTATGGACAGCCAGAGGGAAGATCTGTCTACAGCAACTACAAACGCAAAGCACAGAGGCTTAACCTGTGTGCTCGGCCCAATGGTTCAGGCAGTGGAGACAGGCATAGCAGCCAGGAACCAGGAAACAGCTCTTTCCTCCCCCCAGGCACCAATACCACTCCCCTGCAATCCTGACATTACTTCAGGGGCTGAGCAGCTCCTGAGAGTAGAGCTCCTGGGCACTATAGGGCGCCATACACAAATATGAAATGCCAAAGGAACCTGGTCCAGAGTAAAATTATTAATACAACTCCTGAGAAAGATTTAAATGATATTGACCTCATGACTCTCCCTGAAAGGGAGTTCAAAATAAAAATTATTAACATGCTCATGAAGGTATGGAAAGATATTCAAGAACTCAGGAATGAATTACGGTCACAGATGCAATCATTGAAGAGCACAATGGACGGAATTAAAAGCAGATTGTATACAGTGGAGGAGACGATAAATAAAATAAAACTAGAGAAGAGAAATACAAAGAAGATGAGGCACAGTGAGAAAAAAGGATCTCTAAGAATGAAAGAATATTGACAGAACTGTGTGACCAATCCAAACGGAACAATATTCGCATTATAGGGGTACCAGAAGAAGAAGAGAGAGAAAAACGGATACAAAGTGTCTTTAAGGAGGTGATTGCTGAAAACTTCCTCAATCTGGGAAAGGAGATAGTCTCCCAGGCCATGGAGATGCACAGATCTCCCAACACAAGGCACCCAAGGAAGACAACAGCAAGACATATAGTAATTAAAATGGCAACGACCAACGATAAGGACAGACTATTAAAGCAGCCAGAGAGAGAAATAAGATCACATACAAAGGAAAACCCATCAGGCTATCATCAGACTTCTGAGCAGAAACCTTACAGGCCAGAAGGGAGTGGTATGATGTATTTAATGCAATGAAGCAGTAGGTCCTTCAACCAAAATTACTTTATCTGACAAGATTTTCATTTATATTTGAAGGAGGGATTAAATAATTTCCAGATAAGCAAAAGCTGAGAGAATTTACCTCCCACAAACAATCTCTACAGTGTATTTTGAAGGGAATGCTATAGATGGAACTGTTCCTATGGGTTAATAGCTGTCACCAGAGGTAAAAAAAAAACATAGGAAAGAAAGTAGAAGAGCTAATTACTAAGAAAATGTAAAATTAAATGAACTATCCCCAACGTCAATCAAGGGATAGATAAATAGTACAGAATATGACACCTAATATATAAAGATTCAAGGAGGAAGAAAAAGGAGGAGGAAAAAAAAAGAACAAATAGATTGTGTTTGTAATAGAATTTTAAGTGAGTTAATTTAGACTCTTAGATAATAAGGAAGTTAACTTTGAACCTTTGGAAATTATGAATCTGAACCCTGCAATAGCAATAAGTACATGCCTATCTATAATCATCCTAAACGTAAATGGACTGAATGCACCAATCAAAAGACATAGAGTCACTGAATTCATAAAAAAACAAAACCCATCTATATGCTGCCTTCAAGAGACTCACTTTAAACCCAACGACATACACAGATTAAAGTGAAGGTATGGAAAAAGAAATTTCATGCAACTAATATGGAGAAAAAAGCAGGAATTGCAGTACTTATATCTGACAAAATAGACTTCAAAACAAAGTCACAAGACACAAAGAAGGTCATTACAAAATGATAAAAGGGTCAATCCAACAAGAAGATATAACCATTATACATATATATGCACCCAACAAAGGAGCACCTACATATGTAAAACAAATACTAAAAGAATGAAAGGGGGAAATAGAATGCAATGCATTCATTCTAGGAGACTTCAACATACCACTCACTCTGAAGGACAGATCAACCAGATGGAAAATAAGTAAGGAGACAGAGGCACTGAACAACACATTAGAACAGATCGACCTAACAGACATCTACAGAACTCTACACCCAAAAGCAGCAGAATACACATTCTTCTCAAGTGCACATGGAACATTTTCAAAAATAGATCATGTTATAGGCCACAAAAAGAGCCTCAGTAAATTCAAAAAGACTGAAATTGTACCAACCAGTTCCTCAGACCACAAAGGTATGAAACTAGAAATGAATTACATGAAGAAAATGAAAAATCCCACAAACACATGGAGGCTTCACAACATGCTCCTAAATAACCAGTGGATCAACGACCAAATAAAAAGAGATCAAGCAATATATGGAGACAAATGACAACAGTAATTCAACACTGCAAAATATGAGGGACGCAGTGAAGGCTGTGCTAAGAGGAAAGTGTATGCAATACAGGCCTACCTCAGGAAAGAAGAACAATCCCATGTGAGCAGTCTAAACTCACAATTAATGAAACCAGCAAAAGAACAAAGGAGGCCCAAAGTCAGTAGAAGGAGAGAGATAATAAAGATTAGAGCATAAATAAATAAAATTGAGAGGAATAAAACAAGAGAAAGAATCAATGAAAGCAGGAGCTGGTTATTGGAGAAAATAAACCAAATAGGTAAACCCCTACACAGACTTATCAAGAAAAAAAGAGGGTCTACTCACATAAACAGAATCAGAAACGGGAAAGGGAAAATCACTACAGATACCACAGAAATACAAATAATTATTAGAGAATACTATGAAAAATTATATACTAACAAACTGGATAACCTAGAAGAAATGGACAACTTTCTAGAGAAATACAACCTTCCAAGGCTGACCCAGAAAGAACAAAAAATATCAACAGACCAATTACCAGCAACAAAATTGAACTGGTAATCAAAAACCTACCTAAGAACAAAACACCTGTACCAGGTGGCTTCATTGCTGAATTCTATCAAACATTTAGTGAAGACTTAATACCCATCCTCCTTAAAGTTTTCCAAGGAGTAGAAGAAGAGGGAATGCTTCCAAACTCATTCTATGAGGTCAGCTTCACTCTAATACCAAAACCTGGCAAAGACACCACCAAAAAGAAAACTACACACCAATATCCCTGATGAACGTAGATGCAAAAATACTCACCAAATATTAGCAAACCGAATTCAAAAATACATCAAAAGGATCATCCATCATGATCAAGTAGAATTTATTCCAGGGATGCAAGGATGGTACAACATTCGAAAAATCCATCAACATCATCCACCACATCAACAAAAAGAAGGAGAAAAACCACATCATGATCTCCATAGATGCTGAAAAAGCATTCGACAAAATTCAACATCCACTCATGATAAAAACTCTAAACAAAATGGGTATAGAGGGCAAGTACATCAACATAATAAAGGTCATATATGACAAACCCACAGCAAACATTATACTTAACAGCAAGAAGCTAAAAGCTTTTCCTTTAAGATCGGGAACAAGACAAGGATACCCACTCTCCCCAATTCTATTCAGCATAGAACTGGAGGTCCTAGCCATGGCAATCAGACAACACAAAGAAATAAAACGCATCTAGATTGGCAGGGAAGAAGTTAAACTGCCCCTGTTTGCAGATGACAAGATATTGTACATAAAAAACCCTAAAGAATCCACTCTAAAACTACTAGATCTAATATGTGAATTCAGCAAAGTTGTGGGATACAAAATTAATACGCAGAAATCTGTGGCATTCCTATACACTAACAATGACCTGGCAGAGAGAGAAATCAGGAAAAAAAATCCATTCACAGTTGCATCAAAAAGAATAAAATACCTAGGAATAAACCTAACCAAGGAAGTGAAAGACCTATACTCTGAAAACTATAAGACACTCATGAGAGAAATTAAAGAAGATACCAATAAATGGAAAACACATCCCGTGCTCATGGATAGAAAGAATTAATATTGTCAAAATGGCCATCCTGCCTAAAGCAATCTACAGATTCAATGCAATTCCTATCAAAATACCAACAGCATTTTTCAACGAACTACAGAAAATCGTTCTAAAATTCATATTTTAGAACCACAAAAGACCCCAAATAGCCAAAGCAAACCTGAGAAGGAAGAATAAAGCTGGGGGGATTATGTTCCCCAACTTCACCCTCTACTACAAAGCCACAGTAATCAAGACAA
This sequence comes from Phataginus tricuspis, assembly GCA_029783875.1. Classification (NCBI taxonomy): domain Eukaryota; kingdom Metazoa; phylum Chordata; class Mammalia; order Pholidota; family Manidae; genus Phataginus; species Phataginus tricuspis. The sequence continues at coordinate 105,408,133 of JAQQAC010016209.1, read as the reverse complement.
TATGGTACTGGTACAAGAACAGACCAATAGACCAATGGAATAATCTAGAGAGCCCTGATATAAACCCAACCATATAGGTCAATTAATATTTGATAAAGGAGCCATGGACATACAATGGGGAAATGACAGCCTCTTCAACAGCTAATGTTGGCAAAACTGGACAGTTACATACAAGAGAATGAAACTGGATTATTGTTTAAACCCATACACAAAAGTAAACTCGAAATGGATCAAGGACCTGAATGTAAGTCATGAAACCATAAAACTCTTAGAAGACAACATAGGCAAAAATCTCCTGAATATAAGCATGAGTAACTTCTTCCTGAACGCATCTCCTCGAGCAAGGTAAACAAAAGCAAAAATGAACTCATGGGGCTACATCAAACTAAATAGTTACTGTATGGCAAAGGACACCACCAACAGAACAAAAAGGCGTCCTAGAGTATGGGAGAATATATTTGTAGATGATATGTCCAACAAGGGGTTAACATCCAACATATATAAAGAACTTACAGGCTTCAACACCAAAAAGCAAATAACCCGATTAAAAAATGGGCAGAGGATATGAAGAGACAGTTCTCCAAAGAAGAAATTTAGATGGCCAACCAACACATGAAAAGATGCTCCACATCACTAATCATCAGGGAAATGCAAATTAAAACCACAATGAGATATCACCTCACACCAGTAAGGATGGCCAGCATCCAAAAGACTAAGAACAACAAATGCTGGCGAGGATGCGTAGAAAGGGGAACCCTCCTACACTGCTGGTGGGAAAGTAAGCTAGTTCAACCATTGTGGAAAGCAATATGGAGGTTCCTCAAAAAACTAAAAATACAAATACCATTTGACCCGGAAGTCCCTCTCCTTGGAATTTACCCAAAGAATACAACTTCTCAGATTCAAAAAGACATATGCACCCCTATATTTATTGCAGCACTTTTTACAATAGCCGAGATATTGAAGCAATCTAAGTGTCCATCAGTAGACGAATGGATAAAGAAGATGTGGTACATACACAATGGAATACTATTCAGCCATAAGTAGGAAATAAATGCTGCCATCTGCAACAACATGGATAGAGCTGGAGGATATTATGCTCAGTGAAATAAGCCAGGTGGACAAAGACAAGTGCCAAATGATTTCCCTCATTTGTGGAGTATAACAATGAAGCAAAACTGAAGGAACAAAATAGTAGCAGACTCAGAGACTCCAAGAAGGAACTAGTGGAGGGGTGTGGGAGGGCGGGTGAGGAGGGTGGGAGAAGGGGATTGTGGGGTACTACGTTTAGTACACATGGTGGGGGGGATCATGGGGAAAACAGTGTAGTACAGAAAAGGCAAACAGTGAATCTGTGTCATCTTACTACACTGATGGACAGTGAGTGAATTGGGGTATGAGTTCGGACTTGATAATATAAGTAAATGTAGTAACCACATTGTTATTTCATGTGAAACCTTCATAAGAGTGTATATAAATAATTACATATAAAAAAGTACCTAAGAACAAAACTCCTGGACCAAATGGTTTCACTGCAGAATTTTATCAAACATTTAGTGAAGACCTAATACCCATTATCCTTATAGTTTTCCAAGAAGTAGAAGAGGAGGGAAAACTCCCAAACTCATTTTACGAGGCCAACATCACTCTAATACCAAAACCAGGCAAAGACACCATAAAAAAAGAAAAATACAGACCAATACCCCTGATGAACATAAGTGCAAAAATACTCAAGAAAATATTAGCAAACCGAATTAAAAAATACCTGAAAAAGATCATCCATTATGATCAAGTGGGATTCATCCCAGGGATGCAAGGATGGTACAGCATTCGAAAATCCACCAACATCATCCACCACATCAACAAAAAGAAGGAGAAAAACCACATGATCATGTCCATAGATGCTGAAAAAGCATTCGACAAAGTTCAACATCCATTCATGATAAAAACTCTCAACAAAATGTGTATAGAGGGCAAGTACCTCAACATAATAAAGGCCATATATGACAAACCCACAGCCAATATTATACTTAACTGCAAGAAGCTGAAAGCTTTTCATTTAAGATCGGGAACAAGACAAGGATGCCCACTCTCCCTACTTTTATTCAACATAGTTCTAGAGGTCCTAGCCATGGCAATCATACAACACAAAGATATAAAAGGCATCCAGATTGGTAAGGAAGAAGTCAAATGTCCTGTTTGCAGATGACATGATATTGTACATAAAAATCCCTAAAGAATCCACTCCAAAACTACTAGATCTAATATCTGAATTCAGTGCAGTTGCAGGATATGTAATTAATACACAGAAATCTTTGCATTTCTATACACTAACGGTGAACTAGCAGAATGAGAAATCATGTAAACAATTCCATTCACAGTTGCATCCAAAAGAATAAAATACCTAGGAATAAACCTAACCAAGGAAGTGAAAGACCTATACTCTGAAAACTACAAGACAGTCGTGAAAGAAAATAAAGAACATACCAATAAATGGAAACACATCGCATGCTCATGGATAGGAAGAGGTAATATTGTCAAAATGGCCATTCTGCCTAAGGCAATCTACAGATTCAATGCAATCCCTATCAAAATACCAACAGCATTCTTCAATGAACTAGAGAAAATAGTACTAAAATTCACATGGAACCACAAAAGACCCCCAGTAGACAAGGCAATCCTGAGAAGAAAGAATAAAGCTGGAGGGAATTATGGTCCCTGACTTCACACTCTACTACAAAGCCACAGTAATCAAGACAATTTGGTACTCCACTAGAACAGACCCATAGACCACTGGAACAGACTAGAGAGCCCAGATATAAACCGAAGCATATATGGTCAATTAATATAAAATAAAGGCACCATGGATATACAATGGGGAGATGACAACCTCTTCAGCAGCTGGTGTTGGCAAAACTGGACAGCTACATGTAAGAGAATGAAACTGGATTATTGTCTAACCCCATACACAAAAGTATACTCAAAATGGATCCAAGACCTGAATGTAAGTCATGAAACCATAAAACTCTTAGAAAAAAACAAGGGCAAAAATCTCTTGGACATAAACATGAGCAACTTGTTCATGAACATATCACCCCTGCCAAGGGAAACAAAAGCAAAAATGAACAAGTGGACTATATCAAACTAAAAATCTTCTGTACAGGAAAGGACACCATCAGTAGAACAAAAAGACATCCTACAGTATGGAAGAATATATTCATAAATGACATATGTGATAAGGGGTTGACATCCAAATTATATAAAGTGCTCACACACCTCAACAAACAAAAAGCAAATAAGCCAATTAAAATATGGGCAGAGGAGCTGAACAGAAACTTCTCCAAAGAAGAATTTCAGATGGCCAACAGACACATGAAAAGATGCTCCACATCGCTAATCATCAGAGAAATGCAAATTAAAACCAGAATGAGATATCACCTCACACCAGTTAGGATGGCCACCATCCAAAAGACAAACACCAACAAATATTGTGAGGATGTGGAGAAAGGGGAACCCTCCTACACTGCTGGCGGGGATGTAAATTAGTTCAACCATTGTGGAAAGCAATATGGATGTTCCTCATAAAAGTAAAAATAGAACTACCATTTGACCTAGGAATTCTACTCTTAGGAATTTACCCAAAGAGAACAAGTTCTCAGATTCCAAAAGACATATGCACCCTTATGTTTATTGCAGCATTATTTGCAATAGCCAAGAAATGGAAGCAACCTAAGTGTCCATCAGTAGATGAATGGATAAAGAAGAGGTGGTACATATACACAATGGAATATTATTCAGCCATAAGAAGAAAACAAATCCTACCATTTGCAGCAACATGGATGGAGCTAGAGAGTATTATGCTCAGTGAAATAAGCCAGGCGGAGAAAGACAAGTATCAAAGATTTCACTCATCTGTGGAGTATAAGAACAAAGAAAAATCTGAAGCAACAAAACAGCAGCAGACTCACAGTATCCAGGAATGGACTAACAGTTACCAAAGGGAAAGGGACAGGGGAAGATGGGTGGAAAGGGAGGGATAAGGGGGAAAAAGGAATATTACAATTAGCACACACAATGTAGCGGGTTTGCAGATAAGGGAGAGGCAGTATAACACAGAGAAGACAAGTAGTGATTCTGTACCGTCTTACTACGCTGATGGACAGTGACTGTAATTGGGTATGTGGTGGGGACTTGATAATAGGGGGAGTCTAGTAACCATAATAGTGCTCATGTAATTGTACATTAATAATAGCAAAAAAAAATCAACGGAACTTTGAGAAAATAAACAAAACGTACAAACTCCTAGTCAGATTATCAAGATAAAGAGAAAGTACAGAAATAAAATCAGAAATGCAGAAGGAATAGTTACAAATGATACATCAGAAGTACAAAGAATTATTAGAGAATTCTTTGAAAAATTATAATGCAATAAATTGGACAAGCATTTTGCAACCATCGCAGTAAAGATTGGTTCAGTTAAGAATCATTAATGGATGTTAAATCTGGAGTGAAAATTTGACCAAGGGCAGGATATTTGCATGATTGTTTATTGGTTATAAGAAGTAAAATTGTAATTTTACAGTGGAGAAATCAGGTTACACCTTGAGTAGGTAATCAAAATTAACATTACCGGTGAGGGGTAGATGGACTTTGAGTTCCTCTAGTGGTGCCAAACTGGGAAGAACACATCACTTAGTGTTCTGGCTGGGACCCATTACTTGAACCAGTCACTAAGGAACCATCAGACAAGCCCCAAATGAGTAAATTTGTTTGGTATATGACAGATAATGGATTCTGTAATGGAGTAGGAAAAAGGTTGTAAAGGACCTTATCAGGTCAATTGATAAAACTGGATCATGAGTAGAAGATTTAATAGAAGTACTGTAAAGTATTGTATTAATGTTAACTTTATTGAAGTTGATTATTATACGGTGGTTATGTAAGAGAACATTCTTATGAACATTCTCATTCTTGGGAAGTACACATTGAAGGGCCATAGTGCATGCAACTTCTATCAAATGGTTCACATAAATTGCACACACACACACACATACACACACACACACACACCCCACAAGTGACGAAGTAAATGGAGTGAAATGTTAAATAGGCAAATTCAGATGAAAGGCATATGGATCTTCTTTGTGTTATTATTCTTTCAAATTTTTGTATGTTTGAAATTATCTCCAAAGAAAAGGATTAAAAAAATTAATCTTCCAAATGAGCATTCTTAACTCCACAGTGAAAGACTTTTTTTAAAAGCCCTCTAGTCCTAAATGATCTAATAGTTCCAATTTCTTCTTGCTTTCCAGGAACTCATATTTCAGCCAATATCACATAATCGTCCAATACAGGTGTAGGATCATGAAAGAATAAAAACTGAAAGCTACCAATAAAATCCCCTAAGTAAATCTAGAGATCATCCCTACCTATTACGTTGTTTGTAATCATTGGGAACCTTGAAGGGAATTCTTTCATTAACTGCAGACTACTGGTCATGCTCCAGAGAACATGTAACTGAAAATAATGCTCATGCAACCATCTTAATAGCAATAGGTGGGGATGCTGTATATATGAGATGGGAAAACTTGACTAAGTGATTGACGTTTATAATGTCAAACTGTCTCAAACTATAAATAAGATTTGGGAGCATGACATTTGCTTTTGTTATTTTCTATCCAGATGCCTGTTTATACTTAATGCTACCAAATACCCTTTTCCTAAGAACATTCCTTGCAAACATGCTAAAAATCAGTCAAAACAGTCCTTCATATTTGCACTTACCATGTGAATTTCCTCTGCTAATACAAGGCATGCAACCCTGCTTTCATTCCCCATTAGCAGGGTGAGTCAAGGTGAGTCTGTATTCTTGCCACTAAGTAAAGGGAACAGTTGCACCAGGAATTTATTTACTTATTGTCAGTGACTCTACCCTCTTTATGGATAGTGAACAATTAATTGAAAACCTCTGTAACTGGTGCATTATTCAGTAACTAGCTCCCTTTCCATTTTGCGGCTAACGTCCATTTATAGTGGCACTGGATTTTTACCTCCGTTTTTTTTAAATAACACTTTGAAAATTTAATAATGACTAATACAATGTCCTGATATTACCCAGATTGTATATTACATTTTAAAATATATTTCATATAAAAATTCCATTCAATGGAATATTTTGTCTTAAACAATATTCTGTATGTTTTAAGCAATTTTCCATCTATGGAGAAATAAATGCCTATTCTATCGTATACAGTGTTTTCTTTCTAGGCCCAAGTGTGTTTAATTTTATCTACATTTTTGTTCAAAAAAGAAACCTATGAAATGACTATATGAGATTAATACATTATTCTTATAAACATGTTTCTCAAATTCCAAAATTCAGAAATATTATATTCAATTTCTTTTCAAAATTTTGCCTAATATACAAATACTTTATGCACAAAGTGGGTGCTTTTAAGTTATAATTAATGTACTTTGAGTTCTGAGAATGCAAATCATTACTGTCAGTTTTAATTAGCCAGAAGCATATTGTTAGTTCATGCAGTATGTTTCCTCGTACTGTCCTTGCAGATAGTCTGAGATAACAATGAGGCTTTCTAAATTACCCAGTTTCCTAAATTTGCACATTCTCTGCACAAGGATTCATTCATACTAGTTAAATCAAGAGTGCCATCCACCAAGTCGATGTGCAATGCTCTTTCTTACACATTCACACACATGCGCAAAGATGCATAGTTATTCTCTGTTCCCCAAACTCATAAAACTGACAATGACTGAGTTAAAATCATTTTGAATATCTGAAATTACATTAAGGCTTGTGTAGTTTCTTAAAATGGGCAAGCTTTTGAAAAAACCGTGGGCACTTAGGGGACCTTGGAAAGTACTGGAGGAAAGAAGGAAAGAAGAAAGGTAAAAGTAAGCAAAGTGGACAGCTTGGTTTATTTCATATTTTTTCCTGGGACCAGACCTTAGAGATAGGGTACAACTGGTAATATTTTCAAGCTGCTACCTCTTTTGAATTGTGTGGGATTTTTCAACCTGCAGGACCATAACTGAGACCCAGAGTATGCACTAAAATACCGTAAAGTAAACTTGAGTTAATTTGCTTTCTTTTATATTTGAAGATAGCAGATGGCATTCCACCATTTACTTCTTTTTCTGTTTAGGGAAAAGGACTTTCTGACCTAACTGGAGATTTCCAGCTCTAATGTCTCCATGAGTTAAGCTTTCGCTCATATAGTAAAGAATGAAATATTAGCTTCATTTTTTAATTTCTTTGCTTTCACTGATTTGTTACTACTATAATGTCTTTTAAATGTACTTTTAGTATGTTAATTATCATTAAGATAACTGACTTAAAAATTAGAGCAGTGTAGAATAAAAAACATTGATGTATGATTATGTCAAGCTTATTTATAATTCAGTCCTGAAGAACTCAGTAATGAGATGTTATTTAGCAAAACTAAATATTGTTCCTAGTTTCAGATTTCATTGTATCTTCCTCTTTTGGGAAAACAGCATCATTTTGTTCTAATAAGGAATAAATTATGAAAACACTGTCTTTATACATTTAATTCAACCCCTTAAATAACAGAAGACTAGAAAATAGCAGCTGCTTAGAGAAAGACTATCATCTGGTGCGAGGGGCAGGATGGTAGGTTATAGGGATTCTTGGGGAAGGTATAGAACTTTCACAGCTCTAACATTTCTCCCACTGAATCAGCCAATCTTGTGTCTCAACCACAAAAGATATGCATCACAGAATTTCAGGGTATATATATATGTGAGATAATTAAAGCACAAAGGCAAGGGACTCAGGGAGATTGTCCTAAATACTTCTTGCCCTAAAATTCTGTGATATATATCTTTTTTGGTGTTATTATAATTAGTATTGTTATATTATCCATACATCAATATTATACATATTTATATTCATATAAGTATGTTACATATATTATGCATCTGAAATACAATATTCTTTTACTAAAACTTTTAACTGTGTAACATCCTTCAAACCGTCCTAAACTTCTATAGTCCGAAAAAGCTTTCTTTGTAATTAAATCAAATCTCAGCAGATTTCATCATTTATAAGAGCCACAGCATTTTCTATCAGAAAGAGATATAGAAATCATACAGTCCCATCCCTTGAGTTTATTGGTAAGGAGACTGTCTCTCACAGACCTTCTCGGGTTAATAGTTTCTTAAAGGGGGTGTCATGGTTCAGATCTGCATCTCCTGTTCTTCAGTCCACTACATCATGCTGTATCTCCCCATTTTCCTGCATCTTTGCAAACTATTAAATCTCTTTCCTACCTTTTATTTCTTTTCTAAGTAAAACAAACAAAACAAAAACAAAAAATATTTTAGTCTCAACGATTGCCTTTTAATATCTAGTACCACATTTTCCTAAATAACGAGAAGTACTGCAAGGTTGCTTCTCTTGGTCTTTCCTGCCCTGTGTTTACTAACTGTAATTCCTACAGGCAGCATTTTTTGGCTTAAGAGATATTATTTGGGAGGAGTAATGCAAAATTATTATCAGCAATGGACATCCTAAACCAAAGTATCCCTTCAGATTAGGTACATATATTCATTTTGTATTATTTCATAACATATTACTGCAAGTTTATTGACTTATACAACACAAATTTATTATCTTAGTTCCCATAAGTCAGGCTCCTGGGTTAACTGAGTCAGCTATGCTCAAGGGCTCAGCAGGCTGAAATCAAAGTGCTGGCAAGGGGCTGTAATCTCATCTGAAGCTTTTGAGGCCCTTTTCCAAGCCCACACAACTTTTGGCAGAATTCAGTTATTGAGTTATGGAACTAAAATCCCCGTTGTCTTGATGGTTGTTAGCTGTTTGTGTGTGTGTGTGGGGGGGTCATCTCATCTCTTTGAGGCCACCAGCCTTTCCCTCCCACCCAGATCTCTCCATAACATGGCAGTTTGTTTGTTTGTTTTTCCAAAGCCAGCAGGAAAATCTCATACTTGCTTCAAATTGCTAGTTTCAAGAAGGGAACCGTCTCTTTTTTGGCTCACCTGATTGAGTCAGGCCCACCCAGGATTATCTCCCTTGTGATTACTCAGAAGACAACTGATGTGGGACATTAATTACATCAACACAATCCCTTTATGTCAGTATGTAACCGAACTAACCACAAGAGTAAAATCCATCATATTTCCAGTCCTTCCCAACTCAAGGGGAGGGGATTATACATGGAATGTACACCAGGGGACAGGAATATTGGTGGTCACCTCAGAATTTCTCAGAATTCTGTTAACCACAATAAATATTTACTCAGCAGTGAGGAGAAGATAAACAGTGGGTGACTAAAGGGAAAAGATGAGCAGCATATATATATGTTTAGGGAAGATGGCCCTGAGACAAAACCTTACCTGTTGACACTCATAACCAGGGCCAACTCTGCTTTAAATAACTACCTCTTTTGTGAATCTTCTCTAAGTTCTTAGCCTAACTGCATTAAATGAATACTTATTCAAAGAAATATATTTATAAGCCCTATGTTCTTTCACAAATTTATTTTCTTTATCCTCACAAAGACCTGGAAACAAACACGTTTCTATCATTGTAAGAGATTATGCCTATAATATACTCAAACTCAAAATAGTATGTAACTGGTTAAAGATGATAGAGCTAGACTTCAACTCAGGTCTTATGCTTGTAAGTTCACTACATTTCCACTAGACCAAAGGTCCTTCAACTTATTTGCTCTGTACAGTGGGCTTCACTAGCACAGTTAGCATATACTATCAGCATATAGTGCAATCCTTGCCCCATATAACATAAGAATAAGTATGAAGTGAATACTAGTTAAGTCACAGAAATGTTTGTAGTACCGTAGAATACAAAACATACCTTTATTATAACTCATTATTCTCTTCTTATTTCTGTTTCCACACTAGAAAGCAACTTGAGGACAGGAACTGAATCAAATTCTGCTTTGTATTAACAAAAGTTAGCACCAAACTTAGTATGTAATGATGTAATAGGCTCTCAAGTAAGTTCTGAATTTTCCCTACAGAGTAATCTGCATTTGTTGTAACTGTAGTATTTTTGAGCATGTTCTTTTCTAGCAGAAGTACTCAGTTATACTGACAAACTAGTAAGTTTTATTTAGTATTTAGAAATAAGATTTAAAATCTAGAATAAAGTTGTATTCAGAAAAGGAATACTAAAGAAAAATATAAGAAAAATAAATATAAATATATATATATATTAATTTTTCATTCAGCCCTATATTAGATATTAATAAACCAAAGATGACTAATACGAGAGCTCTGTCCTTGAAAAGCTTATAGTCCTGTGGGAGAGAAAGCAACAAAAAGAAATGGCCGCATGAAGAGTATGCCAGTAGACAGTCCACTGTGGAAGCATTGAGAAAGAAGTGGCTAGTGGCTTGGAAGAGTATGAACAAATGTGTTTCTGTTAGTACTATGCTAGTATTTCACAGAAAAAGATATTGTCACTCTAAGTCAGTTACCATGGGTTGGGGTTTATTTGAGAGCAAAGAAAAATATGTCCCTTTATGTTTCAGTTTCTAAGACAAGGGAATCATAATTAGAAATTAAATGCTGAATACACATAAGGAAGTATTCATTCAATTAGATGAAAATTACTTGAAATGACTCAGTTTGATTACTGAAATGGAGAACAGAGTAATCCAAGAATGCTGATGATCTCATATATCAATCAATACATGCATAATTTAATATATAGTATGTATTATGTATATAAATAAATCATTCTATATACCAAAGGGCATTAAAGATTTTATAATCTAAATACTGATTAAATATTCTCCATGTTAAATGACAAAATTTTAAAGCTATTATTCTTGCTAATAGCAAGTTTTTCAGTCTGTTATATGGGAAGTTCTTAAATAAAAGAAGGTCATGTAAATTGTATAATAAAAGTCAAATCAGAGGTCTGCTAACTGTGAATATGACAGAAGAGGCATTACATGGAAATAAATGCACACATTATTACTGATACTAATGAGGCATCTCTATTTTTATTCTGCAAATGTTTTTAGTTTGTAATTAATCATTTTGTGACATTATTTTCTTCTAAAAGCCAAAAGTAGATGTTTCTTTTCCCCTTTCCAACCATTCATCAATGTCATCTTATCAGATCCCTATTTCCAGAACAGTTAGAGACAAAGTAGCATATTTTATACACACTAAATGTGACTGCTATTGCTACAATATAAAAATAAATGTTTTCCAAGTCATTTATAGAATCACCAGCATTACAGAAAAATCATTATTAAAGAAATATTTTTAAAAATTATCATTACAGAAAATTTTAAAGATTTTATTTGGACATAATGAGCTTCATTTGACTCAAAAAAGCACTGAGCACTAAATTTCCAATTTCTCCTTTGAAGCTTGAAGGAGTTGTTTACATAAATTTACCCAGAAAGGTAAAATTAGCTGGAATTATAGCCAAAGAATGAAGAAGAGTTTTTACTCCACATTCAACCTAACATCTAGCATACTATCTGAGAGTTCACAATAAATACTTGGATCAGTGATGAAAGACTGAATAAATGTGCTCTTGGCTGACCAGACCATAATGGGTTTTGAATTTTTTTTTAAGCCAGGAATATCTTGGACATATCTTTCAGCTTAGGAGTTAAATATATGGAGGATAATTACTTGTCCTAACACAAAATATTAAACAATTATACTAACCATTTCCATTTCTATTATTCACTTCCTATGTTCTTAAGTTCTCAAAATGTCTCTGTAATTAAAATCAGTAGAAGCATAGAATATGAGAATTATTCTAGACCATACCCCACAGACCAAGGGATCAATGTGAGAGTTCTCCCACTTCAAAATATGTCAATTGTAAGTGTTAATTTGGGGATCAAAAAATGACCTGTCTGTGGATCCAGTAGACACATGGTGTTTCATTTATTATGTGTTCTTTACATGTCCCCAATTCTAGATAGGGAACTATGACAGCACTTTGGGTCTTTGGTTATCAATGTAAACTCATATCCTGGGTCCAGTAGTTCTTGAAATGTTGACTATTCCCTCTTTCCCAGTGCGCAACTACATAAGCAAAAGGTCATAGGTCCCTTTGGAGAAGGACTGGGGAATCAATACCATATACATTTGTCATGATTCAAAGTTCTTACTCATGGAAATCCATCATCCACTTCAGTCAATGGGTCTTGGCCTAAGAACTGCATCACTTTCCAAAACTAGAATCATGACTTTCTATTGAAGCAGTTGGTTTCAGCTTCATAATCATCCACACTTGATTATTTTTTGAGTTGTATAGATTGGGCAATACCCTGTTTGACTGCCTATCTATATTGCACGTGGGGATACTGTGTTCTATTAATCATCTCTATAGCTCCCTACAGGCTACCATTTTAGCTCTACCTCTTCTTACAGTATCATGCCCACCTTGCTTCTGATGGTTACATACTACTACTGAGCATCTATTATTTGGGGATTCTATCATACCCATTGATATCAAGGTCAGTTCCAATACAGTATATTCTACTCTCAGCCCATGACTTCAGAACAGAGTTATGTCTCAGGTTCTTAACAATATTTGTGTCCCAACACCAGCGCATTCCTTATCACTTTTATCAATGTTTTGTAGAAAGTCCCAGAATGTCTCCTGGGACTTTCGAACAAAACACAGTCATCTGGAGGATTTTCTAGACTTAGTATATCTGGATCAGCATGTCCACTTGTCTGAGCCTTGGATTCTTTCCTTCACTGTTTTCCATGTATATCTTGCCATTTCTCCTTCACTTTATCACTTTTGCCAAGCCTACAAGAGGCTACCTAGCAGTGTATTAGCCTCATTTCCTATCATCTTTGTCAAGGTATTAAATCCTGTATTACAAGGGGGAGTGCCTTTATTCTGATACGCAGTTCCTTTTTCAACTTTAAATTTTGTCTCATTTGAACCAACACCCTTACAAGCTAGCCTTTTATATATATATACACATACTGGCTGGATCTTGCAGCAATTTCAGTGAAAGCCCCTTTTCTTCTTTAGAAGGTCCAGCACTCCTTTGACTATTTTATATTGTAACTTGACTCTAATTATTGGCCTGGTAGCAAGGGGGCATGGAGGTACATCTTAAAGGGAGAGGTGTTGCTTCTTAAGGGGACAATCCTCTTGGCTGTCTTTAAGCAAGGTGCTGAACAGCCTTCAACATGTAAAAGTAGTTTACTTCTGCATACCCATATGGCTCAAGGTGATATTGAGGTAAAAGACTGTTAAGTGCACCAACGCAGACATCCCCATCCTAAGTATTGAGAACACAGTTTTTCCCAGTCAGGGAAAGACATATCAGACCCACCTAGGATGAGAATTCCGCTTCTCTGGAGTGCTGACAATCTTATAATTAAGTACTAGACTTGATTCTCATCATTTTCTATCCTCCAGGTTCAGGAGATGATAATCTCTTTATACAATGCCAAGGAAATCCTCCAGCTTTCATACATCACCTTATATTGTCTATTAATCATCCTCAGCCTTTCATTGTCTTTCTCCAGTATATAGATGACCCCTAACCTAGCTTTTTCAACTTCTCTGGTTGAAAAGTTCTTACAATTATTATCCCTCACCATTCCCCCCAAAACTCAAGTACTTGGGATATACCTTCCAGGGCATTTCCTTCCTTCAGTATTTCATCCCAGTTCATCACTGATGAAAAGTTCAAGTGTTGTACAACAACCACATGCCAGGGGCTGTCAGTTATTCATGTACTACCAGTTATTCATCACATTTTAGAGTCTGTTCCTAGGAAACTTCCTAATGGAACCCTTTTATGTTAGATTCCTCAGGAAACAGACTCTGAGGCTTTCAGAGTTGCTTGCAGGAGGTTTGCTGGGTTACAACACTTATGACAGGGGAAGGAAGCAGGGCTGAGCAGAGGGACAAGTAGCAGTTGCAACCATGACCTCAGCTGATCCTATAGGGAACTCTGGAGCTGGAATGGCCCTTCAGAGTTCTTCCACCCTTGAAACAAGGAGGTCCTTTATGCTACATTATTGAAGAATCATAGGATGTGAGCAGATCCCAGAAGAGATAAGGCCTTCAGTGAGATGGCTTTCTTTTGCTGAGGGCAAGGCATAGAAAGAGATTCAGTTGAGAGCCATTAGTCACAAACCCTCCAAACAGCTGGGGTCAACACTGCCTCTTCCTGAAGGGGAGATCTGGGCAGATCACCAGAGCACCCACTACACTTTCCCACAGAAGATGTGCAATTTTACAGGGGCTTCCTGGAAACTTTAGTCTTTGACACAATAGAATAACTTATGATGGTGATTCTAAGAATTGGAGTAACTTGAAAGAGAATTTTAGAAGAGGAGTCCACTTAGTGGTCCTCAAATAGGTCAGGGCGCCCTGATCAGGTTTAAAGGTGGCCAGTTTCCCTGCCTATATTGTAAAACCCTAATATTGTGTAACATATAACACAAACCTGTGTCTGCCATTCATGGGGATTTTAGTGGATTTGACTTGGATTTATATGAAAGTCTTTACTGGGAAAAAAAAAAAGCCCTGATCTTGATTACTGTGCTCCAAGGAATTCCTCTGTTTAGCCATCCACAGCCAGATAACAGTGCTTACTGCCATGCTTCAGGTCCTCCTTAGAGCATTTCTTCTGCCCTTTCTGCTTGCAGTTGCCATATTTCAACTACCATGCAATAGCTGCTAGCTGCATGTAATGATTTTCTGAGAAATGATTATTAAAATGCCTAAGAGAGGAGATTATATTTTTAAAAAGCAAAACTCAGAAAGATTGATAATCTGGAAAAACTATGCTCCTTCTGAGTTGAATATATAATTAAGGAATTAACTTTGTCCTTTAATGGAGTAAGGTGGTCTACCATATCTTAAGAACAAGCGGAAAGAGGGAAGTAGAAGCTAATTCTAAATGTGTGAAAAATAATTATAGTTCTAAATTGTTTCCATAAAATTAAAAAAAAATCCTCACTATTTGTCTTTATTTTTTCTTAGTTCAAATAGTATCTCAAAAATATTAAATAATTTGAAAAATCCTCGCTGCGACAATATGGTTATTCAAGTGAAAAATTAGCACTTTAAGGGACTTCCAAGCCCACAATGAAATGTTTCTTATAACAATCTCCTCACCGTTAAATTGGATTCACTTTCAAGTCAGTCTCCTTTCAGGCAAAATTACCACATGTAATTAGCTTACACAGAGACTTGCTTGAGCCAAATTAGGCTGTCACTTTATATACAAAGTATATTCTAACGTGAAGGGTCAGAGACCCTCATAATTATAATTGCAAAAGATTTCTCTAATGATAATAATACCCTTGCTGTTAATGGGACTGAGTTTTAGTTTTAACTAAGGTCTAGCAAACCCAGAGATAATGTGTGGCTGAGGAATGGGGTGGGTAGAATTGAGTACCTTTCTGATATAAACCATCCCCGGGCTTCTCTATGAATGATTTTATTCAGGATGGCTTGTTACATATTATTCTTTCTATTCCTTCCTATGTCATGAATATAGTTTACAAAATCAATAAACAATGGTTACCAAATGTCCACAGCAGCTTAACCCAAGCTTTCCTAAATTCCGGACTTGGACAAAACTTTCTTGGGAATAACTGACATAAAGAAGTTGAGTATTTTGGGAGAAAATCAATGCCTAGCATGGAGAAAGCATTGTAAGAATACCTGAAAGTTACTCTGTAGATGGAAATAATATTTCTGCAGCAGGTCATACATTAGGTGGGACGTGTATAAAATGAAATAAAAGCATCCTATCAAGGCCGTGGAACTTCTACTTTTCCAGTCAAAAAGGGTAGCCCTTCTGAATGTTGTTCCCCCTTTGGAGACTGGCAAAACTTGATGAAAAAGTATATATATATATATATATATATATATATATATATATATATATATATA
>JAQQAC010016209.1:105215942-105392186 GCA_029783875.1 Phataginus tricuspis | reverse complement strand
ATATATATATATATATATATATATATATATATATATATATATATATAACAGAAAAGGAGGGAACAGAAGTAACCTATATAGTTTGAATGGGAACACATATGTAAACATGAGGATGCAATAGGAGCATCATTTAATAAGAAATAAGGAGTCCCTGAAAGAATGAAATATTTACCAGTGAATATATCTTGTCAGCAAGTTGATGGAAATAACAGTTTCTCACAATTTATCTCCATTAGGCTGGCCCATGCTGCCAAACTTAAGCAATAGGCTCATGTTCATGATGTCCCTCGTTGTGGAGAGAGCCACAATGTCAGATCTTTACTTCTGCAGCCGTATATTACTCAGACACATCTGCTTGATAGACGCTTAGTCATATGAGTACACTCTGCTAAAAAAAGGATACTGGAATTCATTTAAAATTCTACATGTGAAAGGCAACTTTAGGAAAGCACTAAAATGGGAAGGGGATTTTCAAAAAATGTTGGGCAGCCACAATTGCATAGTTTCTCTAGGGCAATAAAGATAATTTTCAAGTCAACAGTGAAGGAAGGTCCCTGAACAAGAGCTATGTAGAAGTGCCAGAGAACCAACAGTCCAAACTGGAACATGAGGACAGAGGACTCCAGGAGCAAGGTGTTTGGGGAAAGAAAACAGAATTGATAAGCTAACTAACTAATAAGATTGATCGTTCCTTAGACATAGTAGGGACTTTAAATTTCTGTTGTGAACTGATAGGTATGCAGACAATTTAGCAAACAAAAATAATGAGACAATCTTTATTTCCAAGGATATTTTTAAAGTTGCTCAGAAAGAATGTAAAATCATGGTACACTATTTGGCTCAGCAGTGAATCATATTTAATCATAACCATGTAAACATTTAATGATGACAACAAAAAGTGGTGCCGTATTGGGAGGATGGGTAGAAGGGAAGTGGGAAGGAAACTGAGGGAAGAGGAGGGTGAAATAATTTAAGACTATTAAGCCTTCATTATCTTAATTAGAAAGACATATAATGTTTTTAACTGAAAAATTAAGAAATATAAATAAAAGTGTATTACTTCTAAAAGTTAAAGTTAACCCCATAATAGAGTATAGAAGGCAGAATTGAAATGGGAGTATTGATTCCAGGTTTTCTTATAAAACTTACTGAGCTATTTGTCTTCTAAAACTACCTGCATGTAATGTTTTGGTAAAAATGTAAAATTTGTTAAAATTAAAATAACAAAAGTCACATACACAATTTGATACAGAAAAACATCATAAAATTCTAAAATCCTTATACAACTATTTTGATACATGCACCTCTTAAAGGTTTTTCCTAAAAGTTTTCCCTTCATTACACTAAAAATATGCATGCAATGTATATTTATCTACTTAATAATTATAACCTAAGAATTCTTCCATTTAACCTGTATACTATCATCACCTTTAATGGCATGTTATCACATTAAGGATATGCTCCCAAAGCTACTTAACTAGTCCACTATTTTTGGTCTGCTAATTCATATTCAATATTCACCATTATAAATAATAATAAAGGCCTCTGTACATATAACTTCTTTCACTATTTTAAAATTTTCCCAGGATAGATTCCAGTAGTAGGATTACTGGATTAAAACATGTATTATTTGTTAAGGGAAATAAAGAGAAATATAGGCAATACATGTAATAAGAGTACCTAACAGTTTTCAGTGATTATTAAATATTTACTGCCATCTCCAAATAACACACAATTCCAAACTGCTTTATGAAACTGTAGAGCAAATTGGCAAAATTACCAATAATGTATAATTTAAAAAATATACCCAACAAATAGTAATATTAATATCCATTAAACAAATATTTATTGAGCACCAATTATGAGGTAAGGGTGGTTTTAAGGCAACAAAATTAAGTGGTTTGTTGGGAATATGTTATTTAATATCCTATTAGACATTCAAGTGAGTATGTCAAGGAGGAAAAAGTTTCTTTATTCAAATGTATTTGATTATTAGTGATGTTGAATATTTTTCCATATGCCTTTTTGTGGTCAAACTACTACTTTGTAATTTATTTGTTTTATGTCACTTTTATACTGGAGTCTTAGATATTAATTATATCAAGTTAACATGTCAATTCATATCCTATTTGTGGTAAATTATAAATGTTGCTTTGTTTTCACATTAGATTTTAAGGACACACAAAAATATTGAGAATAATTCAATTCATCAGTTCTTTTCATTACAATTTATTCTATTGCTTTTAAGACATTGCCCTTCCAGTGCTTTGATAAATATTCAATTTTTTTTTAATTTAGTTTTTGAAAGTGACTTAACTTTACTACCTTGGGAATTCATTGGCTGCATGTTATAATCACTCCCACACAGAGTGTTAACATAAATTATTCTAGAGGTTCTTAATACTAAAAAAAGAGTTAATGTATTTTATTTAGGACATAAAAATAACAGAGATATCTGTGTCTAATACAGGCAGTGAATGGCCCTTGGTGTCTCTCTGATGCACATCCCTTGGCTTCATTGTTATGCTACACACACTCCCCTATAGTTGTTTTCTTGAGGTGTTTCTCCTGTAAGCAGCTCTCATGAAAGAATTGGCATCTCAGACAATTTGTGAAGTGAATCACTTTCACCCAAACAGCATTTGTTGTGCTTATTTTACATTTTGATTTCTTGATCTAGATATTTTCCCATTTTAGAGCTCAGAGTTCAAGCTTATGCCCTCCTGCAATGACCAGCTGTCGACTCTTTGCACTTGGTACTTTTGTTTTATGGATCCTATTTTGATTTACTCTACTAATCATTTGCTCATCTTGGTTGTCACAGAGAGCCATAAGTGATCTTTTACTCTATTTATTCTGTGTAACCTTTCTTCTACCATTTTGCAAATGACCCAGTCAATTTTACATTCCTAAACATGTTTGAATATTGATTATGTAATTAAACTGTCAGAAAAACAAAAAATATTCAATAAAGTAATGCTCAGATAAACAGTCACATCTACTAGGTTCTTTTATATGTATTATTTTAATTTCAGAATTGGTGACATATATTTGATGTTATATATTATAGAACTTCAGAGGTTAATTGGAAATGTTCTAGGTCTTAAACTGCATGATGAGTTCATGGGTAAAAGTGGGTTTCTCTATTATTATTCTGTATTCCTTGCATGTATTTTGTAATTATTCCTTTGTATCTATTTCCATATTTAAAAATCAAGTTGATAACAGCTGTTACTATCTTCAGTAATAGAAATCTGGAGAGCACTGTGGACCTTAGAGTTTTTAGAACTTAAAGGCCACAATCAAGCATTACTTTTTGTTTCCATTGACAAAAAAAAGGGAATTTTCCATAATGTTTAGCATAATTCTAAAGTTAAATCAACTTTTATTTATGTCTGTTTCCTATAATATTCAGAGATTTTTTATATAAAGTTGAAAACTGTAATGCAATAATTCAAGAACTATCTCATAGGCCAAGGTTGAGTGTTTATGGAAAATGCATTTGTTAGAATTCTCTTGACAAAAACAATTGTGTTTTTTCACTTAAATTTGTAAGCTATGTTTGCCATAGTAGATTGGTTTTACTAATTTTGTGATAATTAACTCATTGACCCTACTCAATAAATTTGAATGAGTTCAATTATTTAAAAAAAAGAAGTGAAAGTAGGAACAGTGCTAAGGATTTTGAAGAATGTTCTGGGTAAAATTGCAGTATTTCCAGAATCTCTTGCCTGGCTTTAGTGTGTCTACATATCAATAGGTAATTACAAGGGCATACCAGAGTTTATCTGGACTGGAGAGGTTGGGTGGAGCTCTCTCTTCTGCTGCAGCCTGGTCAAGAGAGAGACAGGATGACTGCTTGTAAGAAATAAACGGGTTTCTTAACTTTATTTCTCCCTTTGACTGCTTTAGGTTTCAAAGGTATTTTTGGCCAGGGATTTTGTCCCCAGAGTTACAAATTTAACAGAATACTATGTACAATTATATTCCAACGAAGTATTTAACCTAGATAAAATAAACAAAATCTGAGAAATCCACAAACTGACTCAAGAAGGAATGGGAAATCTGAATAGACAATTAAAGACTGAATCAGTAATCAAAAACCTTCCAAAAAAGAAAAACTCAGGAAAAAATGGCTTTACTGGCAACTTCTACCAAACATTTAAAGATTTAATACCAATCTCTTCCAGTAAATACAAAAGAAGGGAACACTTTTTAACTCATTCTATGAAACCATCATTACCCTGATAACAAAGCCAAAAGACTTAAAGAAAACTACAGACAAGTATCTCTTATGAATACAGGTACAATAGTCTTTAGAAAAATACTAGCAAATCCAGCAACATTAAAAATATAACACACCAGACCAAGTGTGATGTGGAGAAACTGAAACCATCCTAAATTGCTGGTGGGAATGTAAAATGGTTCCGCCACTGCAGAAAAAAGTTTGGCAGTTCCTCAAAAAGTTAAATAGAATTACCATACTAGAATAGGTAGATAGCCAGACAAGAGCAGGGTGAAGGGAGGAGAACTTCCACAACTGATTGTTTACATTCTTAACACTCCATGTAAGCTGTTCCTGAGGGAGGTGCAAAGAGAGAATACAGATGTCAGACTGTCCAAAATCAGCTGGTTCCAAAATGGAGAACTGGACCCAAAGTTCACCCCAAATACATTATACACTCATTAACATAGTAAAAATCAGACCCCTCCATCATTAACATAGTAAAAACCATGCCTTCCTGAGCCATGACTGTTCTGATGAGAACCAAATGTAGCTAAAACTGCCCTGCCCAATGTGAGGTTGGAGCAAGCCTGAACTCCAAAAAGACCACACCTGTTCCCTTTGGAATCTAAACCTACTTAGTGAATATTAATCTTCTTTTACATAAAAAAGGCTCCCTATAGTTTCCTTGGTCACTCCCTCTGGGTCTGTCCATGCCCAACTCTCAGAAATGTTCTTTTGCCTTTCTTTAAATATTTATTTCCCAATAAAACTTAATTCTTAACCATTTTTTGTGTGTCTGTACTGGAATTCTTTCTTGCAACAAGACCAAGGACCCATCTCCAGTAACAATATAACCCAGCAATTCCACTCCTCAGTATATACTTAAACTGAAAACAAGTACACAAATGCATTATGTACATGTTTATAGAAACACTGTTCACAATACCCAAAAGGTAGAAACAAGTTAAATAGCTTTCAAAGGATGAGTGTATAAACAAATTTTGATATATACACACAATGGAATATAATTTAATCCATAAAAATGAATAAACTATTGATAAATATAATCACATGGATGAAATTTAAAAATGAGAGGATTAAAGATGGTGGCGTGAGAGATGAGACAGAGGCTTCCTCCTAAAACCGCATATAATATGAAAATATAATTGATACAACTACTCCTGAAAGAGCAATAGGAAAGAGGACTGCGACAGACTGAATACATCTGGAGAAAAAAGCAGACCTCACAGGGTAATATACCAAAGCTGTGGCCCACCAGGACCCAAGCCCTTCCCCTACCCCAGCTCGCCTTCAGGAGGAAGAGAAATGGAGCAGGGAGGGAGTAAAGGCCTGGGACTGCAGAATACCTAACTCTAGAGATCTGCTCTGGGAGCACAAACCTACATTTCATGGTGCTTGCATGGTACTCTCATGAGTAGGGGGTTGGAAAACAAAGACAGGCAGAAATTCTGGAGTGACTGAGATTCCAGCCTCTTGTTGAAAGCAGGGATCCATATCCAGCTGCTCTGGGACAAAAGAAAGGCAGGCAGTCTGAGAGAAATCCTAACAAGGAAGCCCTTAGCAAGAGGGCTTCTATAGGGGTAAGGATTGCACAGAGCTTACTGCTTAGGAGAAAGGACAGGTAGACAAAATTGTCCGGGTGCACTCTGCCCAGGAGGTTGGGAACTTTCACGATCTTCAGGTGCTCCAGCTCCCTGACTGGCTACACAGCTCCAAGGACCTTCTCTGGGATACACAGCCTATGGCGCCTTTCTCCTGGCCAGCCCCACCTGGCTCACAAACCAGCAAACCCTACCCTGGTGTTAGGCCAGCCAGAGGGAAGATCTGTCTACAGCAACTACAAACGCAAAGGATAGAGGCTTATATCTGTGTGCTCGGCCCACTGGTTCAGGCAGTGGAGCCGGGCATAGCAGCTGGGAAGCAGGAAACAGCTCTTTCCTCCCCCCAAGCACTGATATCAATCCCCTGTGACCCCCAACATTGCTTCAAGGGCTGAGCAGCTCCAGAGAGGAGAGCTTCTGGACACTAGAGGGTGCCATATACAAATATGAAATGCCAAAGGAACCTGGTTCAAAGTAAAATTATTAATACAACTCCTGAGAAAGATTTAAATGACATTGACCTAATGACTCTTCCTGAAAGAGAGTTCAAAATAAAAACCATCAACATGTTCATGGATGTATGGAAAGATATTCAAGAATTCAGGAATGAATTCTGGTCAGAGATCCAATCACTGAAAAGGACATGGAGGGTATTAAAAGCAGATTGTATATGGTGGAGGAGACAATAAATTAAATAGAAACTAGAGAAGAGGAATACAAAGAAGCTGAGGTACAGAGAGAAAAACGGATCTCTAAGGATGAAAGAATATTGAGAGAACTGTGTGACCAATCCAAACGGAACAGTATTCGCATTATAGGGGTACCAGAAGAAGAAGAGAGAGAAAAAGGGATAGAAAGTGTCTTTGAGGAGGTAATAGCTGAATACTTCCTCAATCTGAGGGAGGAGATAGTCTCTCAAGCCATGGAGGTGTGCAGATCTCCCAACACAAGGGACCCAAGGAAGACAACACCAAGACATGTAGTAATTAAAATGGCAAACATCAAGGATAAGGACAGACTATTAAAAGCAGCCAGAGAGAGAACTAATATCATATACAAAGGAAAACACATCAGGTTATCATCAGACTTCTCAGCAGAAACCTTACAGGCCAGAATGGAGTGGCATGATGTATTTAATGTAATGAAGCAGAAGGACCTTGAAACAAGATTACTTTATCCAGCAAGATTATCACTTAAATTTGAAGGAAGTATTAAACAATTTTCAGATAAGCAAAAGCTGAGAGAATTTGCTTCCCAAAAACCATCTCTACAGTGTATTTTGGGGGGACTGCTATAGATTGAAGTGTTCCTAAGGTTTAATAGTGGTCACCAGAGGTAATAAAAGCACAGTAAAGAAAGTGGAACAGCTAATTACTAAGCAAATGCAAAATTAAATTCACTCCCCAAAGTCAATTAAGGGATAGACACAGAGGACAGAATATGATACCTAATATATAAAGAATGGAGGAAGAAGATAAAGGAGGAGAAAAAAAAGATAACCTTTAGATTGTGCTTGTAATAGCATATTAAGTGAGTTAAGTTGACTCATAGATAGTAAGGAAATTGACCTTGAAACTTTGGTAACCACGAATCTAAAGCCTGCAACGACAATAAGTACATACCTATCGATACTCACCCTAAATGTAAATGGACAGAATTCACCAATAAAAAGACGCAGAGTTATTGAATGGATAAAAAACAAGACCCATCTATATGCTGCCTACAAGACACACACAGACTAAAAGTGAAGGGATGGAAAAAGACATTTCATGCAACTATTAGTGAGAAAAAAGCAGGAGTTGCAGTACATGTATCGGACAAAATAGACTTCAAAACAAAGAAAGTCACAAGAGACAAAGAAGGACATTACATAATGATAAAAGGGTCAATCCAACAAGAAGATATAACCATTATAAACATCTGTGTGCCCAACAAAGGAGCACCTACATAGGTGAAACAAATACTAAAAGAATTAAAGGGGGAAATAGAATGCAATGCATTCATTCTAGGAGACTTCAACACACCACTCACTCTGAAGGACAGATCAACTAGACAGAAAATAAGTAAGGAGACAGAGGCACTGAACAACATATTAGAACAGATGGACCTAACAGATATCTACAGAACTCTACACCCAAAAGCAGTGGAATACACATTCTTCTCAAGTGCACATGGAACATTTTCAAAAATAGGTCATATACTAGGCCACAAAAAGAACCTCAGTAAATTCAAAAAGACTGAAATTGTACCAACCAGTTCCTCAGACCACAAAGGTATGAAACTAGAAATGAATTACACGAAGAAAATGAAAAATCCCACAAACACATAGAGCCTTCACAACATGCTCCTAAATAACCAATGGATCAATGACCAAATAAAAACAGAGATCAAGCAATATATGGAGACAAATGACAACAATAATTCAACACCACAAAATCTGTGGGATGCAGTGAAGCCCATGTTAAGAGGAAAGTATGTGCAATACAGGCCTACCTCAGGAAAGAATAACAATCCCATATGAGCAGTCTAAACTCACAATTAATGAAACTAGAAAAAGAAGAACAAATGAGGCCCAAAGTCAGTAGAAGGAGGGACATAATAAAGATTAAAGCAGAAATAAATAAAATCGAGAAGAATAAAACAATAGAAAGAATCAATGAAAGCAAGAGCTGGTTCTTTGAGAAAATAAACAAAATAGATAAACCCCTAGCCAGACTTATCAAGAAAAAAAGAGAGTCTACTCACATAAACAGAATCAGAAATGAGATTGGAAAAATCACTATGGACACCACAGAAATACAAAGAATTATTAGAGAATACTATGAAAAATTATATGCTAACAAACTGGATAACCTAGAAGAAATGGACTACTTTCTAGAAAAATACAACCTTCCAAAAAGAAACAGAAAATCTCAATAGACAAATAACCAGCAACGGAACTGAACTGGTAATCAAAAACCTATATAAGAACAAAATCCCTGGAGCAGATGGCTTTACTGCTGAATTTTATCAAACATTTAGTGAAGATCTAACACCCATCCTCCTTAAAGTTTTCCAAGGAATAGAGCAAGAGGAAATACTTCCAAACTCATTCTATGAGGCCAGCATCACTCTAATACCAAAACCAGACAAAGACACCACAAAAAAATAAAATTACATACCAATATCCCTGATTAACATAGATGCAAAAATACTCAACAAAATATTAGCAAACCAAATTCAAAAATACATAAAAAGGATCATCTTTCATGATCAAGTAGGACTTTTTCCAGGAATGCAAGAATGGTACAACATTCGAAAATCCATCAACATCATCCACTACATCAACAGAAAGAAGGGCAAAAACTAGATGATCATCTCCATAGATGCTGAAAAAGCATTTCAAAAAATTCAACATCCATTCACGATAAAAACTCTCAACAAAATGGGTATAGAGGGCAGGTATATCAACATAATAAAGTGCATATATGACAAACTCACAGCTAACTTTATACTTAACAGCCAGAAGCTGAAAGCTTTTCCTTTACAATCAGGAACTAGAAAAGGATGCCCACTCTCCCCACTTCTATTCAACATAGTACTGCAGGTCCTAGCCATGGCAGTCAGACAACACAAAGAATTAAAAGGCATCCATATAGGCAGGGAAGAAGTTAAACTGTCCCTGTTTGCAGATGACATGATATTGTACATAAAAAAACCTAAAGAATCCATTCCAAAACTACTAGATCTAATATCTGAATTAAGCAAAGTTGTGGGATACAAAATTAATACACATAAATCTGTGGCATTCCTGTACACTAACAATGACCTAGCAGAGAGAGAAATCAGGAAAACAATTCAATTCACAATTGCATCAAAAATAATAAAATACCTAGGAATAAACCTAACCAAGGAAGTGAAAGACCTATACTCTGAAAACTACAAGACACTCATGAGAGAAATTAAAGAAGACACAAATAAATGAAAACACATCCTATGCTCATGGATAGGAAGAATTCATATTGTCAAAATAGCCATCCTGCCTAAAGCAATCTACTGATTCAATGCAATTTCTATCAAAACACCAACAGCATTCTTCAATGAACTAGAGAAAATCATTCTAAAATTAATATGGAACCACAAAAGACCCCGAATAGTCAAAGCAATTCTAAGTAGGTAGAATAAAGCTGGGGGAATTATGTTCCCCAACTTCAATCTCTACTACAAAGCCACAGTAATCAAGACAATATGGTACTGGCACAAGAACAGACCCATAGACCAATGGAACAGACTAGACAGCCCTGATATAAACCCAACCATATATGGTCAATTAATATATGATAAAGGAGCCATGGACATACAATGGGGAAATGACAGCCTCTTCAACAGCTGGTGTTGGCATAATTGGACAGCTACATGCAAGAGAATGAAACTGGATTATTGTTTAACCCCATAAACAAATGTAAACTCGAAATGGATCAAAGACCTGAATGTAAGTCATGAAACCACAAAACTCTTAGAAGACAACATATGCTAAAATCTCCTGAATATAAGCATGAGCAACTTCCCGAACGCATCTCCTCGAGCAAGGGAAACAAAAGCAAAAATGAACTCATGGGACTTCATCAAAATAAAAGGTTGCTGTGCAGTAAAGGACACCATCAACAGAACAAAAAAGCACCCTACAATATTGGAGAATATATTTGCACATGACATATGCGAAAAGGGGTTAACATCCAAAATATATAAAGAAATTACATGCCTCAACACACAAAAAACAAATAACCTGGTTTAAAAATGGGCAGAGGATATCAAGAGACAGTTCACCAAAGAAGAAACTCAAATAGCCAACAGACACATGAAAAGATGCTCCACATCACTAATCATCAGCAAAATGCAAATTAAAACCACAATGAGATATCACCTCACACCAGTAAGGATGGCCAGCATCCAAAAGACTAAGAACAACAAATGCTGGTGAGGATGTGGAGAAAGGGGAACCCTCCTACATTGCTGGTGGGAATGTAAGCTAGTTCAACCATTGTGGAAAGCAATATGGAGGTTCCTCAAAAAACTAAAACTACAAATACCATTTGACCCGGGAATCCCACTCCTTAGAATTTACCCAAAGAATACAACTTCTCAGATTCGAAAAGGCATATGCACCCCTATGTTTATTGCAGCACTTTTTACAATAGCCAAGATATGGAAACAACCTAAGTGTCCATCAGTAAATGAATGGCTAAAGAAGATGTGGTACATATACACAATGGAATAATATTCAGCCATAAGAAACAAACAAATCGTACCATTTGCAACAACATGGATCGAGCTGGAGGATATTATGCTCAGTGAAATAGGCCAGGCGGAGAAAGACAAGTGCCAAATGATATCCCTCAGTTGTGGAGTATAACAACGAAGCAAAACTGAAGGAACAAAATAGCAGCAGAGTCAGAGACTCCAAGAAGGAGCTAGTGGTTACCAAAGGGGAGGGTTGTGGGAAGGCAGGTGGGGAGGGTGGGAGAAGGGGATTGACGTGTATTATGTTTAGTACACATGGTGTGGGGGATCACAGGGAAAACAGTGTAGCTCAGAGAAGGCAAATAGTGAATCTGTGGCATCTTACTACCCTGAAGGACAGTGACTGCATTGGGGTACGGCTGGGGACTTGATAATATGGGTAAATGTAGCAATCACATTGTTTTTTCATGTGAAACCTTCATAAGAGTGTATATCAATAATAGCTTAATAAAAAAATTAAGAAAAAAAAAGAAATTTGAAAACATAGTAAGTGAAAGAAGTGAGACACAAAAGTCACAGATTATGTGGTTCCATTTTCAGAATCACCGAGAATAATTAAATCAAAATCATAAAATTAATCATTGCCAGGTTCTGGGTAGAGAAGGAAATTTTGAGTGACTGATTAATGCAAAGTTTCCTTTTTGGGTGATGAAAATGTTTTGGAACTAGGGTAGAGGTGATATCTCACATTCTGAATGTACTAAATGCCCCTGAATTGTACACTTCAAAATGTTTAGTGGTTAAAGAAATATTATGTGAATTTTACCTAAATTTTAAAAATGCTGACTTATTTCCAGATTAATTTACAACAATTTTGTCAAGTCACTATACCCTAAATCTTCTAATAGGATTTTCATTGGATGTACATTAAAATTATATGTTGACCAAGGAAATATTAACATCTTTTCTCGACAATAATTGGTCTTCCCTTCCAAAAAGATGTTAATGTCTTTATTATTTTAAGTTTTCTTAGTGTGATTTTTGCAACTCTTCTCAAATTTAAAATTGGATTCTTAATTAGTTCTGTTTTGAAATTGTTTACTAACTGAAAGTTGAAAAATGAGGCTATGTAACTTCATCTAAGTAGTGATGACAATGAAAAATAACACAAAAATGTTAAGGACAAGTTTGGAGTTTAGATAGTGCTCACATGGGGAAAATACGTCTAATTCTACTAAAACTATCAGATCAGGAGATCTAGAGTACAGAGATGATGGTTTATGGCACAAATCCACAGACAAATGTTTTATTGGTAAGAATTCTTTGAACTGAACATTACAAAAAAATAAGACCTAATGACAATTTAAATAAAAAAGAAAATATATTTCCTTACATAACAGTTCCAAAGTAGAGTGACTCCAGAAAGGTTGATTCATAGTTCAATTATATCATTTTATACCAAGTTCTTTCCATCTTTTTATTCTATCTTCAGTGCATCAGCTTTTGTCTCTTGGCTAGCTCTCCTCATAGTTCAGGATGTTACTAAATCAAATGGTTTAAGCAGAGAAGCCACCCCTTGAATTTTTAACATTGAATAAACTTTACCTAGGCATTCCCATACACACACACATACTCAGTATACTTCCCCTCACATATCACTGACAAGAATTATGTGGCATACTTAATTCCAAGACAACTCTCTGATAAAGGGAGTGGGGCTAACTGTAATTGGCTTACTGAAAAATGCATGCCCTGTGGATAAGGGTGAGTATTCGGCAAATCAGACCCCACAATAAGAAGAGTGTGAGTACAGATTTTGAGTAACAATCGATAGTGTCTGCTATAGAATGAGAAGAAAAGAGCCCTATTTGAGGAGAAAGATCCAGTACCAGAAACTGATATCCAAGATCCTGGCTACCAATTCCACTATCAGCACTGCTCAATTGAGTGAATAAAATAAAAATGGAACCTGCCATTATCATGTAGTGTATTGTTTTTAAAATTTATCTACGTTGTGGATAATTGTAGTTCATTCATTTTCATTACTATATAATATTGCATTGCATAGCTATACTATATTTTTATCCATTCTCCTGTTGATAATCATTTGCTCTGTATGAAGTCTTGTGCTATTAAAAACAATGTCTCTAAGAACCTTCTATACATATATGAACCTCCCTTTACATAAGGATTTCTTAATATTAAATAGAATTGATGGGCCATTAGGTTGTGAATGTTCCCTCTAATTAGATAATGTTACATACCTGGAGTATAATGATGCCATTTTTATGAAGCTCTGAAGCAAGCAAACCTAAGTAATATGTCTTAGGTCAGTCTTGCATATGTGATAAATTTATTTTTAGAAAAATTAATTGAAAGAAAAACTCAAAATTCAAAATGGTGATTACCTCTGGTTGTGTATGGAAGATAAAGCATGCCCTTGGGGTGGGGGACATATGGATAGAAGTAATTGATGATACTCTCTTCTTAGTTTGGGTGCTGAGTTCACACAGATATCTGACAATACCAAGCACAATAACATAAAGGGATATGTTTGCTCTATTATGAATTTCAAATATTACATATTTTACAAAGGTTTTTTTAAAAAACTCAGTGGAACCTGCCTCAAGAAGCAGGTTCACAAATGGCTTTGACTTTAGAATTCTCTGAACTTTAAAACGTTTATTTTAAGAAATACTCCATAGTTAATGAATCGTCTTAGAAATTTGTTGGACCAGTTCTGCTGAGTGACTTCCCTCTGTCAATCCTAAACCAGCCTGGAGCCCACACAGAGGGTATTTAGGTGAATTCATTTGTGTATCATGTCTCCTTTCTGCTTTCCTTGAAAATTAGACTGTGAGAAAGGAATAGAGGGAGACACAACAATCACCTTTTTAAAAGAAGCCTAGTCTTCTTCCCCCCTTACTTTGTTCTTAACTAGCATTGTTACAGAAGTTTGTGCTAATTTGTGCTAGGAAGGAGAGCTAAGGAACCCATCTGAATTAGAGACTGTCATCCAAATTCAACATTGCAGTTCATATTTCTTCATCTTTATTTTTGGATGGTTCACTATTTTTTTGTTTTTATGTATCCTGGCTGGGCTGTTTCTTTACTTGGATGTCTTTTGTTAAACAGGTGTTAAAAAAAGAAGAGACAACAGGTCCAAATTGTAGCCACTTGTGCTAAGCCCCAGGTCAACAAACCAAGACTTAACATCAAACCTAATTGCAGTTTCAGCCTCTCCCAAGAATGTAACCTGTAATCAGTCAATCTGGAAGTACCTGATTAGCACTAGTGAGGTAATCTACATGACAGACCCCCACGCCAAGAAGGAGACCATGCCTGAAATTACTTTCTTTTGTTTTTGATTTCCTTATGCCTCCTCACTTTCTGAATATAAAGCCTTCCATTTTGCACAGCTCTTTGGAGCTCCTTTCTCATTGCTAGATGGGATGCTGCCCAATTCATGGATCATTGAGTAAAGTCAATTAGATCTTCAAATTTACTCAGTTGAATTTTGTTTTGCTTTGTTTTAACACAGGCTACATTTTATTTCCTTCTGTCTCCCTCTGTGATTTTTTCAAGGTAGATCTCAATGTCAATTCTATTCCGAGGGTCATTTTAAAGTTTTTCAAAATACTTTTAAGCCTTTACATATATACTTTCAAAAAATGAAGTTATAACTTTGTGTTTTCCTTTTATGGAAAATGAGAAATTTAGTATGTTTGCTATTCCCTTACTCCATCAGCCTCCTTTCTTGTCCTGTAAGTTAATAGGTAGTTGAAAACCCCCATAATGAAATTGCCCTTTCTTCTTTTATTTACTCCTTTCCATTTTACTTACCATATTACAATGCTTATTTATCATTCAGATTGAACATAGACTCTATGAAGTCAAGTCTTTTTGTATAATTATTCATTAATCTTCAGTGCATTTCAATGTTCAGTACTTCCCTTACTTGAAATCTTATTTTGATAACCCCTCTGTGAGCTGATTCATTTATTTGTATTCTTTTATTTTTTTAAGTCTTTGGGAAATGGTGGGGCATTTTCTGAGACCTCAAATATTTAGTAGGTCATCTGGTAAAGAATCTGGCTGATTTTAGAATCAATTATAAGCTTTTAATTTTGAGAAAATTTAAAAATTATCCAAGTTTCTGTATCTTCATCTTTGAAGTAACAATAATATTTACATTTCAGTATTGGAAGGATTCTGTGAAATAATGAATGTAAGGCACATATGAAATTATCTAACATATAGCAATTACTTAAAGGTTTCACTTTCCATTCTTCTCTTTTCTTCATTTCAGTCACAGATGAATGATCACACGATGGAGGTTTATGATTTTTAGGGCCATAATATTTTTCCTGAAGAAGCTGTGTGGGCATTATAATTGTCTTTTGGTATTTACAATTACAGTAAAAAAATCTAAAGGCCAACTACATTATAGTTCCTTTATGGAACTATATTATGGTTCCAAATAGATGCATAGACACTTAAAAAGAAAGTACTAATATTCTTTTGCAACACAGCCTGGCCCCAATATCAACTAGGGGACCAGTGGCCAGATAACGGAACTCTTAACCCTAACACCCTCATGCAGTTTGACCTTTCCAGAAAAAGCTGGGTAAACGGGCAGAGATCCCATATGTTCAGGCGTTATTCTACCTTAAAATCCGAGAGGGTCTCTGCCAGACTTGTAAGTTTAAAAGTCGTCCCAGCCTTCTCTCTGCTCCACTGCCTACTTTACCTCCACCCCAGTACCCAGGACCACCCAAGGGCAAAGTGTCACAGCCAGCCCCACAGGGCCATCAAGAACAGAGTCCTGGGTACTCAAATCTGCTCCCAAAGGCACCTGCTGAAGTTCTCCCATTAGTCGAAATGGCAGGTGGAGAATCTGGCACAGTGCTTGTCCACAAACCTTTTTCACTCACTGAATTAAAACAGCTTAAAGCTGATCTTGGCAGCTATACTACCAATCCAGATAACAATATTGATCAATTCCAGCACATCAGTCTAGCTTATGACCTCACCTGGAAAGATATCATGATAACCCTGGGACAGACACTCTCTGACCCTGAACAAGAGAGAGTTATTAAAGAAACCTGTAAATTTGCTGGTAGTCACCACTTATCAGATACTAAATTTCCCATTGGGGAAACAGCTGTCCTCTCTACAGACTCTAACATGGATTATAATGGTAAAGACGATATGTGGGGTAGAAACCACTTCCTCTTTTGCATAAAGACAGGGCTAAAGGACGCCAGGTAAAAAGTTATTAACTATTCAAAAGTTGCCGCCATTAGTCAGGGACCAGAGGAAAATCCTGTTACTTTCTTAGAAAGACTGAGAGACACACTCACTAAATATATTAATCTGGATTTAGACACATATGAGGTACAAGTAATTCTGAGAGATAAATTCCTCTCACAGTCATCATCTGACATCAGGAGAAAATTGCAAAAACAGATCCAGAGAAACCCTAATAGCAGTGCAGATGAGCTCCTGACCACAGCCAAATCTGTGCTCTATGGCTGTGATCAGGAAGAAGAGGCTAGGGCTCAGGAAAAGGACAAGAGGAAGGGATCTGCCATACTCAGCTATTAGCCACCCTTGCGGTTCAGTCCATGTCCAGAGGCTCACCAGGTCCTGACCAGAATTCTAAGAAAGATAGTAAGTGTAACATCTGTTGGTGGATGAGGCATTGGGCTAAGAGCTGCCCTAATAGAAACAAGCCTCCACAAGCATCCTGCTACAAATGGAAGGAAATGGGTCACTGGGCTGCAGGTCCCTGGGCCATTGGAGCCACCCATGGTCCTTGAGCTCCTTTCACAGGAATGAGGAGGCCCTAGCCAGCCGGCCCCAATCCATGACATTGACATCACTGGACTAGAGCCAAGAGTAACCATGGATGTAGCAGGTAGGGCAATTTTCTTTGTAATTGATACCGGGGCCTCCTACTCTGTCCTCAGTTCCTATTCCGAACCCCCCTATCCTCTCAAACTTGTACAGTGCTCAAAGTGACAGGGACCCCTACTACTCGGCCCTTCACTCCTCCGTACACATTATTTTTCACATCCATTTTTAGTTGTAAAAGAATGCCCTATTTCCCTCTTGGGACAATACATACTAGAAAAATTACACACCAGGATGATTTTTAGCTTTCCCCCAGCTATTCAAACTCCTCTCCAACTTCTGGTTGTTCCCAAAACCCCCTCGTCAGCTTTTCAGGACTGGGAACAGTCTATCGATTCTGACGTTTGGGGTAAGGGAATCCCAGGAAGGGCTAAGTATGGCACTCCAGTAGTCACCCAGCCCAAAGATCCAGCTAAGTTTCCCAGCCAAAAACAATATCCTATAAAGCCTGAGGATCGTAAAGGCCTCCAGCCTCTAATTTCCAAATACCTTAAACATGGGCTGATAGTTCCAACTAATTCACCTTACAATACTCCAATCCTGGCCATCAAAAAGAAAGACCAGACTTATCATCTAGTCCAGGATCTAAGAATTATCAATGAGGCAGTTGTGCCTCTCCACCCAGTGGCCCCTAACCCATATACTCTATTAGGAACTATTCCACCTGACACCTCGTGGTTTACAACTCTAGATCTCAAAGATGGTTTCTTCTGCATCCCCTTAGGAAAAAAGTCACAGTCACTATTTGCTTTTGAATGGACCACTCCAGGAAACACCTCTGGCCAACTAAGTTGGACTCTCCTCCCCCAGGGGTTTAGAGACAGTCCTCATCTATTTGGCCAAGCCTTGTCCCAATACTTAGCCCACCTGCACCTGCACAATGGGGGCACACCCATACAATATGTAGATCATCTTTTAATCTGTTCCCTCACAAAACAAGACTCCATTAATCATACCATTCAAACCCTTAATTTCTTAGCTGAGTGGGGATATAAAGTTTCAAGGGCCAAAAGCTCACTTAGTACAACAAATGGTCACTTACCTGGGAATAATCCTTACTCCAGGAAAGAGAGGCCTTTCTCCTGACTGAGTTCAGGCCATTATTTCCCTTTCTCAACCTACTACCCTCAAACAACTCAGGGCTTCCTTAGGACTAACAGGATACTGTAGGTTATGGACCCCAAATTATGGGGTCATTGCACAGCCTCTCTATGAAGTCCTAAAAGGAAAGGATGACTCTACACCTTTAGACTGGGGACCATCACAACAAAAAGCTGTAGATCTGCTTAAGGACCTGTTAACACGGGCCCCTGCCTAAGGACTCCCAAACCCAGCCAGGCCATTCCAACTGTACTCCCATGAACAACAAGGAGTGGCCCTCGGTGTTCTAACTCAACAATTAGGCCAAACTCACCCACTTATTTTCCACTGAAACTAATTTCTGCCTCAAAAACCAAGCAGTCTTTTCTTATGCAGATTAAATACCTATTTGTGCCTCCCAGCTAATTGGACTGGGACCTGTACCCTAGTCAACTAGCCCCAGACATTGACCAGCCCCAGACATTGACATCGTCCCCAATAACCAATCACTGACCTCTGTCTTCTCATGTAAGAGCTAAATGAGCTATACAGTTCATTCCTCTCTTAGTAGGTTTAGGAATCACCACAGGACTAGGCTCTGGCATAGCTGGACTAACTATCTTGCTGTCCTATTGCCAAAGCCAGTCCAAAGATTTTTATGACAGCCTAGAAGAAATTGGCCAAAGCATTATAACTGTTCAAACTCAGTTAGACTCCTTAGCAACAGTCGCTCTTCAAAACAGAAGAGGATTAGACTTTTTAACTGCTGAGAAGGGAGGCCTATGCCTCTTTCTTAATGAAGAATGTTGTTTTTATGCTAACCAGTCTGGCCTAGTTAGAGACACTGTCCAAAAGGTTTCTGAACGTGCCTCCAGAATCCGACAACAACTATCAGAATCCTAGGGCAACTGGTCCCAGATATGGACCTGGGCATCCTGGCTACTTCCCTTAACAGGAACCCTACTGATGCTTCTCCTAGCCCTACTACTTGGACCATGCTTACTAAATCCCTTAACTAAATTTGTTTCTTCCAGACTAAAGTCCATTGAGGCCAAAATCCTGTTGTCACAAGGATTCAAGCCTGGCCAACTGATGAATCAGCTGTCTTCTTGGGACCCTAGATGGGCACCCTTACTGTCCTACTCTCCACCATCCTGACAGTCAGCAAGCAGAGGGACCCAAATAACCACACTGTCCCTCACTAGCAGGAAGCAGCCAGAGCGGTCATCGCCCCTCATCCCAATGATTTGGGTCCCAACTGACTGAGGGGGGAATGTCAGGCAGAAAGACAGAAATGAGCAGGATGAAAAGGAGAAAGGGCCCCCCAAAGATGACTCAGAGAGTTGATCAAATAGAACCAGAAAGCCAGAAATGACTCAAAGAGTTAATCAGATGAAGCCACAGGGTCCAAGAGTGACTCAGGAAATGTGCAGGGTCCCCCCAGATAAGGAACATCAGAGGCACAGGCACAGCACAGTCCCTGTCCTCATTTCACCAATCAGAACAAGCCTAGAGAGCTGACAGCTGTCAACAAGGACCGCTCTGCCCGGCCAAAGCCACATAAAAGAAGCCTCAGAATGAGCGAGCATCCACTCCTGCCTGTCTTATCTTAGGCAGGCCCACTCTGCTACTCTATGCAGAGTGTATTGAAACTTACTTTGCTTTCTTGACTTTGGTCTTTCGTTTCACTATATCTGACTTCCCTGCTACACCGAGCCGAGTCCTTTTCTTCCTAACAGTAACAATACCAAAATGTTTTTATTACTATAGCTTTGTCAATTTTGAAATCAGAAGTGTGAGTCCACCGATTTGTTCTTCTTTTTCAAGATTGTTGTGACCAGTCATTGCTACTTGAAAATCCATATGACTTTGAGAACCAGCTTTTCCATTTTTTCCAAAAAGGCATTTGGGATTTTGAGAGTATTGCACTGCATCTGTAGATGACTTTGGAGAGTACTACAATCTTTACAATATTTTTATCAATCCACAAACATGGATGTATTTTATCTGATTTTTGTCTTCTTTAATTTTTTTCAGCAGTGTTTTATAGTATTCCGTGTATGCATCTTTTACTTCCTTGGTTAAATTTATTTCTATGTATTTTATTCTTTTTGATACTATACTCAATAGAATTATTTTCTTAATTTCATTTTTGTATTGTTCACTGCTAGTGTGTAAAACACCACTGATTTTTGTGTGTTGATCTTCTACCCTGCAACTTTGTTGAATTTGCTTATTAGTGTTAAGAGCTTTTTTGTGAATTCTTTAGAATTATCTCTATATATAGTCATGTCATCTGTTAACAGTGATAGTCTTATTTTTCTTACTATTTGGATACTTTTTATTTCTTTTTATTATCTGAATGATTTTGCTATAACT
Source organism: Phataginus tricuspis (assembly GCA_029783875.1). NCBI lineage: Eukaryota > Metazoa > Chordata > Mammalia > Pholidota > Manidae > Phataginus > Phataginus tricuspis. Next base: position 105,371,741 of record JAQQAC010016209.1, on the reverse strand, counting down.
TCTAATAACCTGCTAAAAAGAAGTGATGAGAATTGGCATCTTTGTCTTGTTCAAGATCTAAAGTAAAAAGCTGCTTTCGCCATTGTGTATTATATTAGCTGTGGATTTATCACACATGTGTTTTATCATGTTGAGGAAGTTTTCTTCAATTCCTAGTTTGTTGAATGTTTTTATCATGAAAGAATTTTGAATATTTTTAAATACTTTTTTGTCATCAATTGATGTGATGATGGGGTTGCTTTCCTTCATTCTATTAATGTGATAGATTATACTGATTGATATTCTTATGTTACTACATACTTGTATTCCTGGGATAAAGCTCACTTGATCATGTAGAATCTTAATATGTAGAATTTTAACATGCTACCAAATTTGGTTTGCTAGCATTTGCTGAGGATTCTTGCATCAATATTCATAAAGAATATTTATCTTTAGATTTATTTTCTGGTGAAGTCTTTTGTTTTCGTATTAAGGTAATGCTTCCTGCATTAAGTATTCCCTCTTCATTCTTTTTTGGAAGTGTTTGAGAAAAATTAGTGCTAATCTTAAAATTTTTTACCTAATTCATTGGTGTACAATTGTTATTAGTGTTCTCATATCTGCTTTATTTCAGCAATGTTAGTACTAATGTCCCCACTCTCATTTCTGATTTTAGTTGTTTATGTCTTCTCTTTTTCATAGTCATTTTAAATAAAGGTTTGTCGATTTTGCTGATAACTTCAAAGAACCACTTTTGGTTAGGTTAATTTTTTCTTCATTTCTTTTATTCTCTATTTTGTTTATCTCCATGCTAGTCTTTACTATTTCCTTCCTACTGCTAGACTTGGATATAGTTTAGTCTAGTTTTTCTAGTGCTTCAAGATGTAAAGTTAGGTGGGGGAGGGTGAGTGGGGAGGGAGGGAGAAGGGGATTGAGGGGTGTTATGATTAGTACACATGGTGTATGGGGGAGTCATGGGGAAGACAGTGTAGCACTGAGAAGACAAGTAGTGACTCTGTGGCATCTTACTACTCTGATGGAAAGTGACTTCAATGGGTTATGGGTGGATTTGATAATATGGGTGAATGTAGTAACCACATTGTTTTTCATGTGAAACCTTCATAAGAGTGTATATCAATGATATCTTTAAAAAATATGTAAAGTTATTAATTTGAGATTTTTCTTCTTTGTAAATGTAGATGTTTATAATACATTTCCCTCTGAACACCATTTTTTCTATGTCCTATAAGTTTAGGCATTTTTTGCTTTCATTTTTATTTGTCTCTAAGAATTTATTAATTTCCCTTGTGATTTCTTCTTTGACCCATTGGGTTGTTTAAGAATGTGTTAATCTCCATTTATTTGTGATTTCTCCAGTTTTTTTCTTCTGCTAATAACTTCTAGTCTCATTCCATTGTGGGTAGAGAAAACAATTTGTATGATTTCAATATTTTTAATTTAGTGAGACTTCTTTTGTGACTGAACATTCCATATGAATATTCCATATGCACTTGAGACAAATATGTATTCTACTCAGTTTGGGTGGAGTGCTCTCCTTATATCTATTAGGTCTACTTGGTTTATACTCTTGTTCAAGTCTTTACTTCCTTAGTGATCTTTTGTCTGGTTGTTCTATTATTGAAAGTGGAAATTGAAATCTCCAAGTTTTTATTCTAGAAATGTTTCTCCCTTCAGTTCTATCAATGCTTTCCTTCATCTATTTTGGAACTCTGTTCTCTGGCATGTATGTGCTTATTCATGTTAATATTGTTGATGAATTGACCCTTTTATCAATATATAATGTCCTTCTTTCTGTCATAATAATTTTACTTAAAGTCTATTGTGTCTAATATTTATGAATACCCCAGCTCTCTTTTGATTAATATTTACATGAGATATCTTTTTCCATACTTTCACTTTCAAGCTATTTGTGTCTTTATATTTAGATGTCTTGAGTGTGTTTTGGACAACATATAGATTGATGATTTTTAAAGTTCCTGCTAATCAATACCTTTAAATTTGAAAATTTATTCACTTATACATAAATTAATTATTGATAAGGAAAGACTTACTTCTGCTATTTTGCTATTTATTTTCTATATATCATATCTTTTTGGTTCCTCAAATCCTCTAATTTTGTTTGATTTTTTTATAGTGTAGTTTTGATTCCCTTCTCATTTTATTCCTGAATATTTTTAGTTATTGTCCTAGTAGATACCCTGGGATTACAATGAACATCTTAGAAGTTATTTTAAAGAACTGTTGAATTAACACTGACAACTTCAATAGTATACAAAAATTCTACTGCTCTGTATCTCATAGCCTCCTTATGTTGTTATTGTCTTAAATTATATCTTTGTACATTGTGTGCCTGTTAGCATATATTTCTATTTATAGTTTTATAAATTAATCAATATTTTAAATCACATTAGAAGAAAAAGAAGAGCTACAAACCAAAGGTACAATAATACTTCCTTTATATTTACCAATTTTCTTTATTTCTTCATATTGCTTTGAGTTACTTTCTGGTGTCCTTTCATTTCAGCCTAAAGGACTTTCTTTAGCATTTCCTGTATAGCAGTTTTACTGTGACAAGCTCTCCACTTCTGTTTATCCAAGACTGTCTTAATTCTTGAGTATTTCCTCTTCATTTTTGGAGGGTGGTTTTCCCCAATATGAGAATCTTGGTACATAGTTTTTTTTTTTCAATATTTTAAATATGACATCTTTCTGCCTCTAGACTTCATGATTCTGCTGAGAAATAACCTGACAATCTTATTGAGGCTCCTTTGTATCTGACAAATTACTTCTCTGTTTCTGTGTTGATGATTCTCTCTTTGATTTGGCTTTCAAAATTTGACATTACCTCTGTGTGCACTGTTTTGCACTTACAATATTTGGAATTCATTCAGTTTTTGGATGTGTAGATTCACGTCTTTTAATCATATTTAAGAAGTTGTTGGCTATTATTTCTTCATACATTCTTTCTGCCTATTCTCTGTCTTTCCTTTGGTTCTCTCATTATGCAGAAGTTGGTATGTTTGATGCCATCCCACATATCTCATAGGCTGTGTTCATTTTTCTTCATTATTTGTTTCTACTCATAACACATGGTGATTTCAACTTATGTATCTTCAAATTTGCTGCTTTTTTCTTCGGCTGCTTAAAACTGCTTTTGAAAACCTCTAATGAATTTTTCATTTCACTTTTTGTACTTTTAATCTCAAGAATTTCTATTTTATTCTTTGTAAATAATTTTGACCTTTTCATTGATATGCTTTGTTTGTTGAAACATCCTACTCCTGGCTTTATTTTTTTGCCCATGGTTTCCTCTAGCTATTTGAGCATGTTTAAGACAGTTGATTTAAAGTCTTTGGTAAATCAAATGTCGATTTCCTCAGGGAAAGTTCCATTGAATGTGTCATACTATTTTCTTTGCATACTTCATAATTTTGTTGAAAACTGGAGTTTGAATATTATAATTTGGTACCTCTGGCAATCAGAATCTTTCCCCTCCTCAGGGTTTATTATTGCTTGCTGTGGGTTGTAAGATTTTGTTTAATGACTTTCTAAATTATATTTTAAGGACTATTTTTGTGGTCTATTTAGTCTATCAAGTTTTGGTTCCTTTAGCTTGTAGTCAGCTGGTGACTTGACAGATATTTACTTAAAGTAGACAGACAAAAAGAAAAGAGATAGTTTCCAGTCTTTATAGAATGCCTCTGTTTTGCAACACTCTTCTAAGGTTTAGTCATGCCATTGATATTTCTAACTTAGCCTTTATTTCCTGCTGGCACTGAGCCTAAAACCAGCCATAGGTGAAAGCATAGAGTCATTTTGGGTTTTCTGACCATTCTTCCTGCTCTGGGCATTCACTTGGCTTTGTAGATGCCTATTATACACAAGAAAATTTCAAATCCCTTATTCCTCAAAGTAACTCCTTCCCCAGTATTTCTACTAGGTTTCCACCATGTCAGTTGTTTGCCTCTACTGTAATCTTGAGCCCCAGGTAGCAGCAGACTGTCCATTTGCCTTTCAATGTGTGCAAGGAATGCCTTCTGCTTAGCTGCTTTTCTGCATTGAGGGTGTTCTGAGTTAGGTTAAACAAAGGCAAGTGTCTTGCTTCAATATTTTAGGGAACCCCCAGACAAGTTAAAAAGGACAAATACAATTCCTTGGGAAGAAGGTTCTCTCTGTTCCTTTTCAGAAACAGGTATCCACAATTGGAATGCTGACTGCCCTCTTCAAAAGTACTGCTGTACTAGTACTGTCTACATTTTATAGGTATATAATCTCAGGTCTAGGCTGAAGTCTAGAGAAGTTAAGTAAATTTCTAAGGTCTCACTGGTTGCAGGTGAAAGTAACAGTATTTTAAATGTGAGTCTCTCTTATTCCAGAGACTGATATTCCCATGCTATGTTTTCTTACGTGCCCATCTATTCTCCATACTTAGCCAATATGGAGTTAGTATATGGTCTTTCCCTCCTCCCCATGTACATTTGGTCTCTGATTAAAGTTGCATCCTCAAGAGCTCTGTCCATATAGTTCACTGGTAACTCCTTCTTATCTTCCTACTATCTACCCTTCCCCACATGTTTAGTTTCTCCTTTGTTCTGAGCCTGCATTGTGGCCATTACTAATCTGCTCTTCTAAATTATACTGGAAACACTTTAACAGTATAGATTCCTGTCCATTAATTTCACTTGTCTCATGTATGCTTTAACATTCAGTAGCAGTTTTATTCTATGATTATTTGGTTTTATCTATTTTTCTCTCTTCTTCAGTAATGCTTATTATTTGCCAGTTGAACCTTTATAATTTGTCTTCTGTGCCAACTATCTTTTCCCCATTTTGCTTCCTTTATTCTTTTCCTCCATATTTTTGTGTGGGTTCAAAATGATGTCCTTTGTATCACTGAGGCAATTTTCTCCAATGTCCAATCTGGTAGTTATTGCTATCAAAGCAGATTTCCTATACTATGCATAGATTATTGGCACATAGCAGTGATTCAGCAAGTGTTACTTTTTTCCTCAAGGTGTGAGACCAAGGCACATTTGGTATGGTCCATTGGATGCATTGTTGATAAGTATGATCTTATTTTAGATAAAAAAGCAAATGTTAAGGGCTCATCCACACTGCCTGAAAAATTTGGAGGCAAAACAGGTTTCAGAGTGTGGCTCTTTCATGACCACAGAAGTATTATGAACATCAACAATGGAGTAGCCCAGGGTAACAAAGTAAGTTAACTTAGGAGTTGGGAGACATGGCTAGGTTGGCTCCAGAAAATAAGTGGACAAAAGATTGTATCAATTTTTTTCAGCATTAGAAATAAGTCTCTAATTTTTTCAGCCCAATGGAATACATAGAACTTTTTCACATCAGTTTTACAGTGAACTCAGGGAAGAGATTCTTGGCAACTGTACATATCCCACCATCTTTCCAGAAGAGTATGTAATCAATAAAATTAGAGAGTATTTAAATACACTTAACTCTGCAACTAGGCTAAATATAAACTTTTGTAATTGAAAAGGCACTATAAATTTTACAATGCCTCATAGTATTCACTGTAATCCTAAATTTTGTCTGCACTACACATGTGGAAGTTATCAGTACTTCACCTTGAATGAGTGCTTATTTTATAGTCACCTAAGAGATCCTGGAAATTGGCATTTGCCATTAGAGTACACTTTGCAGCTTATATACAGAGAATTTGTTCATTCTCATAACAAAATCAATTTGTTTCAATTTTTCATAACTTTCTCTAATACAACTTTATTCAGATTATGTAACATGAAAGTGACTGGCAAAGAAAATCAATCATGCTAGTGAAATTTTTAATTAATTTTAAATATTTCATTTTTTTAACATTTTATTTGTTAATAAGGGGAAAAGGTGTGCACTTTTTTATCTTTAATCATTATTAAAACAAAAAAGTACATTCTTCCATAAAATTGTTAGAGAAAATTGTACATTTTCTTAATTTGAAAAATCTAAACTTTATATAACTACTTATTTTCCAGAAATTTCAACTGCAAAAATTCAATGTGTAGAAGCATGACATATGCATCCATTTGCATAATACCAGACCTATGGAAAATTTTACCTAAACTCCAATTCTTAAAGGAAATCACATGTTCTAAAGTATCACCTGCTTTTAGTCATAACTAAGGTCTCAAAAATTGAAAGTACTACTGAAAATACACAGAAATAAACGTAATGTAGAACAAATAAAACTAGAAAAGTGGAGATTTTGTTAATTTGATCTAGTGTAAGAGTGCAAAAATATATTTCCTCTAGCCAAGAGCATTTTTGTTTTACATTTCCTCCTTTCAGATGTTCACTTATTTAAGGGGTTGTTATTTTGCTGCTACAGGGTATTTCCATTTCACACTGGCAGAAGTCCAGGAAAACACAGTAGATGAAATTTGGGACACTGTATAGTTTAGGGAGTAGATCACTAAGGAGGATTCAATGGGTTTGGAACTCCAACTAATTAAACACCTGGAGATGAAGTGTACTTTCCCTGGCTGAATTCTGGCAAGAGTATCTTATTTCAATATTTATAGAATCATAGCCATGTCACAAGTGTATGGTTTTAGAGAAACAATAGTCCTGCCAACCCAGAGAATCTTCTCAAAATGTAGAAAAGACAGAAAGAAGTTTTATTATTGAATATACATATCTAGCTTACAATTCCTTATAGGTAAGCCAAAGAAATTCCACCCTATTTATACAGCCATAAAGCCACAACCCTTTACGTACCTATGTTCTCAAGTCCTCACAGGACTTGCACCATTATTTGTTACAAATTCTTTAATAAAGTTCATCCTCAGTTTACTTGGGAATTAAGGTAAACATTTGTTTTAGTTAATTTCATTTCTCCAAAGGTATATTAAGACTTTTATCTCTATGACAAGCAGATGGTTACAGCTCAGAGCAAGATACCCAGCTTAAACTACCACTGTGACAGGGAGCTAGAGGTGCTATCTTTGTAAATGTTTACATTTCAAAGGGATGACTCCTAGACATTTAAAAAAAATTCCTCGGCTGTAAATCTGGCAAGAGGATCAGTAAGCCTCTAAAAAGATGTACATGCATATCAAAAGGTTAGCTTAGAGAAGAATTCACAACCACTAGGTTTCTCATAGAAACCTGTAAAGAAAAAAAAGGAAAATCATCTCCTCCCATTTTGGCAACATGGAAAATTAAGTTTTTATATATCCTTATAATCCTTATAATAGCAGAGTACAGGCACAGGGAAGTACCTTCTGCACTGACAGTTGGCACTATTAGGGATTGAGTTGGAGTCCCAGGGGGTTTGGATGAGTCGAACAGAGAAGCATAGCATTGTAAGAGCTCAGAAAACTAAATTATTATGGGAAATGAAGTCCACAAAAGAATGCCAGAATCTAGATGTTAAACTGAAACAGGGTCAGTGCCTGCTAAAAAGAAATGTTAAATAGGATCAAAAGTCTTATGTAATAACCAGTATATTTAGGATACAATTAAAAATCACTCGTTATGCCATGAACCAAGAAAACCTACAATTTGAATCAGAAAAAACAATCAACTAAAAATAAAATAATCAAGTAAAAACAATCAATAACACTAAGATGAATCATGTAAAAACTATCTGAAAAGCATTTTAAAGCAGCAATCATTAAAATGTTTCAAGATAGATAATCTCAGCAAAGAAATAGAAGTTGTAAAAAATCCAAACGGAAATTATAGAACTAAAACGTGCAATGACCAAAATAAAAAGTCTACTCAATAGTAGACTAGAGATGACAGAGAATCAAATCAGTGAACTTGAAAATGGATAGATACAATTTATTCAATCTGAACAAGAGTGAAAAAATAGATGGAAAAAAACCAAAACTTTAATAATCTGTAAAATAATAAAAGATCTAACATTTTATCAGAATGAGAGGAGAAACAGAGAAGGGATGAAAGAATATTTAAATAAACAAGGGCAGATAATTTCCCCAATTCAACAAAAGAGAGATACCTATAGATTCCATAAGTTGAGTAACTTCAATAGAAGACACTCAAAGAAAGCTATGCAGGGATCCATCATAGTCAAACATATGAAAAATAAAGATGAGGAAAAAAATCTTGAGAGTGGTGCAAAAGTGGCAGAGTAAGTAGCTCCAAAAGTCTGTCTCTCCACAGAAACATTGGAAAATCAAGAAAAACAGTCAGAATTGACTTTGTCAGAACTCTAGAAAGCAGTCAAATGTTAATGGCAAACAAGCAAATGCTGAACCAAGAAAAAAAACAACTTAAAAATGGTAGGAAAGCTTTGTGATATTTAACTTGTTCTTAGCTAGACTCTTTCCAGCATAGTAGTCTTGAGATAGCTGCCCAAGTTCCCAGTATAGGACCCTGGTCCCGGGTTTCAGCGGAAACAGAGCACATTTTATTTAAAAATCACTGTGTTTGGCTTTTCTTACCTGTCTGATGGATGCCTGAAAAATGTGATATATTTTGCCTAACTTATAATGCTCTCAAGGCAGAAAAGTGGGCAGCAGAGGGCATACCTCAAAAACAGGAAAAGGGAAATGAATAACCTGCTGCTGCCCAAGGCAAAAGATTACAGTGTAGGCAAACAATAAATACACCAGAAACCAGGAAAGAAAAGACAGGGAGAGAGATTCTTTGGAGAACTGGAGCACTGAAAATGTACCTATTACACCAGGGAATTTAGAAAGCCATGTTCATTTCCAGGGAGGATGCACACTCAGAAGAGACCCCAGAAGATCCTAAGATTTCAAACAAGAAGTGAGAGCTAAGATGGAATTGTAAATAATTTCAGTAGGCATTGAGAATGCTCCAGCAAAGAGCCAATCTGCAAACATTAAGAAAATTGTTTTTCTTTTTTCTTTTTTATCCTTTCCCCTCTCTCCCTTTTATTTGGCTAACAACATGCAAGTAAATCTGTCACATCACAGAGTGAACACAAACTTAAACAACAGAGACTTTAGAAACTACACATGACAAAATTACAGACATTACAAAAATATTTTTAAGTCACAAAGTAAATAGCTACAGCAACAAAATCAATGATTAAGGAAGGAGAATCTTATTTCACAGTTACCACATTACAATATTTAAAAAGTCTGGTTTTCAACAAAAAATTCAAAGCATGGAAAGAAACAAGAAATGATGGCCCATTCAAAGGAAAATTTAAGAGAAACTGTCCTTGAAGTGACAAACACATTGAACTTGGTAGAAAAGGACTTTAAATTACTTCTTCAAATATGCTCAAATAGCTAAAGGAAAATATGAACAAAGAGCTTATGGAAATTAGAGCAATGCATAAACCAATAGAGAATATAAATAGATATAAATTATAAAAAGGAAAACAAATGAATTCTGGAGATGAAAAGTCCAATAACTGAAATGAAATCTCACTAGAAGCTTTAAATAGCAGATTAAGCAGGCAAAAGAAAGAATCAGTGAACTTGAAGTTAATGTGAATTGAAATTATCCAGTGCTTGTCATGTACAAGGAATCTTCAATAAAATTAACATCATATTTCTCAACAGAATTCATGGAGGACAGAAGGGAATAGCATAACACCTCTAAAGTGCTGAGAGAGAAAAAAACCCTGTCAATCAAGAATAATATTTCTAGCAAAACAATCCTTCAAAAATGAGGGCAAAATGAATACATTCCTAGATGACGAAAAGCTGAAGGAGTTTATCAGTAGTAAACCTATCCTACAAGAAATGCTAAGGGAATCAATCAGGCTGAAATAAAAGGACACTAAGCAGTAACTCAAAGTCATGAGAAGATATACAAACACTGATAAAGATCATTACATAGATAAATGAGAGTCAGTATTATTGTATTTGTGGTTCATAACTCCTGTTTTCATTTTCTGTATGATTGAAAATACAAATATATAAAGTTAATTAAAATCTATTTTAATTATGTCAAACAATAAATAAATACGTCATTGATGCAGTAACCCATAAAAGGGGAGGAATGGAGCTGTATAGGAGGAGAAATTCTGAATGTTGTTGAAGCTAAGTTGGTATAAATTCGAACTTTAATGTTATAACCTTCATAAATTTAGAATATTAAATGTAATCCCCATAGTATGTACCAGGAAAGTAGATTAAAAATATACACAAAAGGAAGAATGGGTTTAAAAAAACAGAATCTAACTTTGCTTTCTACAAGAGGGTCACATTTGGTTCCAGAAATACAAATGACTGGAAAATGGAAGGATGTAAAAAGATGTTCCATGCAAACTGCCATCACAAATGCTAGAGTGGCTATAATAAAAGACCAGGTCAAATAAAAGAGCAGAACACACATTATTCTCAAGCGCATATATCCCATTCTAATTGATAGATCAAATGTTACACCAAAAAAATAGCATGTCTCAACAAAAATTTAAAAAATTAAAATCAAATGACTCCATACCACAAAGGAGTGAAATTAGAAATAAACAGAAAGACAAAAAAAGAAAGACCAACCAAATGTTCTCTACAAGAAACCCACTTTAAATAAAAGACACATATACATTATATATTAATAGATGGAGAAATATATACAATGCTAACACTATTCAAGGAAAGTGGGAATAGAAATATTAATTTTACATTGGACAATCTTCAGAGCAAGGAAAATTATCAGAGACAAAGATGGGCATTACATTTTGATAAAGGGGTTGATTCTCAAAGAAGACAAAACCTTAATATGTATGCACTTAACATGAAAAAACACACCTTAACAAATTTAAAAGAATAGAAATTAAACAATGTATGCTCTCAGACCACCATGTAATTAAACCAGAAAACAAGCTGAAAAATTCCAAAATATTTGGTGACTAAGCAACATGCTTCTAAATAACACCTGGGTTAAAGAAAAAAATATCTCAAGAAAAATTTTAAAATACTTTTAACTAAATGACAATTAAAATTTATCAAAAGTTTTCAGATGCAATGAGAGCATATAGCATTGAATGCATATATTACAAAATAAAACAGATCTAAAACCAATACTATAAGCTTCTATCTTATGAAACTAGAAAAGAAGAACAAATTAAATCCAATGGAAGCAGAAGAAAACAAATAAAATAAGAGCAAAAATCAATGTAATTGAAAACAGAAAAACAATAGAGAAAAGCAACAAAACCAGAAGTTGGATCTTTGGAAAGTTCAATAACTGATACACCTCTAGTGAGGTCAACTAAGAAAACAAGAGAGAAGACAGAAAATGCAAATATCAGAAATTAAAGAAGCTATACAACTACAGATCCTATGGACATTGCGAAAATAATAAAAATACTATGAATAATTCTATGTGCACAAATTTGATAAACTAGATGAAGTGGACCAGTTCCTGAAAAGGCAAAATTTAATAAAAATAGGAATACAAAATCTGAATAGATTTACATCTATGAATGAAAATGAATCAATAATTAATAACCTATCAAAATACTAAGTACCAGACCCAAATAGGTTCAGTGGTGAATTCTACTAAACATTTAAGGAAGAAATTTTACAAATTCTCTACAATATTTTCAGAGGACAGAAACAGAGGGAATAATTGAAAACTCATTCTATAAGGATAGCATTACCCTAATACCAAAACCAGACAAGACATTACAAGAAAAGAAAACTACAGGGCAATATCTCTTATGAACATAGGTGTAAAATTCCTCAATAAAATATTAGCATATCAAATCCAATAGTGTTTAAAAAGAATTATAAACCAAGACCAAGTGGGATTTATCCCCAGTATGCAGGGATGATTCAACATGTGAAAACCAGTTAATATAATCCATGACATGAACAAAGCTAAAAAAGAAAGATCACTTGATTATATCAATACATACAAAAAACACTTGACAAAATTCAACACTCATTCATGATAAAATCTCAATAAACTAGAAATAGAGAACTTCTACTTGATAAAGAATACCTGCAAAAAAACCTATAGTTAACATGGTACCTATTGTGACAAACAAAGCTTTCCCACTAAGACAAGGTACAAGGCAAGTATAACCCCTCTCACCACTTTTCAACATCAACTGGAAGTTCTACAAGACAAGAAAAGAAATAAGACAGAGGATTCAAGATGGCGGCATGAGAGGTGAGACAGAGCACTCCTCCCAAAACCACAGATAATGTGAAAATATAGTTAATACAACTAACCCTAAAACAGCAACAGGAAAGAAGGCTGCACCAAACTGCATACACACCTCACGAACAGAGCAGACCTCACAAAACAGGGTAACATACAAAAGCCTTGATCAGGCAGAACCCGAGCCCTTCTCCCACCCCAACTCACCGGCAGGAGGAAGAGAAACCGAGTGGGGGATGGAGTGGAATCCTGGGACTGCTGAACACCTAGCCTGGGAGATCTGCTTTGCAAGCAGAAATCTACATTGTGTGGTGTTCTGGAGGATGGGGAGCTGGGAGAGGAAGAGTGCTTGAGAGACAGATTCTGGCTGTTTGTGGACAGGATCCACACCTGGCTGCTCTTAGATAAGGGAAAGCCAGGGGGTCTGAAAAGCTTCCTAGCCGTGAGAGGGCTGCTGAAGGCATGGGGTTTGCATGAAGCTTGCTGCGTGGGAGAAAGTAAAGGGGTACAAGTTTGTCTGGGCACACTCTGCCCAGCAGATTGGCAACTTTGGGGAGCTTCAGGAGCTCCATCCCCCTGGCTCGCTACTCAGGTCCGAGGCCCCCCACTGTGATACACAGCCTGTGGAGCCTTCCTCCTGGCCTGACAGCACCAGCTTGCAAACCGGCTGTCACTGCTCTGGCATGAGGCCAGCCATAGAGAGGCCTCACCTACAACAGCTAGAGATACCAAGCACAGAGGCTTACACCTGTATGCTCGGTCCACTGGCTGTGATACTGGAGACAGGCACAGCAGACGGGAGTCAGGAAACAGATCTTTCCTCCCCTCAGGAAGCAGCTCCGCTCCCCTACGAACCCCAACCTCACTCTAGAGGCTGAGCAGCTCCAGAGACTGGAGCTTCTGGGCAATAGAGGGCACCACACAGAAATATGAAACATCAAAAGAACATGGTACACAGCAAAATCTCATAAACCCCAGAAAAAGTGCCAAACGAAACTGAACTCACCAATCTTCCTGAAAGAGAGTTCAAAATAAAAATCATAAACATGCTTATGGCGGTACAGAAAAATATTCAAGAACTCAGGAATGAATTTAAGAAAGAGATTCAATCATTAAGAAATTCCATATCTGAAATGAAACATACAATGGAAGGATTTAAAAGCAGATTAGATGTAGTAGAAGAGATGGTAAATGTAATAGAAATTAGAGAAGAGGAACACAGAGAAGGAGCTGAGGCACACAGAGAAAAAAGAATCTCTAAGTGTCGGGGGCCAAGCTACTCGTGCTGCTTGACAAAGTCCAGGCTCGAGGATCCCTTCAGAAGATCTGGAAGCCTCCCAGCTGGCCCTTGTTATTTCCCACTATATTATTAACTTTCCCACACGCTTCATTACTTAGAGCTCTAACAAAAAGTACACCATAATTCTCAGAAATATAACAAGAATTTACCCCCCTTTCATTTTCAGTTTTACTCTGAATACTTAAGGCGGGGAGCCAAAGCTCAAGGAAAGTTCACCCTACCTTTCCTGCTTACTCAGAAGAAACTCCCTCTTTGGAACCTATACAAAGTTGCCCCCTTTCTGCCCTAATATTATAGCAGAGGAGTTTTATAAGAAATTACAGCATAAAGAGATATGGGAACCAGGACTGGGGGGAGGACCCCCTCCTGACTCACCAATTGCCCAGAAAAGAATTAGTAATAAGCTTCCTTTTCCCACTATAGAAGGAATCCCTAATGTGGCTGTAGATATTTTGAGTAGAAAATGGTACTTTTCTAAAGGTAAATGTAGCATAGCATGGGAAAAATTAATTGATGGACTCTGTTTCCCACTCCTATTTCATATACTAGGGTTCATCTATACATGAATAGGTAGTTTTTGATTAATAGAAAAATGGTTAGTGCAGTTCAAGTTTTTTTTTTATATATAGAAAAGAATTAAAAGAAATAGGCCCTGCTGGTGTTTGTTAAGTGAGAAACAAAAGGAAAGGTGTGTTAATCAGTAGAATGATTACTGGAGTAGAAATGGTTAGGGGGAGTTGATAAGTAATCAAGGACAGAACAAACAAGACCAAGACAGCCTTTAGGACCTAATTGCCCTTGCTATGTTTCAATACCATGTAAGACGCCGCACCCCAGGAGACTGGAGACCACCGGAAATTGAGTTTAGAGTTAATGGTTCTCTGTTAAGTTCCCCACTCATAATTCTATTGATTGTTAACTTGTATAAAATAAATGACTACTAGCCTTATGCTAGGAGATGCTTGCACCTTAGTCAGTGTGGGTGTCTTCTCATTTGCCCACGCTGTCTCACTCCCCTTCGATACCTCACCCCAGCTGGAGCTGGACTCCGGCATCTAAGAATGAAAGAATATTGAGAGAACAGTGTGACCAATCCAAATGGAACAACATTTGCATAATCGGGGTACTAGAAGAAGAAGAGAGAAAAAAAGGGATAGAAAGTGTCTTGAGGAGGTAATTGCTGAAAACTTCACTAGTCTGGGGAAGGAAATAGTCTCTCAAGCCATCGAGATGCACAGATCTCCTATCACAAGGGACCCAAGGAAAACAACATCAAGATATATAATAATTAAAATGGCAAATATCAAGGATAAAGACAGACTTTCAAAAGCAGCTAGAAAGAGAAAAACGATCACATACAAAGGAAAACCCATCAGGCTATCATCATTATTTGTCAACAAAAACCTTACAGGCCAGATGGGAGTGGCATGATATATATAATGCAATGAAGCAGAAGGGCCTCAAACCAAGAATAATCTACCTGGCTAGGTTATGATATAAACTTGAAGGAGGGATTAAAAATTTTCAGATAAGCAAAAGCTGAGAGAATATACCTCCCACAAACCACCTCTACAGAGCATTTTGGAGGCATTCCTATAGATAGAAGTATTCCTAAGACTAAATAGATATCACCCAAGGGATAGACAAAGATTACAGAATATGATTCATAACATACAAAGAATGGAGGAAGGAAAAGGAGGGGAAAAAAAGAATCTTTAGGTTGTGTTTGTAATAGCATATGAAGTGAGTTAAATTAGACTGTTAGATACTAAGGGAATTACCCTTGAACATTTGGTAACCACAAATCTCAAATGTACAATGGAAAAAAGTACATACCTATTGATAATCACCCTAAATGTAAATGGTCTGAATGCACCAATCAAAAGATACACCCTACAGTATGGAAGAATATATTCATAAATGACATATCCAATAAGGGGTTGACATCCAAATTATATAAAGAGCTCACACACTTCAACAAACCAAAAGCAAATAAGCCAATTAAAAAATGGGCAGAGGGGCTCCACAGACACCTCTCCAAAGAGGAAATTCAGATGGCCAACAGGCAACGAAAAGATGCTCCACATCAGTACTCATCAGAGAAATGCAAATTAAAACCACAATAAGATATCACCTCACACCAGTTAGGGTGGCCGCCATCCAAAAGACAAACAATAACAAATGTTGGTGAGGATGTGGAGAAAGGGGAACCCTCTTACACTGCTGGTGGGAATGTAAATTAGTTCAACCATTGTGGAAAGCAGTATGGAGGTTCCTCAAAAAACTCAAAAGACAAATACCATTTGACCCAGGATTTTCACTTTAGGAATTTACCCTATGAATGCAGCAGCCCAGTTTGAAAAAGGCATATGCACCCCTATGTTTATCGCAGCACTATTTATAATAGCCAAAAAATGGAAGCAACCTAAGTGTCCATCAGTAGATGAATGGATAAAGAAGATGCAGTACATATACACAATGAAATATTATTCAGCCATAAGAAGAAAACAAATCCTACCATTTGCAACAACATGGATGGAGCTAGAGAGTATTATGCTCAGTGAAATAAGCCAGGTAGAGAAAGACAAGTATCAGATGATTTCTCTCATCTGTGGAGTATAAGAACAAAACAAAAGCTGAAGGAACCAAACAGCAGCAGACTCATAGAACCCAAAAATGGACTAACAGTTACCAAAGGGAAAGGGACTGGGGAAGATGGGTGGGAAGGGAGGGATAAGGCGGAAAAATCGCTATTATAATTAGCACACATAATGTAGCAGTGGGGATACGGGCAAGGCAGTATAACACAGAGAAGACAAGTAATGATTCTATAGCATCGTACTACGCTGATGGACAGTGACTGTAATGGGGTATGTGGTGGGGACTTGATAATAGGGGGAGTCTAGTATCCACAATGTTGCTAATGTAATTGTACATTAATAATAGCAAAATAAAAATTTTAAAAGTGTAACAAGACAAAAGTAACAAGACAGTAAGGTAAGTAAATATAAGGTATACAAATTAGGAAGGAAAAAATAAAATTTTCTATGCTTGCAGATGGCATAATCATTTCTAGAGAATCCAAAAGAATCAACAAAAAGACCTCTTGGAACTGATAAGTGACTATAGCTAGGTTGCAGAATACAGGATAATAGACAAATGTCCACTGTTTTCCTATACACCAGCAATGAACAAGTGGAATATTAAATTAAAAACACTAATATCATTTACATTAGCATGTAATAAAATGAAATACTTATCTACATATGTTTACAAAATATGGACAAGATCTATGTGAGGAAACCTAGAAAACACTGATGAAAAAAATGAAAGATGAACTATATGAGTGGAGAGATATCCCATGTTCATGGATAGGAAGATTTGATATTGTCAAGATGTTTGTCCTAACCTGATCTACAGATTCACTACAATCCCAGTCAAACTCCCAGTAAGTTATTTTGTAGATTTTGACAAACTGACTCTAAAATTTATCTGGAGAAACAAAAGCCCCAAATAACCAACAAATGTTGAAGGAGAAAAACGAAGTTAGAGGTCTGAAACTACCTGACTTCAAAACTTACTATAAAGCTACAGTAATTAAGCCAGTGTGCTATTAGCAAAAGAATAGACAAGTAGATCAATGGATCAGAATAGCCCAGAAAATAAATGCACATCAACATAGTCTACTGACCTGTGACAAAGGAACAAAGGCAATACAATGAAATAAACATAATCTTTTCAACAAATAGTACTAAAATAGCAGACATCCACCTGTGTAAAAATTAATCTACAGACAGAAGACAGTTTGGCAGTTTCTTACAAAATTAAACATATACTTATCATATGACTCAGCAAATGTACTCCTTGGTATTTACCCAAAGGAGTTGAAAATTTATGTCTACACTACAGCCTGCACATGGATATTTATAGCAGCTTTATTCATAATTGCCAAAACTTGGAAGCAACCAAGATATTCTTCAGCAGGTGAATGGATAAACAAACTTTGGTATGTCCAGATAATGGAATATTATTTAGTTTTTTAAAGAAATGAGCTATCAAGCCAGGAAAAGACATGAAGGAATCTTAAATGCATATTAATAAGTGGAAGGAGCCAATATGAAAATGATACATACTGTATGATTCTAACTATATGACATTCTAGAAAAGGGAAAAGTATAGAGAGAGTGAAAAGTTCAGTGGTTGACTGAAATTGTGGGGGAGGGATGAATAGATGGAGCACAGAGGATTTTTAGTGCAGTGAAAAAACTCCATATAATACCATAATGATAGGCACATGACATTATGCATTTATTCA
The DNA here is from genome assembly GCA_029783875.1 of Phataginus tricuspis. NCBI lineage: Eukaryota > Metazoa > Chordata > Mammalia > Pholidota > Manidae > Phataginus > Phataginus tricuspis. Next base: position 105,354,048 of record JAQQAC010016209.1, on the reverse strand, counting down.
AACCCATAGAATATACAACACTAAGAGGGAACCCTAAGGTAAACTATGGACTTGGATAGATTATGATGTGCCAATGTAGGCTCATCAGTTGTAACAAATGTATCACTCTAATGAGGGATGTTGATAATGTGGGAGTTATGTACATGCAGGAGCAAGTAGTATATGGGAAACGTGTACCTTCCCCTCAATTTTGCTGTGAACCTAAAACTGCTCTAAGAAATAAAGTCTTCATAAATATGTATGTATTATATTTATTTATATTTAATATATATTTAATTATTTTTATATTTTATATTTCCACATATTCAATTAAAGTCATATGTATGTGTCAATGCATATATACATATATATATATGAATGAAGTGTTGATATATGATAAAACATGGATGAACCTTGAAAACATTATGCTGAATGTAAAAAGCCAGACACAAAACCTCATATATGTGTGATTTCAGTTATATGAAATATCAGGAATAGTAAATCCATACAGACAGAAAGCAGATTGGTGGTTGCCAGGGTCTGTGGCAAGGTGGGAATGAGTAGTAACTGCTTATTGGACATGGAGTTTCCTTTTAATGTAATGAAAGTATTTTGGAACTAAATAGAGGTGGTAGTTTCACAACATTATGAATGCACTAAATGCCAATGAATTGTTCCCCCTAAAATGGTTAATTTTATGTTGTGCTAATTTCACTAAGTAAAATAATAAAAGAAAAAAATTGAAAGCAGCCAGAGAGAAACAGTTCATCGCCTGTAGGAGAAAAACAATTTGAAAAGCTGGGGATATTTCATCTAGAATCATGGTGGACAGAAGGAAGTGGAATGACATTTTTCAAGTGCTGAAAGAAAAGAACTATCAACAGCAAACTAACATATGAAAGTATCTTTAAACAATGAAAAGAAAATATAGACATTATTAAATGAAGGAACACTAAGAATTTGTCGCTATCAGAGCTTGAAGAGGCAAGGAACCTCCCCAAACAGAAAGATAATGATAAAGATTTGATCCTTCACTAAGGAAATAATAATAGACTGAGTCAAAGAGAAGTAAACATAATAGAGTATATTTCACCACATGAATTTCTTTAGTAATATTTTATGGTTAAAGCAAAAACTGTAACACCACCTTATTTGGTACTCAATGTATACACAGGAAATACTTAAGAAAATTATATTTTAAAAGGGGGAAAATTAAAGGAGCCTAAATGGAAGGTAAATATATTTTCTATGCTTCACTGAAGTGTTAAGACATCGAATCCAATAGATTGTGATGAGTCATATATGCGTATTATAGTACTTAGAGAAACTGCTAAGAAAATTATATAAAGAGATACACTCAAAAGTGAATAGGAGAATACCAAAGATATTTTCATGGTCAGAGATATAAAGTGGAGGAAATTTGCTCGTTTGACAAAAAGACCACCAGTAATATTAATCAGAAATAGATCACAGAAGTGACAAAACAAAGAGCTGGTGACTGGCTACTTTAAGGTCAAATTAGGGGAAGCAGAAATTAGAGTTAAAATACAGTATTGATTAAAATGAGCTTTGAACCTTCAACTTTTTTCCAAAAAAAAAAACAAGTTCAGGAGGGAAGCCAATATATTATGAGCATGAATATAGATGGCATTAATTCATGAGTCCATGGGCTTCTTTTCAAGGCATATACAGAAGAAATCCATTGCCATTAGTATCATAGGTAGACTTACAGATAAAAATAAACTTCAAGACAAATCATCATTGAGTTTCTATACTACTCATTTTAAACAATCATCCTATGAAGTCCAATTACATCTCATGAGAGGTTGGAAATAAAATAATCTCTAATAAGCTATTAAGTTTTGTACATTTTCTCTAATTTACAGCTATAATAATAATAAATAAAACACATAACAGAGACCAAAATGTGGTGTAAGGGGTGGTGAAACTGATTTTTATCTGGAAACAACATGTTAGAATTATTTCAACTATCTTCACTAGTCTATTTTAAATACCAAGGAAAAGATCTACGAATTTAAAAAGTCCTTGAAAAGATGTCCTCAGCATTATATTTACAAACTTCCAAGAAGCACGGACTGATTTGTCCATTCAACTTGTATAAAATAACACTTTTCAAACTAGTGTGCATACGAATAGCCTACTGAAATTTTTTAAATGAGGCTTCTAATTTCAGCAGGCTTGGAGTGAGCTCAAGAATTTGCATGTCTAACAGGCTCCTAGGTGATGCTGATATTTACAGGTTTGGCCACACTTTGAGTAGCAAGGGTCTAATAAATTAGAAATATGGTACTAATAAGGTCAAAGTTTAAAATTCCATTTTCATATTGCCCAGATAGCTTGGGGTAAAATAAAACAGCATGGAAGCTGGAGTGTGGCTGAACAATATGCAATCCCAAATCCTTTACTGCCTAACTTTGTGATCAATACAAGAGACAATCTCTTTCAGCCACAGTTTTTCCATCTGTAAATCAGGGACAGCATTATTACCCACTCCTAGGGGTTGTCATGAAAACTAAATGACATATTTGTAAAATGCTTGAAAAATGTTGCCATGCTAAACAAGCACTAGTTCTTCTCGCTTTCCTACCCTAACCACAATAGAATACATCCCTAAATCAAAGCAATTTACAAGTCATTGGTAAAAAGGTGACTGAATCTGAGGTCACGTAGAAACAGTTGATAGCAAACTGACCATAAAAGCATCTCAAATTGGAAGTACAATTTCATACACACATTGATTAGAATAAAATGCAACTTCTGTAGTTTTGCCTCCAATTTCTCTTATTTCACCTCTTCTCAGCCTCACATTCCCAGCCCGTTATTTCTGAGACCTCTTTAGCTTTGATCCAAAGATCTGAAGGTATCTACAGTGCAAAGAATTGACACTACTGTTTTTTAAATATCCACACTTACAGAATGAGGAAAGAAACCATATGATAAAAATTATTTGGCTTCAAAAATCATGTGGAAAAATGCACTCATTATAAATTACTAGGAAACAATAACAAAAATATCAAACAAGTAGATAGTGTAATTTGGATTCAGTGTTGTTCTTTTACTATTGGTTGTTAGTAGTATTTTGAGTGTGCACCAACCTTTACCTTGGTAATTCCATTTCTAAATAGAAATCTAAAAACAATGTTAAATGGCTTATATTTATCATTATTCTTCCCAAATCAAACCTTCTAGAGGACAATCAAATAGAGTGAGTCTCTTGTACCTAAAATATATGCACTTATTTTGAGATACAATAAATAAAATGCAATATTTTACTGTGTAAACCCTTCCTTATTATATAAAACCTGTGTCTCTTCTCATCAACTACATCTTAGAACCCTGTTAAAATGAAAATTACTTTTTCATCTATCTTAATTTTTTTCTGTGCATAAAAATCTGCCTGGCCTCACATTTTATCCAGGAAGTATCTGGAATAAATTAGACCAAAATCCTGAATCAGTTATAGTATAGAAATTCTTGACCCATTGAAAGTCAAGTTTTACTTGGCTTCCAAGGGCAATTGATCTTTAGATTCATGGACAGATATGCCCCCTAGTGGTTCCAATGGGCAATAAAAAAACTGGACAGCCCTAGCCCCTGCACTTTTGCTGATAAATCACTCAGTCTTCAGAGAAGACTGATTTACTGTCATAGATATATGCATGTCCTATAAGTGTCAGAGTTGTAGGTGGAGTAAGTCCTAGCCCATGAGCAAACCGAATATTCCCATTAAATCCCTGTGTCTCTATGTCTCTATTCAAACACTTGTTTATTGGCGGTGGGGGACCTGTATGGGTGTGTCTGTGTGTAAACTAGGAATGTTGTTTTCCAAATGAAAGAGGGTGTTGCTGTCCACTTTAAGGGTGACCAGATGCATATTCAAGATTCCAGTTATAAAAATAGCTTCCCAGCCTGGCAACGAGGTCAGTATGAGGATAATTTGAAGAAGTCCCAGCGGGTATGTAAGGCTGGCTGCTATAGGGACTTCAGGATTGAAGGAGTAAAGGGGAACTTTTAAGTCTTTTGAATTTTGCAAATGCCTTAAAAAATAACTGCACTGGGTCATCCAGGTGAAACTCTGGCAGTGCCAATACAGGAGGGTGTGCACAGTCTTAGGATAGACAGAGGTGACCCTGGCTATGTGTCTCTGTCTCTCACAGCCCATCTGCAGAAATGTGTAACTTCTGGAGACATCCATAGAAAGACACAGAAAGTGAATAAAGCAAGGGAGAGAGTGGCTGTGGTCTTCAGGACAGATAAGATTGGTGAGGACAGCAAGGATCCAAAAAGGCACCAGGGGGTTTCTCAGCACTCCTTCTGCCTTCCTCTTCATGTGGGAAAACATCTACACTCCCTGCCTCCTTGTTACTGACTGCATCATCTCAGAGTCTATACTCAACACTCCCATATGAGATAACTTTATTTAAAATAATTTTTATATTTCATATATAAAATTTTTTATTTATATTTTTCTACATATAATTTTTTTGGTATCATTAATCTACAGTTACATGTGCAACATTATGGTTACTAAACTCCACACTTCATCAGGCCCCCCCCACTTACCCCATTACAGTCACTGTCCATCAGTGTAGTGAGATGCTATAGAGTCACTACTTGTCTTCTCTGAGTTGTACAGCCCTCCCCGTGCCCCCCCAACATTACGTCTGCTAATTGTAATGCCCTTTTTCCCCCTTGTCCCTCCCTTCCCATCCATCCTCCCCAGTCCCTTTCTCTTTGGTAACTGGGTTACCATTCTTGGGTTCTGTGAGTCTGCTGCTGTTTTTTCCTTTCAGTTTTTTTCTTTGTTCTTATGCTCCTCATATGAGGGAAATCATTTGATACTTGTCTTTTTCTGCTTGGCTTATTTCACTGAGCATAATACCTTCTAGCTCCGTCCGTGTTGTTGCAAATGGTAGGATTTGTTTTCTTCTTATGGAATAATATTCCATTGTGCATGTGTACCACCTCTTCTTTATCCATTCAGCTACTGATGGACACTTAGGTTGCTTCCAATTCTTGGCTATTGTAAATAGTGCTGAGATAAACATAGGGGTGCATCTGTCTTTTTGAAACTGGGCTGCTGCATCCTTAGGGTAAATTCCTAGGAGTGGGATTCCTGGATCAAATGGTATTTCTATTTTGATACATATAATTTTTTATATTTTTACATTTACATTATGAAATAACACTTATACCACATTGCATACTTATGTTAAAATTTGAAAGGTGAAATTAAGGATTAGCACAGTGCAGCGTTTGATAAAATAGTTGTTGAATGAATGATAGAGTACAATTGATTAAATCCATAGAATGGCCTTCTTAACTGATTTCAGGAAAAAAAATTCCTTTAATAAATAGATTATCTTTTGAAAAGAAAACCCAATCTTTTTTCATTACGTAAGTATCCCCAAAGGGAAAATGATCACTCCCTCTAAAACTCTTCCTACTTATATTCCATGTGCATTTTAATCTCTATGTATTTTCCTTTTCCTTGTTTGGACTCATTAATAAAATGATTTACCTTGTCTTCTTTGAATATAATGCCTTACAATAGTAAGCACTAAAAATATATATTGATTGTTTGATTTAAGGCACCTGTCACTAAACTAAATTACTCAAATGAGGAGAAAGGAAAATTTCAAGTTACAAATCAACTTTACTAATAACATGGGGAGGGGTGGAAACAAAGATTTAAACATTTGCTAAAGCAAAACAAGCTTGAAGTGGAATACTGTAATCCTCATTTTCAAAAATCCTAATGACGAACAGCATTTATAATCGAAGCCACTATTGATGGGGGTAGGAGCTGATCGAATCATTTGGTGGTTAGGTGTGTATTTAAGCTCTGTTTCTTATATTAACTTTCCCGTTTTATAGGTTACTAATATGTAAAATATATTTAATTGGTTTGCCTATGAGGTTTGCTTGAAATAACTGTGTTTAAGTATGTTGCTTATATTATGATCAATACACTCTAAAGGAAATTTTGTTCTTATTTGGAGAACAGTAGTGAAATACATCACCATTAGACCTTGATGCAGCTGAAACAGATAGAGCAAAAACAAAATTATACTCCAATATCCTTGAAATCTTTGTTGTTTTGTAGTAAATGTGGATTGTTTCTTTAGCTTTGTTTTTTGAACAGATGTGTGTTTGCATAATGTGAAGATTTAGTTAGACTTGTGAAAGGAAAATCACATCTCTATTTTACAATGGGACTAATATATGTATAAAGGATTAGATAAAGCAATCCAAAAACAAGCATATGATTTACACTTTAGTTCTAACCCACTCTTTGTATTTGAGGAGCTACAAGATGTATCATGAATGTATAGCATTATGCCTAATTTTCAATAGAGTGCATAAAGGTATGCATCATCTGCAGAAAATTATTCTCTTTGCATCCTTGGGAAATCAACTTGTACTGTTACACTTTTTATTTTATTTTTTAAGATTTGTATGCTTGGGTACTTCCTCGTGAATACTAACTCTGAATCTTAGATAATATCCAAACCAACAGTACATAACTAAAAATTTAATAAAGTATAATACAAAATTTCAAACAGTTGGGCTACTATTGTGCCCTGAATTACAATATCTCATTACTTTGAGTTACTTAATGCCACAAAGACTTCCATGCACCAATTTATCGTCTTTCCTCCTTTTTTTCCCCTAGAATGAAAGGGTTGATTGTGTATACAGCATGCTCATATTACATATTTCTTATGATGAGCACGAAAGGCAGGTTGCCTTACATTACAACTATATTTTCCATAACAGTAGTGTTTATTGGTTGCAGTGGTAAAGAATAAAATTTTAGTAACCTGTTAGCAGAAGGTAGGCTGATATGAGTCACATATTAAAATCTTTTACAAATCAGTTCCAGGATAACCTATTTTTAATCCAGAGCAGAACAAAGTATATTGTTTTGATTGTAGATTTAACACATTTGGATTTAACATAAAAATAAGGGTCTAAATTAAGGTCTCAATGTTTGAACTAAACTTGGATATTTTCTCCGTTTCCTCTTCAGTTAAAGACTTTTAGTGCTTAGTCATGTCTGATCTTCAGTACTGAAAATCCTGAATCCTCCCAACTGATAGGATGCAACAGAAATAGAGAGCTTAAAGAAAAAACATTCAACCATATCACAACTGCAAAGAAAAATAAACACATTCAACCACTATACCTTTTTGACCTGATCTAAATGCATCATTGTAACAAATTTCTTATATTTGCAGTTACAGTAGTCTAAAGGTCAAAAGCACAGACTGACTAACTTCAGGTTATACTTTGATTTACCTTAAGAGGACTTATGGAAGACTTGGGGAAAGATTTTGCAAAAAAGGAAATAAGGTCATAAAGAAAAAGTCAAATAGCTTCAGGCTTTTAAATAATATATAGAAATCAAAATTCTCCCAAAGAACGATTTTTTTTGTTCCTTTTGCTTTACCAATCTGTACTATTAAACAAACTTTAGGTAGTGCTTCTATTCTAAAAAATTACAAATAAAAGTTCAAGAAAGCCAACTAATATGACATGACATATTGTCTTGATTTAATCCAACCTTACATAATAAAAGTTGCAAATAAAGTGAGGATAAAATAACTCCTCAGATATTGTCTATTCAAGAATCTACTGCTGTCAAATCCACAAAATAGAATAGCATTTTATAATATCTAGAAAAATATAAAAGTAACATTAACACAAGGAATTTCATCCAGTTGTTTACCTTTGATTAAAATGAATTCATTGAATTTTGTGTAGAGCTCTGAAAGCCTTAGCAATGTTGGGTATATTTTCTTGTAATCTGGGAGGAAAAAAAAATTCCTTATACCAATTGGTAAAGAAGTAGAAAAATCTCTAAAGAATTAAATCATGACATGTATGTAAGGCATCTTGTTTATAGTTTTTATTTATTTATTTTGTAGATTTTATCTACTGGGCATCTTGTTTTTAGATTTTATATTACACAATTAAAACAATATTTATATAGCACTATCTCATAAGCATTGCCTTAATTTCCTAAGACACATATAGAACATTCAAAATAATTAATGAATATTAGAAACTAATGATGTGCAGATTCTCTTTCTGTTTTCATTCCATATAGATATTTTTCTCTTTCGAATACTGTGAACATAAATATCTCAATGAAAACTACATTTTTTTCTTAGTTCCCTTCTTTTTTGTGGGTGAACTGCTAGTGATGCAGCCCAACTAATGACAGCATTCTGAAATTATGTTTCATGGTAAAGCCTACAGTTATGTTGAAGTTTCTTACAGTCAAAGCCCCATACTATCTAAAAGCAAATAATAACTTTACTATGCATACTCAAGAACAGAATTAGGCTATTGTATCTTAGATAGAAATATAAGCTGAATAACCTTTCTGGTCTGGCTTCTTGCAAATGTATTTCATTGTGTTTTTCCACATTTTGTCTTTTCCAAAATAAAAATGCATCCTGTATGAGAATCATTTTTGTTTGTAGTCCACTATGTCTTTCAGTGACTGACTTTTGTTCATTTATTCTTTTTTTTTTCATTTACGTACAAGTATACTTTTTGAAACATTATTTCAGTGCCACAGCACTTTGCTAAGCCATTTCATTTCTTTATAGTTCATGTGGCTTTGCGGTGGCGGAACTTTTCCAGAGTGGCAGAAAGTTAATCCATGAACTGATTTTTATTGGCGATCCTGTAAAAATCATAAAACTAGTCAAAATAATATAGGTCAAAAGCAGAAATAGCTTATTGACCTTAAAAACCATTGTTTCCTTTGTTTCATTCCAAATTGTAATACTGATTAATAAATACTTCAAGCTACAATTCCAGTGTAGTATCAACAATAGTAACTAATTTCCATTGAGCTGTTATCTATACCAGGTAAAAGTCAAGCTCTTCATGTTAATATCTCATTTGATCCTCAAGGAACTTTATGAAGTAGGTACTGTTATTATGTTTATCTTGAAGTTAAGAAAACTGATATAATGATAAGGGTGAGAGCTCTGGAATCATACTGCCTAGATTTGAACACCTATCACCCGTGTAACCTGGGGATAAATAAACCAATCTCTGTTAGTTTTCTCATTTCCTTGGAAATGCCAGATAGCCTAGATTGGCTTCATCAATAGGGGATGTGAATTAGGAGATTGTTGGATTTATGGTTAGAGCAGTGACCTGGGAGTGAGTTGTATATTCAGCTAAAGATTTTTAATTTTAGTTCATAGGCAGTGGATAATGACATACTTTAAAAACATTTTTTTTACTAATTACTATACTAAAGTTGCATTTTCAGTTCAACTTACAACTCAATCTTAATTGTGTAATTGAAATGACTGTTTCTGCTACTTTTAAGTATATGATGTCACATTTATTCTTAATATTCTAGACCTGCACTGTTCAATAAGTAGCAATTAGCCACATGTAGCTATTTAACTTCAAATAATTAAAATTAAGTTGAATTTAAAAATCAGTTCTTCAATCACACCAGGTTCATTTTAAGTGTTCAGTGGTTATCTGCGTCCAGTGTTTACTAGATTGTATTGGACAGGCCGGATTAGTACATTTCCATTATTATCAAAATTTGTATTGAACAGCACAGCTCTAAATTATACCACTGTGCTCACCTGGACTCATCCCAATCCCTTCACCTACATATTACTCTACAGTTATTTATGTTCTCAGAAGGGTGCCTTAGGTTATAGTCTCTCCATTAGGAGTGCCGGCAATACGTTTCCTTTCCTGTTCTGATTCCCTGCAGCCAATGCTCCCTACCTGAAAGCCTTCTGGAAAGGATTCTCCATTGCCACTACCGTGTCCATGTCAGTTTCCTAGTACATTCAAAGCACCATTCTCTCCAAAACTATAAACTGCCAAGCACTTTGCCATCTGTCTGTAACCAGGAAATTATTTTCCCCACCTCCATCTCCCCTTCAAAAAGCAAGCTACATAATCCTACATAATCTCAAGCATTCCCAGCAATTTGCATGACTAAGTTGGAACATCTGACATCACATTCAGGTTGCCAGGACTTTACAGTCTCTCTAAAGGCATTTAGAAATGCACCTACTTTATATTTGTTAAGGGTCCATTTGGATACTTCCTAAACAGAAGAAATCATCTCAAAAGATTTGAAGTTGCTGCCACCACTAGATAAAACAGACCTGCAGTAACTTTGAAAATGCCTCCTCCTTTTTTCTCATTCATATTTCAAAACCTTACAATGAACTTAGAGTACATCATAACCAAAAAACTACTGATCAATAACATAATTTTATACTAATAATTTGAGGTCACACTATCAATATTCCCCAGATATTACAGATGACAGATATAGACAGAATATACTTATATCAGCTATATCTTTACAATACATTGGATTAGATAACAATTCAAGTACTATATTTGGATTTACTATATTTAGATAATCTCTATCAGAAAAACCTCTTACTCTGTCTTCTTCCCAAAAATTAGTGGTAATACAAGCAAGGTAAAGATAACTGTTCTAAAGACTTTGAAATGATATTGTTGTGTGTTTAAAAATAATAGACAACTGGGTGCTGGGCATGAATTGAATTAGAGAAAGGAATGAAAATAAAAGGACAGAGGAAAAAAGAGTTTAAAAGTGAGATTATTGACAATAATCCTTGGTCTATGAAAATGCACTTAAAATTTCATAGAAATGTGAAATGCTAATAGAGCTGCTGAAAAGTTAATTTAAGAACTGTCAACTTCCTTTATAAAAGTCAAAAATCATCCTTGGTATTTGTGATATCATTTCCCTCATATAAAATTGCACATCTATGGCTATAAACATGTGCATTTTTAGGCTGCTCAATGTCTACCTACACAGAAGTGATTTGGGACACTGTATAGAAAGGTCAGCATTTATTTCCAATTTCCAGAGTACCTATAATATTTTGCTTTTATGAATATAGGGATTTCTTTCATTAAAAAGAAATATGTAAGGATTACAGAGTATTAAGAAAAAATATCAAGATGGCATTCCACTTTGCACCCACTAGGATGGCTATAATAAAAACAACAGACGGTAAGTGTTGGCAAAGCTGTGGAAAAATCAGAAGCCTCATATACTGCTGGTGATAATGTAAAATGGTGCAGCCTCTTTGGAAAACAGTCCAACAGTTCCTCAAAAAGTTGAACACACAGTTATCATAAGACCTAGAAATTTCACTCTTAAGTATATACCAAGAGAACTGAATACAAACATCCACCCAGAAACTTGTTAATCAGTGTTCACTGCAGCCTATTCATAATACCCATAAAGTAAAAACATGTCTATCAAACATGAGTGGATAAATAACATGTGGTATAGCCACACAACAGATTATTATTCAGCCATGAAAAGGAATGAAGTATTGATACATGCCACAATAGGGATGAAACTTGAAGACATGCTAAGTAAAAGAAGTCAGTCAAAAAATACCACATATTACATATTATACATCTGTTTACATGAAGTGTCCAGAATAGGCAAATCTATGAACACAGAAAGTAGATTAATGATTGCCTAAGAGAATGGGAGTCAGGGGTAGAAAGGGAGAAAATGCGATGAGGTTTGAAGTTTCTTTTGGGGGGTATGGAAATGTTCTATAATTAGATAATGATGATGTACAACTCTGTGAATATATTAAAAAAGTGTACACTTTAAATGGGTGAATTGTATGTTATATTAAACTGTTTTTAAAAGTTCAGGAAATAAAATATTACCCTGTAATCCCCCCAAAATGAAATAGCTGGTATTAACATTTTGGTGTATTGTTGCTATTACAACATATTTCTTGTTTTTACATGGTTATTGAATGACATATAGAAATATCTATAAAATTATTTGCATAAGTTTACTGCAAGGCACATTTTGAAACAGCAAAACTGCATATAAAATATAAAATAATATTTCAATTAGTGGTGAAATAGAATGTTCATAACTATAAAGACATGATATGTAAAAGTTGACAATTTTCTATAAATTAATGTATATATTTAATAAAATACAAATCAAAATACCAAATGGACTTTTTTTAGAAGTTAAAAATATATTTATATAGGTTTTCTGGAATAAGAATACATAATGTGGGAATTTTTAGAATAAATGTTTATAGAAACGTAGCAAATGGTATTACGAAGTTAGTGTAACTAAACAGGTTGATACTGGAATCAGTCTGGACATCTAGAACAATGGAATACAATAGGAAGTCCAAAAACAAATGATGTATAAGATATAATTTACTATATGATGAATAGAGCATTCCACATCAGTGGGGAAAGGAAATATTCAATAAACAGTATTGGGAGAACTGGTTAGCCATCTGGAAGGAGTAAAGTTAGCTCACAGTCTATAACAAAATAAATTTCAAATGGGTCAAAGATGTATATATAAAATGTTGAAGTTTTAATATATTTAACATCATTAGAAATTAAAGAAAATTAAAATAGGGTGTCAACTTTTGCCTATTATACTGACAGAGATAGAAAGAAATATTAATTGCTGACAATGATGAAGAAACAGTAAATTTCATGCATCATTGGTAGGTGTGTAAATTTGTATATACTTCGAAGCCCAATGTGATATGAAGTTAAAAGAAAAACAAAAAGTTTAAAAAATTTTTCTTTTGAGCCAGCAATATTACTTCTAAAAATTTATCCTAGAGATAAGGGTATTCTTTACAGTATAGGTTTTAAGAGTGAAAATTAGAAGCAACCTAATTCCACTTGCACAAAATTTGGTATACATATATAATTGATTTTTATGCAAATATTAAAACTAAGGTATTGAGTCTCTTAAAGATAGCTGTGATATATTGCTTGGAACAAAAACAGATTCAACATATTATAATGAGAAGAGAGAGAGAGAAAAAAAATTGGAAACATGGAAACATATAACACACAATGCTTAGTCCATTACCTTTGTATAGTAGAACTACACATTTTTAATTACACATTTTTATCTTCATTTGTATCTACCTCAAGAAAGATATGCTGTTACAATAAATTTTCCTTCCACATGCTTTATATTTTAAGAAGGCCATCCCTATCCTTAACCATTTTTCTTGCATTTTATGGATTTTTTTATTTAGTTTAAATATTTATTGAATATAGTTTGATACAGATTATGATGTAGAATTCTAAATTATTTTCTGAAATGGTTTGACAACTTTCCCAACACTATGTCTGAAAAATTCATGCATGCCTCTTTAAAGGGGTGATGAATTGAACTTGTTGCCATAAGATCGTAAAACTGACTGCTACAGCCAACTATCACTCTAGACCACCTACCTTTCTAAGTTTATTTTTAAATGGCTGGAGGAGGCAGGGTCATGGATTTTCAATTTACGAATAGACTTCAATGGCTTTTCTTGGTCTTGTCATGGGAGAAGGGTAGCATTGCCCAAACAAATCCTAAAGCCAAGTAATGGTCGTCTATTAGGGCTGCCTGAAAGAAGCAGAACTTAGGACCTAATTGCCCAATTGGATGTCTACTTAGCAGACTTGTTGACCTGACCTGTGCCTACCAAAGCAGGATAAAAGTTACCTGGGCAAAGGAAGAGGGCTGAATTTCCTCTAGATAAAGACAATACTGAGAAAAGCAGGGAGCTTGAGGGAGTTTGAGGGAGCTTGATGGTACCCCACTGAAAGAGCTGGCGGTATAGGTATAGGATTCCAAGAACATTACAGAAAGGGAGAATATGGGAAAGTGACCCCATAAAGATGTTCATTACATCTTGGGCTCATCCCTGAGCTGAAAAAGTAAAGATCTCCCTAATAAAATTCAGAATACCAAAGACTTCGAAACCTGAACTAACAGACTACAACCCATGTCCCAAACTTACTCCTGAGTAGCTCACACATAAGGCATGTCTAATGACTAATATACCTCAGTGTCTCATGTATTATGAAAAATGTTTAAGTTTAAGATGTAGTTAAGTCGGGTTTACTTATAAAGCAAACATTAAATTCAAATAAGAGTTTTCCTGTCCTTTTTCAATGAGTTGAATGCCTCAACTTGTCTTTATTTTGCTTTCTTATGTTTTTGTTTTTGCTTGTTTTAACTCTGCATAGGAAAAGCTTTAGGTGTATTATAATGAGTAATGGAAAGAAAAATCAAGTGAGTTCAAGCTTCAATTTTATCTCCAGTTCTGTGATCTTGAAAAAGTAATGTGATCTCTCTGTTTTATCAGATAAAAGTAATTAAGTTGGATGAGATAATTAATAACTAATAAGGTTTTTAGAGTTCTAATACTTTGACCTCTTCAGTTGTGTAGTGGACATTGTACTGTGCTCCCACATTCCCACAATTCTCTGCCTATGACTGCTGGAAGGACTGATGACTGACATTCCTATCCGGGAATTGCTTTCATCTAAAGAGACTCTAGTCACAGAAGGTCATGCCCCTGCACTCAGTGACCTGCAGATAGGGGGATATATTTGCCCATCCCCTACCCAAATTCAGAACAACTGTGGAGGGCCAGCCTCATTTCACAAAGCACGGTGACGTTGGCTGAGTCTTTTGTTCTGAGGGCAACCTTTGCAGCCCAACTTCTCCCTTATTTTATTGAGGTATAATGGACATACAAAATTATATTAGTTTCAAGTGTACAACATAATGATTTGCTATCTGTAGATATTGCCAAATGATCAGCACAATAAGTCTAGTTAACATCCGTCATCTCTGTCCAGTCTCGTTTCCTTCTTTCACCCAAAAGGTGTTAATTCTGAAAGATCTCCCTAATAAAATTCCAGTATGCTAATCTTTGTCTCAGTTTGCTTTAAGAAGCCCAGACTTCAAAAAGTTGGAAGTAATATTTCCCTCCTCTGGGGATTTTATTTGTACCTCTGTCTTGGTGGTATATCCATAATGTACTATAGTTATTGCATGTTTTTTATGCAGCTTTTTCTTTCCTACTAATATGCAACTTCTTGAAATCAAGGGTAATGTATTTTTTTTTAATCTTTCATAGCAGCTAACATTGGTTCATTACTTGGTTGACTGAATAAATGCATAAATGAAGTGATATTGAAATAGTCATAATTTTCTCTGCTTGATCTCTAGAATCACCAAGAATTAGTCTTTCATACATTTTTATATTTATTATAGAGGTTGTGTTTTCCATATTCCCATGAACTTTGAATCATTGTCATAATTTTTGTGTGTTTCCACTAGTTTTATGGCATCTTTACAATCACATGATACTTAGGCTTTTATCACTGGCTATGGAGGTAATAAATACTGTGATCCCATGATGGGTTTTCTAATTGGTTTGTCAATAGTAAATTAGAAAACTTTAATTTTGTTAGAACTAATGAAGAAAAATGTGTGATATATCAAGGATTTAAAATCAAGTGTCTTTACTTTCTATTGTATTTGTGAAGTCAGTCAGTGATTTTTATTATTCTTTAGTATTCAAGTTTCATTTTTAATCATGTATAGTTGGAATTGAAGTTCATTCAACTATTTCAAAGTGATAGTACTATTCTTAGAAGTGAGATCCATAGGTATAATCAGTTGCTATTCATTTGGAAGTCACAGATAAGAATGCCATATCATTTGTAATCGCACAGTCAATTTCATTCTTTGTCTCGGCTTTCATTTCTAAAAAGTGTTCCATTCAGTGGGAGTTTTTAGAACAACCTCAGAGACCAATCATATACTGTACAGTATTCTCGTGATATTAGCCCTTTCCCAAAGCTTTCCCTTGTGTTTTCCAAGTCATATTCCTGTAATTCATGAACTTACAAGTTCTCAGCAATTTAAATTTCATGTTCAATCTCAGGTGCTCTTTCAGTGAATCATGCCATTATTCAGTATTTCCCTCTTTTAAAAAAAGAAAAGCCTCCACAAGTGAAGATCCATTCAAACCATTCCATTTCCACATCACTGGTACTCTTCAAACTTGAAATGTCATCTTTGGAATTTTAGTTTCATATAAGAAATAGTAACCTGTACCCTGCAGACAATTATTTGAGAAAACAGCATAGAATATGAGCGTTTCTACATTGCCACACCAAAAGTGTCAATGGCAGGCCAAAAATCACCTTAAGCATTTGCTGTCATCAGATACATTTGTCAACATCGCAAAGTCATCACCTATTTTGCTAAGGTCAAAATTATCGCAGCCAGATTCTACAGTAATTTCTACTACTCTCTCCCAGATTGTCCCAAGAAGACACTTGCAACAGAATATAATACTATTAAAAAGGCACAGTACATCCATCCTATGGATTCAGCTATATCAGCAAGAATTACCCAAAGTGATTATCCAACACATTTGAGTGGAAAGAGAAGTATAAGAAAAAATAGTAACAGTCTGATTGTATCTAAAAACAAAGAAAATGTATATGTACAGTGCACACATAAGACAAAATGTACAGGTTATTCAAGAAACTGTTTTCATTGGTTACCTTGGGTTGGTAGGGGCAGGAGGATACTTAGGTTAAGAGGAAATCATTAAGCTTTTCTTTATATACTGCTATGTGATTTTAATTATTAAATAGAGTATGCATCATTTATGTAGTTAAAATGCAGCAAAGTATTTAAGGACAAGAAGTAAATATTATCCTGTTTTAGCATCCATTTGCTTTTGTTCTCTTCTCAAAACTACTTTCCCTCCCTGGTATATTACAAATGGACTTCCCATCTGAAACATATTCACCTATCTAGAATAATGCCTCTTTTTTCATACCAGCTCCCTATGTTTTTTCTTTGTTTTAAAACATTCATTACCCTGAATCTCTTCAAAAAACCTTATAGTCAACACAATGACAGCAACCTCTCAGCACTTAAGTGCAAGACAGGGTGGGAAACAGTCCAAATAGGAAAGACCAATTATCTAATCCATCAATTAGGGCCCTCCTTGCAGCCTCTCTATCAGCTTAAATCATTTATTGTTTGAACATTTCCTTCTACTATACTCAGCAGCTACTTTAAGTGAATGATAATCTGAACTTCAAAAGTATGTCAGAATTTCACAATTTGCATTTCACAGCAAAGCCTTGGTCAATATTTTCACAAACCAATACCTATTACCAGTCTATAATAAGTCTTACATAAGCTAACAAGTGGCATTTCTTAAGAGCAGTATTTCAGAAAAAATTTTGATCAGTTGATTACTTGTGGTATTGTCTAGGACTACTTCAGTCTTAACTTCGTCCCATACATAACACATGTATGCATCTCTGAAGCCAATATTTTTAGGTACACTTTTTAGTCTTTGTCATTTGTGTTTTCATGTCTGTGTGTGTGTTGAACGCCCTCACTGGATTGCAAACTTCCCAGTAGCTTATATCAGATTTTCCACTGTAACACCTCAGAGTTTCTATGAAGTTATTCCCAACTCTGGTTGGCCTATTCCATAAATGGAGTTAAAAGAGAACAGTAAATGAATCTGATTCAAGATGGTGGCATGAGAGGTGAGACAGAGAACTCCTCCCAAAACCACATCTAATATGAAAATATAGTTAATACAACTAATCCTAAAAAAGCAACAAGAAAGATGGCTGCACCAGACTGCATACACCTGGGGAACAAAGCAGACCTCACGAAACAGAGTAACGTACCAAAGCCTCGATCTGGCAGGACCCAAGCCCTTCCCCAACCCCAGCTCACCAGTAGGAGGAAGAGAAATGGAGTAGGGAATGGGTCGAAGTCTAGGACTGCTGAACACCCAGCCCTGGAGATCTGTTTTGTGAGTAAAAACCTACATTGCATGGTGCTCTGGAGATTAGTGGGGTTGGAAAGCTAAGACAGGCGAATACTTGGAGAGACTGAGATTCCAGCCATTTGTGAAGGAAAAGGATACAAATCTAGCTGCTTTGGGACAAAAGAAAGGCGGGTGGATTGAGAGGCTTCATAGCAGTGAGAGGCTTGCTGAAGAGGCAGTGTTTGCATGGAACTTGCTGTGTGGGACAAGGGATAGGTGGACAGGCTTGCTGGGGCACTCTGCCCAGCAGGTTGGGAACTATCAGGAGCTTCAGGTGCTCCATCCTCCTGCCTGGCTACTCAGCTCCCAGGCCCCCCACAGTGATATGCTGCCTGATGCACCTTCCTCCTGACATGCCGGCACTGACTTGCAAACCTGTAGTCCCTGCCCTGGCATCAGGCCAGCCAGAGGGAGGCTCTGCCTATGACAGCTACAGAGGCAAAGTGCAGAGGCTTAAACCTTGTGCTCAGCCCACTGGTTCGGACAGTGGAGACAGGCAGAGCAGCCGAGAAGCAGGAAACAGCTCTTTCTTCCCCTCCAGGCACCAGCACCACTCCCCTGCAACCCCCAACATCACCCCAGGGACTGATCAGCTCCAGAGACAAGAGCTTCTGGGCACTAGAGGGTGCCACATAGAAACATGAAACATCAAAGGAGCATGGTTCAAACAAAAATCTCAGAAACACCAGAAAAAGGGCCAAACGAACTGAAAACACCAATCTTCCTAAAAGAGAGTTCAAAATAAAAATCATAAACATGCTCGTGGAGATACAGAAACTCATGGACGAATTTAGGATGGAGATTCAATCATTAAGAAATATCATATCTGAAATGAAACATACAATGGAGGGATTTAAAAGCAGATTAGCTATAGTAGAACAGATACTAAATGGAATAGAAATAGAGAACAGGAATATAAAGAAGCTGAGGCACAGAGAGAAAAAAGGATCTCTAAGAATGAAAGAATATTGAGAGAACTGTGTGACCAATCCAACCGGAATAATATTCGCATTATAGGGGTACCAGAAGAAGAAGAGTGAGGAAAAGGGATAGAAAGTGTCTTTGAGGAGGTAATTGCGGTAAACTTCCCCAGTCTGGGGAAAGAGACAGTCTCTCAGGCGATGGAGGTGCACAGATCTCCCAACACAAGAGACTCAAGGAAGACAACACCAAGACATATAATAATTAAAATGGCAAAGATCAAGGATAAGGACAGACTTTTAAAAGCAGCTAGAGAGAAAAAAAGATCACATGCAAAGGAAAACCCATCAGGCTATCATCAGACTTCTCAGTAAAAATCTTACAGGCTAGAAGGGACTGGCATGATGTATTTAATGCAATGAAGCAGAAAGGCCTCCAACCAAGAATACTTTATGCAGCAAGGTGATCATTTCAATTTGAAGGAGGGATTAAACAATTTCCAGGTAAGCAAAAACTGAGAGAATTTACCTCCCACAAACCACCTCTACAGTGCATTTCAGAGTGACTGCTATAGACGGAAGTATTCCTAAGGCTAAATAGCTGTCACCAGGGGAAATAAAACCACAGTAAAGAAGGTAGAACAGTTAATTACTAAGCAAATGCAAAATTGAATCAACTATCCCCAAAGTCAATGAAGGGATAGACAAAGAGTACAGAATATGATACCTAATATATAAAGAATAGAGGAGGAGGAAAAAGGAGGAGAAAAAAAGAACCTTTAGACTGTGTTTGTAATAGCATATTAAATGAGTTAAGTTAGACACTTAGATAGTAAGGAAGTTAACCTTGAACCTTTGGTAACCACAAATCTAAAGCCTGCAATGGCAGTAAGTACATACCTATCGATAACCACCTTAAAAGTAAATGGTCTGAATGCACCAATCAAAGGACACAGAGTCACTGAATAGAAAAAAAAACGAGACCCATCTATATGCTTCCTACAAGAGAATCACTTCAAACCCAGAGACATACACAGACTGAAAGTAAAGGGATGGAAAAAGATATTTCATGCAACTAATATGGAGAAAAAAGGAGGAGCTGCAGTACTTGTATCAGACAAAATAGACTTCAAAAACAAGAGACAAAGAAGGAAATTACATAATGATAAAGGGGTCAATCCAACAAGAAGATATAACCATTATACATATCTATGTGCCCAACACAGGAGCATCTACATATGTGAATCAAATACTAATAGAATTAAAGGGGGAAATAGAATGCAATCCATTCATTTTAGGAGACTTCAACACACCACTCACTCCAAAGGACAGATCAACCAGACAGAAAATAAGTAAGGACACAGAGGCACTGAACAACATATTAAAAGGGATAGACCTAATGGACATCTACAGAACACTCATCCAAAAGCAACAGAATACACATTCTTCTCAAGAGCATATAGAACATTTCCAAGGATAGATTTTATACTAGGCCACAAAAAGAGTCTCAGTAAATTAGAAAGGATTGAAATTGTACCAACCAGCTTCTCGGAGAACAAAGGTATGAAACTAGAAATAAATTATGCAAAGGCAACAAAGAAGCTCACAAAGACATGGAGGCTGAACAACATGCTCCAAAATCATCAATGGATCAATGATCAAATAAAAACAGAGATCAAGCAATATATGGAGACAAATGACAACAATAATTTAACACTGCAAAATCTGTAGGATGCAGTGAAGGCCATGCTAAAAGGGAAGTATATTGCAATAGAGGCCTATATCAGGAAAGAACAACAATCCCATATGAACATTCTAAACTCAAAATTAATGAAAGTAGAAAAAGAAGAACAAATGAGGCCCAAAGTCAGTAGAGGGAGGGACATAATCAAATTAGAACAGAAATAAATAACATTGAGAAGAATAAAACAATAGAAAGATTCAATGAAAGCAGGAGCTGGTTCTTCAAGAAAAAAAACAAAATAGATAAACCCCTAGCCAGACTTATCAAGAAAAAAAGAGAGTCTACACACATATACAGAATCATAAATGAGAAAGGAAAAATCACTATGGACACCGCAGAAATACAAAGAATTATGACAGAATATTATGAAAAATTATATGCTAACAAACTGGATAACCTAGAAGAAATGGACAACATTCTAGAAAAATACAACCTCCAAGGCTGACCCAGGAAGAAATAGAAAATCTGAATAGACCAGTTACCAGCAAAGAAATTGAATTGGTAATCAAAAAACTAACTAAGAACAAAACCCCTGGAGCAGATGGTTTCACTGCTGAATTTTATCAAACCTTTAGTGAAGACCTAATACCCATCCTCCTTAAAGTTTTCCAAAAAGTAGAAGAGGAGGGAATGCTCCCAAATTTATTCTATGAGGCCAACATCACTTTAATATCAAAACCAGGCAAAGACACCACAAAGAAAGAAAATCACAGACAAATATCCCCAATGAACATAAATGCAAAAACACTGAACAAAATATTAGCAAACTGAATTCAATTATATCAAAAAGATCATCCATCATGATTAAGTGGGATTCATCTCAGGGATGCAAGGATGGTACAACATTCGAAAATCCATCAACATCATCCACCACATCAACAAAAAGAAGGACAAAAACCACATGATCATCTCCATAGATGCTGAAAAAGAATTTGACAAAATTCAACATCCATTCATGATAAAAACTCTCAACAGAATGGGTATAGATAGCAAGTACCTCAACATCATAAAGGCTATATATGACAAACCCACAGCTAACATACTTAACAGCGAAAAGCTAACAGCTTTTCCTTTAAGATTGGGAACAAGACGATGATGCCCACTCTCCCTGCTTTTATTGAACATAGTTCTGGAGATCGTAGAAATGGCAATCAGACAACACAGAGAAATAAAAGGCATCCAGATTGGCAAAGAAGAAGTTAAACTGTCACTGTTTGCAGATGACATGATATTGTACATAAAAACCCTAAAGAATCCACTCCAAAACTACTAGATCTAATATCTGAATTCAGCAAAGTTGCAGGATACAAAATTAATACACAGAAATCTGTTACATTCCTATACACTAATGAGGACCTAGCAGAGAAATCAGGAAAACAAATCAATTCACAATTGCATCCAAAAGAATAACATACCTAGGAATAAACCTAACAAAGGAAGTGGAAGACCTATACTCTGAAAATTACAAGATACTCATAAGAGAAATTAAAGAAGGTACCAAAAATGGAAACACATTCCATGCTCATGAATATGAAGAATTAATATTGTCAAAATGGCCATCCTGCCTAAAGCAACCTACAGATTCAATGCAATCCCTATCAAAATACCAGCAGCATTCTTCAACAAACTAGAGAAAATAGTTCTAAAATTCATGTGGAACCATAAAAGACCCCAAATAGGCAATGCAATCCTGAGAAGGAAATATAAACCTGGGGGGATTATGCTCCCCAACTTCAAGTTCTACTACAAAGCCACAGTAATCAAGACAATTTGGTTTGGAACAAGAACAGAACCATAGACCAATGGAACAGACTAGAGAGCCCAGATATTCACCCCAGCATATATGGTCAATTAATATACAATAAAGGAGCCATGGACATACAATGGGGAAATGATAGCTTCTTTAACAGCTGGTGTTGGCAAAACTGGACAGCTACATGTAAGAGAATGAAACTGGATCATTGTCTAACCCCATACAGAAAAGTAAACTCAACATGGATCAAAGACCTGAATGTAAGTCATGAAACGATAAAACTCTTAGAAGAAAGCAGAGGCAAAAATCTCTTGAATATAAACGTGAGCAACTTATTCATGAATGCATCTCCTCGCGCAAGGGAAACAAAATAAAAAATGAACAAATGGGACTATATCATGCTAAAAAGTTTCTGTACAGCAAAGGACACCATCAGCAGAACAAACTGGTATATTTGTAAATGATATATCTGACAAGGGGTTAACATCCAAAATATATAAAAGACTCACATGCCTCAACACCCAAAAAGCAAATAACACGATTTAAAAATGGGCAGAGGATCTGAACAGACACTTCTCCAAAGAAGAAATTCAGATGGCCAACAGGCACATGAAAAGATGCTCCACATCGCTAATAATCAGAGAAATGCAAATTAAAACCACAATGAGATATCACCTCACACCAGTTAGGTTGGCCAACATCCAAAAGAGAAACAAGAACAAATGTTGGCGAGGATGTGGAGAAATGGGAACCCTCCTACACTGCTAGTGGGAATGTAAATTTGTTCAACCATTGTGGAAAGCAGTATGGAGGTTCCTCAAAAAACTCAAAATAGAAATACCATTTGACCCAGGAATCCTACTCCTAGGAATTTACCCTAAGAATGTAGGAGCCCTGTTTCAAAAAGACATATGCACCCCTATGTTTATCACAGCACTATTTACAACAGCCAAGAAATGGAAGCAACCTAAGTGTCCATCAGTAGATGAATGGATAAAGAAGGTGTGGTACATATACACAATGGAATATTATTCAGCCATAAGAAGAAAACAAATCCTACCATTTGAACAACATAGATGGAGCTAGAGGGTATTATGCTGAGTGAAATAAGCCAGGTGGAGAAAGACAAGTATCAATTGATTTCACTCATATGTGGAGTATAAGAACAAAGAAAAAACTGAAGGAACAAAACAGCAGCAGACTCACAGACTCCAAGAATGGACTAACAGTTGCCAAAGGGAAAGGGACTGCGGAGGGTGAGTGGGAAGGGTGGGAGAAGGGGAATAAGGGGCATTATGAATAGCACACATAATGTAGGGCGGAGCACTGCATAGGCAGTATAGCACAGAGAAAACAAGTAGCAGCTCTGTAGCATCTTACTATGCTGATGGACTGTGACTGTGATGGGGTATGTGGTGGGGGCTTGATAATGGGGGGAATCTAGTAAGCACAATGTTGCTCATGTGATTTTATATTAATGATACCAAAATGAAATATATAAATAAATAAAAATTATACATAAAAAAGCAAAAAAAAATAGAACAGTACAGTTAGGAGTGGAGGATGGGGAGGTTTTAAGGTAGTATTGCTGAGGAGAAGGAAAACGTGTTTTTCATATTTTATTACCAGCATAGGAAAACAAAATGCAGTTCTTAGTGCCAGAATTATTTTTTTAGTCCAATACATTTTCTTATTTGCATATAAATGTTATTGGTGTTTTGTGTATTAGTTCTTTCTGAGTATATTAAGATAGATGTTGAATGTATGGAATAATAAATCCTAATTCACTCTTCATATTCTTTGCTATCACAAGCAATAAGCAAATTCAAGATGAGCACTTTCTGATTAATTCATTGTGATAAAAGATGATCTGTCCATGTTCTAAAATTGAACCTCTGGCCTTTGTATGCAAACACTTTGACATATATGTTAAAATGAAACTAAATAAAGACAAAAGAAAATTATCTTTATTTTAACCTCTGGCAGGGACCAACCCTAGGTAGGCAGTCTGATTTGTACAAGAATGATCTCAGAAAAATGTAGAAAATGCCATACTGTATTTTTGAGTGTTTGTCCAGCAAAACTAAAGTGCCTGAGATGTGGAACATCTTACCCAAAAGAACTCTCTCTTCAGGTTTTACAGGTTTAACATGGAAACATACTGGGCAGAGCATCTGAATCACTCTTAAGATAGGGACCTAAGGGATTTGGATCAAAACCTCCAGGAAAATCACACAACTAGAACAGGACAAAACTAGAATCAAGGTCCCCTGCCTCTCGTGCTCTTTCCATTGTATTGAGTTGCAGAAAAATAATGTAAAATATAAGTTGATTACTTACATTTAATCCCCACATTAGAAAATTTGGCGTATATGCGGAACAATATTGTATGTTTAATGAGAAGAGGATAATTTAACTCTTACTGGTTTTCTACACTCACTGTATGCTAGACAACTGGAGTCATTAAGTTACCAGCAGGCATATGAATAATTATGAATTTGACAACTTTATATCATTTTGTTATCACAAAAAGATAATTTACCTCCAAGAAAATAATTTGCAGAATTTAGTTTAAAACAACTGGCTGCCCCAAAAGCGAACATAATTCAGACTCATAACCATAGAAATCATTCAACAAATACTTTTGAGCATAATCTTAAACTCTGTAGTTTATCCTTGTCACTAATGTGATGATACTTCGTTTTGAGATGATTAAGTCTTAGAATATAACCTAGTCAGCTGTTGCAGTTCTTTTCTTATGAATTTCAAGAGTAGAAGCAATTTATTACTCTGAAATA
This sequence comes from Phataginus tricuspis, assembly GCA_029783875.1. Classification (NCBI taxonomy): domain Eukaryota; kingdom Metazoa; phylum Chordata; class Mammalia; order Pholidota; family Manidae; genus Phataginus; species Phataginus tricuspis. Next base: position 105,329,113 of record JAQQAC010016209.1, on the reverse strand, counting down.
AATATGGTGGTGGAGATGACGGCAAAGATAGTTCTTATAAAGTACTGGATGGTAACTATAGCATTTCTGCCTCGAAACATCTACCATCTGGCATTCAGTACATTTACTGTTTTTATTTCTGATGCAAGAGATCCTATTGTTTCAAAAGTCTCATGATTCTACCTGTAGTGTTGTGGTGTTTTTTTTAATAATTTTAAATTTTCCTAATGTATGCATTTTAGTATCCTTTCTCATAGTGTTTTTGTACTTATATGGCACATTTATAGCTATCATAAACCAGGCCAGTGTGACAGACTAGTCAGCATTTCATAGTAAGAAAACATTTAAATAAAAAGAAAATGTAAATGCTAGAAATAAAAAGAACTGGGCTCCATGTTACTCATGATTTCATATAAGAAATTTATATATTATGTCTATATATATACATGAAGATACAAATAAACCTGTAGGCAATTATGAATAGGTCAGAAGGAACTTGCCAGTTTTTGTCTAATGGAATCCTGTGTCTTCATTGTTAAAATGAAGAGCATTTTTTATTTTTTGCAAAAGTTTTACTGACATAGTGTATTTCATGTATGTTTTATATGCTGGCAGAGACTTACAAGCTTCTGTTGTCTGATGATTTGTCAGCAAAACTGCCACTGACTTCAACAATGTAGCAAGAGCTGCTACATAATTCCTCTTTAGAATATAAGCCAAAGAACGACAAAATTGGGCAGTACATCATTTCCTATTTATTACCCCCTAGGGTACAGTAGGTTGCAGTGCAGACAGAACATTCGGCTGGGGTTGGACACCTCGGAACACCTGAGTTCTCCACCTGCTAGTGTTCCAGGTAGAAAGTCAAAAATACTAGGTTTGCTTGTGAGTGTATTTGTGCAGGTATGTGTATGTAAACATACTATTACATATCTCAAGTAAGGTTTATCACTGAGATAAAATGGGTAAATTGAAGCTTCATGATTGTATGAAGTGTAAAAAACTCAATAATTAGAAAAGCAGATAAAGCCCTCATTAGATTTTATAAATATTTTAATTATTTTTATAAATATTGTATGATTTCTTTAAAATTTAATATTATGTCATTGAAAATACAAAATACACAGACTCTACAGAATATTGTTAAGGCATACCTAGAAAAATTGTTTATTTTTGAAAATTTAAACAGCCAAATAACTAGAAGGCCAGAAGGTGATGTTTTGGTTCCCTGATCATCATAATCTGGACAAGTTAGCTCAACTCTTTACAGCACAGTACCAAAGAAACCAAATTCTTTATTTGTTCCCTAAGTGAACTAGTTTGCTTGCACACTACAAGGGGAAAAATCCCTGTTCCAGGATTACAGATTCTATCCTTCTTTCAAGCCCACTTGTTCAAAACCATGTGTTATTGTTCACAAGGGAGAGGGCTCAGTATAGGCTGATCTCCTTACCTGGAAAATACTTCCAAGGGCACTCCATAGGGAGGGGGGTTCAGTGATACCATCTTTTTTATGTGAATGGCAGTACATACAACTTTATTAGTAAATGTGACATGTAACTTTCACTGCCATTAATTTTATTGGTGTCTTTTCTTACAGTGGAACATGAACTTTAGGCTTTCCACACTGAAGCATCCAATAGCTTAAAGAAGAAATAATTGCATTAACTACACATATAATGCAATGCATGATTTATTCTTAGAAATGAGTCTACAAAAAGGGGGAAATGAGTCTGATTTCTTTTCCGTAAAACACTTGAGGAATTATTATCCAAAGACAGAGCTCTGGATCTTATCACATAAGCACTAAATCAGTTACCACTGAATTGGAAAAGCGCTACAAGAACTTTTACTCTCACAGAAAGGAGACATATTTACAGTTCTTGAAATGTCTTTTCTTCTGAGAAGTGCTAGTGTTTCTGTACCAGAAGCTAGTTATAGATATTAAAAATCACCTACTTTTCCTTATTTTAAAATGGCCCTGTGAGTCTAAGTGACCAGTCTTGATAAACGTCTGTTTGGAATGCATTATAATAGTCATATTATGTATTTGTACAATTTATCTATAAAGTAGTCCTCCCTCATCTGTGAGGGGTATGTTCCAAGACCCCCAGTAGATGCCTGAAAGCACAGATACTACCAAGCCCTATATATGCTACATGTTTCCTACACATGCATGCCTATGATAAAGTTTAATTTATAAATTAGGCATAGTAAGGGATTAACAATAATAACAAATAGAACAATTATAACAATATACTGTAAAAGAAGTTATATTAATGAGGCCTGTTTCTCTGTCAAAATATTATATTGTACTCACCCTTCTTATGAAGATGATGTGAGGTGATAAAATGCCTTCATATGAGATGAAGTGAGGTGAATGATGCAGGCATTGATAAATATACTCTACAATTGACCTTCTGATGACACATCAGAAGGAGGATCATCTGCTTCCGGACCACTGTTGATGGTGGGTAACTAAAACAGCAGAAAGTGAAACTGTGATAAGGGCGGACTGCTGTACTAAAAATCAGTTGTAGCAAAACCACAAAAATCAGGTCAGGAAAGGAGTTGCTCAACAAAAAGTCAAAATCAAATTCTACAATTTCATCAATCTCTTCTTTTCTTGGTATACCAGTTCAAAAGTAGCATTTCTCTGTAGTGAATATCTAAATTTATCTAATATACCTGGAACTGTTCAAAACATAAAGAGGTTATTGCTCTCTTCACATTGTGAATTTCTGAGACTTGATATGTGAGAATAGCATTGCAGTTATTGATGTGCCTGGAACAGTATAAAGCATTTTAAGAGAATAAGAAACATGCTTAACAATGGTCTATACATTACCAAAAAATAAACTAGTCTGAAAAAATAGTAAGGATTTTTTTGAAGGAGAGAGGGGGAATGTTACCCACTTAGACAACCCACATTTATATAATTTACTTTCTATTTATATTCAACAAACCCAGTTCCATTCAGCTTCAAATTTCTGCACGCTTCCTATTGAAATTCAGCTCTTCGTGCTTTTTGACCTTTTCAAGAAAGCCAGCTTCATAGTGAATTGTGGCGCATTAGGAAGGTAAACACATTCAGTGCTTGTTATTCAATGGGTTTGGATTTAGAAAGTCATTGTCAATAGGTTAATCCTTTTGTACAGACAGTCTCTTTGGCTAAGAGGCATCTTAAACAAATAGAGGTTTTACCAAAATGCTAATTTCTGAGTATTTCTGTCAACTGTCAAAGAATAACTCAGCAGAGGCCTTAAAATTGGTTAATTCTAATTTATATTCATTTTCCATCAGCAGAATTTCAAAAAGAACTTCAATGTACATTAAGTCTAGTCAGAGGTTACCTGTAACCCAGATAAAAAAATCATTAGAACTTTTGACTTTCATTCAGTCATCTACTTCTATGCAATCATGTTTAATCAATAAAGGAGCTACCTACCTTGAGAGCATATGCAGGGATCACCAAAATAAAAAAGAATCACAATCCTGACATTAATTTAGAATTCACAAGTTATTCCATGCTATATGATATTGGCAACTCAAAAAACACATGTGGACTTAGGCAAGGAGAGATTTTTATTCAAAAAGACTGTTGCAGCAGGAACAGAGGGACTGTTGCAATAATGAGAATGCTCTGATTATAAGATCTACAAACTTCTCAAAGTTCAGACAGAAAAGGACTTTTCTTTTACAGGAGGATAAAACAAGGCTAGAAAGAACAGAGATCCACAGTCAACCAGGGGAAGTGTTTCTTTGTGGTTAGCCAATTTTCAGGAGAGGTCTTCAAGAAAGGGGTTTATTTGAGGGTTTATTCAATGCATAGACTCAGCTGGGTCACAGTGACCAGAAATGTGGTCAAACATTATTCTGGATGTTCCCATGAGAGTGTTTTTAGATGACGTTATCATTTTACTTGGTGGAATTCAAGTAAAGCAGGTTGTCATCCATAAAGGGGTGGGCCTTATTCAATCATCTGAAGGCCTAATTGGAACAAACACTGACCTCCTCCAAGAAAAAGGGAATTCTGCCAGCATAAAGCCTTCAGTATTGAACTGTAGAATAGATACTTCCCTTGATCTCCAGACTTTTGGCTCACCCTGTAGATTTGGGGTTTGCCAACTTCCATAATTGCATAAGCCCATTCCTTAAAATAAATCCCTTCCTATGTATATGTACACATTCAATTGGTTCTGGTTTTCAGGAGAATCCTAGTAAAAGAGCTATTCCACATTCCAATGCTGGCTCAGGCTGAGAGTGGTTCAAAGCCTGTGGGGAAGAAAAAAGTTTAAATGTTGGTCAAGTTCACAAGCATTTTGTTCCCATTGATCAGTGGATTCAAATAGTTCAGCTGATCATTTATGAGGCAAAGAAAAGGTAATGTGGAGGTCTGTGTCAGGCCTTGTCCTAGGTAAAAAAGGGAGTTATCCAGAAGTCGTATCTGAGTATCAAAGTTACATCAATAAATGTGGGTCTTTGCAGTAAAACCTTTCCTAGAAGACAAAAAATTAGAGGACTTATTTGACAACGACTATTTCTGAAGAGCATAGAGTTCAGGTAAATTCAGCATTATCATGATTATTTAAAGTAAGTATGCATAAATAACTTCATTTTATAACTGTGATGCATAATTTGTTACTATACACTTACTGAGAAGTACAGTACCTTCATTAATTTTGTTATGTATATTATCATTGTTGTTTTAAAATTTCTATTAGATAAAGTGTGTTATATAGTGAATATTACATTTATTCCAAGAAACTTGGGTTTGAAACCTCCATTTACTTACTGTGACAATTTGGGCAGTGTTTTATAAGAATGGAGATACACTTTGTACCTATCTCATATATTTGTTATGGCATTAAACATAATCATGCATATATAAATACTGAGAAATAAGAAGTCTTCAATAAATGATAGTATTTTCTTTTCCATTTCATTCCTTTCTCTTCCTTCCATGAGGTAACTTTACTCCATTACCAATACATTATGTGGATTGAACATGAAGGAACATATTTTAATGGTTTGAGGAGAAAGTCAACTGGGCTGAAAAATTAACTCAAAGCATCCTAGCTCTTATGAAGTAAACCCATGAAGGACAGTAGAGGGACTCTAAAATAGATTTTCCCTAAAAATAAGTGTCAATAATAGATTAACTATTATTCTCTTTATCATCATCATTGTTTAACACTGTAACATGGATAAACCTTATAAGCATTATTCTAAGTAAAAGAAGCCAGACACAAAAGGCCACATGAAATATTCAGAATAGGCTAATCCATAGAGAGAGAAAGTAAGTTAGTAGTTTTGCAGGGATGGAGGAAATGGGGAAATGTTTTTCTACTCAGGGTGATGAAAATGTTCTGAAACTAGGTAATGGTTATAGTTGTACAACTTTGTTAATATATTAAAAATCACTGAATTGTGCCTTTTAAAATGACTTTTATGATATGTGAATTATATCTCAATAAAGATGTTATTAAAAATAAAAAAGAAATAATTTCTAAAAAAGAGAGAATTGAAAGCAGATGTGCACTGCAAGGAAGGCTAAAAGGATTTGTTCAGGAAGAAGGAATATAATATTAAGTAGAAAATGACCTACATGAATAAATAATGAGAACTGAAAAGAAATAAATGAAGATAAAAATAAAATGGATATTTCCTTTTTTAATTACTCTAGAACACAATTGTTTGTCTAAGGCAAAAGGACTAGCAATACATTCTGTGTTTATAGCATAAGTGAAAGTGAAAGGTGATGGAAATATACCACAAAAGATGGAAGTGAGAATTGGGAACACAATGTTGAAAGGTTGTGTGTGAAAATGTGTTACCTAAGGGCAGACACAAATTAACTAAAGGTGTATATTGTAAAACCTATGATGCCACTAAATTATTTTATAAAAACATAAAGTAATAAATCAATAAAGAAGATAAAATAGAATCACAGATTAAATTTTATCAAGTACAGGCAGACAAGAAGGAAAACTAAGTACCATGGAACAAATAGAAAATAACAAGATACAGATTTTTATTCAATTTTATTAAAAATTACTTTAAATGTCAATGATCTAAACACATTAAAACACAATGATTGCTACATTGGATAAAAAAACAAGATCCAACTAAATATTGTCTAGAAAAAAACCCTTATATATATAAAGACAGATAAACAATTATGCAATAAAAGCATTAACCAAAAGAAAACAAGAGTGGCTATATTTATATTAGACCAAGTCAGGTTCAGAACAAGAAAGATTATGAAGGATAAAAGAGGCATCACATTGTCCAATAGGATAAAGAGATAAATTGTCCAAAAAGATATAATAATGCTAAATATTTATCTGCCTAAAAAAATACATGAAGTAAAATTTGATTGAACTGAAATAAAGAGTAGACAAATCAATAATTACAGTTGGAGGCTTCAACATTCTTTTCTCAGTAATTGTTAGGAAAACATATGCAGAAAATGTGTAAGGATATAGAAGAACCAAATACTATCAAACAACCTGACCTAATTGATATATATGTCAAACACTGAAACAAAAAATCAGCAAAATCCACATGATTTTCCAGAGCACATGGAAAATTCATTATGATGAACCTCATTTGGAGCAATAAAATAAACTTTAACAAATTTAAAACAATAGAAATCAGGTAACATTTTGTTCTCAGACTATAAGAAAAATTAAACTAGACCAGAAAAAGATAGTGGCATGAGAAGTGAGGCAGAAATCTACTCCCAAAACAACATATAATACAAAAACACACCAAATAAAATACTAAAAGAGTGAGCAGAAGGAACACTGCAATAGATGGCCTACATCTGCGGAAAAGAGAAGATATCATGGAAAAGGGTAAAGTAACAAAGCCATGATCTGGTGGGACTCAACACTCCCCCACCTCAGCTCAACCAACGGGAGGAAGAGAAACAGAGCTGGGAGGGAGTAGAAGTCCAGGACTAATAAATAGCCAGCCATCGAGATCTACTGCAGGAGCAGGAATCCACATTGCATGGTGATCTGGAGATTGGAGAGGTGTAAAGCAAAGACAGGCAGAATACTCAGAAACTGAGATTTCAGCTGATTGTGGAAAATCTTTGCAGTGAATTCAGTCCAGCACGATGGGAACTTTCAGGAGCTTCAGGCACTCCATCCCCCTGGCTGGGAACGCAGCGCCAACCTCCCATGATGATATGCAGCCTGCTGCTTTTTCCTCCCATCCAGCACCAGCTTGCAAACCTGCTACCACAGCCATCATGCCAGACCAGTTGAAGGGCAGCTCCGCCTACAGCAGCAATGGAGAATATCCAAGAGGCTGCTCCCTGCATCCTCAGCTCACTGGTGCTGGCAGTGAAGTCAGGCATTGCAGCCAGAAAAAAGGAAAGAGCTCTTCCCTCCTGGAAGGCACCAGTGTTGCTCACATGCAACCCCAGCCATTGCTCCAGGTGCTGGGAAGCATGGGAGAATAGAGCTTCTGGGCACTAGAGGGTGCCACCTACACAAAGCTATAACTCCACACTATTCCATAGATATATGAAAAGGCAGAGAACCTTGTTCAATCCAAAATTACTCAAAAACCATAAAGAGAGCTCAGTGAAACTGAAATCACCAATCCTCTTCATAAAGATTTCAAAATAAAACTCATGAACATGCTAACGGAGCTACGGAAAAATAGTCAAGATCTCGGGGATGAATTCAGGAAAGAGATAGAAACTTTTAAAACTAAAGTATCTGAAATGAAACATACAGTGGAGGGATTTAAAAGCAGACTAGAAGAGGTAGAGAAGACAGTAAATGGAATAGAAATTAGAGAACAGGAATACAAAGAAGCTGAGGGAGAGAGAGAGAAAAGGATTTCTCGGAATGAAAGAATAATAAGAGAATTCCGTGACCAATCCAAACAGAACAATATTCGCATTATAGGGGTACCAGAGGAAGAAGAGAGTGAAAAAGAGATAGAAAGTGCTTTGAAGAAATAATTGCTGAAAAACTTCCCAATCTTGGGAAGGAAATAATCTCTCAGGCCATGAAAGTGCACAGATCTCCCAACACAAGGGACCCAAGGAAGACAACACAAAGACATATAAAAATTAAAATGTCAAAGATCAAGGACAAGGACAGAATATTAAAAGCAGCCAGAGGGAGAAAAAAAGGTCACATACAAAGGAAAACGCATGAGGCTATCATCAGACTTCTAAGCAGAAACCTTACAGGAAAGAAGGGAGTGGCATGATATATCTAATGCAATAAAACAAAAGGACTGTGAACCAAGAATACTCTACCTGGAAAGATTATCATTTAAATTTGAAACAGGGATTAAACAATTTCCACATAAGCATAAGTTGAGGGAATTTACCTCCCACAAACCATCTCTACAGTGTATTTTAAAGTAGGCCAATTAATTACTAAGCAAATTCAAAATTAAATCAGCCACCCATAAATTCAGTCAAAAATACACAAAGAGTATAGAATAGTACACCTAACATATAAAGAGTGGAGGAGGGAGAAAAAAAAAAGGAGGAAAAAGAAATTTATAGATTGTGTTTGTAATACTTTAATATGAGAGTTAAGTTAGACAGATAGATAGTAAAGAGGCTGCCTTTGAACCTTTGGTAACCACAAACCCAAAGCCTGCAATGTCAATAAGTACATATCTATTGATAATCAACCTAAATGTAAATGGACTGAATCCAACAATCAAAAGACACAGAGTTACACAATGTATAAAAAGCAAGACCAATCTGTATGCTGCCTACAAGAGACTCACTTCAAACCCAAAGACATACAGAAACTAAAAGTGAAGTGATAGAAAATATATTTCATGCAAACAATACGGAGAAAAAAGCAGGAGTTGCAATACTTTTATCAGATAAAATGGACTTCAAAACAAAGAAAGTAACAAGAGACAAAGAAGGAAATTACATAATGATAAAGGGGTGAGTCCAACAAGAGGATATAACCATTATAAATATCTATGCAACCAACACAGGAACACCCAAACATGTGCGACACATACTAACAGAATTAAAGGGGGAAATAGAATGCAATTAATTAATTTTAGAAGGCATCGACACACCACTACCTCCAAAACACAGATCAACCACTCAGAAAATAAATAAATAAGGAAACAGAGGCACTGAACAACACATTAGAACAGATGGACCTAACAGATATGTACAGAACACTCCACCCAAAAGCAGCAAGATATATATTCTTCTCAAGTGCACACGGAACATTTTCCAGAATAGATCACATACGAGGCCACAAAAACAGCCTCAGTAAATTCAAGAAGTTGAAATTGTACCAACCAACTTCTCAGACCACAAAGGTATGAAACTAGAAATATATCATGCAAAGAAAACAAAAACGCCCACAAAAACATGGAGGCTTCACAACATGCTCCTAAATAATCAACTGATCAATGGCCAAATAAAAACAGATACCAAGCAATATATGGAGATAAATGACAACAATAGTTCAACACTGCAAAATCTGTGGGGCGCAGTGAATACTGTGCTAAGAGGGAAGTATATTGCAATACAGGCCTACCTCAGGAAAGAAGAACAAACCCAAATGAATCGTCTAAGCTCACAATTAATTAAACTATAAAAAGAAGAACAACTGAGGCACAAAGTCATGAGAAGAAGGGAGATAATAAAGATCAGAGCAGAAATCAATAAAATTGAAAAAATAAAACAATAGAATCAATGAAACTAAGAGCTGGCTCTTTGAGAAAAAAAAAAAAAGATAAATCCCTACCCAGATTTATCAAGAAAAATGTAGAATCTACACACATAAACAGAATCAATAATGAGAAAGGAAAAATCATGACGGACACCACAGAAACACAAAGAATTATTAGAGAATACTATGAAAAATTATATGCTAACAAACTGGATAACCTAGAAGAAATGGACAACTTTCTAGAAAAATACAACCTTCCAAGGGTGACCCAGAAAGAAACAGAAAATCTGAACAGACAAATTACCAGCAACGAAATTGAACTGGTAATAAAAAAACTACCTAAGAACAAAACTCTCAGACCACATGACTTCAACACTGAATTTTGTCAGACATTAAGAGAAGACATAATACCCATTCTCCTTAAGGTTATCCAAAAAATAGAAGAGGAGGGAATACTTCCAAACTCATTCTATTAAGCCAGCATCACTATAATACCAAAGCAGACAAAGACACCACAAAAAAGGAAATTACAGACCAATATCCCTGATGAACATAGATACAAAAATACTCAACAAAATATTAGCAAACCGAGTTCAAAAATACATAAAGAGAATCATACATAATGATCAAGTGGTATTCATCCGAGTGATGCAAGGATGGTACAACATTCAAAAATCCATTAACATCATCCACCACATCAACAAAAAGAAGAACAAAAACCACATGATCATCTCCATAGATGCTGAAAAAGCATTTGACATAATTCAACATCCATTCATGATAAAAACTCTCAACAAAATGGGTTTAGAGGGCAAGTACCTCAACATAATAAAGGCCAAATTTGGCAAACCCACAGCCAACACTATACTTAACAGCAAGAAGCTGAAAGTTTTTCCTTTAAGATCGGGAACAAGACAAGGATGCTCACTCTCCCCCCACTTCTATTCAACTGGAGGTCCTAGCCACGGCAATCAGACAACACAAAGAAATAAAAGGCATCCAGATTGGCAGGGAAGAAGTTAAACTATCCCTGTTTGCAGATGACATGATATTGTATGTAAAAAACCCTAAAGAATCCACTCCAAGACTACTAGATCTAATATCTGAATTCAACAAAGTTGCGGGATACAAAATTAATATGCAGAAATCTGTGGCATTCCTATACAATAACAAGGAACTAGCAGAGAAATCAGGAAAACAAATCCATTCACAATTGCATCCAAAAGAATAAAATACCTAGGAATAAACCTAACAAAGGAAGTGAAAAACCTATACTCTGAAAATTACAAGACACTCATGAGAGAAATTAAAGAAGATACCAATAAATGGAAACACATTCCATGCTCATGCATAGGAAGAATTAATATTGTCAAAATGGCCATCCTGCCTAAAGCAATCTACAGATTCAATGCAATTCCTATCAAAACACCACAGCATTTTTCAACTAACTAGAGAAAATCATTCTAAAATTCATACGGAACCACAAAAGACCCCGAATAGCCAAAGCAATACTGAGAAGGAAGAATAAAGCTGGGGGGATTATGCTCCCCAACTTCAAGCTTTACTACAAAGACACAGTACTCAAGACAATCTGGTACTGGCACAAGAACCGACCCATAGACCAATGGAACAGACTAGAGAACCCTGATAGAAACCCAACCATATATGGTCAATTAATATATGCTAAAGGAGCCATGGACATACAGTGGGGAAATGACAGCTACTTCAACAGCTGGTGTTGGCAAAACTCGACAGCTACATGCAAGACAATGAAACTGGATTATTGTTTAACCCCATACACAAAAGTAAACTCAAAATGGATCAAGGACCTGAATGTAAGTCATGAAACCATAAAACTCTTAGAAGACAATATAGGCAAAAATCTCCTGAATATAAGCATGAGGAACTTATTCCTGAACACATCTCCTCAAGCAAGGGAAACAAAAGCAAAAATGAACTCATGGGACTACATCAAACTAAAAAGTTTCTGTACAGCAAAGGACACCATCAACAGAACAAAAAGTCATCCTACATTACAGGAGAATATATTTGTAAATGACATATCTGACAAGGGGTTAACACCCAAAATATATAAAGAACTCAAATGCCTCAATACCCAAAAAGCAAATAACCTGATTAAAAAATGGGCAGAGGATCTGAACAGACACTTCTCCAAAGAAGGGATTCAGATGGCCAACAGGCACATGAAAAGATGCTCCACATCACTAATCATCAGAGAAATGCAAATTAAAACCACAATGAGATATCACCTCACACCAGTTAGGATGGCCACCATCCAAAAGACAAACAACAACAAATGTTGGCAAGGATGTGGAGAAAGGGGAACCCTCCTACACTGCTGGTGGGAATGTAAATTAGTTCAACCATTGTGGAAAGCTGTATGGAGGTTCCTCAAAAAACTCAAAATAGAAATACCATTTGATCCAGGTATTCCAATCCTAGGAATTTACCCTAAGAATGTAGGAGCCCTGTTTCAAAAAGACATATGCACCCCTATGTTTCTTGCAGCACTATTTACAATAGCCAAGAAATGGAAGCAACCTAAGTGTCCATCAGTAAATGAATGGATAAAGAAGATGTGGTACATATACACAATGGAATATTATTCAGCCATAAGAAGAAAACAAATCCTACCATTTGCAACAACATGGATGAAGCTAGAGGGTATTATGCTCAGTGAAATAAGGCAGGTGGAGAAAGACAAGTATCAAATGATTTCCCTCATATGTGGAGTATAAGAACAAAGAAAAAAATGAAAGAAAAAAAACAGCAGCAGACTCACAGACTCCAAGAAGGGACTATCAATTACCAAAGAGAAAGGGAGTGAGGAGGGCAGGCGGGAAGGGAAGGGGAAGGGAATTAAGGAGTATTATGATTAGCGCACATAATGTAGGGGGGTTATGGAGAAAGCAGTATAGCACAGGGAAGACAAGTAGTGACTCTATAGCATCTTACTATGCTGATGGACAGTGACTGTAATGGGGTATGTGGGGGGGATTTGATAATATGGATGAATGTAGTAATCACAATGTTGCTCATGTGAAACCCTCATAAGATTGTACATATATGATACCTTAATAAAAAAATTAAACTAGAAATTAGTAACAAATATATCTTAGAAATCTTCAAATATTGGGAAATGAAATGACATGTCTAAATAATCTACAGGTTAGAAAAACATCAAAGGAAATTTAAAATTTTTCAGTTAAATGAAAGTAAAATACAATATGCCAAAATTTGCTGGCCACTGTTAAAGGTAGTGCTTAGAGATTAATTTATATCATTAAGTGCTTATATTGCAAAAGGAACAATATCTGAAAGAAGTATTCTAAGTTTCCACCATCATAAATCAGAAAAATAAGAGTGAATAAAGGTCAAAGCAAGAAGCAAGGAAATCACAAAGAGCAGAAGTCAATGAATTAAAAAAGAAATATAGTGAATATAAATGAAACAAAAATATGGTTTTTTTAGGAAAAGAGAAATAAAATAAAACAGATTTTAGCCAGACTGACCAAGTATAGGAAGCCTCCCCTTCCCCTACTGTTCTATGTGGACAACTGCCCTCTGCTTCACCCCAGATATGTCTGGCCTTGAGAAACCTGTTCTACCCATGGTAAAGGAGCTAGATAAGGGCCTTGAAGGCCAGATGGCTGGCCATGAAGGCCACATGCATGTGCATCTTAAAACACTTATGTAACCATGAATTAGCAGTATAGTGGTATAAGAAGTACAGCTGTGTACAAAATAAAGTGGCCTCCTTGAGCACGCTCCATGACGACTCCCGCTGCCTTCTTTGCTCTTCACATTGCCCCAAAACCTCAAAGGCACCCCCAGACCCTGACACCAAGAAAATATAGATAAAACACAAATGAACAATATTAAAAATGAAAGAGGCTATACAGACCCTATAGATATTAAAAGGATAATAACAGGATACAATGAGCAACTCCATACCACTAAATTTTGAAGACATAGACAAAATAGGCCAATTCCTTGGAAAAAAATCTATCAAAACCCACTAAAAAGACAACAGATAATCTGTTACAAGTGAAAATAGATAATCACACTATTAAATAAATTGAATTTGTATTTAAAAATTCACCAAGAAAATCCCTGGACCAGAGGGCTTCCCTGCTGAATCCTACCAATCATTTAAAGAAGAAATAATACCACTTCTAGACAATCCCTTCAGCATACAGAAAGGAGCACTTCCCAAATCATTTTGTGATGTCAGCATTACCTTAACATAAAAACAAGAAAACGCCATTGTAGAGAAAATGAAAGTTCCTATGGAACCATGCGTTCCTCCAGGAGAGGTGCAGCCCCCTCCCCAGGTCATGGAGCACTCTATGCTCAGGCTGAAGCAATGAAAGCACAGAAGGAAATATGGTCCACTACTCAGAAGAAGACTTGAAAGGCCCCTGTGAAGGTCATGAAGACCCAGATATGGGTTGATTTAATAGGGGCAGAAGCAGACATGGAAATTAGATGGGCAGTCAAATAAAATCTTACTGGAGCTGTGGCAGTAATTGAAGCCGAAGCAACGATTTCAGCAGTTGGCTAAGAAGAGGACCAAGAAATGGAAGCCAGAACAAGGTGACAAGCCCGGCCTGTATGTCTGCAAGATTTTGTGCTAGAGGGGTTGGGGAAGCTGTCCAGGGGCTAGGGAAGCCTTCTTGCACAGGGACCATTGTGGAAGATTGAGGGTACATAGATTGAGAGGCAGAATCCTGAAGGGGTGGAGTGTAGAGAAAATGAAAGTTCTCATGGCCAGGATTCTTACGTGACCCTGGTCTGCTTGACCACTGCCCACGTGTGGGCAATATGTTATTACTGACTCTAAATAAAGAGCTCCACCCAGTAGTCTGGGCTGTGAGGCTACAGGACAGCAGATGCTGGAGTTGTGGCAGTGCTGAGGACAGAGACTGAGACAGCTGTGGGGGCAGAGAGGCCCAAAGGCAGAGATGGGCTTGCTGCATGCAGACTTGCTCTGAGTGAATGGGATTCTAGTGATTGACATGCCACCATGGGAATAAAGTTGGGTATAAACCCTTTCACCCCAAGAACGTTCCATTGTCATTTTTCAGTCTCATTGAATCTATAGTGAACTTGCCTGGCACTGAAACCTATTGGCAAGACAGGCATTGAAGGGAAAAAAAAAATTCAGGAATATACCTCTTATTAACATAGATAAATATATCCTCCACAAAGTATTAGTAAATTGAGTCCAGCAATATAAAATAAAATAATAGATAATGAAGTGGGGTTTGTCACGAATGCAAGACTGTTCCAACATTCAAAAAACTATGTAATTCACCATATTACAGACTAAAGAATAAAAAACACAATCATCTCAAATACAGCAAAAGCATTAAACAAAATATAGCAGCCACTCTTCAGAAAAACTCTCACACAACTAGAAATAGACAAACTTTTAAAATCTGATAAAGGGTAATATGGAAAGAATGTTCATGTGTTTTCAACACTCCACTCACTCTCAATACTTCAGTTCTGACACTTCTGGTCACCAAATGGATGAGTTTTTTTTCCAAATCAAGGAATTTTCCCCTCTCCAGCAGACACCAGCTGGGCTCCCTACAATCTACCCCAATTCTGACACTATCTACCTGCAGAGAGCATCAGATCTCACAGATTAAGGATTCAGTCTCACAGACTGCCCTCACTTCAGATGCCAATTTCAAGTACAGATAATCACCTGAGACAAACAACTGACTATAAATCAGAGGTTTCCACAACCCCCTCCCCAGGTTCAATGAATTTGCTAGATCAGCTCACAGATCTCAGGAAAACAGTTTACTTACTAGATTTCTGGTTTATTAGAAGGGATATTAAAGGATACAAATGAACAGAAGATGAAGAGATGCATAGGATGAAGTCCAGAAGCTCCGTCCCAAGCACAGAGCTTCTGTCCCTAGGACATTGGGATGCTTAGGTAATGATATGTTCTTGTTCACCTACCTGGAAGCTCTTCAAACTCTGTCCTTCTGTGTTTCTATGTAGGAGTTATTACTTATGCATGATTGATTAAATTATTGGTCACTGGTGATAAACTTTTATCTCTTCTGTCCACTTCTCAGTTGGAAGATAAGGCTGAAAATCCTAACCCTCTAACCACTTGGTTGGTTTCTCTGGCAAGCAGCCCCCATCCTTAGCAGCTTTCTAAAAAGTTGCTTCACTGAAATAAACTCTGGTGTGGTTGAAAGGGTCTTGCTATGAATAACAAGCCATTTTTATCTGTCTTATCACTTAAGAAATTCCAAGGATATTAGGAGCTCTGTGTCAGAAATGGACAAACACCACATATACAAGTATATTTTTTATTATAAATTTATTATAAATAAATTTTTATCATCAATTTTATTATCAATCACAAAGTGTGACTACAAAAAGCCTATACCTAACATCCTACTTAATGCTGAAAAACTAATTGTTTTCCTACCAAGACTGGGAAAATGGTAACGATTTTCCTTCACCTCTACTATTCAGCCTTGTAGTAGAAATCCTGCCCAGTTCAGTAAGGCTAAATAAATATATTTCATAGGAATGCAAAAGAAATGTAACCTTATGTTGACAGCATGATATTCTACATGAAAAAAATCCTGAAGATTCTACCAAAAAAACCTCTAGAACTGGAAGGTTAGAGGACACAAGGTCAATATATAAAAATCAATCATATTAATTTATGTTAATGGTGAACATTTAGAACCCAGTATTTTTTAAAGTATATCTTACAGCAGCACCAAAAGATAAAATCCTCAGTTATATATCTAATAAAATAAGAACAGGATGTTTAAATTACAAATGTTGAATACAAAAATCAAAGAAGGCCTAAACAAATGGAGATATATTCCATGTTCATGTTATGAGCGTCAGTAATGTTCAGGTGATAATTCTCCCCAACTTGATCTGCAGATAAAAGACAACCCCTATCAAAATCTCAGGAGGCTTTTTGGTGGAGTTTAATTAACTAGTTCTAAATTTTATACAGAAATTAAAAGAAATAGAATAACCAAAAGAGTTTTTTAAATGAATAACAAAGTTGGAGGGCTCACACTACCTGATTTCAAGATTTAATAAAAGAACAAAAAACAGTAACAAAGGCAGTGAGATATGGGAATAATAAAGAGTCCAGAAATAGACACACAAAAATACAGTTCACAGGCAATTAAATGACAGTCATTTCAACAAATGTATTGAAACACTTGGATATCCACATGTAGAGAAAAAGAATATTGACCAGAACTTTAAAGCCACAGCTTCAACAAAAATTAAAAATAAATCCACTCACAGTGGATCACAGACCAAACTGAAAAATATAAAACTTACAGAAGAAATCATAGGAGAAAGTTTTGTGAGCTCAAGCAAATATATTTTGACATAACACCAAAAACACAGTCCACGATAGAGGAAAATGACTTACCAATTGTGATTTATAAGAATTAAACACTTCTGTTCTAGGAAATACATTGATAACAAAATGAGAAGACAGTCACAGACTGAGACAAAATATCTCCAAATCATATATGTGGATAAAGTGAAGGTTCCTGTGGCCAGGATTCTCACCTGGCCCTGGTTGGCTAGCTCACTACACGTGTGGGCAATACGTTGCTATTGACTCTCTATGGAGCCCTGCGCAGTGCTTTGGGTGACACGGTGGCATGCCTGCAAGGTTGCAGGAGAGCAGAGCAGAGGCTGGAGTGGTGGCAGCGCTGAGGACAGAGACTGGGACAGCTGTGCAGGCAGAGAGGCCCAGAGGCAGAGACCTGCTTGCAGCATGCAGACTTGCTTTGAGTGGAAAGGATTCTAGTGATTGACCTGCCACCATTGGAATAAACTTGGGTATAAACCCTTTTACCCCAAGAACCTTCTACTGTCATCTCTTTGGTCACATTGAATCCATACTGAACTTGCCCGGGGCTGAAACCCATTGGCAAGACATTATATCTGACAAGTGACTTTTACCCAAAATGTTTAAAGAACTTTCAAAACTCAGCAATAAGAAAATAAACAACCCAATTAAAGACATGAACACAAAAATATTTATTCCTTTGAAAATTCTCATATCCTTATAAGGTTTCCCTATTTTCCAAATAGAAACAGTGTGCTACAGTTGACAGTGTTTGATGCCATTTTCTCCACCGTTTGAGTCTTGTGTTTTCTAAGGAAGAAAGATCTTTGTGGTGCTTCCTGCCTTTCCTAGAGTGGCTGTTGTTCTCCTCCCCTAGGTCTTTACAACAAGGAATACACTTGCTAATCTAACCCAGTTAGTTTCATGGAAAATACCCTTCAAGTGAGGGCACATTCCCTAACCTGCAAGGCCTTAAAGTGTTCTATATTCTTCTGCTAACCCAGACTTGGCTTTTACCAGTTTGCTAGCAAATTTAGTTAAAATCTGCTTTTTGGTGTCTGATTATGTCTGCCCCAGGTAAGAAAGTACTTGTGTCCCTTCAACTCTGGAAAATGTCTGAGTTTTCTTAGATTTTGGGTTAACTGGTTACCCTGTGACCTCAGCCTTCTGATGGGATCAAGAAAATTTATGAATTTCCAGTTTGTCCAGTTCTTTTTGTTAGTGTTATAAGGGTATAAATGATGCTTTTCCCAGACTTTTACCCTCCAGAGACCAGAAGTTCCACATAGATTTTAAATATACTTTTTGTACATAATATCCTTCATTTATTGAATGCCAAGTATTGAATGTGCAAGGTACTTTACACATTATGCCTCTTAATCCACATAGCAGCCCATAAATTAGGACCTATTCCAACTTTACAGATGAGTTTATGAGGCTGAGGGAAATGATACACTTTGGTCTTGTTGGCAGAGACAGAAAAGCCTAAAGTCAAATGTGGTTTAGCTTGGTTCATGTCTGGTTTTTATTTATCCTCTTTACTATATTATATTGCTTCTTTTCAGGAGTTCAGAGAATTTAATATCCTATCTCTTCTATTGCTACTTTGTAAGAAATCTAACATTTCTTAGAAGTGACAGGAGGCGGCAGGGGGATGCAGAGAGCTAAGCAAGGACTCATCTTTGCTGGCAGTGCTGCCTCTGGGGGGTTTGGAGTAGGAGGTGGACTTTTGACAGCTTTCTCTAGGTGAGCTGGCAGGGACACATCCTTGCAAATGAGAACTTTGTACATGAAATTGATATGACCAATGACTTACTTCACAGATGACTGGTTTTCCCCTAGAAAAGGAGGCAATTTGGATTAGTCACAAATTGGAGAGTGACACAGCAATCATTACAGTGTCTGAGTCCAGCTGCTAAACCTGGAGAGGTTAAGGCCACATCAACATCTGCCAAGTAAAGCTCCCTGTTAGTAAATCTGTGTGATGATCTAGTCTTTTCCTTTCCCTTTAAATGAGGGATAGATTTGCCATGGCCAAACTTGAAAACATATTGGCATACTAACTGATTTAGAAACCCAGCAAAAGTGCTGCTGCCTTTAGAGTAAGTGCAGGTGTGTGTGTATTTGAAACAATTTGGGTGGCTCGTATTTTCCATTTACTGGCCCTGGCCTTCCTGAATGACTCTTACATTTGAGCAGCCTTTCAATGGGACCTGTATTCACTCCTGAAGAAATAAGATCAGTGAGATGGTATGGGGAACAAACGTGGTAAGTGCTTAAAAGTAATAAACCAAAGTTTGATAAATTCAGGAAACCTTATGTGGATAACGTGAAGGTTCCTATGGCCAGGATCCTCACCTCAACGTAAACTACTTAATGATGTAATTGGCCTACTGCTAGGTTACTGCTTCCACACCCATAGGCAATTAGCTATTATGGACTGAATCACTATATAAAGAGTTCTGCCCAGTGCTCTGTGTGGAGTCAGAGACGAAGGAGGACTATAGCCCTGCAGACTGTTGGATGCACACATAATTCCAGTGATCAACCTATCGCCAGGAGAACAAGCCAGGTAATAAACCCTTTTATTCTGTTGTCTTTCCTCGGTCTCACTGAACCCATAGTGAACTTCCCCAGGGCTGAAACCCATTGACAAGACACCTTACTTATTAGTTATGAAATCTTAGCTAATTATTTAACTTCTCTGTTCCTCCAGTTTCTGTAAACCGAGGGTAACAGTGGTTGTTGGAAATTAAAGGAATCACTACCTGTAAAGCACTCACGAACCCCTAGAACATTGTTAAGTATTATGCAAGTGTTAGCTGTTAATTATTATTTACTATTAAATTTATGTTCAAAGCAATGGAAACAGGGAGTTATTGATTGTCTTGCCAATGGGTTTTAGCCCCGGGCAAGTTCGCTATGGATTCAATGTAACCAAGGAAATTGACAGCAAAACGTTCTTGGGGTGAAAGGGTTATACTCAACTTTATTTCCAGGTGGCAGGTCAGTCACTAAAATCCCGTTCACTCAGAGCGCGTCTGCATACAGCAAGCTGGTCTCTGCCTCTGGGCCCCTCTGTCCACACAGCCGTCCTCTGGGCCTCTCTGCACAGCTGTCCCACACAGCCATCCTCTGGGCCTCTGTCCTCAGCACTGCCACCACTCCAACCTCTGCTCTGCTCTCTTGCAGCCTTGCAGCCATGCCACCATTTCGTGCACACAGAGCACTGGGCGGAGCTCTTTATATAGAGTCAACAGCCATGTATTGCCCACAGGTGTGCAGTGAGCTAGTCAAGCAGGGCCAGGTGAGAATCCTGACCACAGGAACTCTCATTTTATCCACATTGATAGAAATTTGATTTGCCAAATATGTTTTTCACAATTTTATAACATACACTGGAGTGAAGAGATGCTAGAGATGACCCTATTGCCGTAATCTAAAAACTGGGTGACGAGGACCAGAGTGGTAGCACAAATGTAGAATGGAAGCCCAGAAGCCAAAATTTATTTCATGGGGGCAAATGGACAGATTTTGATATGGTGAAAGAGGAAGGATAGTAGAATTTGGAAAGCTGGGAGATTGGTGGAGCCAATTGTGTAATGAGAAAATTAGTAAGGGGTTGACTATTGGCAGGAGTTTAGGAGGGTACATTAAGTTGAGGTACGTTTAGATTCCAAAAGAAATGTCATGTGGATGACAGAATGTGCAACAAGACAGGAAGAGAGGTTAGCTTTGAAGATGTATGTCTAATAATTATCTATATTCAGGTAGTTTCTGAAACCATGTGTGTATTTCAACTTTCTCCTAAAATCTTCCAAAAGCTGTACTTATTCCAAAACATAGACTTGAACTTGAAAATGACAGTTTGAGGATGAATACAGAATGCTGATTTACATAAAATTATTCACACAACTGAGAAGAAAATGAGATGCATAACATAGGCATAATAAAATCAACAAGAACAACTGCCTGATAGTGTATTCTGATCTCTGCAACAATTGCCCAAATTATACTCCAGTCTAGATATTGCTCTACTTGAAAAAAGAAAACAATAATAAAGTACTCATTTTGAAATATTGTGTCATTCAACTAAAGTAAAGCTATATTTGAAAAGTTAGATTTGCCATATAGCATAAAATAATATCTTTTCATTCCTTAGAAAACTGGTCATCACTGCCACCCTCTAGAAGTCTCTAAAGATGTATGTACTTCATTTTATGAAATAGATGAATTCTTGAAAAGTTGTATGCAAATACATGTTAAATGTACTGGGATAGTAATTTATAAGAAAACTTTTATGTGATTAACCTTAACCTAGATTGTGTAGTTAATTTGGAAATCTGTGTATTTGACTTTTCAAAAACAAGGCATGTATCCAAAAACAAGATGATTCAAAATATTGGACTATTATGTGTCTGCTCAGCTCATCCAATTTTCTTTGAGAAAACTTTGCTTCTACTCCCATTAATTCAGAGGGGTGGGCTCCCAGAGTCATTTAATTTACTTTATTAATATACTTAAGTCACTTAATTTACTAGCACACTTCTGCTCTTGTCTAATTGAACTAGATGTGGAAGCCTGATCACACTTAGTCACAGAAGAATCTTTCCCAGGAGTTTGTAAAGAGGACTTAATATTATTAATCACTCTCTAGCTAGAAATGCAATATGTACAGTAGGAGCTGAAATCTAGCCATAGTTTACTGAATGGAAGGAGAAGCAGAAAAAATCTAACTGAAAGGAGAAAAGAAAAGAAAAAAGATAAGCAGCTTTAAGCAGAAATAAGAATTGGACTTCCTGAAGGCCTTTCAACCTGGCTCCAGTCTCCTTCTGAGGTCTGGGTAAATACCTGCCCTTCAGCAATGAGAGACACTTTTTTTATCTTTACACTTTACTCTCCTTTTTCTGCCTAACGTGGTTTGGTTTGGTTTTGCTACTTGCAACCACAGGGTTTTAACTTAATGGAGTATTTTGTTTTGGTATAAGGATACAATTGTCAGAATGTAGAATTACTTGAGTCAAGATTAGGTAAAGCATAGTGAGGATTTGTGTTTTTCTAGAAGGGAAGCTGACCTGGCGTGTTATGATGCAGGAAAGCAGTTTTTTATTATCTCTTCCCTCTTGGTATAAGACCAATTATACCCCTTGGGCAATATTCAATGTAAAACAGTTACAAATCTCAGAATAAGAGAATGTCTTGGTTACTCCATTCAGTGTTTAATATATTGCAACAAGAAAGAAGAAGGTCAGAACTAGGGTTGTCAAGCTAGAAACAGATGGATAAAAGTGAGATTGTCTAACTGAAATTTCTGAAGTCTACATTAAAGAAGAAAATATTTCACATATAGATTACTGTACTAAAATAGCCAAATTTCTGATTTTCCCTCTTTTTCATCATAAGATTGATGTATCAGTTGGGAAATTGTAGAATCTTGGCAACTCGAATGGACAAATCTAAGAGGAGCCAGAGACTTTATAAGGCTCAATTCCAACAAGTCCCACAATATACTTTCCTCTGTACTCTTCAATACTGACTTATTCAGCCCAATAATAATAAGTTATTATTATGTTGAGTATGTTCTACCACTTAAGTTGAATACAACATGGAGGCATGATCATGAGTCTGAGACAATTTAGAGTACAAAACCACTAAATCATTTATTCACTCTTTCATTTTAAATTGAGTTTAAGAGCATTACCACTCAAACTAAATTGCCTGGATTCTTGTCATGAATCCACTCCTTCTTAGCTTGCTATCTTAACTAAATCATTGACTCTCTGTTTCTTAGTTTGATTGCCTATAAAATAGATCTAAAAATTATATCAACCTCATATTATTTTTTGGGAGTAATACAGGTAAAGGGCTCAACATAATACACATTATGTGGTAAAAACTCAGGATTATTATCATCATCATCATCCATTAGTTATATCTATGTGCCTTCTTTGTGCCAGTCATTATTCTAGGCGCTAGGGACATAACAATAAAAAGCAGACAAGGTTCCTACCTTTGGGGAGCTTATACTGTAGTGGACGCAGGAGGAGAAGACCAAAAATAAATGAACAAAAATAAAAGATGATTCTAAGTAGCATTAAATGCCATGAGGAAAAGAAAACAGGGTACTGGGCTAAAGAGTGATAAGAATGGGGGTTGGAGGGACAGAGAGGATGGTCAGGGACGTCCTCCCTGAGCTAAGATGTGACTATGAGAACCGTTATGAAACAACTTAAAGAAGTTTGTAAGGGGAGAAAACTGAAAATACAAAACTCTGATCGGAGTTGGAGGAAGTAAGGACTTAGTGTTTGAGATAAAGAGAAAAAAGGCCCGTATGGCTTGAATGCTATGAGTGAAAGGAAGAGGGGCCAGATGAAGTTGGATATTGTGTAAGGCCTTGAAGGCCATGCTGAAAGTTTGGCTTTTATTCTAAGTGCAATGGAAAACTATCAAAGGGTTTTTAAGCAAAATGTTTACAAGAACTAATTTATATCTTGAGAAAAATATAAATGAGATATTATGGATATCTAGTATAGCCCATTAAATGTAATCAAATTTTGGTGGTCTTTGTTTTCTGGAAAGACATATAACATAACAGAGTTAGCTTGGCCGCCTATTAGCAGTATAGCCTTAGGCAAGTTACTTAACCTCTGTGAATATTAGTGTCTTCACTGATTTTGAAGCATTGGGAATAATCACACTGAACTCACACAGTGGTTGAAGATTAAATTTGATAATTTCATTAATTTAAGAAATATTTATTGAACCCTTACTATGTGCCAGGTACTAATCCAGGAGCTGAAGATATAGCAATGACTATAATGAAGTCCTGGCTTTCATAGACCTGACATTCAAATGGCTGAGATAGATAATAAATACAAATAAATGTTTATTATAATAGGAGACATAAAGAAGAATGAAGCAGTGTGAGAGAATAAACAGGGATCAAGGAAAATTTCCCTGAGAAATTGACAGATCTCTTAGCAGAAAACTGAATGAAAAGAGTTTGAGCCATGCAAATACCTGGGGAAGAGGTTATCAGACAGAAGTACAGTTGCAGAACCCTGAGAGAGGGTGCCGCTTGGTGTACTAAAAAGATATCAAAGTCTCCATGGTTTGAGGTCAAAGAACAAAAGGAAGAGTAGTCTAAGAGATGAGACCAGAGAGCTAACCTAGGAGCAAGATCATGTAGAGCTGTGTAGGGCAATGTAAGAACTATGGGGAGTGGTATGATCTGAATTACATTTTTCATAGGAACCCTGGCTACTGGCTAGAGAATAGATTTCATACATTAGAAGGACGGGTTGTATCTATACTCTCAATATTCATTCCCTTTGATCTCTGAAGCTGTAACAGACAGAGAAAGCACAGAGCTCAACTTCTGTGAATTAACAGAAGCTGAAGCCTCCCCATGCTGACTGGGGTATCACAGAAGCTGGGTATCAAGAGCACAGCCTCCCCAACCTCCTTACAACATGGTTATAAAATTTTGGGTCACTGCCGGTGGCTGGAGTCAGTGTCAGTCTATTGCCAGAGAAGACAGGAGGAAACAAGCCACCTTGTGTTCCAGAACAAGCTCTGTAATTTTCCTTCAGAATGAGATATCCCTAGTTAATAAATTGAGACCTATTTTTAATCTGAGAAGCCTGATGGTCTTGGTGGAGGCAAATGTAAAATTCCTAGATATG
Organism: Phataginus tricuspis; assembly: GCA_029783875.1. Lineage (NCBI taxonomy): Eukaryota > Metazoa > Chordata > Mammalia > Pholidota > Manidae > Phataginus > Phataginus tricuspis. The sequence goes on along the minus strand of JAQQAC010016209.1, from coordinate 105,304,370 downwards.
AAGAAATCAGAACAAGGAGAAAAACACACTCATCAAAAAATTTTAAAAGAGCAGAAGAAAGCCCCACCTAAAATAAGCCTGTAAATTAAAGCTCACAGCAGGGAGGAAAACATTGTTAGGAAAAATAGCTAACAAATGGGGGAATTCCTTGTAAGGGATTTCACTAAACAGAACAATTTCCTACAAAGAATATTTAAATGAATATGTTTTAAAATGAATAGAAGAAAGGATTCCTGCTAACATTACCAAACACCATTTTAGTGGATAGTCTAGCTAATACATGGGAAAAGAAGATGTAAGATTTGTAAGAATTTAAAAAATCTAATTAGTTATTTGTAGTTGAAATAATTTTTTCCATTGAAAATTTAAGAGAATCTACAAATTTTTATAACTAATAAAAGGCTTGATGGAGTTGGCTGAATACAATATCAACAAACAGTAATCAACAGTACTATACATCAGCAATGACCAATTAAACAATGTAATAGTAAAAAAAAAATCCCATTTCATAATGCCAAAAAAAGAAACTATGATATATGTATAACTGGTAAAACCCATAACAAGGATGTAGTTAGAAATAAATTTGGAAAGATTCTATCTTAAAAAGATATTAATTTTTCCCAAATGGCCTGTAAGTTTAATACAGTTCCATTCAATATCCTAAAAGGGGCTTTTCATGGAACTAGACCTACTAATTCTAAATTGAACCATTTGGAAGAGTGAAGGCCCAAAAAACTTATAACAATTGTGAAAAGGATCAACATAGATGGAAGACTGACTCTCCCATATATCAATACTTTTATAAACCTGTAATAATTAAAAATATATTGGTCAAGGGATGGACAAATAAACCAATGAAACAGAATGAAGAATTGGAAATAAATTCAAACTTATGAGTATATGACAGAAAGTATATGAACATATAAAAGAGGTGGCATTATAAAACAAAGGTCATTACGATTACCACATGTAATGCAGTAGTGGGGGACATGGGAAAGGCAGTATTTATAGAGAAGACAAGTAATGATTCTATAGCATCTTACTACGCTGATGGACAGTGACTGTAGTGGGGTATGTGGTGGGGACTTGATAATAGGGGGTCTAGTAACCATAATGTTCAAGTGATTGTACATTAATGATACCAAAATAAAAAATAAATAAATAAAACAAAGGGGAAGTGAAGACCATTTAATAACTTTTATTATAGAAATTGGTTCCCCATTTTTTTAAAGAAAAGATTCCTTTCTCAAACTGTAAGTCAAAATAAGTTACAGGGACTTTAAAGATTTACATTCAAAAAATAATTTAAACCATTAGAATAAATCTTAGAAGAATACTATCATAATCAATGACAGGGGTCCACAAACTTCCTGTAAAGAGCTAGATAATAAATATTTTAGGCTTTATTCACCACAAACACTCTGTGTTACTTTTTTTTTAATCCATAAAAATGATAACAGCAGTCATACCTCATGGGCTATTCATATATACACAGTTGCCCAGATTTGACCCACCCAGACATACTTTGCTGATGTCTGATATATGGGATAATGAAGGAAACCTAAAAGAAGGAGAATGTAAAGTTAAAATACAAGTCAGATACTGGGAGAAAATATCTGCAACCTATTTAACAGTTTTCATATCCAGAATAAACAAAGAACTCCCCGAAACCAATAAGAAAACAAACCCCAGGACTAAAGATGGCAGTGTGAGAGGTGAGACAGAAGCTTCCTCCTAAAACTGCATATAATATGAAACTATAACTAATACAACTGCCCTTGAAAGAGCAACAGGAAAGAGGACTGCACCAAACTGCATACACCTGGAGACAAGAGCGGACCTCATGGAAAAGGGTAACGTACTAAAGCTGTGGTCCTGCGGGATCCAAACCCTTCCCCCACCCCAGCTCACCAGCAAGAGGAACAGGAACGGAGCAGAGAGGGAGTGGAGATCTGGGACTGCTGAATACCTAACTCCGGAGATCTGCTCTGGGAGCACAAACCTACATTTCATGGGGCTTGCATGATACTCTCATAATTAGGGGGTTGAAAAGCTAAGACAGGCAGAATTCCTGGAGAGACTAAGATTCCAGCTGCTTGTGGAAAGCAGGGAGCCATATCCAGCTGCTCTGGGACAAAAGAAAGGCAGGCAGTCTGAGAGACTTCCTTACAAATAAGTCCTTAGCAAGAGGGCTGCTAAAGGGGCAAGGATTGCACAGAGCTTATTGCTCAGGAGAAAGGACAGGTAGACAAAATTGTCCAGGTGCACTCTGCACAGCAGATTGAGAGTTTTCATGATCTTCATCTGCTCCAGCTCCGTGCCTGCCTACACAGCTCCAAGAACCCCTTCTGTGACAGGCAGACTAGTGTGCCTTTCTCCTGGCCAGCCCTACCAGGCTTGGAAACCGGGAAACCATACCCTGGTGGTAGGCCAGCCAGAGAGAAGATCTGTCTACAGCAACTAAAAATGCAAAGCACAGAGGCTTATACCTGTGTGCTCGGCCCACTGGTTCAGGCAGTGGAGACAGGCATAGCAGCCAGGAACCAGGAAACAGCTCTTTTCTCCCCCGAGGCACCAAAACCACTCCCCTACAATCCCCGACATTGCTTCAGGGGCTGAGCAGCTCCAGAGAATAGGGCTTCTGGACACTAGAGGGCACCATACAGAAATATGAAACACCAAAGGAACATGGTCCAGAGTACAATTATTAATACAACTCCTAAGAAAGCTTAAATGATACTGACCTTATGACTCTCCGTGAAAGAGAGTTCAAAATAAAAATCATTAACATGCTCATGGAGGTACGGAAAGATATTCAAGAACTCAGGAATGAATTACTGTTGGAGATCAAATCATTGAAAAGCACAATGGAGGATATTAAAAGCAGATTGGATATGGTGTAGGAGACGATAAATGAAATAGAAACTAGAGAAGAGGGATACAAAGAAGCTGAGGCACAGAGAGAAAAAAGGATCTCTAAGAATGAAAGAATCTTGAGAGAACTGTGTGACCAAACCAAACAGAACAATATTCGCATTATTGGGGTACAAGAAGAAGAGAGAGAAAAATGAATAAAAAGTGTGTTTGAGTAGGTGATAGCTGAAAACTTCCCCAATCTGGGGAAGGAAATAGTTTCTCAGGCCATGGAGTTGCACAGATCTTCCAGCACAAGGGACCCAAGGAAGACAACAAGACATATAGTAATTAAAATGGCAAAGATCAAGGATAAGGACAGACTATTAAAAGCTGTTAAAAGAGAGAGAAATAAGATCACATACAAAGGAAAGCCCATCAGGCTATCATCAGACTTCTCAGCAGAAACCTTACAGGCCAGAAGGGAGTGGCATGATGTATTTAATGCAATGAAGCAGAAGGGGCCTTGAATGAAGATTACTTTATCCCGCAAGATTATCATTTAAATTTGAAGGAGGGATTAAGCAATTCCCAGATAAGCAAAAGCTGAGAGAATTTACCTTCCACAAACCAACTCTACAGTGAATTTTGGAGGAACTACTATAGATGGAAGTGTTCCTATGGTTTAATAGCTGTCACCAGAGGTAATAAAACCACAGAAAAGAAAGTAGAAAAGCTAATTACTAAGAAAATGCAAAATCAAATGAACTATCCCCAAAGTCAATCAAGGGATAGACAAACAGTACAGAATATGATACCTACTATATAAAGAATGGAGGAGGAAGAAAAAGGAGGAGGAAAAAAAAAAGAACCTTTAGATTCTGTTTGTAATAGCATATTAAGTGAGTTAAGTTAGACTCTTAGTAAGGAAGTTAACCTTGAACCTTTGGTAACCACGAATCTGAAGCCTGCAATGCCAGTAAGTACATACCTATCCATAATCACCCTAAATGTAAGTGGACTGAATGCACTAATCAAAAGACATAAAGTCACTGAATGGATAAAAAAGCAAGACCCATCTATATGCTGCCTTCAAGAGACTCACTTTAAACCCAAGGACATACACAGACTAAAAGTGAAGGGATGGAAAAATACATTTCATGCAACTAATAGGGAGAAAAAAGCAGGAGTTGCAGTACTTATATCAGACAAAATAGACTTCAAAACAAAGTCCCAAGAGACAAAGAAGAACATTACATAATGATAAAGGGGTCAATCTAACCATTATAAATATCTGTGCACCCAACACAGGAGCTCTTGCATATGTGAAACAAATACTAACAGAATTAAAGGGGGAAATAGAATGCAATGCATTCATTCAAGGAGACCTCAACACTCCACTCACTCTGAAGGACAGATCAACCAGACAGAAAATAAGTAAGGAGACAGAGGCACTGAAAAACACATTAGAACAGATGGACCTAACAAATATCTACAGAAGTCTACACCCAAAAGCAGCAGAATGCACATCTTGTCCAGTGCACATGGAACATTTTCAAAAATAGATCATATACTAGGCCACAAAAAGAGCCTCGTAAACTCAAAAAGATTGAAATTGTACTAACCAGCTTCTCAGACCACAAAGGAATGAAACTAGAAATAATTACACAAAGAAAATGAAAAATCCCACAAACACATGGAGGCTTAATAACATGCTCCTAAATAATCGATGGATCAATGACCAAATAAAAAGAGATCAAGCAATATATCGAGACAAATGACAACAAGAGTTCAACACCACAAAATTTGTGGGATGCAGCAAAGGTCGTGCTAAGAGGAAAGTATATTGCAATACAGGCCTACCTCAGGAAAGAAGAACAAACCCATATGAGCAGTCTAAACTCACAATTAACGAAACTAGAAAAAGAAGAACAAATGAACCCAAAGTTAGTAGAAGGAGGGACATAATAAAGATTAGAGCAGAAATAAATAAAATTGAGAAGAATAAAACAATAGAAAGGATCAACAAAAGCAAGAGTTGATTCTTTGAGAAAATAAACAAAATAGATAAACCCCTAGCCAGACTTATCAAGAAAAAAAGAGAGTCTACTCACATAAAAAGAATCAGAAATGAGAAAGGAAAAATCACTATAGACAGCACAGAAATACAAATAACTATTAGAGGAGAATACTCTGAAAAATTATATGTTAACAAACGGGATAACCTAGAAGAAATGGACAACTTTTTTGAAAAATACAACCTTCCAGGGCTGACCCAGAACGAAACAGAAAATCTCAACAGACCAATTACCAGCAACGAAATTGAAGTGGTAATCAAAAACCTGCGTAAAAAAAAAAAGCCTGGACCAGATGGCTTCACCACTGAATTTTATCAAACATTTAGTGAAGACCTAATACCCATCCTCCTTAAAGTTTTCCAAGGAGTAGAAGAAGAGGGAATACTTCCAAACTCATTCTATGAGACCAGCATCACTCTAATACCAAAACTGGGCAAAGACACCACAAAAAAAGAAAACTACAGACCAATATCCCTGATGAACATAGATGCAAAAATACTCAACAAAATATTAGCAAACCAAATTCAAAAATACATCAACAGGGTCATTCATCATGATCAAGTGGGATTTATTCCAGGGATGCAAAGACGGTTCAACATTCGAAAATCCTTCAACATCATCCACCACATCAACAAAAAGAAGGACAAAAACAACATGGTCATCTCCATAGATGCTGAAAAAGCATTTGACAAAATTCAACATCCATTCATGATAAAAACTCTCAACAAAATGGGTATAGAGGGCAAGTACCTCAACATAATAAAAGTCATATATGACAAACCCACAGCCAACATTATACTTAACAGTGAGAAGCTGAAAGCTTTTCCTGTAAGATTGGGAACAAGACAAGGATGCCCACCCTCCCCACTTCCATTCAACATAGTACTGGAGGTCCTAGCCATGGCAATCAGACAACACAAAGAAATAAAAGGCATCCAGATTGGCAGGGAAGAATTTAAACTGTCCCTGTCTGTAGATGACATGATATTCTACATAAAAGCCCTAAAGAATCTACTCCAAAACTACTAGATCTAATATCTGAATTCAACAAAGTTGCAGGATACAAAATTAATATGCAGAAATCTATGGCATTCATATACACTAACAATGACCTAGCAGAGAGAGAAATCAGGAAAACAATTCCATTCAAGTTGCATCAAAAAGAATAAAATACCTAGGAATAAACCTAACAAAGGAAGTGAAAAACCTATACTCTGAAAACTACAAGACGCTCATGAGAGAAATTAAAGAAGATACCAATAAATGGAAACACATCCCATGCTCATAGATAGGAAGAATTAATATTGTCAAAATGGCCATCCTGCCTAAAGCAATCTACAGATTCAATGCAATTCCTATCAGAACACCAACAGCATTTTTCAACTAACTGGAGAAAATCATTCTAAAATTCATATGGAACCACAAAATACCCCAAATAGCAAAAGCAATCCTGAGAAGGAAGAATAAAGCTGGGGGGATTATGCTCCCCAACTTCAAGCTTTACTACAAAGCCACAGTACTCAAGACAATGGTACTGGCACAAGAACAGACTCATAGACCAATAGAACAGACTAGAGAACCCTGATAGACCCAACCATATATGGTCAATTAATATATGCTAAAGGAGCCATGGACATACAATGGAGAAATGACAGCCTATTCAACAGCTGGTGTTGGCAAAACTGGAAAGTTACATGCAAGAGAATGAAACTGGATTATTGTTTAACCCCATACACAAAAGTAAACTCAAAATGGATCAAGGACCTGAATGTAAGTCATGAAACCATAAATCTCTTAGAAGACAACATAGGCAAAAATCTCCTGAATATAAGCATGAGGAACTTCTTCCTGAACACATCTCCTCGAGCAAGGGAAACAAAAGCAAAAATGAACTCATGGGACTACATCAAACTAAAATGTTCTGTATGGCAAAGGACACCATCAACAGAACAGAAAGGCATCCTACTGTATGGGAGAATATATTTGTAAATGACATATCCGACAAGGGGTTAACATCCAAAATATATAAAGAACTTACACGCCTCTACACCCAAAAAGCAAATAACTTGATTAAAAAATGGGTAGAGGATATGAAGAGACAGTTCTCCAAAGAAGAAATTCAGATGACCAACAGACATATGAAAAGATGCTCCACATCACTAATCATCAGGGAAATGCAAATTAAAACCACAATGAGATATCACCTCACACCAGTTAGGATGGCCACTATCCAAAAACTAAGAACAACAAATGCTGGTTAGGATAAGGAGAAAGGGGAACCCTCCTACACTGCTGGTGGTAATGTAAGTTCAACCATTGTGGAAAGCAATATGGAGGTTTCTCAAAAAACTTAAAATACAAATACTATTTGACCCAGGAATCCCACTTCTTGGAATTTACCCAAAGAATACAGTTTCTCAAATTTAAAAAGACATATGCACCCTTATGTTTATTGTAGCACTTTTTACAATAGCCAAGATATTGAAGCAACCTAAGTGTCCATCAGTAGATGAATGGATAAAGAAGAGGTGGTACATATACACAATGGAATACTATACAGCCATAAGAAGGAAACAAATCCTGCCATTTGCAACAACATGGATGGAGCTAGAGGGTATTATGCTAAGTGAAATAAGCCAGGCAGAGAAAGACAAGTGCCAAATGATTTCCCTCATTTGTGGAGCATAACAACAAAGCAAAACTGAAGGAACAAAATAGTAGCAGACTCAGAGACTCCAAGAAGGAACTAGTGGTTACCAAAGGGGAAGGGTGTGGGAGGATGGTTGGTCGGGTGGGAGAAGGAGATTGTGGGGTATTTTGTTTAGTACACATGTTGTGAGGGATCACGGGGAAAACAGTGTAGCACAGAGAAGGCAAATAGTGAATCTGTGTCACCTTACTACACTGATGGACAGTGAGTGAATTGGGGTATGAGTGGGGACTTGATAATATGTATAAATGTAGTAACCACATTGTTTTTTCATGTGAAACCTTCATAAGAGTGTATATCAATAATACCTTAATAAAAAATAAAAAAAAAGAGAGAACAAACCCCTTAGGAAAATGGGAACTGGCAACTCCACGTAGAAAGACCTGAATTATTATTAGGAATTGCAGGCTAAAATAGAAATGAGATACTATTTCCCCCTCAAATTGACAAATATTATAAAGTTCAACAGTACCAAGTACTGAGGAGATTTTGGGAAATTCTCATACACTGCTGATTGGAGTATAAATTGTTGAGGCCACTTTGTAGATTGACAATATATCCCATGTAACGAACTATGTCATGGTTTGAAATAATTCTAATGAAAATTTAAGATTAAGTTAATAAAGGTATAAAGTGTCTAGATCATATGACTTAATAGCACCATTTTCCTCTTTTTGACCTTATATATCTGAACATATGTCTTTTATCTTCCTGTACCACATTTTAAGAGCAAAACTAATTATAGAGTACCCAGAAAAGGTTGGTGAAGTGTCTTTTGAAAATTATGTACTATAACTAACGGTTGAATGACATGGGACTACTTAGCCCTTAGAAGAAAAAGCTAGTGGAACCATTAGAACTGACACAAAATTTAAAATTACTAATACACCATAACTTTCTTCTGGTCTTCCAGAATGTGTGTCTATCTTAAGGACCAGACCTTATGGTCTACTTAAATATCCTATTGTATTTCCTGAACCAAGAATCAGAACACATGATCTGAGAAGTAAAAGTATAATTATGAGGACAAATCAGACAGAATGTTTAAATGGAGACTGTATAACATTTAGAATGACATTATACTCATATATTACTCAGTAAATACTCCACGATTGATTATTTCCATTTATGTATCAGCTGTCACTACTTTTTTCATTATGCTCCTTTTATTATTTGCATGCTAATATTTATTGTGCAACTTAAAGCATCCCACAGCTGCTTGAAGGCTAAATGAGCTTTTTAACTGTAAGAGAAAATAATACTGGTTGCCTTATAAACTCTAGCATATCTCTTGTTACATTCAAGTTTTAGCTTTGAAACATGGAATACTGTATTATCATAAGAGCTTTCATAAATGAATGAGATACTCAAAGATTTCAGATGCCTGCAACATTTCTCTTAAAATGGAATTTAAATGTGGTAGCTATAGCTTGATTACCTGGGTCCCTGCTATCTCAATTTGCATTTTACCTGCTATAAATTATTACCATTTCTGTGAGATGACTTCATGTATACCCCTCACCCACTTCATGTGTAGGGTTAAAAATAATTGGTCCATAAGGTGGTAAAATGGTTTAGCCATTATAGGTAACTGAAAGACCAGAGAACAGTGACAGCTAAAGACAGTACCACTGAAGGAACATAAAAGTAGAAGCATCTGGGCTTAGTTTGAAATCAGATTCTGACATTTACCTGCTGTTGCAGTGCTACAGTGTTGCATAACTGGGCTTGGACAGTATACAGATTATGTTGTGGCCCAGGCTGTATGACCTTAAGCAAGTTACTTATAAACCTCAATTTTCATATCTATAATTATGGGATAATAATACAAGCCTTCAGGGTTTTTGTAGATATAAGATGATATGTAAAAACTGCCGATCAAATAATATGCATTCAAAAAAGGCAGTCATAATAAAAATAGTATTTATTGATATTTATTAATATTAATTATTTATTTTTTATTATTGAAATTTTAACATAGTGGTTAAGAAAATGAATTTGAGACTCAACCAGACAGACTTCAGTTCAAAGTATAGTTCGGATGCTTTCTGAATGTGTTATCTTGGATAAATTAACTTCTCTTGTCCTGAGTTCCCTCATTTGTAAAATGTGAAGTAATAGCTCATCTTTAGTATGTCAGAAGCTGTTCTAAGAACTGCATACATATTAAACCATTTACCAATCATAAAAACCTTGAGGTGAGTACTATTATTGTCCTCCCATCTTCAAACAGAGGCACAGAGAATTTGAGTAAATTGCTTGAAGTCATACAACCAAGAAACGGGTAGAGCTGATTTGAATCCAAACAGTCTAGTCCAGGATCCAAGTTATACTACATGGCCTTCCTAAGGCACTGGATGGATTAAATGAGATCGTGGATATAAAGGATTTGCTAAGGTATCCACAATGTAGTAAGTAAGCACTTCATATATTTTAGCTATTTTACTGGTCAGGATTCTTTTGGTTACAAGCGACACAGACCTAATTCAAATTACTTTAAACTAATTTGCACACACAAATACAAAGGATTTTATTGACTTACATGGCTGAAAAAAATGCATGGATCACATGAGGAGAGCAGGATTCAATCTTTCTCTCCATCCCTTGTCTCCGTTTTTCTGCCTGTTGGCTTTATTCTCCGGCAGGCTTCTGCCACATGATAGCAAAGATAGTTACCAGAAGCCCTAGGTATACATTATCTTCACAATTAGCAATTCTAAAGAAAAGTGAACCTTATTTCCTATTCATGTCTTTCATTGAGCTACCACAGCCATGGGCTCTTCTTTAAACCAATTGCAACAACCAGAAGAGGGGCAATGGCCATATCTGGGTGATGCCCCAGGCTGAGACCAGGGCATGAGATCAGCTCCATCCAATCATATGGATAGAAACGGAAAGAGGAGTGACTGACCCAAATGGGCCATTCATAATATAGTTAAGAAGCCTGCCTCTCCAGGTCTAGAAACACAGAAAAAGAGAACAGTTATAGAAAGACAGATTCTTTCCAAAGAAAACCCAAATAAAGTAGCACCTAGATATTTTTGTTCTCCGTGCTTTGTCAACCACCTAGCTCCTTCCAAATTTATTCTCCAATATTATTAGCTTTCCCAAGTAGAAACAGGGTTGCTGTAGTATTCTGACCTTGAACTGAAGACCTTGAAAAACTCATGAGCATTAAGTATAAGGGCAGGGGATTTAGGGGAGAACTTCAAAATGAAAAATATCTTCCATTCACTTTACCTTTGGCTACAATTTTCCAAATTGTATTCTAAATGAGCTCAAGAGGTATGGATGTGAGAACAATTTAAAAAATCTGTTTTCAGAAAGCTTCTAATGTAAAATCTTTTTCAGAGAAAACTGTGAAAGCATATGCTACATAAAGAAATAGTGCCTATATATCCAATAGATTCTACTGATGCCTACCTCTTTACTAAGGTTTAAAAATTAATTCCTCTTCTGTAGTGATTTTAGAGAAGAGAAGGAACACAAATAGATCTTACATTGCTTAATGTACTTTTATTTTTTTTTAATTCATCTTTAGTTTTCACTGGAGATACATGAATTTTCTTGACCATACTCAAACTTCCAGTACAGAAAATATTATTTGAAAGTTCAATATATCCAAATAGATTAGTCATTTTTCTTTACTGTGGTTTTGCCAAACGCTGTCACATTAAAATTAGCTATTTGTGAGATGTGATTTAGTTAGTCCAGCCTTTGAAGAACGGACAGAGCCACGTGACTAGTCCAGGGTGTTAGTTGCACCTCATGGTATTTTTTTTTTTCCATATATTCTCTTTGATCTGTTCATCAAAGTCCTTGCACTTTAATATACCAATATAATTTCATTCAATTTAAGAAAAATTTCTCTTAGGAACATTAATTGAATTACAGGAAAAGCAGAGAATATTGGTGGTATCGTGGGTACAAGAAAAAAATTATCTGTCAAAAAATGTTCTAAAAAATGCTTAACTAAGTAGATGTCCTAAGTAGAAAATCCTTTTTTTTTTTCTTTTTAATCTACAATATGTTGCCCTGGATGTTGAAGATTCTCACCTGCCTGAAGGCAGGAGACTGGATATGGTGATCTCTCAAGATTTTTTCTAGGTCTGATCTTATCATCCTAATCTCATGCTGATTTTAATATTAGGTCAGAAATGTCAAGAGTAAAGTCCCCTGCTCTTCTTTGCCTGCTCTCTTTTCATATCATTCTGTCCTGGGCCTCATTGGGTTCAACCTGAATAACATGGATGGACTTCACCTTTAGTGCATTTCCTTCACCTTTCTTGTCATTTTTTAACTCAAAAGAAAAATCTTTCTGATGACTGCAAATTTTTATTTCTTCTTTCTGAATCAGATCATGTCAAACTAGCAGGTAATCGTGGCTCTTGTTATATGACTGGTCCAATGCTAGGTTATTGAAAGAAGATGAAATGGCATATCGTTTATAGTCCAATGTAGCCAATTTGTTCTATGGTTCCAACTTGGTGTGGTATAAATGTGAAATGATTTTGTGTTTTTTTCTCCAGTCTTTTCCTGTGCCTAAGCTATGTTGCCTCTCCCTTTCCTGTCCTTTAATGACACCTTGAGCAGATTACACAATTCTCAGTCATATGTGGTTATAAAAAGCTCAGTTTAGACCCATTTATAACTGATTAAAATCTTCATTTCTCCCACTGATAGCCAGGATTGTGCACATACAGGAATCTGAAATGGGAAGGAATGTGCAATCTGATATTTTCCTCCTTATATCTCTTCTTCATCTTGAAGTAGTCAGTCTTTAGAAGACCTACCTCTTTCTTTCTCCCCTAGGTTCTGGTTCTTCAGATGTGTTGAAGGTTAGGAAGATGAGAGATGATGGATACATAGATATAGATGATAGATAGGTGAAGAACATGCAGGTGTCTCTTAAGTGCCCATTGGTTACAGTCTTCTTTCTGTTGCTGCTTCTTACTAGGTACAAAATTTAAAGAAACCAAAAGTACTCAGTAATCAAAAATAAAAAATGCTTTCATGCAATTTAAAAAAATTAAATTAATGCAAAAGAAATTTATTATGGAGAATATATCAAACTGGAAAGTTGGTCATCCTAATGAAGAATTCAGTGAGAATGTGAAAAATAGAATGGGGACAGCCATGCAGGGAAATTCTCAACGTTGGACAGGGAATTTTATTTCCCAAGGAATATGGAATGAGGATTCAAATATGTTTATTTGGATTTTAAAGGAAAGGTTGACCCGAGAAGCCTGGAGTATGTGGAGTCATTTGGATTGTATACATAATGCTCCAATGAATAGCTTTTAGCTTCAGGTGAATTATTTATTAAGCATGACTTCTTATCAGTGGAATTTCTGGGTTAAAAGCTAAGAATGTTTTATGACTTGTTTTTAAAGACATAATCTGTTGGAAGGAAGTTGGCCATTGGATTCAGAGAGACTTGGGTTTCAATTTCTGTTCCATCTTTATTATCTTTGTGGTTCTTGGCAACTTGTTAATTTCTTTGAGAATCTATTGTTTATTTCTTTTTTTAAAGTAAGTGGTTCCCAATTGGTGGGTTACTGGAAGCATTTTGGAGAATGCGCCCCATGATTCCCTCAAAGTAAATCTACTCTCTCCCACAGTCTTTTGCTAAGTAGTCAGTGTGGCCCATGGCCATGCCCATGACCACCCCTTTACTGGAACAAGATAAACAAACCTCATCCCCAAGATAGCTAATATTTTATACCTGATAAGGACTGCCTCAAGAAGACAAAATGAGTTTATCAGGATATCTTTTTTGAGAAATTTGAAGTAAGTTCTCTTTTATTTAGTTACCATGGAACCTTCTCACTCCTCCTCAACCTTGACTTGTACTAGGTTGAATTTTCTGTTCCTGGAACCCAACGCCCTTAAAAACATAATCAGCACAAGGCCTGGTTCAAAGCCAGTACCCACTAGCACTGTGTTAATGTTAGTACCCATGCTTCATGTGAGCACATTGCTTCATGAAATGCCCAGCAATTTGACAGAACAGCCAGCAGTGAATGAATATTGCAACTGATTATTTGAACTAGAACTTCTTTCTTAGTTGAAGAACCAAGTCACTTTCTTGGAAACCACTGATACTAAAAACAACAAGAAGCAGAATGATTTTTATCTCAGAGTAATCAAGCAAACAAGTACTAGGCATTGTCACTCTCCTTTTAATCAACTTAATCTCAATCTCCAGTTCCTACAGGAGAGTACACTTCTGCAGCAACCCTTCCCCTCCTTCGCCCATTCTTCTCCTAGTGCTCTTCTCCCTTTTCTCAAAAACCCCTCTGCCCCCGCATATTTTCCCCATCCTACCTCCTGACCTGTATCCAAAGTCACAATGTAGCAGTGGTGGTGAGGGTTCAGGATCAGAGAGAGGAAGAAGGACACACACACACACACACACACACACACACACACACACACACACACAATTACCCCATTTCTCTTCCACAGCAGAGACTGAGTGTCCTTACCAAATTCCATTGATTCAGGGAAGTCTTCTCCTACCCTACTGCTTCCCTCACTTCCAGTCTGAGTTAGGCATGCCCTTGTCTGTGCTGCACCTATTGATGAACTTACTAAAAAACACAAAATCTTTCTCTATATGTGTTTCTTCTACTAAACTTATGAATTCCCCAAAGGGTTTGACAGTATCTTATTCTTCTCAAATTGATCCCATATTGTATGGCACAATCTCTGAAACACTATAGAAATTTACTAAATTCTTGAAAAATAAATATGATGACTTCTTCAAATAAGTGAATTCATACCCCTTTAAACTCCAAAAAAATTTTTATTTGAAGCTATTTTTAAATGAAAATCTCTTAAAAATGTATTGTATCTCCCCTTTTCTATATAAACAAAATACTGAACACAAGAAACAGTATGTTATACTGGTCATATTGGATAAAGAGCATGTTGTGGGAGCAGTTATGCTGAGTTTAAGACCTTATTCTTAAACACAAAATCTTTCTCTATATCCACAGGATCTTGAACAAGTTACTTAACCCCTCTAAAGTTCATTTTTCTTATCTGTAAAATGGCCATAATAGGAGTGCATGTAAAATAAGAGGTACTATGAAGTCAAAACGAATCAATAAATGAAAAAGCCTTAGAAAACTACTTGGCACATAGTAAGTATTCAATAAATGCTAGCTGCTATTGTCTTCACCTTTTCCTTAATAACTCTGAAACATCAATATAAGTGTCAGTTTTATGCTATGCTTTAATAGTGATGCATTTAGATGCTATAGAGATATGTAAGAATATTTGTTCTTTTGATCTATATTGAATGATCTCAGACTGCTGGGGCTTTAAAATCCTTATGTCTATCATTTTCCTATTTTCTTCCTGCTATCAGCTGACACTTCTTGCTAATACAAAAGTGTCTGTCCATGGCATTCCCATTCCAACTTTTAATATATCACTTTAACATTCTATAGACTAGGAAAACATTACTAATCTTCTTAGAATAGTATGCAAAGAAATAAATAAGGTTATGAACAAAATCCTAATCATAAGGAATTTTCATGTGAAGAAAAAATTATGTGATTGCACGGACACATTGATTTCTCAGATGCATCCTCTGCTTTCCTGCTGATTGTCAACTGAAAATAAGTTTCTGAGTAATAAATTTTGGGGACAATTAACATGGTATCTCACTAGCATGCCATCTGTGGAAGGATAATATAGCATAGTGGAAACAACAAGGACCACAGGATCTGGACCCAAATTTTGATTCTGTTTGCCCATGTGAACTTGAGCAATTTATTTAGCATTTCCAAATTTCACTTTCTTCACATTGAGAAAAAAAAAAACAGTCTTGGAATAATAAGACCTATAGGATTAGAAATTTTCTATGTAACCAGAGTGCCGATAAACAATAGTGTTCGATACACAATAATTGTTAAAGTTATCTTCTGCCCATCCATAATTGCCTATAGAATGCCATCTAAATATTCAAATATTTTAACTTTCCACAGGTCTATATTTTACTCTCTTAAGATACCTCTAGTTTGGTTTATAACAAATCTAAATATTTTACTGGATCAGTAATGCCTTGATAAATGAATTATCTCAGTCTTTTATTGTTTTAATCTCCATTTTTTAAATAATGTTGAATATTAAAAGTTTAATCCAGTATGTTTAAATTATTTACAGGTACCTTCAGTAAAAGAAGAATGAAAACTTTCATCCCTTTTGTTCCCTGACTTGATCTGAATGCCTTGAATGGTCCTGGCTTGTCGGCTAATACTCATCCACTATGTATTCTCCTGATGGTTTTCTTTGAACAGTTCTGTCTCCCATCTGTCTCCAAATCTGACTTGCATTTTTCAAATAAATATTAATGAATTATAGATGTTTTTGTTAAACAGACTGAATCCTAATAATGAAAGGAAATAAGATAGAAGTAAAGGAGTACTATATAAAATGAACATACCCTATGCCAATTAATGGCATCAATGATTTAACTTTTAGGGAGCTAGTAAACAGTTTATATAGTGTGCTTTGTTGCTTGATGTAGCCATTTTTCAATATTCATGTACAAATGGTGATATCTAATGTATATAGCAGGTTATAAATTCTAGTTTAGATCACAACTTCCCGTTCTTGGAACAATAAACTACAATATTTATCATCATGTCACATTCAAAATACATTGGAATATCTTTTTTGATCCACTTCCAATTCTAGTCTAAACTGAGGCAGAATTGTCCTTTTCATTCCCCTAGAAGATATCTGAGAATTTAGGGGTGGGCAAGGCAGGGAACTGATATATTATGACTGGATGGCTATCTCTCTCTGATTCATTACTTTTTACTTTGAGATGTCTACATTTTAAACTTCTCATTTGTCCCCTCAAATGAAATATATCTTTCAGATCTCTGGAACATACTTAAAATTAAATTTTAGTCCTTTAACATTTGAAAGTAGTGTTTCTCCTAGCTCAGATTCATTAATGATTTTACTGTGTCACCTAAAATTTAATTATAAAGATGACACTTTAATCCTAGTGAAACTGGTTGGTTTATTATAAGTGAGGAACAAAAATGCCAACAGACAGATTAGAGCTCCAGAAATATTTTTGATTTTTTCCAACAGAATGAGTTATATTAACTTGGAAATGTATTTGAAAATAAACTACAAATGTTATTCTTGTAGCAGTGGACATTCATAAGGGCAATGATACCTGACATTGTGGTTCCTTTTTAGGCATGTAATGACTTGTTGGGTCATTAAACATCATTCACTCCCTGCTTTTCATGGCCCCTTGAGCTAGTCATTAACTCCATAGGAAGGAATGGGAACAATGGAATTATTGCCTAATTGTAGTTAAAATCTTTTCCCCCTTTTTAAACATGTATTTATGTAATTAATACCAGAAACTTTATATGTTCTACTATATATATAAGTTCGACTAACGCCTTCACTGAACGCTTTTTAAATATGCATGTTTTATAAAAGAAAATTATTACAGATAGAAACTGGTTACACTGAATTTCATTTTTCAATTTTTTGTAGAACAGAAGTTACCAAAAAGTGGTAATTTAAAATTGAAGTTTGAACCATACTGAAAAACAACTAAAGTAGAAAGCTGTATTTGAAATACATTTTTCTTTCTGATCATTAATTAGCTTAGTTTATATTTACTGATTTTGGGTGTTTCTTTCCAAATAGATAAGTCACTGGTACAGATGTACATATCCTATCATTTTAATTGTGAAATATTTTAATGTGTATTTTTAAAGTAAAAACATATACTATTTTAAAAGTACTTGCCTTTCATGCCTTCTTTTGATTGCCCTAGAATAGAAAGTTATTGTTGTTTTTTTCTATTGATAGTTTCTAGATTAGACTATAGACTAGAAGTCACAAAATGTAGCCCACAGGCCATATTCAGCTCACAGATATTTATGTTTTTATAACAATTCAATTAATTCAAAGTACTTGAAATTGACTTCTAGGAAAAAACTAAGAGAAAATCTTTGTAACCTCGGCTTAGGCAAGTATTTCTCAGATGTAACATCAAAAGCTCAATCCTTAAAAGAAAAAAATTAATAATTGGACTTCACCAAAATTAGGAATGTGTGTTCTTTGCTAAGACACTTTTAGGAGAATGAAAAGATAGACAAAAGACCAAGAGAAAATATTTTCCAAATCGTAAATCTGATAAAAGACTTGTATCCAGAATTTATAAAGAGCTCTCAAAATTCAATAAAAGGAAAACCAACAACCAAATTAAAAAATGTGCAAAGGGTTTGAAAAGCACTTTACCCAAAGAAAATATAAAAATGGAAAATAAGCTCCTGAAATTATGCTCACCATCATTACCCATTAGGGAAATGTAAATTAAAACCACCAGGAGATTTACTACAAACATATCATAATGGCTTGGAAAGAAAATGACAACACTAAGTGCAAGGATATGGAGCAACTAGAACTCCCATTCTATAGATGGATCTCACAATATTTTTGCAAGTGGAAATTTTTCATATAGTGAAACATAAACTTACCACACAATCCATAAACCTCACTCCTAAGTGTTCACTCAAATTAAATGAAAACTTATATTTACTAAAAAATCTGTACATGAATATTTATTATCAATCACTAAAATATGAAAACAACACAAATACTGTGCAACTGGGAAATTAATAATCAAACCATGGTTCATCTGTACAATGGGATGGGATAATACTCAGCAATAAAAAGCAACAAATTACTGATAAATACAATAACCTGCATATATCTCAAGTGCATTATGCTAAGTGAAAGAAGCCAGAGTCAAAAGGCTGCACACTGTATGATTCTATTTATATGACATTGTTGGAAGGAGAAAGATATAGGTACAAAAACAAAACAAAACAAAAACATTAGTTGCCAGGTCCAGAGAATGCTGGGACAGAATAGACTACAAAAAAGACCCAGGGGCATTTTTTTGGTGATGCAACTGTTTATCTTGATTGTGTTGATGGTTACCCAACTACACACTTGTGCATTCTTAGAATTTTACAATTAAAAGGGCAAATTTTACTGTATGTAAATAGTATCCTTTTACTAATATATGTGGAAAAAGAATAGTACAATAATTCAGAAATTTTGTTTGCAATTACTGATTATTTTGGGAAAAAAGAGGAAAGTCTGGCAACACTGGGCCAACATTTAGTTACTCAACAAATATTTATGGAACATCCACTGTAAGTCAGGTCCTAATCTAAACAATGCAGATGCAGTTGGGAATAAAGCAAACAAAAATATCCAAATTTATGGAACCTACATTCTGGAAGCTGGGGACTGATAATTACAACATATATATGTAAAATATATAGGAAAGTCAGATTCTGGTGAGTGCTAGAGAATAATAAAGCAAGGAGTTCATAGAGTTAAGAGTAGGAGATTGAAATTTAAAATAATATAGATAAGGAAAGCTTCACTGAGAAAGTGCATTTGAACCAACACCTGAAGGTGTTGAAGTAGCTAGATATGCGTTTTCCTGTATTGCAGAAAGAGGGAAAGGCCTTGTGACAGAAGGGTACCAGGTATGTTTAAAGTGTACCTAAATTAGAATGAGAGAAAGAATAATAAGAGATATCAGACAGTTACAAGGAGCCAAATTGGACATGGCCTTGTTTTGATTGCTATGGAAAACCACTGAAGTGTTTTCAGAATAAAAATGACATACTATATTCATTAAATGGCTATATCATTGAATGTACATACTATATACTACAGTCAATAAAAATGGCTACTACAGTAAGATGTATGTATATATATATAGTATAAATATATATATATATATACTATAGAATAAAAATGGCTACTATAGTAAGACTAGACTGGGGGAAAGGTAGAAGTAGCAAGACTAAGATGCTATTACAATAATCAAGATATGAAATTATGATGGCTTGGATCAAAGTGGGACAGTAGAAAGAATGAGATGTTCAATTATGATCTACATGGAAGGCAAATCCAATATGCTGTGCAAACTTTTGTCAGATATGAGACGAAAAAAAGAGGAGTCAGAGATGACTATAAGGTGTTTTACTTTAGCAATTATGGAATGAACTTATCACTTACTGAGAAGAAGCAGGTTTGAGGATAGGGAATATTTAGAGTTGGGTTTTAAATATATTATATTTGCAATGCCTGATATCACATTAGAAAGGTCAGCTGGGCAGTTGGGCATACGATTTTGGAGATCAAGGTATGGGGTAGAAATATAGATAGCATTTAAATCGTGAAACAGGATGAGATCGACAAGAGAAGGATAAACAGAAACGTGAAGTGTTCCAAGGACTAAATTCAAGACTACTCAAAGTTTAGAGCCAGGAGAATAGAGAAGAACCAGCAAAGGAAATTTGAAGCAGCAATTGCTAAGGCAGGAGGAAAACCAAAAGAATGTTTCCACAGAAGCCAAGGGAAGAATGTGCTTCAAGGGGAAGGGAATAATCAGTTATGTCAAAGACCTTTGATATGTCAGGACAGATAAGGACTGAGAATCAAGAAAAGGATTTAATAAAATGGAGGTCATAGGTGATCTTTATGAGAGACATGTATGTGGAGTGATAAGGGCAGACATCTCACTGGATTCAGATCCAGAATGAAGTGAAAGGAATTGAAGATAGTAAGTAAATAACATTCTTTTAAAGAGTTTTCTTGTCAAGAGGAGAAGCAAAATGTGATGGCAGCTGAAGGGATGTCAAAGGATGTGGCGTCAAATGAGGTTTTTAGTTTCTGTTTATTCCCAAGATGAAAGGATATCTGTAGTTTGAAGCAGATGATACTATACACAGGGGAAATTCATAATGCAGGAGAAGCTAGGAAAAATTGCTGAAAGCCTGTCTTTGAACCTGCTAGAGGGAACAGGATGTAGTGGACAAGTAGAGGGTTTAGTTTTTTCTAGAAACACAGTACACCTATAGAAAGAAAGGAATCTGGGTACAGATACTGGTATAGGTGGATAAATAGATGTAGTGATGGGAGCATGTGAAAATTCCTTTCTAATTGCTTCTATTTTCTCAGTGAAATTGGAAGGAAGACTTAACACCAGAGAGTGACAAAGGGGGAGGAGGTGATAGAGGT
This sequence comes from Phataginus tricuspis, assembly GCA_029783875.1. Taxonomy (NCBI): domain Eukaryota; kingdom Metazoa; phylum Chordata; class Mammalia; order Pholidota; family Manidae; genus Phataginus; species Phataginus tricuspis. Next base: position 105,283,631 of record JAQQAC010016209.1, on the reverse strand, counting down.
TTGTAAAGAATAAAGGGGTGTGAAAAAGACATTTTAGTGACGGAGAAGATGAATAAATTCAGCCTGTCCTAACAAATAAAAAATGTGGAAAATAATACATATCCACGTGTAATAATCTGGCTCAGTTGTACCCTTTCATGTGTGGGGAGGAGGACTGCACGAACATTCATAAGAAGGAAATAAATCTGAAGTGATAGTGATGCTAATGCAAGCTACTATTATTGAGCAAAACACCTTACATAAATGAACTCTAATTCTCACAGTAACCCTGCAAAGTACAAAGTACATAAAATATCCTGCATTCAGAGAAGAGAAAACCAACTTTAGAGTTAGGTGAGATTCTACATCAAAGAATATCAGTTATCACTTAAAACCAGATCTGTTTCTTTCAAAAGAGTCTTTAAAAGTGATAACCCTAAATCAATGGCTTTTATCCATTTTTTCCTGTTCCAACACACCTGAGAGATAGATGAATTCCCACAAGTAACAGTGGAACAGTGTTTTATCAGTAATAATGGGAGAAATATATGTTAGACACTCCAAAGGAAACATGGTTTTTAAAAAACAGAAAATTTTGAAATGATTGGAGATTTCTCTTAGGACAAAGGAAACATGTTACCTTCAGCCTCATTTGTTGAGACTCACTCTCCTTAATGGTTGAAATTAATATAAATCTACATGTTTGAATATATTTCCAACTTGTAAATATATTTCCTACTCATTTAATTGTACCACTATTTTTTGTTAGGGTTTTCAAATATTTATGTAAATATGTCATATATTTGATTAAAATGTCTTAAAAATAAGGTCAATAATAAATACAAGTCTCTTTGACTAAATTAATGCATCCCAGGGTCTGATTAGAAATTGCAGACATGGAACAGCCCTTAATCAGTAACTGTTGAGAACTTATGGAAAATGAAAAGGATGCTTCAAGACTAGGAAGGACACTTTACCAAAAATCCAAGAATGTCTAGAGAGATTGTCAATCCTCAGCAATATTATCAGTATGAGGAGTCAAGACCACTTGGAAAAATAAATGGAGACCCCCTAGAGGCCAATATTGGTTCACTAAAAACCTGTCATAAATTTTTTTCTGACCAGTTGCTCAAATTCACAGTACCTTTCTTCAAAAGGAATTTGACTAGGCTTTTCAGGTTATCTTTGTGAACAAGATTGAGAAGTATAGACTTTATGATAGTGCAATAGGTGAAAAAAATTAATATTTAAATGGCCACTACTTAAAAGACACAGATTCATTTGGTCAATTGACCAGGGATAGGGGCCAGTCACATATGCTCTACCTTATAGAGGAGGGAGATATCCACATAGGCTATTTGGAATTCTTCTGTGAGGAAAATTTATAATTTCATCCTCATTTATATATTTATTCAATCATTTATGTGATTGGTACAAACCTGAATTACAAATGGCAGCTCAGAAGTATAGTTGTTCTTAAAGGAGAGGAGTTAAAAGTAAGAGTGTTGCTATGGTCACTTTTTCTTGTACTATTAGTAATAAATCATGTTATTATCACCACAATCCCTATATCATGATGTTGACTATATACTGAAAATTGATTTATAACTTATATATTTATTTCTGCTGTGGAAACATTATTATGCATCTTATAAATATTGTAACATAACATTCTTTTTTCATTTTAAATAAACATTTATAAGCAAAAAAATAAAATACTGTATCCAACTAGAGCTGAATAAACACTACCTTAAAATATACATGGAACATTAATCAAAACAGACCACATGCTAGATCAGCAAATCTCAAGAAATTTAAATACAAGTTATACAATATATGTTTGCTGATGACAGAAACATTAAATTAGGAATTAATACCATAATGATATCTGGAAACTTTTGAAATATTTATAAACAACACATTTTGAAATAAACCATGGGTCAAAGAAGAATACAGAAGGAAAAACAGAAAAAGTTTTTAATTGAACAAAAATGAAATCACAACATATCAAAATTTGTAGAATACAGATAATATAATACAGCTTTAAATGCTCATATTTTTAAAAAGTCTAAAATGACCAATCTAAATTGCCATATCAAGAAGCTAAAAATAGATAAATAAAATAGCAAATTAAAACCAAGAAAGAAGAGGGAGAGAAAAAATTTAATGATGGTAGTAACTGAAATAAAAAATGGACAAAAAATAGAGAAAAACTAATGACACCAAAAGCTGGTTGTTTGAAAATATAAATAGGGAAGCTCCTAGCTGATTGATCAAGAAAAGTCCCAAACTAGAAACATCAGAAATAAGAGAGAGAGCATCATTATCAATCATATGGAATTTAAAAGAATAAGAGACTATTATAGAAGTTTATGATAATAAACTTAGCAACTTACATGAAATAACATATTTGTTGAAAGACTCAAATCACCAAAACTGACACAAAAATTAGAGAATATGAATAGCCCTATATTTATCAAAGAAACTGAATTTGTAATTTATAACATTCTTACAAACAAAACTCCATGGTCATATTGCTTCACAGATGGATTCTTTCAAATAATTAGGGAAGAAATAATACCAAGCCTACAATTTTTTTTTAAACAGTAGAGAATGAGAGAACACTACTCAACTCATCCTGGGAATTTAATATTACTCTTATACGAAGGTCAGGCAACATTATGAGAGAACTCTAGACCAATGCTCTTCATGAACACAGACTCAAAAATCATTAACAAAATATTATCAAATCAAACAGAGAAAATATATTCAAAAGATCATTAAATACATCATGACCAAGTGAACTTATCCTAGAGATGCAAGTTTGATTAACATTTGAAAATCAATGTAGTTCTGCATATTAACATAATAAATGAAAAGAAAACCCAAAAGATTATTTCAATTTAACAAAATATGTGCAAGATCAAGATCATTCCTACACTGAAAACTATAAGATATTGCTGAGATAAGTAAAAGAAAGAAAGCCTAAATAAATGTTGAGACATACCATGGCCATGGATTGGAAGACTCAGTGTTAAGATGGCCATTCTCCCTAAGTTGATCTGTAGATTCAATGCAATTCTAAACAATATCCCACCAGTCATTTTTATAGATATTGACAAATTGAATCTAAAATTTATATGGAAATACAAAGGACATAAAAAGTCAAGCAATTCTGTAAACAAAGAAAAAAGGGAGGAATTATTGTATCTGCTTCTTACTATTTTTTAATAACAACCAAAAGAGTGAGGTATTAATGCAAAGATAAACATATGGATCAACTGAGCAAAATAGAACTTCACATTTATGGTTAATTGATTTTCAACAAAAGTACCAAGGTAGTTCAGTGAGGAAAGCATAGGCTTTTCAAAAACCTCTATTAAACCAACTGGGTTTCCATGTGGGAAAACAATGACACTTGATCATTACTTTATTACCCAAAAAGAAATTTTAAATGGATCATAAATCTAAATGTATAAGTAAATTTATAAAACACTTGGAGAAATCAGGATAAAGTTTTTGTGAACTTAGGTTAGGCAGAGATTTATTAGATAGGGCACAAATATCACAAACTATAAAGGAAAAATAGTAAACTGGGGTTCAACAAAATTTTAAATGGTCTTAGACACAATTAGGAAAAATTAAAATGCAGGTTGGAACTTGAGTATGTATTCACAATGCATATATCAGATAAAGGATTTGTATCAAGAGTATATAAATAATAACAATGAGATGAAAGACAACACCCATTAAAAACAAGCAAATGATTTGAACAGATACTACACAATAAAAGATAAACATCTCCAAGATATGCAAATAAAAAATGTTCAATATCATTAGTCATCAGAGAAATGCAAATTAAAATCACACTGTGATATCATTACACACTCACTAAAATTTCTCAAATTAAAAGGCTGACAAAATCAAGTATTCATGATGATGTGAAACAGCTTCAGCTCTCATACTCCTGATGAGTGTAAAATGTTACTTCCATTTTGTCAGTTTATTATAATACGAAACATATAAAACATATACTTCCACTTAGTGTCTGACTCAGCAATTCTACTCCCAGCTATTAGCCCCAAAGAAATAAAAACAAAGTAACATCAAATACTTGTACAGAAATGTTCATAGCAGCTTTATATATAATATCCCCAAATCTGGAAATAACCTAAATAGCCATCAATAGGTGAATGGTTAAACCAAATGTGATGTTTCCAAAAATGGAGTATTACTCAGAAGTAACAATATTATTCAGAAGTAATATTATCCAAAACACACAAAAACATGGATGAATCTATCAAATATTATGTTTGTTATGGACTAAATGTTTATATTCCCCTAAAATTCCTGTTGAGGTTCTAACCTCCAATGCGGCTGTATCTGGAGATAGGGCCTCTAAGGAAGTAATTAAAGTTACAAATGGTAATAAGCATGGAGCCCTAATCCAATCGGATTAGTGTCTTTATAAGAGCTTTCTCCCACCCCCTCTCCCTCTTTCTCTCTCTCTCTGGGCGCACACACACTGAGGAAAGGCTATGTGAGGGTACAGCAAGGTGGCCATCTAAAGCCAGAAGGCAAGTTGTCACTAGAAACTGACCCTGATGACATTTTGATCTTGGATTTTTCCAGAACTGTGAGAAAATAAATTTCTATTGTTTAAGGTACCCAGTCTGTGGCATTTTATTGTGGCAGCCTGAACAGACTAAGAGAATGCTTGTAAAAATCTGTATACAAAAGAATACATAATGTGTGATTCCATTTATATGACGTTATAGAATAAGGAAAAAACTATAGTGATACAAATCAGATCAAGGATTGCCTGAACCTAGGGGTTGGAAAAGTATTGAATAGGAAGGGGTACAGGGAAAATACTGAGTACGAAGGGCACGTGCTATATCTTTATTATGGTAGTTGTTACACAGGTTTATAAATCTGTCAAAACTCATAGAAATGTACTCTTTTTGCTATGTGTAAATAATGCCTTAAAAATGTTTATGGAAAAAATGTAATTCAAGCTGAGAAAGCAAAAATAATAGATTATATAGATCAAAGAATGAAATACATCAAAATTTCCAATTTTCATACCACATGTAGGATTCTGTAATTTAATTTCTTTTAGGAATCACAAAGAAAAAGAAGGGAAGACCACAAAGTATTCAGAGGAATGCAATCAAGATTCTTAAGAGCTTAAAAATCATATCCTGTGATGAACAATTAAGAGAAACCGAGTTGCTCAGCCAGGAAGAGGGAAAACATGAGGGTGAGATAAGGCAAAGATAGATATCTTCAAATATTTGATAACTTCTATGTGGGAAGTTAAGTGACTGGAAGTCTATGTAACTGCAGAAAGCAGATACGGGCGATTAGATGAAAGTTACAATAGAAACTTTAAGGCTCAATATGAGAAAATACCTTCAAATAATTAGAGCTGTCCAAAAGTATCCTCAGCCCTAGAAATAAGCAATGTAGTCAGGGGAAAGCAATTACTGTCATTTTCCACATTTTTTGAGTAATTATCATGCAGCACCTTAATAATTTTGCATATCATTAAACATGTGTCAGTTTAACTTTCTTGTGAATTTTATTGCTATACGAAACCGTGTTCTTGAATTCTCAGTTTTTAAATTTATTACTTACAAAGCTGATCCTCACTCGTAAGTTAAAACAATTAAAGAGAGAATACTGCTCAGCAATACTCTGTACTCTTGCTTAAATGCTGTGGGAGAAGGGAAAAATTCACTGGATGTTTCTTCCATGGGCTAATTTCTAGTACATTTTACATCAAATTGATAGAACTCTTAATGTAAATATTTGAAAAAGCCATCTTCACATGCTGGCAGTATTAAAATGCTATCACAAATGAGAAGAAATGGTATTGCAATTAGGAGTTCAAGTTTTTTGTTGTAATACTTTGTGTTACATTTTAAAATGTGAGTATACTCAGTTCAGATGTCAGGAAAAAGAAAAATCACATTTATTATTAATGTCAATAAATCATATATATCAATTGTACAACTAGTTTCTTTGTTATCCTTGTTTTGAAATCAGAAAATTATTCAAATGTATGTACATGAGTCATAAATATGCAATTACATGAATCACAAATATAACCTCCCACATATGTAGGTTTCTGTTTTACTTTTTTAAAAGCCATCTTAACCATTTTTAGGTGTACAGTTCAGTGGTATTAAATACATTCAATAATATTGTGCAACCACCACCATTGTCCATCTCTGTAACTCTATCTTGTAAAGCTGAAACTCTATACCCATTAAATAATGACTCCATAACCTCTTCTCTCCCCAGCCTCTAACAACTGCCATTCAACTTTCTGTCTATATGATTTTCATTATTCTAAGTACCTCATAAAAATGGAATCATGTAGTATTTGCCTTTTTGTGACTGGCTTATCCACTTAGAATAATGTTCTCAAGTTCATCCCTGTTGTAGTATTTCATAATTTCCTTCTTTCTATTGGTGAATAATATTCCATTGTATGTATACCTCATTTTGCTTATCCATTTATCCATAAACAGACACTTGGATGGCTGCTACATTTAACCTCTTGTGAATAATGTTGCTAAGAAAACATGGGCATACAATTGAAATCATGCTTTCAATTCCTTGCATATATACCCAAAAGCGGAATTTCTGGATCAGATGGCAGTCCTATTATTAATTTTTGAGAAATTGTCATAATGTTTCCCATAGTGGATGCACCATTTTCCACTCCCGCCAATAGTGCACAAGGGTCCCAATTTCTCTACATCTTTGTCAACACTTCTTATTTTCTATTTTTTTTCATAAAAGCCATTCTAATGGGTCTGAAGTGGTATATTATTGTAGTTTTGATTTGCATTTTCCTAATGATTAGTGATGTTGAGCACCTTTTCATGCACATGCACTTATTGGATATTTGTATATCTTCTTTGGAGAAACATCTACTTAAGTCCATGCATTTTCAATCAGATTGTATTTGTATTTTTGTTGTTGCATTTTAGGTGTTCTCTATATATTCTAGATATTAACCCCCTTATCCAATACATAATTTGCAAATATTTTCTCACATTCTGGTGGATGTATTTTTTACTCCATTGATAGTTTTTTGATGATAAAAGTATCTTTAATTTTCATTAATTCAATTTGTCTACCTTTTCTTTTGTATACTGTGCCTTTAGTATCATATTCAGAAAATCAAAGGTAAATTCAATGTCATGAAGCTATTGCCCTGGTTTTTCTTCAGAATTTTATAGTTCAAGGTCTTATGTTTAGATCTTTGGTTCATTTTGAGTAAATTTTTGTATATGCTGTTCAAGGTTCAACTTCATTTTTTTCTTGTGAATATCCAGTTTTCCCAGCACCATTTGTTAAAAAGACTGTCCTTTCCCCATTGGATGGTCTTGGCACCCTTGTCAAAAATCATTTGAATATGTATGTCAGAGTTCATTATGGGCTCTCCATTCTATTCCTTTGGTCTGCATGTCTTGTTAGTATGCCAGTACCACGCTGTTTTGATTACTGTAACTTTGTAGTAACTTTTGGAATCACGAGGTGTGAGTCTTCCAGCTTTTTTCTGTTCTTTCAAGATTGTTTTGGTGATTAGAAGTCCCTTGAGATTCCATGTGACTTAGGATGTGCTCTCATATTATTACAAAAACATCACTGGGAATTTGAGAGATTGCATTAAATTTGTAGATCACTTTGAGTTGTACGGACATGTTAATAATAGTATTCCAATCCATAAACATGAGATGTGTATCCACTTATTTATATATCTTTCATTGTTTTTCAGCAATGTTTTATAGTTTTCATTTTAAAAGTGTTTCACCTCCTTTTTAAGTTTATTCATATGTATTTTATCTTTTATGCTATTGTAAATGGAACTGTTTTTGTAATTTTCTATTCAGATTGTTTATTGTTAGTGTATTGAGATGTAACTGATTTTTGTATGTTGATTTTGTATTCTGAAATGTAGATAAATTTATTCTTTGTTCTAAGAGTTTTTTGGTGGAGTCTTTAGGGTTTTCTGTATATCAGAAGATGTCATCTGCAAACAGAGAAAATTTAACATCTTCCTTTTCAATTTAAATACCTTTTATTTATTTTTTCTTTCCTCGTTTCTCTAGCTTGGATTTCCAGTACTATGTTGAATAGGAATTGATAAGTTTGGGCATTCTTGCTTTGTTTCAGATATTAGAGGAAAGTTTCCAGTTTTTCATTGTCAAGTATTATGTTAATTATGGGCTTTTCATATATAGCCTTTGTTTTATTGAGCCAAGTTCTTTCAATACTTAGTTTGTTGACAGAGTTTTTATCATGAAAGGATGTTGAATTTTCTCAAATGCTTTTTATGCCTGTATTGAGATGATCATATAATTTTTGTTCTTCATTCCCCTAACGTGATGTATGACATTTAATAATTTGTGTATGTTGAAACATCCTTGCACCCCAAGGATAAATCCTACTTAATCATGATGTACAGTCCTTTCAATGTGCTGCTGAATTCAATTTGCTAATATTTTGTTGAGGATTTTTGTATCCATGTTCTCTAGGGATACTGGCCTGCAGTTTTCTTTCTTTGCCACATCTTTGTACAGCTTTGGAAACAGGGTGATGCTGGTGTAATAAAATAAGTTTGGAAGAATTCTCTCTTCCTCTAGAATAATTTAAGAAGTATTAGTGTTAATTCTTCTTTAAATGTTTGGTAAAATTTATCCATGAAACCATCTATTACTGGATTTTTCTGTTAGGAATCTTTTTATTACTAATTTATTATCCTTATTTGTTACTGGTCCATTCAGATTTCTTCTTGATTAAGTCTTGGTAGGTCATATGTTTCTACAAATTTATCCATTTCTTCTATTTTGTCAAATATATTGACATAATAACTCTTCATAATCACATATGATCTCTTTATTTCTGTGGGATCAAGTGTAATATCTTTAATTTCTGATTGTATTTTTTGAGTCTTCTCTCTTTTTTACCTAGTCTAAAAGTTTGTCAATTTTGTCAGTCTTTTCAAGAAACCAACTCTTCGTTTTTTTCAAAAATTTTAAGAGCATTTCTATGCCTTATTTCATTTATTTCTAATTTAATGTTTATTATTTCTTTTCTTCTGTGGCTGTCAGGCTTAGTTTGTTCTTTTTCTAGTTCCCTGACATGAAAGTTAGACTGAGATCTTTCTTCTTTTTTTAACATAGGCATTAATCAATATGAACTTCCCTCTGAGTACTCATTTTGCTATATTGCATAAGTTTCAGTATGTTGTGTTTTCATTTTTGTTCATCTTGAGAAATTTCCTAATTTCTTCTTTGATTTTTCTGATTTTCTTTGACCCAATGGGTTGTTCTTGACACAAAGAAATTTTCTGATTTCTTCTTTGACCCAATGGTAGTCTAAGACTATGTTGTTTAATTTAGATGCATTTGTGAGATTTCCCAATTTCTTTTTGTTATTGATTTCTAGTTTTTTTCCAGTATTCTATAAACAGAAGACTGGATAAATAAATTAATATATATTCAAATAATGGTAAATTATATACCAATTAAAATGAATAAGTAATAATTGCATGCAACAATAGGCATGAATATTTCAAACACAATGCTTAGCAAAAAAACCCACAACAATTCATAGTATAATTTAAGTTATATACAGTTCAGAAAAAACTAATATATGGTGTTAGAAGTAAGGATAGTGGTTGCTTTTGGGGAATAGTGTGGAGATTGTGACTGGGAAGTACACAAGACTAACTGGTGTGCTGGCAATGCTCTATTTCCTGATTTGGGGAGTGGTTACACAGGTGTATTAATTTTTTAATAATTAATTGAATTATGATATGAGCACTTCTTTGTACAATCCAATAAAAAATTAAATATAAGTAAAGTAGACAAGTATTAGTAAGTTTATTAGAAGTGTATCATTTTCTAGATTTCAGATTTAGACATACAAGAATTGTACAACTGACTGGCCATAAGTGAGAAGGTTCTTTGGAATTTTAGTATAATGGGCAAAAAGATAGATAAATATGGAGTTTTTTGAAGTTTAGGTTGGGAGGTGCCCTTCTTGGTGCCATTAAGACGTTTGAAACAGTGAGGAGTCTTTATAGCAGTCTAAGTGCAAATAATGGTTAAAACTCTTGATGGAAAATGTCTTGTAACTCTGAATCAACAGCCCATTTGAGCTGTCACTAACACTTCTTCAAATCAGACAATTTAAAAATAGAAATCTGTATTTTATTGGCTCAATTTGTATACACAGGTAGTCAGTTTCGGTACTGCATACCTGCTATTTTAGAGCACTCATCCATAATTTTAAGATAGGAAGCATATGCTACCAATTTTTCAATAGAGATATTCAGGATATAGTGTAAGATTTTTTTCCAATAAGAGTAACAAATCAACCCGATGTTTTAGACATAATTTTGATTTGTAAATGCCTTTATTCTGTTCTTACAAGTCTCAGTATCTTTCCCATAGACAGCTGAGGATTTCAACAAATGTTCCATTGTCATTCTCTTTCCTTATTTTGAAAAATAGTATTCTTTTTCTCATATTACTTGCTTCATATTTCAAGTATGGTTTTGGTTATATACATGCTCATGAAACTTCATTTCTAATATCACAATTACTATGGAATCATGGAGTTTTAATTTCAATATGTTAATGTTCTTACGAAAATGATTTGGGTTAATTCTGCTGTGTTGGTTCTTCAGGAGATCGTGCTATGTTGGTCAACCTATGATTTTCAACACTGGCAGAAAAAAAGACATGGTTAAATATGTATTGTGAAGGAAAGAGGAAATAGTAGATAATCTTAAAAAAATAATTGAGAGTGATCACTTGGGTGCACTATTCTTACAAAGCCAAAGTAAATCTGAATTTGTGAAAAATCTGAGTCAGAATTTCCTAAAGTACTTTTTATGATATTCTATTGACTACTAACAAAATTGGTGTTTTCCAGAGCATTGAACGTAAAATGTTGACCCAAGTAATTAACTAAAAATATGACAATATGACTTTAAAGCTCAAAAGGCTCTTAAAGCAGTGTTTATCAAAATTTCCTGAGATACATGCTAAAAATGAAGACAGGGTTCCACCTACAGAATGCTGAATAAGGCCTCTATATTTTAATAGGCTTCCTGAAGTATGCAGATGTACAATAAAGCTTGACAACTACTGTCTTAGAGAACCACAGTCTACTGTGGCTTTATCATTTCCTAGATGGAGAACTGAGACTCCCACATATCTAACAGAGACAGAATACTAACTGAGCTTTTTCAGTCTTTTGATCTTTCACAATGCCATGGTACTCCCTATGGCAATTTGTCATTCACAAATACTTTTATAAATAATAATGTATTTTATCCCTTCAACATTCTGATAGGTAGGAAGGTCAGGTTATTATTCATCCCCACAGCACAAATAATATATGTATGAACGTACATTTATCCAATCATTATCTTGAATATGATGGGCTCTGTAGAGGGAGCTTTTGAATAGATTTTTTTTTTCTTATTGCTTGTGAGAGATGTTGTGGTGTACTGTACATTTCCCCCTTCTGGATGGAAGTACTCATTCCTTCAGCTGCCAGGAGTGTAGGCTGCTGATGGCCTACAGCTGAGTCCCAAACAAGGCCACAACCCCTTCCCAGACACAACCTAAGTTCAGTGACTGCCTGGGTTACAGAGGTTCAGCTGTCTTGCTTCAATATGGAACAACCTGGAAGGGCCATGCCAATTCTCTTAGAATGGTTAAGGCTTTTTTTGCTACTATTCAACTCACCCTCTACCAAGTCTGTTGTTCTTCACCCCTCACATGCACTCCCAGGAGCATCTACCAATATATCTCCTGCATTTAAATTTCTGCTTAAGAGTCTGCTTCCCAGAGAAGTTTGTGTGGGACACCTCTGAAGGAAATCTTGTGCAGATCCCTCAGCCTTTTAAGCCAATCTCATGTAGAACAAGAAGTAATTACTGGCTTCAGTAATTAAATTTTCTAGTGGAAAATACTTCAGATTTTATTTAAATTTAAAGTTCTTCTTTCCCCTAGCTTGAAGCTGTTTCAGGCTTAGATGTCCACTGTGGGAGATAAAGTCATATTTGGTTTCTTTTTTTCACAGTCTTGCCTTTGCTTTCATTCCAGTGGCTCTAAATCCCTCCAGAAAGGGGGCCCAGATGAAAGGTGGGATTAGGATGAAAGGGAATAATGATCTTACGTGGAAATAGCCTAAGTGTCCTTTGATGGGTGAATGGATAAGGAAAATGTGCTATATATAAAAAAGAATATTATTCAACCATAAAAAAGAAAGACACCCAGTCATTTGAGACAGCATGGATGGACACTGAGGTATTATGCTAAATGAAATAAGTCAGACAGGGAAAGACAAATACTATATAGCCTCTGTTATATGTAGAATCTGCAAAAAAAATCATAGAAAGAACACATTGGTGGGGTTACCAGAGGAATGGAGTGGGGTTGGTGAGTTAGCTGAAGGTCAAAAGATACAAACTTCCAGCTATAAGATAAATAAGTCGTAGGTATGTAATGTACAGCATGATGACTATAGTTAATACTGTATTATGTATTTGAAAGTTGCTAAGAGAGTAGATCTTAAAACTTCTCATCAGAAGAAAAAAAATGTAACTGTGGTGATGGATGTTAACTAAGCATATGGTAATCACTGTACTATATACATACATCAAATCATTATGTTGTATACTTAAAACTAATGCAAGGTTATCCATCAATTATACAATAAATAAATAAATGTAGAAAAAAAGAGAATAGCCTTAAATGGTTGCAATGTTTACTATCTGGTATTAGCACCCTATAGGCAGCAAATGAATTGCACTCTTCTCATAGGACATTTAATGATTTTTTAGATTTTTCATTATGGGTATTCTTAAACACAGACAAAAATAAAGTAAATATTAAAATGAAATCACACTTCCTGCTTTGACAGTTATCAATATTTTGCCAATATTGTTTCATCTATATCCTCTGCCCTTTACTACTTATTTGTATATTTATTTATGTTTTGATCTATTGCTTGCTTCCTTGTTTGTTTAATTCTGGTGTATTTTATAGCAATCCCTGACCTAATATTTCACTACTGAATACTGCAGTTTTTATTGCCAAGAGAAAGCGTATTTTAAAAACAAACTATAAACATCTAAGAAAACTAATAATAATTTGTCAACATTATCTAATAGCAAGTCGTATTCACATTTCCTTAACTGTTTCAAGAAATTTTTGTTAATTTTTCAAAAATAGCATCTAAACAAATTACCGCAAATGGGTACCTTAAAACAACAAAAATGTACTCTATTAGATTTCTAGAGGCTAGAAGTCCAAAATCAAAGTGTTGGCAGAGATATGCTTCTTCTGAAGGATCTAGAAAAGAACCCTTCCTTCCCTTTTCCCAGCTTCTGTTGATTGCCGACAATCCTTGGCGTGTAGCTGCATTGCTCCAACTCATGCATCCATCTTCACATTACTGTCTTCCCTCTATGTGTGTCTTTGTGTGCCTGTGTAACTCTATGTCTCTCACTCCTTATAAGGACCACAACCATTGGATTTATGGCCCACCTAATGAGGTATGACCTCATCTTGATACTATCTGCAAAGACCTTAGTTCCAATTAAGACTATATTCACAGGTACTGTGGGATTAGAACCACCACATATCTTTGGGGGAGACACAATTCAACCCACAACAGTAACCAGTGAAGTTTTTTGTTGTTGTCATTATTATTTTTTTTTCTGCTTCTCTTTATTTATTTATTTATTTATTTTTAAATAACTTTTATAACATTACATCTGCTAATCGTAATGCACCTTTTTCCCCCTTATCCCTCCCTTCCCACCCTTCTTCCCCAGTCCCTTTCCCTTTGGTAACTATTAGTCCATTCTTGGGTTCTGTGAGTCTGCTAGAAATACCATTTGACCCAGGAATCCCACTCCTAGGAATTTACCCTAAGGATGCAGCAGCCCAGTTTCAAAAAGACAGATGCATCCCTATGTTTATTTCAGCACTATTTACAATAGCCAAGAAATGGAAGCAACCAAAGTGTCCATCAGTAGATGAATGGATAAAGAAGATGTGGTACATATACACAATGGAATATTATTCAGCCATAAGAAGAAAACAAATCCTACCATTTGCAACAACATGGATGGAGCTAGAGGGTATTATGCTCAGTGAAATAAGCCAAGCCGAAAAAGACAAGTATCAAATGATCTCACTCATCTGTGGAGTATAAGAACAAAGAAAAAAACTGTTGTCATTATTTTAAAAGTATCATTATGACCTCATTATATATGTCATTTGATATGGTTCAATACATTGCAATTATCAATAGTAATGCTCAAATTGGCACATCTTTGGTCAGTGGGAGTCTTTCAGATTAACTCCTCTATCCTGTTGACATGACCTCACTAGTCATTCAAAGTTTCCTTACTGTCTAGTATGACAAGATTTCCCAGGTTCATCCTACCCATTTCCTGTCCCAGACCTGCAATCAGTCATTTCTCCAAGAAAATCATATTTTGAGACCTCTGCCAAGGTTACATTTGTCGATACAGTTTTAGACTCTTTCAGTGGACAGAAATAGATACATATATATATGTTTGAAAATGAAAACTTAAACATTTTATTTCCAATTACATTTGTGATTGCTTTTGGTTCTCTGATTTTAATATTTTTACCTATTTTTTCTTCCTCTGAAAATATTGGTAACTAAAGGCATTAATGTACTCATTTACTTTGTATAATATGTATGAATGTTGGTTTTTAAAATAACTGTTATCACTACTAACATAAGAACATCAAATTCAATATTCAGATTTCTTTGCAGTTCCTTTTGTCTTTACTTTGTATCCCACTAAGGATATACAGCCAAATAATTGTGTTTCAAAGCTCTTTGAAGCATTTCCCACATCTCCAACTTGATATATATCTAGGTTTATTTGATTTTTGTGTTATTTGGATTTAATTTTGTCATTTTACTTACATGGAGTATTTACATGTACCATAAGAAAACTATTTCTCTAACTCGTAACACATCTGATATCAAATGCATGGGTTTTGCAAACCAAGCAGATACCAAATGTGTAGGTTTTGCACATCAGGCAGACACCAACTGGATGTCCTACAATTTAAATCATTCAGGTAAGGCCTTATCTGTGACACATGCCACCAAATATTTATGATCTCTTCAATTCATGCCCTGGCATGTTATGCCATATTTTTTCAAATTTGTGAATTATTTCTATTTCCTTTTCCTTGAATCAAGACAGTATTCAGCACCATATTCCTAAGTGGATGAAAGGTTTTAAAAATAAGATTCTTTAGAGTATGTCAAATTTTGACTTAAGATTATTGAGATATGCAGAAAATGAAAAGCCCAAGACAAAGTAAGGAAATAATAAGGCAACCTATTGTATAATATACTTTCCCTTTAGATTTTAAAAATCTGTATGTATAAATCAGTTACAACTGGAATCTGAAATCTAGTCTAGGTGCATTTAAACTGTAGATACACAATAAACACTTATAATATTAAATTCAATATAACCCAAGCTTTTCTAAAGTGTCAATACCTCTCTAGAGCAAGTTACTGAGCATGTCTTTCTACATATTCATCATTAGATATAACTTCATTTTAGTGTTAAAATTAACTAGCTAATGTTCACAGGCAAAGCTGGAATTTTGGCTTCAAAGTATAAATGAAGTTATGCCATTCTGTGTTTGGGGTGACACTGCATGTAACCGTGAGCTATATGTGTGTGAGGGTTGTACAAAAGGTCAAAGAATGTAAAGGCAGTGAATGTAAATTAGGAAAACTGGTCAGGTAATAACAGACTAACGGTAATCTTCATAGTATCTAAGTGTATATTCTGTGAAGGCAGAAACATTAGAACACTATCACTGGAGTGGACCTTGAAGGTCAGCATGAGCCAAAGATCTTTGTGATGAGACATAATAACTTCTCTAAGAACATTTGCAGGTTGAATTCACGGCTTCCACATGACCCTCTAAATGCTGCAAACTCACAGCTGGAGCCAACCTGCCTAATCACATTCCTTGTCATATAAATTTCCTTTCTGCATCTATTCCACAACTTTGTGGCAGTATGAATGTAGTTGCCTCAAATGTTCTGAAAGAAGAAGGGTATCTCATTTCTAGTTTCCCTACACTGCTGATTACAACAATAAACAGACAACTACATAATTTTGTAATTAGATGACTCTCTTTTATCTGAAATCCTACATGTCAGAGCACAGAGCAATCTTTATTTTAAAATATAAGATAATTCTCATGGTCTAATTGGTAGCAAAAAGAACACCCTCTAAAACGTGTCAGGTACTAACAGTTTCACTGATCATGTATAGCTCACAAACAAAAAAACGTAATTACCAGTTTCTGTTAATCTCCGTAATTTATTTAAATTTGTTCCTGAACCAATTCCCTGCTGTTCATGAAAACTGCTATTTGACTTTATTGTTTTCATAGGTCTTTGAACTGACACCAAAGAATATCAGATTAATTTCTGGAATTTTGGTTAACTCTGCTTTTCTCTCTTTGAGGAATCACAGAACACACCAAATCTAAGACTTACAAAGGTTAAAAGTTTTCTACTGTACAGTGAGGGATATGGAAGAAGTCAAAAGCACAGCCCTTAAGCTAAGGGAGTTTAGTTGTAAAGATTTTTAGATGTAAGGCACAATTCCTGTCATATACTGCACAGAAGACTTGATAACATGAAGCTCATGGGTCATATCACTTACTACAGGGCTTGGCACATAGCTTAACACATACTATTGACTGAATAAATTGCCACAGAATGTAAAGAGAAGTGCAGTTAACACTACAAAATGTAACGTGTGAGATACAACTTTAACTATCCACATAGTATTTAATTATATCTTGAAATTTTCATGCAAGATGTGCCAGGTTATCTAAAAAGGAAGGCAAAATTACATAAACAGTATTCTTTCAAGTTTTTGAAAGCCTTTTGCCCTTTTAATAAACATAAAATTTCATTTCTCTTCTTGAAGATTCTGAAACCCATTCCCCTTACATATACATAGACAATCTTTGTTATTTTTTGCATATTCCCAGTAGCCAAGGAAATTTGTGTCAAGCTTCAAATTCTAGAACACTTATGAAAAAAATGTTTTTAATTAATTCTCCAAAGATAAAATTGTATCAGTTTTGAGTACATATTTTGAAACATTACCCAAGGAGCTCAAATATTACATATCTCCCCCCCACACCACCTTGAGAACTCTGGTCATTGGATCTGTACTTAAGCAATATACATAGACTAAAGGCAACCAAAGCCAAACTCAATGAAATTTCCCTTCAAAAATAAGGGAAGTTCAATTGAGGTCAGTTAATTGTAAGCTAGTGGAGAAACCAGTAGACTAGACTCAGTCCCAAGTTTAAATCCCTTCTCCAAAACTAATTAGTTGTTTGATTTTGATCATTAGTTATTTGATCTACAACCTACTAGTTGTGTGGCTAAGTTGCTTAATCTTTTTAACTCTTTATCTATAAAATATGGATAATTATGTTAATTTTCTATCTAAATTTCCAGGAATTTAGAGGGCACTCAGTAATCACTATTCGAAGCTGAATAAGAACAGTTCCTCATCAGCTCTACTCATCAGAGTACTAGCTCAACTCTGTAATGAATCATGTAATTTTGAACATATAAGTTCATTTCTCAAGGTTTAGATTTATCATTAAAATTTTATATTTTCCCAATTACCTCATATGGTTGTTGTATGAACTATATGAAATAATTATTATGTAATGTATTAGCTTGACCCTCCTATATCTCCTATTTAAATGGAAGAAGCATATCATCTTATCTATCTTGATTTATAATTACTCTCATTCCTTATTACAGATTGACTTTCTTGGGAAACAGACAGCAGTTAACATGAAGGAAGTTTTAGGAAGTGTTCTTGAGATCAACTATAAAAAGGAAGAGGAGGAAAGAAGACTTGAGCCATAATGCAATCTCAATGCATTATGGCTCATTGTCTTGCCTGAGGGTTTAGGCCCTGGGAAAGTTCACTTCAGGATTCAGTGAAACTGAGAAATGACAATGGAATGTTCTTGGGGTAAAAGGGTTTATACCTGGCTTTATTTTTATGGTGGTAGGTGAAGCACTAGAATCATGTCTGCATCCAGCAGTCTGCAGGTCCATAATCCACCTCCTGTCTCTGCCTCCACCCAGAGCACTGGGCAGAGCTCTTTATATAGTGACTCAGTCAATAATACCTTATTGCCCATGGGTATGAAAGCAGTAACCTATCAGTAGGCCAATTACATCACCAAGTAGTTTAGGGTCAGGTGAGGATCCCGGCCATAGAAACTTCCATTTCCCCTACGCTCATAAAGCCTTAGTTGACGCTAAAGGGAGTTGTGAACATGGGATGACCCTCCCTCCAGAGCTGATAAAAGTTACAAGAGGGACAGGGATTTATATGTTTGTATCAGTCAGTCATTGGGTGGGGGCTGCTCATGAAGGATGTTGGCTACTCCAACTTAGCTCAGCTGAGACAATCCTAAAATGAGGATGATAAGTGGACACTATCTGCTAGAAGTATTCCTGGCAGCTGGCATATTATGATGCTTATTTCTGAAGGGGGCACTGGGTGGTGAACCAGTGTCTGCCACACTCCATTCCCTGAACCCTCAGATATTTTTCCTTGTCATGTTCATAAATGGTAGCTCAATAGGGATTTTATTGTGTCCACTAGCAGAAGCATTCTCAGTTTGGGAACCAGGGCTTCTAAATCCACAGAGCCTAGGGCTTCAAGGGATGGGAAGTATAAAGTGGCTGTAAGGGTAATTGCACCCAATACCTCCTCACCTTGGTTCCATGACCCAAGTATTCTTGCAATTGCAATACAGCATCACATAAAGACATGTCTGCCACAAATCTTTGCTGTGAAATTGGTCATTTGGCCATGTGGTATCCTATGGCAGTAGATCAAACATTCTACAAACTCTTGCATATCAAAGTTGGCTAAGGCCCTACAGGCAGGAGAGGCAAATTTATACATAAAATACGGGCTTATTCCAGTCCCCTTTCTCTTTAACTAGGTCCATCACATTCCTAGCTAGTTTAAGTTGAAATATAAAACTAGGTAGAGGCTTATGGGCCAGAAAGGGGTGCAGGAGAAGATGAAAGGAACACACCTTGTCTTCTAAGGGGCAGGCTTCCACATTGTCTCCAAACAAGAGGTAACTCTAGACCTCCATGGGAAGGAGTAGCCCTTTTCTAGAAGCTCAGACGTTTCAGGGGAATTTGCAGATTCAATATTTTCAGGACCACCAATTCAGATATCCCCATGCCATATGTCAATGTCCCATTATTTCCCAAAAGGAGTCCTTCTCTTGTTAAAGCAGACTTGCCTTACAGTATGGGAGAATATATTCATAAATGACATATATGACAAGGGGTTAACATTCAAAATATATAAAGGACTCACATGCCTCAACACCCAAAAGGCAAATAACCTGATTAAAAAATGGATGGATGATATGAACAGACAATTCTCCAAAGAAGAAATTTAGATGGCCAACAGGCACATGAGAAGATGCTCCACATCACTAATTATAAGGGAAATTCCAATTAAAACCTCAGTGAGATACCATGCACACCAATTAGGATGGCCAGCATCGAAAAGACTAAGAGCAACAAATGGTGACAAGGATGCAGAGAAAGGGGAACCCTCCTACAGTGCTGGTGGGAATGTAAGCTAGTTCGACCATTGTGGAAAGCAATATGGAGATTCCTCAAAAAACTCAAAATAGAAATACCATTTGACCCAGGAATTCCACTCCTAGGAATTTACCCTAAGAATACAGGAGCTCAGTTTGAAAAAGACATATGCACCCCTATATTTATCACAGCACTATTTGCTATATCCAAGATATGGAAGCAACCTAAGTGTTCATCAGTAGATTAATGGATAAAGAAGAGGTGGTACATAAACACAGTGGAATATTATTCAGCCACAAGAGGAAAATAGATCCAGCATTTGCAACACCATGGATGGAGCTAGAGGGTATTATGCTCAATGAAATAAGCCAGGTGGACAAAGACAAGTACCAAATGATTTCACTCATCTGTGGAGTATAACAGCAAAGCAAAAACTGAAGGAACAGAACAGCAGGAGACTCAGAACTCAAGAATGGACTAACAGTTACCAAAAGCAAAGGGGCTGGGGAGGGTGGGTGGGAAGGGAGGGAGAAGGAGTTTAAGGGGTATTATTATTAGTACACATAATATAGGGGGACACGGGGAAGGCAGTACAGCACAGAGAAGACAAGTAGTGACTCTATAGCATCCTACTATGCTGATGGACAGTGACTGCAATGGGGTGTGTGGAGGGGACTTGATAATATGGTTGAATGTAGTAACCACAATGTTGCTCATGTGAAACATTATAGGATTGTATATCAATGACACCTTAATATTAAAATAATCAGACTTGCATTGTTTGAAACTTTACGTTTCTTGGAAGTCAGCTCTTCTTATGATTAAGTCCCAGGCCTGGTCTTCAGTTTTCTCACCCTTCTGCTTAAAGAGAAGAGAGTCTTTTTATATGCTGTTAGGGGGACTTCCAGCATTCACACTTAGCCTTTAATTGTCAATTAATAATGTTCAGCTTTTTCTTGCATATTTTCCTAAAGTGTCAATAGAGCTTATAAAGACAACCATATTTCAATGACTTTGCAGTTACTGTCTCCTCTCCCACTTCTCAAAAACCTGATGTATCACACTACATTATTTTCCAATAACATACCATTCCAGTTTCTCACATGTAAAAGTCTAATAATTATACCACTACTTTGGGCCCAGAGGTACCTGAATTCCTTCTATGATCAATAATCAAGGTCTCATTACCAGCTAGGCAGCAAGTGAATCAAAACTAAAATCCAACCCAGTATGTACTTTCTACAACCACTCCTGGCCTAAGTTATAGCAGGTTAGTTCTTGAGGAACCAGATACTTAAGAGATAAAAACATAGTAAGTTTATTAGGGGATGTTGCTGGGGTCAAAAAACGTGGATGTAAATGTAAAGAATGAAGATCTGACAAAGAAAACGTAGAGCTGTGAAACAGTCTCAGTGGAAACTCCAGTCAACCCTACAGCATGTTGTGAAGATGAGATAGTCCTCCATAGCTGTTTTGAGTTGGGGCAAGATGACAAAACTGCAATATCAATCAGTCATTGGATGTAGGCCACCTAAAGAATGGGGCATGATCTTAGGAAATGTAGCTCTCTTCAGCTGAGGAAGTTCCCAAAGATGGCTGAAAGCTGAGGGCTGTCATTACCAAAGGAAGGTTGTAGACAGTGCATCACAGCGTTTTCTACAGATTTTCTACGTTGCCTTCTGAGCTGACTGGAGAAGCTATCCCTGTCTTTGGATATGTTAAAGAAAACTGTTAATGTCAAATTTGCTTTATTACCCACTTCAGTGCCTACCAGATTTGTTTCTAGAAAAGTACACCCCTCTGTATAGAGTGAAACCCCCTCTCTACGGATCTTCACTTCAGAGGACTATCTCCTTGTATGCTTGTCTTTAGAACTGGAACAAATCTCAGACTGGAACTGTGAGTAAAAGAAAGTTAAGAATAGAAGTGAATGGGTTTGAGGCACTTAGGCAGACAAAAGTACATGTTCACATATTCATGTAGATAAGAAAGGAAATTAGGAGGAAAGAGAAAACAGGTCACAGCTAAGTTTTGCTTCTGAGCTGACTGGAGAAGCTTCCCTCTGAGCATTTGAGGAGTCAGCCTGTCTGCTACATAAACTAAACAGAGGCCTATCTGCCTTGCCTAGGTGCATAGGCTTGTTGTTAAGATCAAATGGGCAAATGAGATAATGTGTGTAAAAACCTTTCAGAAAGAATAAAGCACAGGGAATTCTGGGTTACTTAAAATGCATTTTCTTAAAGTAAGTTTCAACCCAAGTGCCTTTTCAGCTTTCCATCAAGAAGCCTCCTTTTGTTCTCTTCCCATTTCACTGCAGAATTCTCTTTTTGAGACATTATATAAGTTTTTAGGTTGACTGACACTGACATAAATCATATGAGTCTATGAATTTGAAATATCCATATCATTACTGACAACCCAGAATCTGACCATTCACTTCCATATCCCCTTGTCACTAAAAGATGTGCCGTGCAATCATACATTACTGGAAATGAGTGGCAACTGCGATGATTGCTACCCTAGTAGGCATGCAATAAGTATAAATTGAATGAATGAATGAATTTTTAAACCTGTAACCAATTTTCAAGATGTATTCTAGGACTTCCATATTATACGCCTTGGTCTGTGGCAGCATAAAAATCACTAAGTTTTGTGGTCTAGGCTAGTTGTTCTTTATCTACTTGGGGGTGGGAGTCTTGCAACTCTTTGTGAATTTGATAAAATAAATTTAAAAACCTGTGTGCACGGTAAAATTTCACACAGTTTTGCATATTATTTCAAGGGAGGTTATATACCTCTGGAAGTCCATTCATGGGTCCTAAGTTAAAAATCCAGAGCATAGTCTAATTTGGCTATGATTTTTCTATTCCAGAACTATCAAATAGAGATATAATTTGACTAATACAGTAACACAATGTGCTTACTTATTAATATATTAAATAATTAAATAATCTACTACTTAAAAGTTATTTAATAATATCAAATATATTAAATAATAAAATCTAACACTAGATGTAATAAGTGGCAGTTTCAATTTAATGATGAATATGAAAATATTTCAAACATTTTGCAACATCTATGAATGTGACTAGTTTAGATATCCCATGTAAGTGGAATAATGCATTATCTGTCCTGTAACTGGCTTATTTCATTTAGCATAATGTCCTCCAGGTTCATCCATGTTGTCACAAATGTATTTCCTTATTTTTTGAGGCTGAATAATATTCCATTCTGTGCATGTACCATATTTTTTTATCCATTCATCTGTCAATGGACACATGAGTTGTTTCCATATCTTGCCAACTAGCCACATTTCAGATGTTCGATAGCCAAATATGGCTAGTGGCTACTGTTTTAGACAGCACATTTCTAGACCCAACCTCAGAGTATGTCAGTTAAATGACCTGTTAAGTAAATAGCTTGAGGATTTAAAATAGTATTATTTAATGAGCTGCAGAAATTATCCTTGAGCATCTTTGAACACAACTCAGATTAATGACTCAGGGGATTGCCATAAAAATTTTCTTGGTCGTTATTTTCACCCAAGGTGCTAGGATGCCGCAGGTAGAGTGGAACAGTCAGGGGAAGCAGAACACACATGGGATCTGGGGATTACCTCATGAATGCAGTAAAGGTTTTAACTGGTGATAGAATTCTGTATTGAGAGGTTTCTTACATTGCTTTCATCCTGAAGAGAAGCAAGTACCATAACAGATTTAAAATGCCTGCGATGGATTCAAATAAAGTGGCTTATTTAGATCATAGTTAAAGTGAGGACTTCTGCTTCTGGCACAATGCCAACCAAGATACTCTAAACAATATCCCATTTGTATACTAGATAAACTACAACAAACACACATTATTTACATGTGTTTTGAGCCTACACTAAATGAAATCGCCATGGGCCAAAACTAAAACAAGCCAACTATAGAAGAAAGAAAGAGAAGAAAAGAAGGTGAAATTTGAGAAGTGAACAGTAACAGAAGATGACACCTGAGGATGTCCTTGGTATAAATGCTGATGCCAGGAGATAAAGTTTGGGGGATAATAGGGGAAATAGTAAACTGAGATATACAAGGAAATACTAACCAAAAGAAAGCTGGGGTAGCTATATTAATATCCAAAACTACAAAGTTGAAAGACATTATTAGGGAAAAATAATATTCATAATGATAAAAAGTTTTATTCACCATGGAGATATAGCAAATCTAAAATTGTAATGCCCAATAATATGGCCTTGAATTATAAATCAATAATTGATAGAATTAAAAGAACAAGCTGATAATTCTATCATAATAGGAGATATCAACACATCTCTTTCAAATACTGACAGATCAAGAGAAAAATTAAAATAGTAAAGATATAGAAGACTTGAATAATGCAATTAATGCACTTAATTTAAGAAACATATGTATAGAACCCTGCCCCAACAGTTTTTAAACACACAATCTTCTAAAATACATGTGAAATAGTTGGAAAATTGATCATACATAAGTTCACACAGCATATCTCAAAACATTCTTAAAGAACTGGTATCATACAGACCATATTATGTAACTGCAATGAAATCATCAAAATCCCATATTATACATTTGGAAATTTAAAAACACATTACTACAATTCTATTATCAAAGAAGGATTCATAACAACATTTTTAAAATAATTAAAACTGTCTAATAAAAATTACTCATATGAAAACTTGTGGAATACATCTAAACTGATACTTTAGAAAACATGTTAGGTATGAATGAAATGCAAAAAGATGTATGTAATTAATGTATACAATTCAATGAATTTGGAGACAAACATACACCTGTGAAACCATCACCACAATCAAAGCCATAAACATAGCCGTCACCTCCAAAAGTTTCCTCCTACCCCTTTTTAAAATGTTTTTTTCTTTTGTGCTAAGAGCACTTAACATAATATCTACCTTCTTAGCAAAATTCTAAGTAAACAATACAGTTTTAAGTACATTAAAGTTACTTTAATAGAACACATAACAGAAATATTAATAGAACTTTAAGATAACAAAAAACACGTTTTCAGGGTTACTAGGTACTGTTTCACTGATAAGGAACTGAGGCTTAAAGAGAAGAAAGAACAGTCAAGGTCAAACTGCAAAACATGCAGCTAGAAAAAGCAACATCGTTTTCACGGGCTCTGTAAAATATTGGTAAAGAACTATAACTTGCCCGAGGTCAAATAGCTATAAAATTGAAGAGAGAGTATTTGGACTGCAGCAATGTAGCTTTAGAATCCATACCTTGAATAAATATATCATACTGCTTTCTCTCTTTTTTCCTTCCTTCCTTGGTTCATTCTTTATCTGAAAGAGACTGACATGGAAACTATCTAGTGCCTCTGTATCCCATCTTTACTTGCAGCAGAAAGAGTTGAGGAAAGTTGAGACTGTGGGGCTGAGACTAGTAGTCACAGAACTCTCCTAGAGCTGCCACAAATGTCATAGGTCAAGGACTACAACTGGGCTACTTTTGTTATTTTTCTACTTAAAAAAATAAAGGAAAATAATGTCTTTAGAAGTGTTAAACGTGTCAGTCAATTGAACTCTCTATTTTAGAGCATTATTTCTACGGATTAAAGGGTCCGTCCGTTAAACAATACGATGGTACAAACCAATGGCTTGGGATCAGGGTTTATATGCATGCCCCCAGGGTTTCTGCTTCTTTGCACATATTGATTAAGTTCACAGCATTTTCCCATAGCTAAAAATCAATATTCCAAAGATAGAAAAGTAAAGACTAATTCACACCTTTAAAATAAACTACATGTTTTAAGTTGCAACTCCTTTGTTAAACTACCACTAAAATCAACATGCAGTGAACGTAAAACCATTTTCCACTCCAATCATAACAATGGTGTTTCAGTTAATACTGCCAAAGTAAGCAAAGTGCTGAGGCACTAAGTTGAAGATAATGAAAAATATTTTCATTAATGTTTAGACATGATTATATACCATATATTTTCCCTAAGATACTTCTAATGTTCATAGGCTAGGCATATAGCTCACAGTGGCTTACATCAGGAAAGATATGTTAGAGAAAATGTTATCATTCTGTTTAATGCAGCCATTAACAAAACTAAATGTTCGTTGTTCAAAGTTTTATACCTTGATCAGAGGTGATAATATATATAATTGCATACTAAGCACAACTCCCAAGTGTAAAATTCAGGATGTTAAATACTTGTTAAATCCACATCCTCACTTTCATATTTTTATGTGTATCTTTATTGTCCTCTAAAAGATATCCCCTTTTTACTTAATGATGTATCTTCCCATATTTCCCATGCTGTTACATATTTACAATTATAATTTACTGTTTACTTTCTATAGTGTAATTTACTTACTCATTCAACTATTTTTGGTCATGTATCTAGGTTCCAGTTCCTTTCTATTGTAGATAATCCTCTAACAAATATTTCCATTCCCAAGAGTAAAATAAGTGGTCACAACTTTATGGCTCTTGATATATATTGCCAAATTGCTTTCCATATTATCCAGTTTATACCACTACCACCAAGGCTAGAGTGCACTAATTTCATCACAGACATGCATGATTGGGGTGCAATCAGTTTTTCCAATTAAAGAGGTATAAAATGGCCCTACCTTACTATTTCAAACGGCATTGCTCTACTTGGGAGGCTGAACATTTTTTTCTTATGTTCCATCTCTGTTTTTTCTGAATGAACTGACTGTTCATTCCCTTTGTTTGTTGGCATCTTGATTATATTCTTATGCAGTAGAATCCTCTTTTTATTCATTATTGATGTTAATTCTTGACTGTCATACCTGATACCAGTGTATAGTTTTCTCTTTAGTTTTTATTTCATGTTCTGTTGAATAGATGTTTCGGATTTTATATAATTGAATCTGTCAATCTTCCCTGTCAAACTTCTCTTGTCACTGCAAATTGTGGAAAGTTATCATCCATCCAAAGATCTTATTTTATTTTCCGCTAGCTTTTCTATGGCATGATATAATGTGCAATCCTTAGTTCTTGTGGAGTTTATTTGGAGTTCATATAAAGTATGTATTTAAACAGATTTTTTTCAATCAAAATTTTTTCTCAAAGACACTACCCAGTTATTCTAACACTAATTATTAAATAGTTCTTCATTTGTGTTGTTTTTTGATGCTTGATTTCATTATATGTTTAAATGTCCTATATAATTAGGCCAATTTTTAGAATGACACGAGTCTGTTTCACCGAGATATTAATAATGGCCATGGTACAACATCTTCTACAGTAGATTGCCCCTGTTACTCTAATATTTTATGACTTTCAAAATCTCATATGCTTATTTTTTAAGTTAATTTTGCAAAGATTAATGTGCTTTAAAACACATTTATTAGAATTTTATTAGTTTTGTGTGAGCATATAAATTAACACAAGATAGAGTGACATAGTTTTGTAGATAATTCTTTTAGATTTTCTAGTATTTATTTAAGCTGTTAACCAAAGAGAACATAAAAGTTTCTTCTACTATAACACTTTTCCATGTATTTATTGTCTTAAAGCCTCACTGCATTGGTCAGAATTCTAAAAAATACTAATAAATAATGCCCATCTAGAGAAAAGTGGCCTGAAAACATCATAATAACTTTTTGAAACTTTGGCAGGTCTATTTGTATAGGGCAGAAAAAGGCATTAGGGTAAAGCATCTCAATAACACCATTATTGATATTATTCAATTAATCATTGAGCTAATGTTTTAATTCCATGCTTCCTGCATCTGGTTTTATAGAGAATAACATGGCTTGCTGAAATAAGCATTTCAGGTAATTTCAGAAAATGGCATTAAGTTGTGTCTATGGCCGTAATTTCTTCCTATTTTCCAGTGGGCATGTCTCTAGGGTTCATACAACAAATAAGCAATCCTAAGTCTATCACGACTCTTTTTGTAAAATAGTTCCTCTACCACATTAAGGAAGTTTCTTATATTCTTAGTGTATTTCAATTTTTATTGGTAGCAAGTGTTAAATTTTATCTGATGCTTTTAGTATCTATTATGATTAAATATTGCTTTCCTTATTTAAACAAATAATATGCTTTATTGATAGATTTCCCTGTGCTAAGAATAATAGCTACCATTGATTATATGCTCACTCTATATGTATTTTACATACGTTACCTCATTTAATCCTCACAGTAAAACTGCTAGTTAGCTATTGTATTAGTTTCCTAGGAATGACATAACAAATTATCATAAACTAGGTGGCTTAAAACAAGAGAAATGTATTTTCTTATAGTTCCAGAGACTAGAAGTCCAAATCAATATATTGGAAGGGCCGTATTCCTCTGAAGGCTCTAAGAGGTCATCTGTCCTTGCCTCTTTCAACTTTTCTTGTCTGCAGACAATCTTCTGTGTTCCTGGCTTGCAGATGTATCACTCTCTGCCTCCATCTTCACATAGTCTTCCCCCACTGTGTGTCTGCATGCTTCTTCCTTTTCTACCTTTTATAGGGCATTGGATACAGGGCCCATCCTAAATCCAGGATGATCTCACCTCGAGATTCTTAACCTAATCACATCTACACAGTCCCTATTTCCAGATAGAGTCACTTTCACAGGTACTGGGGGTAAGGACTTGAACATATCATTTGAGGGTCACTATTCAATCCACTGAGGTCCATCCTCCCCCAAAATTCATGTATATCCCACATGCAAAATACATTCCTTCCATCCCAATATCTCCAAATATCTCAGCCCATTACAGCATCAAATTGAAGTCCAAATTCTCATCTAATTATCATCAGCTCAAAAAATTCAAATCTCCTCTTCTAAATCATCTAAATCAGGTATGAGTGTGACTGTAGATACCGTCCATCCTGGGCCAAAGTCCTTTTCATTTGTGGACCTATTAACCTAGAAAACAAGTTATACACTTTCAAAATACAATTGTGGGGCATGTATAAGATAGATATTCTCACTCCAAAAGGGACAAATGAGAAAAAAAAGGGGGGATCACTGGTCACAAGCAAATTTGAAACATAGTGAAGTATATTACATCAGGTTTCAAGACTTGACAATAATTCTCTGGCTCTATGTCTGCCCTCTGGACCTACTATGACTACATCCCCTAAACCTGTGGTGGATCTAGTCTCTGGACCAGTTGCTGCTCCATTTTCTGCTCTGGCTCCAGGCCCACAGGATGGCTCAGTTGACATCTGCACCTGGGGTGGTGGTTGGTTGGCCTCTGCCTCTGCTTTTGCTCCTGCTTTTCTGGCCTCTGCTTCTGCATATGTGACTCTGCCATGAGTCATTCTTCCTTTTCCTTGAAGGGTAGTGCATGTTTGCTGCAACTGGCTATTGCAACCCATTCTGCTTGAGGAATTTTGAAAGTCCAGCTGCTCTCTTTCACTTAGTTCTGTCTCTGTCCCCTTCAGACCAAGCTGACAATGTTTCTGCTAATTAACATCCTGAGAAACCTCATCGGTCTCCAGTGTATGTGAAGGGTGTCCACTGCATTAGACAAAAGTTTCTCCTGGATAACCCCATCTCTATTCTTGGGTTCTGCTGAGATTGTTGATTGAATCCATGAGGCATATACCTAATCTCTTCAGCAAAGGTTTTCCAGCCACTCTCTTGGTCTTCTTTCCAAAGCATGCTTTCCAAACAACGCATCTCCCAACATTGACATCTTTTGCAAGCTGGATAGCCTGAGAAGTTCCCAAATCAAATGGTGGTGTCCTTTTGTTTAACACCTTCTTCCTCAATATGTTTCTTTCCTCTTGTATTTTACTTGGAAGTGGCAAGGATAAACACTTTGCTTGGAAATCACAGCTAAATACCCAGGTTTATCACTTACAGTTTCTGCTTTCCACCTAAAAATAGGACACAATTCATTCAACTTTTCTCTCGCTTTAGGAAAAGGATGACTTTTCCTTCAGTTTCCAACAATATGGTCCTCATTTCCATCTGAGACCTCATCAGAAACACCCCGAATGTTCATATTTCTACCAACATTTGGTCTGGGATGACATAGGTATTCTTTAAGATGATAAAAGTTTTTGCTACAGTGCTTCTAACTTACTTCTGAGCCTTCACCAGAATAACCTTTAACATCCATATTTCTACCAACAATCTCTTCAGAGCAATCTAGGCAATTTTTATCATGTGCCTCAAAATTCCTTCAGCCTGAACCCATCATCCAGTTCCAAAGCCACATCCATGTTTTAGGCATTTGTTTCAGCAGCACCCCACATCCTGCTACCAAAATTTGTTTTCGTTTCCTAGAATTGCTGTAACAGACTATTTCAAGCTGGGTGGCTTAGAACAACAGAAATTTATTTTATCACAGTTCTGGAATCTTAAAGTCTGAAGTCAAGACACTGGTAGGCCTATGCTTCTTTTGAAGGCTCTTGGGGTCAATTCATTCCTTGCCTCTTCCAGCTTCTGGTGGATGCAGGTAATCCTTGGCATTCTTTGCTTTGTAGATGCATCAATTCCATCTCTTCCCCTGTCCTTACATGACCATGTCCCTCTGTGTGTCTCTGCACCTTCTCCTTTTCTGTCTCATATTGGAATACTGTCACTGGATGTAGGGCCCACTCTAGGCCAGGATGATTTCATTTTGAGATCCTTATTTACACCTGCAAAGACCCTATTTCTAAATAAGATCATACTATCATACTCACAGGTACTGGGGTTAAGACTTGAAAATATATTTTGGGGGCCATTATTCAACCCACCACAGGTATCTACATATTACTGCTACCATATTAATATGGCATTTCTTTTGGATAGTTGAGTGGTAGTGCCAAGTTAATTCTAGAACCACATCTATTTCTCCTTGTTTTTATCTTTTACTATAGCTGTTATTTGGTAAATATACATTGATACTATGTATTATTATCCTCTTATTTGTTATGAATATATTTTTTTATCTCACTTGTTTCTGTGTAAAAATCTGTTCTTCACCTGAATGCAAGTTTATACTTTGCATTGAGTTTTCTTCTGTCTTCCTATTTTATAATTATGTGTTGTCTCTTTTCTATTATATATCTTTTGTAAGTGATATATGCTGTAACTTCTTCCTTTTTTAACTAACTTTAAAAATTTATATCTATGTTTATATGCATGAGATATATATATGAGATACAAATACAGCAAAACACTTGCATCATAAATATTAAGCAGTTTGAATAATTTTCACAAACTGAACACACCTGTGTAACTTCCCCTAAATCAAGAAATAGAACATTACCAACACCCAGAAGTCCAGCACATACCTCCTTATAGTAAAGGCCAATACCTGCTTCCAAAGGTAATTACCATCTGATTGCCTTACCATTGATTAGTTCGCTTGTTATTGAATTTTATAAATGAAGTCATGCATGATGTCTTTTCTTTGTCAGACTTACTCTGTTCAACATTACATGTTGTTACATAACAATAACTCATTAACATTGCTGCATAGTATTCTACTTTATGAATATACTATAATGCATTTATCTATTCAGATATGGATGAAAATTTAGTGTTTTTTCAGTTTTAGTTATGAATAATGTTGCTATGAATATTCTAGTACATATCTTTTGGTGAAAATAAACTAGTATAACTTGTGTATTGAAATACAATTGATATTTGAGTGTTGAACTTGTATCCCTCTACCTTGTTAAGCTCTCTAATTACTTCTAGGACTTTTTACATAGAGTACATGGTGTTTTCTACATGTACAATAACATTGTCTGGAAATAGGGACAGTTTTATTTCTTCCTTTCCAATATGTGATACCTTTTATTCATGTCTGTTTTATTGCATTGACTAAGAGTCCAGTAAAATGTGGAATAGGAAGGTTGGGAGTGAACATCCTTAGTTTATTCTAATCTTAGGAAGAAATAATTCAGTATTTCACTACATTAAGTATGATGTTAGCTGTAGGGTTATTTTAGATACGCTTTATAAAGTTGAGGAAGGTCCTTTCTACTCCTGAATTGCTAAGAGTTTCTATCATGAAAGAGTGTTGTATATTGTCAAATGCTTTTCCTGTATGTGATTTTATGTTCTTGAGGCTGTATGGTTAACTGCATTGATTTATTTAGGAATATTGAAGTCGACTTGCATTCCCTGGACAAAACCCCCCTGTTCATTATATACGCACACATAATTATTTTTACATACTCCTAACTAGATTTGCTAATATTTTGCCTAGGATTTTTACATCTATCTTCATGAAGGATGTTGTCTGTAGTTTTCTTTTTTATAATGTCTGTTTTTGCTATCAGGTTAATGCTGACTTCACAAAATGACATGGGAATTCTTCCCACCTCTTCTATTTTCTGGAAGAGCTTGTATAAAATTGGTGTTATTTCTTCTCTAAATGTTTGATAGAATTCACAGAGGAAACCATATGGGCCTAGAAATGTCTATTTTCAATGGCTTTTAACTATTAATTCAATTACTATAATTGATATAAAACAATGCAGGTTATGTACTTCACATTAGATAGCTGATAGTAGTTTTCTTGTTACTTCTGTAACAAATTACCAAGAATGGCAACATAAAATAATACAAATATGCTGCCTTACAGTTCTGGAGGTCAGAATGTCTAAATGAGTGTCATTGGGCTCAAATCAGGTGTCGGCAGCTCTGTGCTCCTTAAAAGACTCTAGGGGGCCATCCATTTCCTTGCCTTTTCCAGTTTCTAGAGCTGAATTCCTTGCAGTACTTAGCTCAGAACACCGTCTTCTACCTTTAAGGCCAGCAGTATACCGATTTCAAATCTCTCTCTGCTTCTATCTTTACATTGCTTTCTCTTTTATAATGACTCTTGTGACACTGGGCTCAATTTAATAATTCAGGATAATCTCCCTATATTCTTAGTCACAGTTGTAAAGTCCCACCTGCCATGTAAAGTAACTTGCATGGGCTCCTGTTAATATGATATGCAAATATTTGGGGAGGGGTGTTTCAAAGTCAACCACAGTGGTTTTCAAGGATTGGTCCATTTCATCTAAGTGGTTGAACTTATATATGTGGAGTTATTTCTAGAATTCCCTTATTATCCTTGTAATAATGCCTGCCAGGTCTGTTATTATATCACTTCTTTCCTTTCTGATTCTTGGTCATTTTTGTTTTCTCTTTCTCTAAAAGTCTTGCCAGAGATATACTGATTTTATTGATCATCATAAAGAAACAGCTTTTGGTTTTATTGGTTTTGATTTTCTCTACTGCTTTTCTGTTTTCAATTTTATTAATTTCTGCATCTTTATTATTTCCTTCATATATTTTTTTCTCCATAATTTTCAGTTTGAAGTGAGATCTTCCTATATATATATTTATTTGTTTGTTTATATTCATGTTCTTTATCCATTCAGCTGGTGACAAATGCTTAGATTTTTTTTTCTGTATCTTAGCTATTGTGAATAATGCTGCAATCACCATGGGAGTGCAGATATCTCTTTGATACCCTGTTTTCATTTCCTTTGGATTTATACCCAGAAATAGGGTTGTTGGATCATATAGCAGTTCTATTTTTAAGTTTTTGAAGAACTTTCTTACTGTTTTCCATAGTGGCTGTATCAATTTACATTCCAACCAATAGTGCATAAGGGCTCCCTTTTCTTCATGTCTGCACCAACACTCGTTATTTCTTGTCTTTTGGATGGTGGCCATTCTAACAGGTGTGAGGTCATATCTCACTGTGGTTTTGATTTGCATTTCTCTGATGATTAGTGATGTTGGAGATCTTTTCACATGCCTGTTGGCCATCTGTATTTCTTCTCTGGAGAAATGTGTATTCATTTCCTATGCTCATTTTTTAATCAGGTTGTTTTTTGTTGTTGCTATTGAGTTGTATGTGTTCTTTAGATATTTTGGATATTAACCCCTTATCAGACAGATGGTTTGCAAGTATTTTCTCCCATTCTGTAGGATGCCTTTTCATTTTGTTGATTGTTTCTTTTGCTGTGCAGAAGCTTTTCAGTTTGATGTAGTCCCACTGACTGATTTTTGTCTTTTTGCTTGTGCTTTTGGTGTCATCTGCAACAAATTGCCAAGACTCATATCAAGAAAATTTTCCCCTATATTTTTTTTCTAGGAATTTAACAGTTTCAGATCTTGTGTTTAAGCCTTTTACCAATTTGAAGTTAATTTTGGGGTTGTGGTATAAGATAGGTGCCGAGTTTCATTCTTTTGCATGTGGCTGTCCAGTTTCCCCAACACCATTTATTGAAGAGACAATCCTTTTCCAGCTGAATATTCTTGGTACCCTTATCGAATAATATTTGACCATATATGTAGAGGTTTATTTCTGGATTCTTTAGTCTGTTCCATTGGTCTCTGTGTCTATTTTTATGCCAGTTCCACACTGTTTTGATTACTATAGCTTTGCAGTACACTTTGAAATCAGGAGGCATGATGCCTCCAGATTTGTTCTTTCTGAGGATTGCTTTGGCCATTCAGAATCTTTTGTGGGTCCATACAAATTTTAGGATTATTTGTTCTATTTCTGTGAAAAATTCCATTGGAGTTTTCATAGGTATTGCATTGAACCTATAGATGGGTAGTTTGGACATTTTAATATTTATTCTTCTGATCCATGAACAGAGGATATCTTTCCATTTGTGTCCTCTTCAACTTCTTTTACCATAGTCTTGTGGTTTTCAGTGTAGAGATCTTTCCCATCAGTTAAATTTATTCATAAGTATTTTATTTTTTAATGCTACTGTTAAGGAGACTGTTTTCTTTATATAAAAACTATGGTAGAGTCTTTGTCAGATAATTCCAAATCAGTGTCATCTTGGCCTTTGAAACTGCTTAACTGGCTTTTCCCATGGATTTAAATTTTCATGGTTCCTTATATGACATATAATTTAGGACTTTACCCTGAGCACTTTGATTATTAGGTTGTGAAACTGTGCCTTATTTAAATTCTACAGAGACTGTTGAATTTTTTTGTTTTAGTCCTGGTTAGGTTCAGGATGCATCTTCTGTGGCCCATAGTTTCCATATCAGTTCAGTTTTCACAGCCTTTGCAGTGCTCTTCACACATGTCCTTAGCTTACAGTCTGTGACTTACTTGGTAGTATATCATTGCCTCAGCTCTCCAGTGGCTTTGGTGTGCTAATTTAGATCCATTCCACACACGTAAGGCCTGAGGGTGATTTTATAAACTTTATGGTGTTACTTTCTTAAGCTTCTCCATATCCATGATTTCCCCAATACTTTCTGGGTTCAAGTGACACAAAAGCAGAGGCGCACCCTTTTGGAACCACAGTTCCACCAAATGATGACAAAGGTTACCCCTTCCTCAGAGTTTGTCTCCTGCAGTCTCCTATTATTGGCTATTGTCTCTGCCTGATTGCTTTTGCACAAGAGAAGACAGGAAAAAAATGGATGACTTCTGTGCTCTGAGCATTAGGGATGCCCTTTTCTGGTCCTCAGTCTAGAGCTAGAGGATTTCTCTAGAGCTGTCTCTGTATGGTGGTGCTCACTTCTACCTTGGTGGTGTCCACAGTGTCTTGCTGTGGTGAGTTCAGGTTGAGGGAACCAGAGGAAAACAATAATAAACTCACTGCCAATTCGGTGGTACTTCAAATTCTGACAATCTGCCCCAATTTGCATGCAGCTATTGACTTTTCAGATGTCTCAAATAGCTGTATTATGCATTCTGTCCATATTTTATAGGTGCATTCAGTGGAAGAGAAGGGAAGAAATGAGCTTAAGGAAAGAGCTTTCAATCATTCACCATTTATTTTTATGTTAGCTATTTTATTCTTATAGATAGTTTTCATTAGATTGAGTTCTCTAATAACTCTAGTTTTCTAAGAATCATATCATAAATTTTAACAAATGTTTTTTACACATCTGTTGAGAGGATCATATTGCTGTCTCCATTATTCTGTTATGATAGTGAATTTCATTCATTTTTAAAATATGGAACTTCACATTTCTGGAAGAAAGTCAAACTGGTCATAATGAGTTACTCTTTTCAAATATCCCAGGATTTACTTTGATAATATTTTATTTAGAAATTTTGTATTTATATATGAGAGTTTGGTCTGTGATTTTCCATTCTTCTAGTGTCCATGTCAGGTTTTGGTATCAATGTTATTCAGACATCATAAAATACTTAGGGATATTTCCTGTGATTTTCTATTCTCTAGAAAGTTTTGCATAGACTGGTGTTATATCTTCTCACAAGTCTGGAACAGTTTACTGGTTAAGCCATATGGTTCTGAAACTTCATTTGTGGCAAAGTTTGATATTATGGATTAAGTTTCTTAATTGGTATAACACTATTCACATTTATATTTATTCTTATATCAGGTTTAGTGTATTGTGCTATTCAAGAAATTTATCCACATATTCAAATACATACAGCTACAGTTGTTCATAGTGTTCTTTTAAAAATATTTAATGTAACATCTTTAGTAACATTCTCTTCTTCCTTTTGATGGTGGTAACTGGTGTCTTTTCTATTTTGTTCCTGATCATTATTGCCAGGCTATTATTGAGTTTAGTCTGTTAACCAACTTCTAGCTTTGTTGACTCCATTTATGACAATTTCATCCACTCCTGTTTTTACCATTATACTTCTTTCCTTCTACTTTATTAGGTTTAATATCCTTTTCTTTTTCTACCTTTTTAAGATAATTGACTTGTAGCCCTTATTCTAATCTTATATGTGAATTTAAGTCTATATATGGCCATCTAAGCATGGCTTTTGCTGAAGCCCATATGTTTTATTTTTATTATCACTAATTTAAAAACATACATTCTTATTTCTATTGAAATGTGTTACTTTAGGTATGAGTTATCTAAACATGAAATTTATTTCCTAATTTACAAACATATGAGTCTTTTAGAGTTCAGTTTGTCATTCATTTCTAGTTTAGTTCCTTTGTGGTAAGAGTATACACTCTATGTATGATTTCAGTCTTTTAAAGATATTGACACATGCTTTAGGGCCTGACTGTAGTCATGTGCATGGAAAATAATGTGGATTCTTTGATTGTTCATCTTCACTTTCAATACATGTTTCAATTAAGTCAAATTTGTTAAAATGTCATTCAAATCTTTAATATTCATAGTAGGTTTTTTTTATACTTTTCTATCAGCTACAAAGATATGCATTAAGATGTCTTATTGTGACTATGAACATGTCTATTTATCATTTGAATTCTGCCCATTTATACATTACATATTTTGATAGTATGTTATTAAATAAATGCAAATTCATAATTGTTGTATCTTCCTGGTGGGTTGACCTTTTTATCATTATAAAACATCCTACTTCATATTTAATAATGCTTCTGGTCTTAACATCTACTTTATCTGATATTAATAAAACAAAACCTCACCATCTGACTTTTGGTCAGTGTATGCATGGTATGTTTTACATCCTCTTGCTTTCAACATTTCTGTGTCTTTAAATTTAAGGTATGTCTTTCAAAAGTAGCATAGAGTTTTTCTTTTCCTTTTGAAAATTCACACTGACAATTTTTCTTTGATGATTTGAACATTAACTCAATTTTTAATGTACTTACTAGAAGCATTAAGTTTAATCATCATTTTAGTCTTTATGTTCTATTTGTACCACCTTGACTGTTTTTCTTTTCTATCTTCTTTTGTGTCAATATTTTTTATTATTAGCTTGATATTTATAGATTCCTTTATTGTTCTTTTGGTATTTATCCTAAGGATAACAAAATGTATCCTTGAATTATTGGAGTATTATATAATTTAGTACTTTCACCACTTCTCAACAATATAAGGTCTTACATTTCTTTCTTACTTCTTATGTTACCATTGTACTTTAAATCATCACATATTCCCAGCACTACAAGACATTTTCACTTTTCTTATTTCATGCAGTCAATATTTGTTGATATTCACTCCCAGAGGCTATTAGAAAGAAAATTACTCTTAAATAAATCTAGCCTTTCTACTGCCTTATCCAGAATAATTTTCTCATGGATCTCAGATTGCTCTAGCAATATACAACATTTGCAGACTCAGATCTATTTATACTCAAAACCAGCAGAAAGAGGATGACTAGCCTTTGCTTTACTACCATAAGGTCACTTGTTTGCGTTGCCACTATGAAACATTAAGAAACAAATCTCTTAGAACAACTAGTACAAAACATGGAATCCATTTTAATTTGTCTGATATCACCTGAACTTTTTATGATGGAAAGTGGATCATGTTGACCTACTTGGTCCACCTTGACTATGTTGATCTCCTTATTTCTTCCAGCTTATTTTGACATATATGATTTTCCCCCCTGTATCTATATGAATTGATAAAATGATGTTTCCTATTTTTCTGCCTAGGGTACTTCAGTTTACTTAGACATAGACCTCTTTAAGTATGTTATAGATGATGCCTCTTACACTTCAGTTGAACGTATGGGGCTTATGTGGTAGATATAGAGGTAAGACTCTGTAAACATACATTTTCATATATTTCTTACTTTTGAACCATATAAATATTTTATGTATTCAAAAATGCAATTAAAAGAAAAAGGAAAACAGTGAACTCTAAAATTGAAAACAAGCCAAAATAAACAAACCTAAGTGCTTGCCAAATTAGTAAAATAACCACACATAGAAATAATCAAGTGACTTTCAAACCTCTCTCTTAGGATATATGTTAAGGACAAAGAAAAATCAGAGAAAATTAAAATTCTGCTCAGTAATTTTACTCTTACTAGCAATACTGGCATTATAATTTTGGAGGTATTCTGTATATTGTAGGATAAATCAAATAAATAAGTGTTTATGTGTTAATCTTTCTAAGCAATCAAAGAGAAAAACTACATGTATAAAACAAAAACATTTTAAGAAAAATTAATTGAATGTTTAATTTTAATTAAACTATATACATGAGAACTTGTGATATTCTTTATTATTGTTAGTAATATATTTCCTAGCTTACTCCATTGACAACCTAGAAGCAATGTCAACAGTAACTAATAAGCAAACCTAGTCCCCAGATCTTGGTTTCTAATTGCTATTGCCAATTAAAAAGGACTGTAGCTTCTTGATGAAATGGTTTATTCCAGGGCTGGAATGGAGAAAATACTAGATTAGCCATGGACATCTGGTTAGGGCAGAATGCAAGAAAGAAGATAATTTACAAGTAACAGGAATTGGCATTTTTAAAACAGAGCTTTTGATGTTGAGATGTAACTTAATAATGAAATGAAGATTTCAGAGTGGCAGCATCAAATTAAAAGTAGTAGCAAAATATAACATGTTTTACTTGTTTACTACACAAGGTTTATTTTTTCTTCTCTAACGACATTTTATTGTGAATCAGCTTTCATTATGTTCTTAATGTTTTCCATAACTACACCTTGGTGATTATCTGATCCACCAAGGCATTCATTTAACAGTATTCTAATAGATATGGAGTTATATCTTTTGATCTGAGTTCTGTATTTCCACAGTATCTTTGCAATAACTGTTTATTTGAGGTTGGTATCTCAAAAACATATTACTAATGCTTTAATTAATGTTTTGAATGATTCAGAGTAATCATATGGTATGTGTTATATCACTCAATTACCCCCTGAATGGTATAATGGATGTATTGTAAAATCTGTTGATTTGTAATTGCAGCATAGAATGTGCTTGCATGTATGTGAAAATACATATTTATAAATGGATAATGTTGCAATTTGTTTTTCTAGTAGCTGTTATTTTATACCATTTATCTGCTAGTGAGCACATCCTGTGCATTAAAAAAAAATTCCTTCTCAGTATAATTTGGTACCACACTAGTAATTCATAAAATTATCACAGCCCTGAGGGATTAGTCTGGTTGAAAGTGCATTGTTAATTTGTTTAGATGTTAACTTTAAAACAGAATTATACATAGCCCCTTCCTCTTACTAATGCCTGCTGATATGTAATCTATGGTGATAAAACACATTGACTATTCACTTCATTATTTTATAATATCTTTATTGAAATATAATTTACATAACACAAAGTTCATCATTTAAACTGTAGAACTGAATGGTTTTTAGTATATTCACAGAATTGCATAACCTTACTACTATCTAAATTTAGAACATTTTCATCACTCAGAAAGAAACCCCATGCCAATCACAGCTTCTCCCAATTCTCCGTGTCCCTAGCCCTTGGCAAGTACTAATCTGCTTTCTGTCTCTTGATTTGCCTAGTCTGGGCATTTCATATTAAATGAAATACAATATGTGGTCTTTTATGACTGGCTTCTTCCAATTACCATAATGTTTTCACAGTTCATCCATACTTCATCAGGACTTCATCTCTTCTTGTGGCTGCATAATATTCCATTATGTGTTTATACCACATTATATTTACCTATTTATTAATTGATGGGCATTTGGATATTTTTCACTTTTTGGCTGTTATGAATAATACTGTTATAAATATTCATGTGCAAGTTTATATGTCAGCATTTATTTTCATTTATCTTGGGCATATAATTAGGAGCAGAATTGCAGGTTCTATAGTAACTTTTTATTACAACATTTCAAGAAACTGCCACACTGTTTTCTGAAGTGTGCATTATTTTGTAATCCTATCAGTAATGCATGAGAGTTCCAGTTTCTCTTCATCATTGCCAACACTTGTTATCTATGTCTTTGTGATTACAGCCATTCTAATAGATATGGAGTTATATCTCATTATGCATATAATTTGTATTTCCTTAATGACTAATTATGTCAAGCTTCTCATGTACTTATCAGCCATATGTATATCTTCTTTGCAAAAATGTGTATTAAGATATTTTCCTCATTTTTAAATGGGCTATTCATCTTGTTATTGTAGAGTTGTAAGAGTTCTTTAATATACTAACACAAGTTCCTTATCAAATAGATATAGGTTTAGCATATTCATTTGTGTGTTGTCTTTTAAATTTATAAATGTTGTTCTTTGAAGTACTAATCCTTTTAATTTTGGTGCAGTACAATTTATCTATTTTTTTCATTTGTAACTTGTGTTTTTGATGTTGTACTAAAGAAACCATTGCCTCACCCAAGGTCACCAAGATGTATTCCTGTGTCCCCTTCTAAAAGTTTTGAAGATTTGTTCCTACATTTATGTCTATAATCCATTTCAAATTAGTTTTAGTGTGTGTGAGGTAGAAGTCTAACTTCACTCTTTTTCATATATATACCCACTTGTCTCAGAACCAATTGTTGAAAATCTATTCTTTCTTCCATTAAATTGTCTTGGCAACCCTGTCAAAAATTAATTGATTGTAAATGTATTTATTTCTATATGCTCCATTCTATTCCACTGTCTTGTTTATCCTTATGCCAGTTCCACACTGTAATTATTACTGTAGCTTTGTAGTAAGTTTTAAAATTGGGAAGTTTGTCAACTTTGTTCTTTTTCAAAAGCAATTTCACTATTTTCAGAGGCCTTTGCATTTCTCTATTAATTTTAGGAGCAGCTTGTCAATTTTCAGGGCCGAGAAAAAGCTAGAATTTTGATAAGGTTGCACTGAAACTGCAATTCAACTTGAGAAGTATTTCCATCATAACTATATTAAATTTTCTGATACATAAACATGGGAGGTATTTCTGTTTATTTAGGTCTTTTTAAATTTCTCTAAGCAATATTTTGTATTTTTCAGTTTGTAAGTATTATACTTCTGTTAAATTTATTCCTGAATAATTTGGTTTTTTTTTTATCATTTTGTAAAATGTATTTCTGTAATTTCACTTTGGATTGTTCATTGTTAGACTTAGAAATGCAAATGATTTAACACTGATATACTATAATTCTGTTGAACTTATTAGCTCTCATAGTTCTTTCGTGGATTCTTTTGGATTTTTATACATAAGATCATGTCACCTGTGAATATAGATATATTTACTTCTTCCTTTCCAATATGATTGATTTTATTTCTTTTATTTGCCTAACCTCCTTGGCTAAAACCTCCAGGATAATGTTAAATAGAAGTGGTTAAAGTAGACATCCTTCTCTCTTCATTTATTAGTAATAAACTTTCAGTAAATATTTTGCTAAGCTTAATAATTGTTTGATATTAGAGTCAGATGTTACAATACATTCATACATTCCCCCGCCCTGCATCCTTACTGGAAGCTGTGTGATAAGGAACATGTCTCTGTCTCTTCTGAAAAATGTTTTCCTTCTCTGACTAGTGGGAAATTATACTCTAATAAAATATATAGTCTTCTTGTGTGTTAATGTTTTTTGTATTTACCAGGCATAGTTGTCAGGGAATGGAAATTTTTTAGTTTCTATTTGTATTGGGTCTCTTTCTACATACGTGGCTAAATTTGAGGGAGGGAAAACAGAGCACTCACAATATATTAGTTTTTGGAAGAATACTTAAAAGTTTCTGTACCCAACATGAAAGCCCTTTAGTATCATTTTCTAATAGCTATTTTTGCATAAGAAGCTTACATATGTGGTGGTGCACTTCCTTCCAAGGCTTACTTTTTTTCCTGCTCTTTCCTTAGTTTACATGACTGGAAATTCAAAATTCAGTTTTAATCCAGCTGCAAATGATTCTCCTCAGTAACATACTATGGCAGAGAATTTCACAGGCCAACTATATCTATTGCAAAGAGTCATTTCCTTTTATTCATTTCAAATTAAATGCCTTTCAGTCCCATCAATTGTCTCCTGATTTTCATGAATATGTTCATGAAACGTTTCCTTGAATAGGCTGAAGCCACTGAGGAACTGTGGATACTGACATTCACTATGTCCATAATTTTTTAGGGAGTGTCAATCAAGGTCTCTTTTTTCAGTCTTAAAAGAATAATTTTCAGTCCCTTCTTAGGAATCAAATTTTTCTATCTCACAAAGAAGAAAAAATATGACATACATTTATCAACATCCATGGAGATGGTATTAAAGTATGTACTTTTTGGAACCTCTTTATGTACAGATTATTTCCAGCACTTAATTTAATTTATAATCATAAATTTTTGATATTCATTGTTGGCTTCCTTTTTAAAAGAATTTTTCAAACTTAACATTTAGAATATGTTTTTAAACCAAACAGTATGCTTTAATGAAATAATAGAGGACTTATTATGAAAACAATCCTAGGCTCCAGTCCTCCCCAGAGGAAACCATTCTTAAATATTTTAACTCCTTCTTCCTGCTGTCACTTCCATGTCTCTAAATAATATGCTTATATTGCTAAGTCTTGACACATCAATTTTACACATTATCTTTCGACTTACTGACATAACAGATTAGAAATACACTTACACCCCACAAAAAAAAATGCCATGCAAATTGATTAGTCTCTACTTTTTAGTACCTGTACTTATTATTTTTGTAAATATACCCTAATGTCTTGCTTCATCAAATATACATAGGGTCTCTCAATTCATACTTTGTAAGGTAAGGATATTAGCATGTGTATTTTCATTTCACTTTTCCTGCTCCTTTCTATTACCTTGCATTTGTTATCTATGCCTGTATTTCTTCATTGCAAGTTTTAAAAGCATTTACATACTTTATATTAACAAAATTTAAGTTGTCCAGACTGTCTACCAGTTATTCTAAAAGTTGAAAATAAGAGAACAGTGTTTACATTAGTTGAAAACATAAAGGACATAAACCTAGTTGTATACTATGATTGCATTTCTTATTTTCTTACAACTTTTTGGTTTTGCTTTTTTTTTAATTGTGAAATTCTTTATTTCTCCTTATAGATCTTCAGTTTTTGCTTCATGTATTTTGAAGTTCTGTTATTAGGCACATAAACAATTAAGACTGTTATATCCTCTTAATAAATTTACCCACTTATCATTAAAAAATTACCTTTGTTATGACTGCTAGTTTTTTGCTTTTAAATAAACATTTTCTGATATTAATACTGTCGCTACAGTTTTATTTTGATTGCTATCATCATAGTATATCTTTTACTATTCCTGTTAACTCTTTTTTTTTAATTTAAATATAGTTGATATATAATCTTATGTTAGTTTGGGGTTTCTTTTTAATCTTCATGGAGATACAAATCACATTCCATAAAATTTACCCTTTTAATGTACAATTCAGGATTTTAGTATATTTGCATAGTTTTGCTGCCATTACCACAATCTAAGGTTAGAAGATTTTCATAACTCCAGAAAGAAACATTGTTCCCATAACCACTCACTCCCAATACCCCACTCCAAGACCTAAGCAATCACAAATCTACTTCCCGTCTCTTTGGAATTGTCTACCCTGGACATTCATATTGGTCAAAAGGTACAAACTTGCAGTTAGAAAATGAATAAGCCTGGAGATCTAATTTACAGCATTGTGATTATAGTCAAAAATACTGTTTTATATACTTAAATTTGCTAAGATATTAGATCTTAAATGTTCTCACCACAAAATAAAATGATAATTATGTGATACAATAGAGTTGTTAGTAACACTACAGTGGTAATAATATTGAAATACACAAATGTATCAAATCAACAGCTGTTCACCTTAAACTTACAGAATATTACATTTTAGTTATATCACAAAGGTAATCATACAATATGTTGCCTCTCTGGCTGGTTTCTTTCACTTAGCATAATGTTTTCAAGTTCCATCCATATTTTAGCATACCTCAGTACTTATTCATGTCTGTGGCCAAGTAGTATTGCATTGTATGGATATATCACATGTTAGTTATCCACTCATCAGTTGATGGATATTTAAGTTGTTCCTACATTTTGGCTATTACAAACAACATTGCAACAAACATTTGTGTATAAGTTTTTGAATGGACGTTTGTTTTTTTTCACTTCTCTTTGACACGAAACTAGTAGAAAAATGGCTGGTCATGTGATTACACTATGTTTAAATTTTAAGGAATTGTCAGACCATTTTTCAAAGAGGATACACAATTTTACATTCTCATCAGCAGGGCAGGAGAGCTCCAAATTCTCCACATATTCCTCAACATTTGTTATTACCTATATTTTTTTATTATAGTCACCACAGTAGATGTGAAGTTATATCTCATGAAGGTGCTGCTTTTCATTTCTCTGATGACTAAAATCATGGATCAGG
This sequence comes from Phataginus tricuspis, assembly GCA_029783875.1. Taxonomy (NCBI): domain Eukaryota; kingdom Metazoa; phylum Chordata; class Mammalia; order Pholidota; family Manidae; genus Phataginus; species Phataginus tricuspis. The sequence goes on along the minus strand of JAQQAC010016209.1, from coordinate 105,238,900 downwards.
TTTTCATATACTTATTTTCCATTTTTAAATCTATTTTCTTCAGAAAAATATTTAAGCAGCTCATTTGCCAATTTTTAATTAGGTTGTCTTTTTGTTGTGGAGTTGTAAGAGTTTTTGAAGTAGTCTCTATAGAGGTCCATTACCAGATATATGACTTGCAAATATTTCCTCCCAATTTGTGTATTTCTTCTCGCTTTTTGATGGTATCATTTTCTGCACAGAAGTTTTTCATTTTGATGCAGTGCAATTTATCTGTACTTTTCTTTTGCTGCTTTTGCTCTTGGCATATCAAAATCTAATTGCCGAATCCAAAGTAGCAAAGATTTACTCTTATACCTCCTTCTACATTTTTATTGTTTTACCTCTAACAATTAGGCCTATGATATATCTATTTTGAGCTAATTTTTCATATGGTTTGAAGTAGGGATCCAATTTCATTCTTTTGTATGTGGATATCCAGCATCTTTTGTATGTATGTTGTTGTTTCAGCAACATTTATTGAAAAGGTTATTCTGTCCCCATTTAATTGTCTTGAGATCATGTTGAAAATCAATTGATCATAAATGTAAATGTTTATTTCTGAATTCTCAATCTCTTCCATTAATCTATAGTTCTATCTAAAACCAGCACCACACTGTCTTGATTACTCCTGCTTTGTATGAAGTTTTGAAATCAGGAAGTGTGGGCCCCTCAACTTTGCTGTTTCTTTCCAAAATTGTTTTAGCTATTATGGGTCCCTACATTTACAAGTGGATTTTGGAAAGAGCATGTCAAATTCTGCACTGAAGCCAGATCTAATTTTGATAGGGATCACATTGAATCTGTATTATTTTGGGGAGTATTGACATCGTGTCTATGTTCAGTCACCAATCCAAGAATATGGATATGTCTTTCAATTTTTTAGGTCTTTACTTTCTTTCAATGGTATTTTGTAGTTTTCAGTATACAAACCCTGCATTTTTTGTTAAGTTTGTATCTAAGTATTTTATTTTCCTTTTGCTACTATTTTAATTAGAATTGTGTTCTTAATTTCACTTTGGAATTTATCTTTGCTAGATCAAGTCTGCTGTTGATACTTCCAACTGCATTTTTCATTTCACTTATTATATTTTCTCTGAATACAATAGACAACCAAACAGAATTTCTGCTCTGTTCTTTTTTATGATTTCTATCTCTCTGTTGAACTCATTTTGTTTATGGTTTGTGTTCCTGATTTCGAGTTGTCTGTCTGTGTTATCTTGTAGCTCATGAAATTCTTTAAAACAATTATTTAAAAATCTTTCCCAGGCAATATGTATATCTATTTCTTTGCTAGAAAACTACTGTGTTCTTTTGGTTTTATGTTACCTTGATTTTTTTGTGTTCCTTGAAGTCTTATATTGCTGTCTTCACATCTGAAGAAGTAGTCACTTCTTCCAGTCTTTACTGACTTGATATTGGAAAATGCCTTCACCAGTTAGCCCTGCTAGGGATTCTGAGGCTTTCTCAGAACTCTTCTATGGATGTGCCTCTCCACATTTCTTGTTCTTTCTTGAAAGGCAATTCTCAAGACCATTTACCTTCTCTTGATCCCACAAATCTAGTCCAGGTGCTGAGAGTTTCCCATTTGCTTTCCCTAGTGTAGTGTCCTAAAATACTCAAATTTTTGTGCTTTCTCCTAATCCTACAGAGTTGGATAGGCTTTCTGCATGTGCTCACTAGCTGTATGCAAAGGCTTGCACTTGATGCCCATGGGGCCATGTGCAGGGAGGTGGCTACAGGTTTGTGTATGGGTGAAGTACATGGAGCTTTTGGAGTGTCCCTGAGCTAGTTGGGGGGTCTTCAGGTGAGGCATTCCCAGTGGCCTATCAGCAGGCTTCTTGATGCAGTCCACAAAGCAGTTACTAGGATCTATGTCCCTTTGATGAGTTCTGGCCCCTGGCTACTGTGCTTCCAGCCTCTCACAGCCCCTTGGTTGTTCAGATCACCTCAGTATTCTGGATGGACTGTAAAAGATGGGGGTCTTTTTGGCAGCATCCCACACAGCTGGAGAGGGCAGGCACTCACTCACTGTGTTCTCATTTTTCCTCATGGGAGAAATTGAAGGCCAATGGTTTCTCTCTTGGCACTGATTAGTGCCACTTTGGTGGAGGGGTGACATGGGTAAAGTGAAACAGTTCTTAGCTCCCTCAATACAACATTCTCAGATTTTTTTTGCTCAAATGATGTGCTGAAACTTCTATGCTGGACTCCCAGACCCCTAGAAAGGTATTCTTGTCCATGGCCTAATATCAAAATTGATGTTCTTTGGGAATGGCAGTACAAAACTCCTATCCTGCCACCTTACTGATGCCACTCCTCTTATTTATCATTTCTAAGTCTTTTCATTTATTTTCTGTAGCTTTGAGTTACCATTTAGTGTCATATCCTTATTCTAATGCTGCTTTTTTCCTATCTGCTACCTTTGTGCTGTGAGTGTCAAATAGATTACATTTATATGTGTTATAAGCCCAACAATACAATGATTTACTATAATTTTATTCAATTACTTTTTAAATCATTGAAGAGAAGTAAAGGTAATAAATATGCAATTATACTGTCTATTGTATTTCCCTATGTGATTAAATTCTGGTGTTAATTATTTCTTCATTTGGATCAAGTTGCTATTTAGTTTCTTTTCATTTTAGCCTGAAGGATTCCCTTTAGTATTTCTTGCAGGGCAGATTTGCTAGTGACTGATTCTATCAGATATTGTTTACCTGAGAATGGCTTAATTATTCATTCAGTTTTGAAAGATAATTTTCCTGAATATAGTATTCTGTTTGACAGGTTTTTTTTCCAGCAGTTTGAATGTGTCATCCCACTGCCTTCGGGCTCTATAGTTTCTAAAGAGAGTTCAACTGTTACTTTCATTGGGGTTCCCGAGTATGTGATGAGTTACTTTTCTCTTGCTTTCTTAGAGATGTTCTCTCTCTTTCTTTCAACATTTTGACTGTGGTGTGTCTAAGTGTGGATCACTTTGTGTTTATTCTAGTTGGGGTTTTCTGCAGAGCTTGGATGTGTATATGAAAATTTTTCATCAAATTTTGCTAGTTTTCAGTCATTATTTCTTCATGTATTATTTCGGCTTCTTTCTCATTCTCTTTCCTCCTTCTGGTGTTCCCATTATGCATACATTCTCTGGGGCCATGTTTTTCCTTATTTCTTTTGTCACTATTTTGATTGTATAATCTCTATTGGTCTATCTTCAAGTCCTTGATTGTTTCTTCTGCAAGCTCAAATGCTATACACTCTCATTGTTCTTATTATGGTTTAGTGGATTTCCTTGACTAAGTAGACTCCCCCTTTGTTTTATGCCCATAGGACAATTTACAGAAATGTTAAGTGATTGTTGTTGCATTACATATATATTATACATATAATCATATATATAATTATAAATTATATATAAATATACTAGTAATTTTCCTAATTTAAATGGTTGTTTCTTGGAAGGGAGAGATTCCACTATGCTCCTTCTCAAGTCATCCCTACCTGAGATTTCTAATTGCCTTTTTTTGTTTAGGTTTTAAAGTCACTGTGGTAGGCAGAAAAGTGGTCCCCCAAAGATGTCCATGTCCTAATACCCAGAACCTATGAATATGTTAGGTTATAGGGAAAAGGTGATTTAACTTTGCAGGTAGAATTAAGATTACTAATCTTAAGACTTTGAGATAGGAAGATTACTCCAGATTATCTGTTGCACCCAATGTAATCAAAAGGATCCTTAAAAGTAGAAGTATAAGGCAGAGGAGTCAGTGTCAGAATGATACAATGTGAAAAAGACTCAACCAGCCATTGCTGGCTTCATAAATGGAGGAATGGACTATGATCGGAGGAATGGACTATGATCCGAGGAATGTGGGCAGCCTCTACAAGCTGGAAAAAGCAAGGAAATGGATTCTTCCTTAGAACATAAAAAAATGAACATGATGACACCTTGATTTCAGTCCAGTGATACCCACATCAAATCTTGCACTCCTGGGAAAACCTCACTTGGTTATATGTATTATCATTCAAAAATCAGTAATCATTCAATTAAAAAATCAATAATCACAATTCTTATATTAACAGAAAAGGAGAAAATACTACTATAATGATCTCAATAGAAGCAAAACACATATTTGATAAAATTCAACACTTATTCATGATAAAAAAATTACCAAGATATAGGTTGAAAAGAATTTTCTTAAATCTAAAAAAAACTACAATAAAAGCTGCAGCAAACATTAAATTTAGTGATGAATAATTGAACGCATTCCCCTAAGAACAGGAACATTGTATGGATGCTAGCTCCTACCACTTCTATTAAAACATTGTACTGCAGATCCTAGTCAATACTATTAGGCAAGAAGAAAAAATAAAAGGCATAAGAATTGAAAGGGAAGAAATAAAGCTTTCCTTATTTATGGAATTAATTTTACATGATTTTGTATGTAGACAATCCAAAATAATTGATAATTAGTTTTAATAAGTTAATTAAGCAAGGCTGCTTGATACCACGTCAGTATTTTAAAAACTATATTTATTTATATAACAACGGCTAATAGAAAATGAAGTTTAAAATAAATAATTTTTAGTAATATCAGAAATGTGAAATTACTAGAGTAAATATAATATGTTCAAGACTTCTAAAGTGCAAATTGGAAAACACTTTTTGAGAGAAATTAAAGACACAAATAAGTAGAGGAATTTACCTTTTTCATACATAGGAAGATACAATATTGTAATGATGTCACTGTTCCCAAAAATTGATGTACTCAGTGAATCTCAGTAACAATGCCAGACATTTTTTTTTGTTAGAAATTTACTGTCTGATTTATAAATCTATATGGAAATACAGGGAGACAAGAATAGGCAGCACAATCTTGAAGAAGAGGAAGAAAGCTGGAGGACTTACATTATTAGATACAAAAAATTATTATAGAGGTGTAATAATTAAGACTGTATGGTATTTGCAATAATCAAAACACTATGCTATTAGTAATATAGAACAGTGAAACAGAATATTGAGTCCAGAAACAGAACCACATATATATACATACCTGCAGTAAAATGTGAAGAATGTAAACTTTTCAACAAATGACTCAATCACTCATATGGAAAATAATAATTGCCTCCAACCTGTTATACACAAAAACCAATTACAAATGTATTGTGTTATGAAATGTGAAACATAAATAGAATTAGATAATGATTACTTCAAGAAAACACAAAAGTGTTAACAAGAAAACTTTTGAAACTTCTGTTTATTAAAAAAGCCCTTTAAGAGAGTGCAAAGTCAAGCAACAGAGTGGAGAATACTTTAGCAACCCATATATCCAAGAAAGGACTCATATCCGTAATATGTAAATAACTCCTACAAATCAATAAGAAAGGCAAACAGCCCAATAGAAAAAAAGTGAACAGAACACTCAAGCAGAAGATTCACAAATGAGGAAAATCAAATGGCTAATTAACATATGAAAACATGCTGTCTTCTTTAGTCACTAGATAAATGAAAATCAGTGCCATGGTGCAATGGCATTATACACTCACCAAAATGCATGAAATGAGAAAGATTAAAAATATCAAATTCTTGCAGGAATGTGGAACAACTGGAACTTCATGTATTGACAGTAATAGTATACATCATCACTTTGGAAAACCAACAGGACCCAGTAAAGATAAACATATATGTACCCTATGACACAACAATTCCACTCTTAGGAATACACCCCACAGAAATGTAAATGTATGTTCTACAAAAGATGTATATGAAAATGTTCACAGCAGCCTTCTTCAGTCTAACTCAAAGATGAAAATTGATCAAATGTTTAAAAGAGTAATGTTGGGAAATAAATTATGGAATATTCATGCAATAGAATGCTATACAGCAATACAAACTTCTGTAACAACATGTATGGATCTCATAAACATAATGTTGAGTGAAAGAAGTCACATAAAAAAGTACATAATGTATTGTTTCTTTTCAGTAAAGTTGAAAAGTATGTTAAGTTGGTATATGGTTATATTAGTAATTATAATGATTACTGGGGTGGAGGTGGTAATAACTGGAAGGTGACATGAAAGGGGCTTCTGATACGTTGTCAAGGTTCCTTTTAAAAAAATCAGGATTCTGGTGACATGATGTGAACACTTCAAAAATTTATCAACACATACTTAGTAATTGTTCAATTTTCTGTGCTTATGTTAGACTTTTCTTAAATGAAGCCACAAAAGACTAAAGGGAGGGAAAGCTTCACTATTTGGACCCCCACATAGTCAATATTTTGAAACTTCCAGAATCAGACCCCTTAACTGAACCTCCACTGATAATGCACTGTTGCCTGCATTCTCTCTCTTCTGGATCATGCTAAGTCTGCTTCCACCTTTGTCCCCTTCTCCTGTATCCTGCTAAATGTAATACAGTCCATAACACTTCTCTTCTCAAATTCTTTAAAATAAAAAACATAGTCCTTGAAATGGCTTATAGGGCTCTATGTAATACGCATCCCTTTATCTTTCGTTTTTTTCTTCTTTTTTTAATAATATATTTTGGTATCATTAATCTACAATTACATGTGCAATATTATGGTTATTAAACGACCCCCTTCATAAGGTCCCAACCACCACCCCCATTAGAGTCACTGTCCATCAGCGTAGTGAGATGCTATAGAGTCACTACTTGGCTTCTCTGAGTTGTACAGCCCTCCCCGCGCGCCCCCAACATTACATCTGCTAATCATAATGCCCCTTTTCCCCTTGTCCCTCCCTTCCCACCCACCCTCCCCAGTCCCTTTCTCTTTGGTAACTATTAGTATGTTCTTGGGTTCTGTGAGTCTGCTGCTGTTCTGTTCCTTCAGTTTTTTTCTTTATTCTTATGCTCCACATATGAGTGAAATCATTTGATACATGTCTTTTTTGGCTTGGCTTATTTCACTGAGCATAATACCCTTTAGCTCCATCCATGTTGTTGCAAATGGTAAGATTTGTTTTCTTCTTAAGGCTGAATAATATTGCATTGTGTATATGTACCACATCTTCTTTATCCATTCATCTACTGATGGACACTTAGGTTGCTTCCATTTCTTGGCTATTGTGAATAGTGCTACGAGAAACAAAAGGGTGCATATGTCTTTTTCAAATTGGGCTGCTGCATTCTTAGGGTAAATTCCTAGGAGTGGAATTCCTGAGTCAAATGGTATTTCTATTTTGAGTTATTTGAGGAACCTCCATACTGCTTTCCACAATGGTTGAACTAATTTGCATTCCCACCAGCAGTGTAGGAGGGTTCCCTTTTCTCCACATCCTCGCCAAGATTTGTTGTTGTTTGTGTTTTGGATTTTGGCCATCCTAACTGGTGTGAGGTGATATCTCACTGTGGTTTTAATCTACATTTCTCTGATGATTAGTGATGTGGAGCATCTTTTCATGTGCCTGTTGGCCATATGAATTTCTTCTTTGGAGAAGTGTCTATTCATGTCCTCTGCCCATTTCTTAATTGGATTATTTACTTTTTGTTTGTTGAGGTGCGTGAGTTCTTTATATATTTTGGATGTCAACCCCTTATCAGATACGTCATTTATGAATATATTCTCCCATACTGTAGGATCTCTTTTTCTTCTTCTGATGGTGTCCTTTGCTGCACAGAAGTTCTTCAGCTGGATATAGTCCCACTTGTTCATTTTTGGTTTTGTTTCCCTTGCCCTGGGAGATATGTTCATAAAGAAGTCGCTTGTGTTTATCTCCAACAGATTTTTGCCTATGTTTTTTTCTAAGAGTTTTATGGTTTCATGACTTACATTCAGGTCTTTGATCCACCTTGAGTTTACCTTTGTGTATGGGGTTAGACAGTAGTCCAGTTTCATTCTCTTACATGTAGCTGTCCAGTTTTTCCAACACCAGCTGCTGAAGAGGCTGTCATATCCCCATTGTATATTCAAAGCTCCTTTATCAAATATTAATTGTCTGTGTATGTTTGGGCTAATGTTCGGATTTTGTATTCTGTTCAGCTGGTCTGTGGGTCTGTTTTTGTGCCAATATCATATTGTATTGATTACTGGGGCTTTGTAGTAGACCTTGAAGTCAGGGAGCATAATTCCCCCTATTTTATTCCTCCTTCTCAGGATTGCTTTGGCTGTTCGGGGTCTTTTGTGGTTCCATATAAATTTTAGAATCATTTGTTCTAGTTCATTGAAGAAAGCTGTTGGTAGTTTGATAGGGATTGCGTTGAATCTGTAGATTGCTTTAGGTAATATAGCCATTTTGACAATATTTATTCTTCCTAGCCAAGAGCATGGGATGAATTTCCATTTGTTAGTGTCCTCTTTAATTTCACTTAGGAGTGTCTTGTATTTTTCAGAGTATAGGTCTTTTACTTCCTTGGTTAGGTTTATTCCTAGGTATTTTATTCTTTTTGATGCAATTGTGAATGGAATTGTTTTTCTGATTTCTCTTTCTGTTAGTTCATCGTTAGTGTATAGGAAAGCAACAGATTTCTGTGTGTTAATTTTGTATCCTGCAACTTTGCTGAATTCAGATATTAGTTCTAGTAGTTTTGAAGTGGAGTCTTTAGGGTATTTTATGTACAGTATCATGTCATCTGCAAAGAGTGACAATTTGACCATACCAATCTGGATGCCTTGTATGCCTTTGTTTTGTCTGATTGCCGTGGCTAGGACCTCCAGTACTATGTTGAATAACAGTGGAGAGAGTGGGCATCCCTGTCTTGTTCCCAATCTTAGATGAAAGGCTTTCAGCTTCTCACTGTTAAGTATGATGTTAGCTGTGGGTTTGTCATATATAGCCTTTATGATGTTGAGGTACTTGCCCTCTATATCCATTTTGTTGAGACTTTTAATCATGAATGGATGCTGAATTTTGTCAAATGCTTTTTCAGCATCTATGGAGATGATTGTGTGGTTTTTGTTCTTCTTTTTGTTGATGTGGTGGATGATGTTGATGGATTTTCGAATGTTGTACCATCCTTGCATCCCTGGGATGCATCCCACTTGACCACAGTGGATGATCCTCTCGATGTATTTTTGAATTCGGTTTGCTAATATTTTGTTGAGCATTTTTGCATCTACGTTCATCAGGGTTATTGGTCTGTAATTTTCTTTTTTGGCGAGGTCTTTACCCGGTTTTGGTATTAGAGTGATACTGACTTTATACAATGAGTTTGGAAGTATTCCGTCCTCTTCTATTTTTGGAAAAACTTTAAGGAGAATGGGTGTTATTTCTTCTCTATATGTCTGGTAGAAACAGAGGTGAATCCTTGTGGTCCAAGGGTTTTGTTCTTGTGTAGTTTTTTGATTACCGCTTCAATTTCATTGATGGTGATTGGTATGTTTAGTTTTTCTGTATCTTGCTTGGTCAGTCTTGGAAGGTGTATTTTTCTAAGAAGTTGTCCATTTCTTCTAGGTTTTCCAGCTTGTTAGCATATAGATTCTCATAATATTCTCTTATAATTCTTTGTATTTCTGTGGGGTCTGTCATGATTTTTCCTTTCTCATTTCTGATTCTGTTTATGTGTATAGATTCTCTTTTTCTCTTAATGAGTCTGGCTAGGGGTTTATCTATTTTGTTTATTTTTTCAAAGAACCAGCTCTTGGTTTCATTGATTTTTTCTATTGTTTTATTCTTCTCAATTTTATTTATTTCTTCTCTGATTTTTATTATGTCCCTCCTTCTGGTGACTTTGGGCCTCCTTTTTTCTTCTTTTTACAATTTCAATAATTGTGTCTTTAGACTGTTCATTTGGGAATGCTCTTCCTTCTTTAAATAGGCCTAGACTGCAATATACTTTCCTCTTACAACTGCTTTTGCTGCGTCCCACAGAAGTTGTGGCTTTGTGTTGTTGTTGTCATTAGTCTCCATATATTCTTTGATTTCTGTTTTGATTTGGTCATTAACCCATTGATTAATTAGGAGAATGTTGTTAAGTCTCCATATATTTGTGAGCCTTTTTGATTTATTTCTAAAATTTATTTCTAGTTTTATACCTTTGTAATCAGAGAAGTTGGTTGGTAGAATTTCAATATTTTTTAATTAATTGAGGTACTTTTTGTGGCCTAGTATGTGGTCTATTCTGGAAGATGTTCCATGTGCACTTGAGAAGAATGTGTATCATTGCCTTTGGGTGTAGAGTTCTGTAGATGTCTGTTAGGTCTATCTGTTCTAGCGTGTTGTTCAGTGCCTCTCTGTCTTTACTTATTTTCTTTCTGGATGATCTGTCCTTTGGAGTGAGTGGTGTGTTGAAGTCCCCTAAAATGAATGCATTGCTATTTCCTCCTTTAATTCTGTTAGTATTTGTTTCACATATGCTGGTGCTTCTGCGTTGGGTGCATATATACTTAAAATGGTTATATCTTCTTGTTGGACTGACCCCTTTATCATTATGTAATGTCCTTCTTTATCTCTTGCTACCCTCTTAGTTTTGAAGTCTATTTTGAGTGATATAAGTACTGAAACATCTGCTTTTCTCTCCTTGTTGTTTGTATTAAATATATTTTTCCATCCCTTCACTTTTATTCTGTGTATATCTTTGGGTTTGAGGTGAGTCTCTTGTAAACAGCATATAGATGGGTCTTGCTTTTTTATCCATTCTATTCCTCTGATTGGTGCATTCAGTCCATTTACATTTACGGTGATTATAGATAGATATGTATTTGTTGACATTGCTGGCTTTAGATTCGTGGTTACAAAAGGTTCAAGGGTTGCTTCTTTGCTATCTAACAATCTAACTTAACTTTCTTGTTTAGTTATTGTAAACACCGTCTGATGTTTCTTTATTTCTCTCCCTTCTTATTCTTGCTCCTCCATTCTTTATATACTAGCTGTTTTATTCTTTGCCTTTAGTTAGTATTTGGATGGTGTGCTTTCTTTGCTATGATTTTATTTTCTCTGGTGACATCTTTTTGGCCTTAGGAGTGTTTCCCTCTAGAGCAGTCCATTTAAGATATCCTGTAGAGGTGGTTATGAGAGGCAAACTCAGCTTTCACTTGTCTGGAAATTGTTTAATCCCTCCATCCTATTTAAATGATAATCATGCTGGATACAATATTCTTGGTTCAAGGCCCTTCTGTTTCATTATGTTAAATATATCATGCCATTCTCTTCTGGCCTGTAAGGTGTCTGTTGAGAAGTCTGATGATAATCTGATGGGTTTTCCTTTGTAGGTGATCTTTTTTCTCTCTCTAGCTGCCTTTAATACTCTGTCTTTATCTTTAATCTTTGCCATTTTAATTATTATGTGTCTTGGTGTTGTCTTCCTTGGGTCCCTTGTGTTGGGAGATCTGTGAGCTTCCCTGGACTGCGAGACTATTTCCTTTCCCAGCATGGGGAAGTTTTCAGCAATTATTTCTTCAAAGACACTTTATATCCCTTTTTCTCTCTCTTCTTCCTCTAGTACTCCTATAATGTGAATATTGTTCCATTTGGATTGGTCACACAGTTCTCTTAATAGTCTTTCAATCCTAGAGATCCTTTTATCTCTCTCTGCCTCAGCTTCTCTGTATTCCTGTTCTCTGATTTCCATTCCATTAACAGTCTCTTGCATCTCATCCAGTCTGCTGCTAAGCCCGTTGATGGCTTGTCTCATTTCTGCATTGTCTTTCCTCACTTCCCTCACTTCCTCCCTCAGCTCTTGCATATTTCTCTGTAGATCCATCAGTATGGTTATGACTTTTGTTCTGAATTCTTTTTCAGGAAGGTTGTGCAGTTCCATCCCTTCAGGTTCCCTTTCTGGTGTTGTCTGGGTCTGGGTGAGTTTTGTTTGTACCATATTCCTCTGTCTTTTCATGGCGATAGAAGTATTCGCTGGTAGGTGCCACGTATGTCAGCTTGGCTCTTTAAGACTTTTAAAAAGAAAAAAAAGAAGAAAAGAAAGAAAAGAAAATAGAAAGAAAGAAAAAAACACCCACTGAGAGTAGATTCTGTGGGGATGCTGTTGGTGGCACTGTTGCTCCACTATTCTGCAGCCATGGTCGTGCCACTCCACTCCGCAGGGCCCTTTGTAGCTCTGGCTAGGGCAGGAATGAATGGGAGGCTGCTGATCTCTATGGGAAGTCTGAGTGCGGCTACTCTTTCCCAGTCACCAGCCAAGGGGTCCGAAATTCCCCAGGACTCCCAGCCTACTGGGCTGAGCGTGCTGGGACGATCCTGGGCCCTTGTCTCTTTAAGACCACTAAAAAAAAAAGGATGCGCTTTTCTTTTGTCCCAGGAGGTGGCTGCAAGGGCCCGGGTGCGTTCCCATGCTCAGATCCTGCACCCTCTGTCTCTCCAATCTCCAATACACCGTGCGATGTGTGTGAGCGCTCCTAACATAGATCACGGGCTTGTACTTCCACTCCCTCCTGGCTCTGAATCCTCTCCTCCCGCTGGTGCGCTGGGGTGGGGGAGTGCTCGGGCCCCGCCGGGTCGTGGCTCCATATCTTACCCACCTCACAGAGTGCTGAGTCCTCTCAGGTGTAGATGCAGGCTGTATGCTGTCCTGTGTCTTCTGCTCTCTTTTATTAAGAATAGTTGCATTTGTTGTATTTTATCATATATTAATTGACCACATATGCTTGGGTTTATATCTGGGCTTTCTAGTCTGTTCCATTGGTCTATGGTTCTGTTCTTGTGACAGTACCAAATTGTCTTAATACCAAATTGTCAAATAAATACATGTGGTTTTGGGAGGAGATTTCCACCGCCCTGCTCACGCTGCCATCTTCCTGGAAGTCTATCCCCTTTATCTTTCTTATCTCATCTTTTGCTACTCTTCTCCAAATGAATTTCACTCTTGCCAAAATAGCAACATTGTCCCCCCTCCAGCACTCAGGTACAGTTCTACTTTGGATTATTGCCTTTGCTGTTCTGAAACACACTTCTATCAGATATTCATTAGAGTTCATTTGCTCTCTCCCTCAGATCTTTGTAGCCTTCTCAAGGAGGCCTTCTCTGATTATCTTACTGAAAGTTGCATCAATTTCTCTACTTTTCAATAGCCTCTATTATTTTCCAACTTACTTTCTTCTGTAGCACTTAATCACCAAATGATGGATTGTGTTTGTTTCTTACATATCCCTTTGTATTAAAATTTATGCTCAAGTAGAAAAGACTGGTGAGGATTTCTTTTTGTTCACCACCGTGTATGTACTTAGATTCATAAGTACAAAGAAATATGTTTGAATGAATTAGTGTATAAGATTACTTTAAATTAATTTTAATTTATTAAATTAAGATGTGAATTAATGCCTAATGCTTTTCAGTGCTTTTCCACAACCACTGTCTTATTCTCTCAGCAACCTATCATAGATGTAGGGTACATATTACTAACCCATTTTATGAATGAGAAATTAGATCCAGAACTTATAAGTAATATGTCCAAGATTACACTGCTAGCATATCATCACGTCAGAGACAAGAATGTGACTGTTCTGAATCTAGCCCTGTGTTCTTCTCACTACATTAATGCAGGTATATATCTAGAATTTTATAATACAACAGATGATGACTTTTTAGGTATCTGTGAAAGAAAACGCATCATTCTCACAAAATGAGAAGTATCCTTTATTTTCTCAATTTTCCTTCTTTTAATGTCCTAGTAGGTCACCTGTTTTTTATCATTCAACAAAAAATGATGGTAGGTTAGATTATGTTTTGAAATAATTGATTTTCACTTAGGTGCCTATTATTTAGATGTTTTCCATATTCTAATATGGTTTCTTTTCAAAGACATTACAAGCAATAGTCAAAAGAATACACAATTCAACAAAGCCACAGTAATCAAGACAATTTGGTACTGGCACAAGAACAGAACCACAGACCAATGGAACAGACTAGAGAACCCAGATATAAACCCAAGCATATGTGGTCAATTAATATATGATAAAGGAGCCATGGATATACAATGGGGAAATCACAGCCTCTTCAATAGCTGGTGTTGGCAAAACTGGATAGCTACATGTAAGAGAATGAAACTGGGTCATTGTCTAACCCCATACACAAAAGAAAACTCAAAATGGATCAAAGACCTGAATGTAAGTCATGAAAACATAAACTTCTTAGAAAAAAACATAAACAAAAATCTCTTGGACATAAACATGAGCAATTTCTTCATAACATATCTCCCTGGGCAAGGGAAACAAAAGGAAAAATGAACAAGTGGGACTATATCAAACTAAAAAGTTTCTGTACAGCAAAAGACATCATCAATAGAAGAAAAAGACATCCTACTGTATGGGAGAATATATTCATAAATGACATATCCAATAAGGGGTTGACATCTAAATTATATAAAGAGCTCATGCACCTCACCAAATAAAAAGCAAATAAGCCAATTAAAAAATGGGCAGAGAAGCTGAACAGACACTTCTCCAAAGAAGAAATTCAGATGGCCAACAGGCACATGAAAAGATGCTCCACGTTGCTAATCATCAGAGAAATGCAAATGAAAAACAATGAGATATCACCTCACACCAGTTAGGATGGCAAACATCCAAAAGACAAACAACAAATGTTAGCAAGGACATGGAGAAAGGGGAAGCCTCCTACACTGCTGCTGAGAATGTAAATTAGTTCAGCCATTGTGGAAAGCAGTATGGAGGTTCCTCAAAAAGCTAAAAATAGAAATACCATTTGACCCAGGAATTCCACTCCTAGGAATTTACCCTAAGAATGTAGCACCCCAGTTTGAAAATGACATATGCACCCCTATGTTTATCGCAGCACTATTCACAATAGCCAAGAAATGGAATCAACCTAAGTGTCCATCAGTAGATGAATGGATAAAGAAGCAGTGGTACATATACACAATGGAATATTATTCAGCCATAAGAAGAAAACAAATCCTACCATATGCAACAATGTGGATGGAGCTAGAGGGTATTATGCTCAGTGAAATAAGCCACGTGGAGAAAGACAAGTATCAAATGATTTCATTCATCGGTGGAGTACAAGAACAAAGAAAAAACTGAAGAAACAAAACAGCAGCAGACTCACAGAACCCAAGAATGGACTAACAGTTAACAAAGGGAAAGGGATTGGGGACGATGGGTGGGAAGGGAGGGGTAAGGGGGAAAAAGGTGCATTACAATTAGCACGTATAAAGTGGGGGTGTGGACACGGGGAAGGCAGTATGACAGAGAAGACAAGTAGTGATTCTATAGCATCTACTATGCTGATGGATAGTGACTGTAATGGGGTATGTGATGTAGACTTGATAATGGGGGGAGTCTACTAACTATATTGTTGCTCATGTAATTGTACATTAATAATAGTAAAATAAAAAGTAAAAAAATACACAATTCAGTGACAATTCAGTAGAAACCTGGTCTTTGCATAAGTAAATAGAGAAATCAATCAATAAATAGGAGGTGCCAGAGGTTTAATTGTACATTTTCAAATTTTAGGAACCTAGCTATTGAGTCCCAATGTGATAAATGTCTTGTAGTGATTAAGTTGAAATTTTAAGATTCTATGTGGTAAAATATAAAAATATTTAAAGACTGTCATTTAAGAAATGAATTATAGAAGACCAATATATATAATAATTGGGATCCAATTGGTAGAAAATTTTTGTGGCTCTGAAATGATTCCATTATCCAGATGTATAAATATTTCACCAGAAGGAAATGCTGAATGTCTTCTAGAGTGTCAGGGCTCTCAGAACTTCATGCATGTGCATTTTACTCAAATACATCAAGTGAGTGTATACATGTGTATGTATTTATAAATTTCCATAACTTTTTATTTCTGAATATTTTCTCTGCTCCTTTCTCTGTTTATGGAATTTATTTTATAAAATATTCCTCATCAGAACATTTCACTCATACTTTTCAATGCTTTATCCTTTCATACTATCATTTTGAAAAATCCCTTGACTTGGTTGTCCAGGTCATTAAGCCTTTCTTTGGTTTTATTAATTTAACTTTTTTTATTATAACTTTACCTATAATTTTCAAGAACTGTGATTTAATTGTTTGGGAGGTGGTGCAGATGTGTATCTACAAGCTTCCCCTTCCTATTCAACCATTGCTCTGATTTCTGTCATTAAATTAGTTTCCAGTCCCGAGAACTTTATATAAATGGAATCATAAAATATGTAATCTTTTTGAGTCTATTTATAATAAGCATGTTTATTTGAGATTCACCCATTTTGTTAAGAATATTAGCAGCTCATTCCTTTTTATCACTGAGTAGTATTCCATTGTGGGAATGTACTACATTCAGATATTGATGGAAATTTGAGTTGTTTTCCAGTTTAGGGATATTATTAATAAAGCTTCTATCAATACTAGTACACAAACATTTTATGGATATATACTTTTATTTCTATTAAATATTTAGAAATAGAGTAACTGGGTCATATGCTAGTTATATTTTTAACTGTAAACTGCATATGTTTAAAGTGTTCAAGTTGATGTTTTGACATATGTCTATACCCACGAAATCATCACCACTATCATGACAGTGAACATATCCATGACCCTCAAAACCTTTTTTATACTACTTTGTAATCTCTCCCCTAATCCCTACCCATATTTCCACCTGGAATAATTTTTCTTCTGCCTGAAGAATTCCTTTAATTTTCTTGTAGTTCAGGTTTCCCAGTGATAAATTATTTAGTTTATGTAATTCTTTTCCTTTCAGTATTTTAAAGCTGTTGCTCCACTGGCTTTTCACTTTCATTTGTTTCTGAGAAAATTGATGTTATCCTTACATATGTTCCTTTGGACAGAGAGTATCTTTTCCCCCTGCTCTGGTGGCTTTCAAGATTTTCTCTTTATTGCTGATTTTGAGTAGTTAACTTTGGTATGTGTTAATTTGCTTAACTTCATGTATCTTGTGCTTTTCACTGAAAGTCTTGGGTATTTGGAGTTATAATTTTCATCAAATCTGGAAAATTTTCAGTCATTTTTCTGAAAATTTTGATTTCTGTTCCCTCCTCCATTTTTAAGGATGCTAAATATATATACATTAGGCTACTTGAAGTTGTCCCACAGTTCATCAATACTTTGTATACTTTGAAAAAACAATTTTTTCTTTCTGAGTTCCTTTTGGAAGTTTCTCTTATCATTTTCTTAGGTTCACTAAACTTCTGCTATATTTAAACTGCCATTCATCCATTCAGTGTATTTTCATCTCAGGTATTGTAGTTTTTATCACTATAATTTCAATCTGGTATTTTTTGTATCTTCAGTGCAGCTTTTTTTTTTCTTCTAGCCCTTATTTTCTGGAACTAAAGAATTTTCTAGGCTCATTTTATATATTCCCAGCCTGTGTCCTAGAAATATATGTGTGTATGCTAACACACACACACACACACACACAGAAACACACACACAATCTCCATATGTATCTATACCAAGTTAAACATATGCTCATACTGGTGTGTTCAACTGTAATTCATTATCATATGAATCATAGCCTCCTCCCACTGTCTATAATCTCAAACTCCAACAGTAACAAATCTGGCTCAGAACATTCATCATTAATTAACTTAATTGTCAATTCTTATATATCTATAAGTTTGGGTGTATATTTTTGGTATAACCATTGTTTCAGAATTATTAGCCCCGACTTATATGGGAAACAACTTACGTGATGAGTGCAGTGTTCATGTACATTTCCCTATAAATTTTGTCTTACAGTCATGGAGGATTAAAGATGGTGGCATGAGAGGTGAGACAGGGGCTTCCTCCTAAAACCGCATGTAATATGAAGATATAGCTAATACAACTACTCTTGAAAGAGCAACAGGAAAGAGGAAAGCTTTTCCTTTAAGATCGGGAACAAGACAAGGATGCCCACTCTCCCCACTTCTATTCAACATAGTACTGGAGGTCCTAGCCACAGAAATCAGACAACACAAAGAAATAGGTATCCAGATTGGCAGGGAAGAAGTTAAAATGTCCCTGTTTGCAGATGACATGATATTCTACATAAAAAACCCTAAAGAATCTACTCCAAAATTACTAGATCTAATACCTGAATTCAGCAAAGTTGCAGGATACAAAATTAATGCGCAAAAATCTAATTCCTATACACTAACAATGACCTAGCAGAGAGAGAAATCAGGAAAACAATTCCACTCAAAGTTGCATCAAAAAGAATCAAATACCTAGGAGTAAACCTAACCAAGGAAGTGAAAGACCTATACTCTGAAAAGTACAAGACACTCATGAGAGAAATTAAAGAAGATACCAATAAATGGAAACATCCCATGCTCATGGATAGGAAGAATTAATATTGTCAAAATGACCATCCTGCCTAAAGCAATCTACAGATTCAATGCAATTCCTATCAAAATACCAACAGCATTTTTCAATGAACTAGAGAAAATCATTCTAAAATTCATATGGAACCACAAAAGACCCCGAATAGCCAAAGCAATACTGAGACGGAATAATAAAGCTGGGGGAATTATGCTCCCCAACTTCAAGCTTTACTACAAAGCCACAATACTCAAGACAATTTAGTACTGGCACAAGAACAGACCCATAGAACAATGGAACAGACTAGAGAACCCTGATATAAACCCAACTACATATGGTGAATTAATATATGATAAAGGAGCCATGGAGATACAATGGGGAAATGACATCTTCTTCAACAGCTGGTGTTGGCAAAACTGGACAGTTACATACAAGAGAATGAAACTGGATTATTTTTTAACCCCATACACAAAAGTAAACTCAAAATGTATCAAGGACCTGAATGTAAGTCATGAAACCATAAAATTCTTAGAAGACAACATAGGCACAAATCTCCTGAATATAAGCATAAGCGACTTCTTCCTGAACGTATCTCCTCAAGCAAGGGAAATAAAAGCAAAAATGAACTCATGGGACTACATCAAACTAAAAATTTGTGTGTGGCAAAGGACACCACCAACAGAACAAAAAGGCATCCTACAGTATGGGAGAACATATTTGTAAATGACATATCTGACAAGGGGTTAACATCCAAAATATATAAAGAACTTACACACCTCTACACCAAAAAAAGCAAATAACCTGATTAAAAAATGGGCAGAGGATATGAAGAGACAGTTCTCCAAGAAGAAATTCAGATGGCCAACAGACACATGAAAAGATGCTCTACATCACTAATCATCAGGGAAATGCAAATTAAAACCACAATGAGATATCACCTCACACCAATAAGGATGGCCACCATCCAAAAGAGTAAGAACAACAAATGCTGGTGAGGATGCGGAGAAAGGGGAACCCTCCTACACTGCTGGTGGGAATGTAAGCTAGTTCAACCATTGTGGAAAGCAATATGGAGGTTCCTCAAAAAACTAAAAATGCAAATGCTATTTGACCCAGGAATCCCACTCCTTGGAATTTACCCAAAGAATACAACTTCTCAGATTCAAAAAGATATATTCACCCCTATATTTATTGCAGCACTTTTTACAATAGCCAAGATATTGAAGCACCCTAAGTGCCCATCAGTAGATGAATGGATAAAGAAGAGGTGGTACATATACACAATGGAATACTATTCAGTCATAAGAAGGAAACAAATCCTGCCATTTGCAACAACATGGATGAAGCTGCAGGATACTATGCTCACTGAAATAAGCCAGGCAGAGAAAGACAAGTGCCAAACGATTTCCCTCATTTGTGGAATATAACATTGAAGCAAAACTGAAAGAACAAAATACTAGCAGACTCAGAGACTCCAAGAAGGAACTAGTGGTTTCCAAAGGGGAGGGTGTAGGAGGGTGGGAGAAGGGGATTGTGGGGTATTATGTTTAGTACACATGGTGTGGGGAATCATGGGGAAAACAGTGTAGCACAGAGAAGGTAAATAGTGAATCTGTGGCATCTTACTACACTGATGGACAGTGACCGCATTGGGGTATGAGTGGGGACTTGATAATATGGGTAAATGTAGTAACCGCATTGTTTTTTCATGTGAAAGCTTCATAAGAGTGTATATCAATAATACCTTAATAAAATTTTTTTAAATTAATTAATTGATTTAAAAAAATAAGAAGAGATGACAAAAAAAATTTTTGTCTTATAGTCTCCACTCATTTCCAAATTCATTCAGGTCAGTACCTTATTCTCCCACCCTCTTCAGTGATATTGTTTCATACATGTGTGGTACAATTAGATTCTTCTATCATAGTGTCTTCTTTCTTGGAATCCCTCAATCTACTAAGTGAATTTTACAACAGTTTACTACACTAAAGTTCACTCTTTGTGTTATAAAGTTCTATGGGTTTTGACAAATGCATAATGTCATGTGTCTACCATACAGTATCATATAGAATAGTTTCACTGCCCTAATGCTGGACTTTTTGAGAATATGGAATACAATATATAATGTGTATATTCCTCGCAAATAATGTGAAATAATATTTTATATTTCATTGCAATATTTAAATACTTTTGCTTAATTATATGGTTTTAAATGCAATAATGACTGTAATCCACTAAAATGGTTCAAATTCCCCATAATACTTCTTAAAGTTTTCTTTGGACTGACTTACTGCATTCTTAAGCATGTTTGTTATTTTATCTGGAGGCCTTATTTTATGTGACTGTATCTCACATTCTGTCATGTATGTTGGAAACGGTTTAAAGTATAGGGGTTTTCTTTATATTTAAGTCGTGAAATATCTCTCCAATAAAGTGAGACAATCAGATCACCAACTCTGTCATTAAAAGCATCAATTTTTCTCAAACTGTTGGTATACAAAATGATGGTGATGATAATCAAGAAGACTATGGGTCTGAGCAAGAGGCCCAATAAACAGATAATGTGACAAGTAAAAGTTGAGATTTAAGTAAATAATTAAAAGACACAGATATAGACACTTAGAAAAGACATATTAAAATGACTCAGGTACCATGATATATTCTAAAAGATTGCAGCATTACTAGAAAAAAAATCAAATATTTTTAAGAAAATTCAAATAACACATCTATTCACTTTGTAATCATACAACATGAAAAGATGCTCCTGCTACATTGAATTAGGAGACAAATTATCGCTCAGAATATCATACAATGCCATTTTTTGCCAAGCTATGAATATGTCTTCAGTTGTTATGTTAAATTTGTTTTTAATATAAATATATATCAAATTCAGTTATTTAAACGCATCTGGTAGTCACCTACATCATTATTCTATCTTATGTGTTTTAAAGGAATGGATTCTGTTGACAGTGCATCAAAAATAATATGCATTATTTAAATGATTTCTCATGTGCATTGAAATAAATTGTGTTAGTATCTACATGCAGCCTCTCTCTAATATGCTTTCAATAGAAAGTAATCATGTCTGCTGGAGAATATTGCATTTATTGGACTTGGTAATGTACATTGCAAATTTTATTTGCAAATCCCCCATTACCCATAGTAAATTTCAATTTGCTCTTCACAAAGTACCTTTTTACAAAAAGTTAATATTGCTGCACATGTCCTCAAAAAGAAGCAGAAATATAATGGTACAATAGCAATGGATCAATAATGGATTAGAGGAAGGATTTAGATACTGAATGAATGTACTTGGCAAAGAGATAAAAAGTGACAGAAATAATAAATCATACTAAATAAGTAAAATAGAATGTTTATTTACTTATGAAGGCCATTATATTGGCTTTATGGTTAAAGATTATAAAGATGATAGATTTCGGATAAATTGGTCACATAATCAAAAGTGTCAATTTCCCTCCCTCCTATAATTCTATAGAAATGAATTACAAAAAAAGTAAATAAAAACCTATAAGGGTGCTGAAATGCTGAAAAAGTATGTCAACAACAACAAAAAAGGATAATCAGAGTGCTTTCCCTTATGAAAGAACAAGTTTGGGATACATAACCGCCCTAACAATTTCTAATTCCCTGAGAGCAAGTAAAGACAAAAAAGCAGAAAGCTAATGAGAACACTGTCCTTCCTGACATGTTCCCTTCAAGAAGAGAGTGCAGTGGGAAAAGAGCATAAGTGGGCACAAGCAAAAGCTGGTGCACCTGTACATTTCTCAAAGTGAGAAAATTCAAAATGCACCCTGAATTTATGAAGAGATACTGCAGATCCCAAGTAAGGGACTACCTCAAGAATCAGAGTAAAGATGTTTCTTCTCATTTTATGATGAGAAACATAAGAAATCGTCTATTTGTTTTTTCAAATGGATTAGAAAGAATCCTGCACTTATGAAGTCAAAGCAAGGAGTATGCAAAAAAAAGTAATCTGAGATTGGGAAACAACATAGAGAAGACTGCTGAATGAAAATGATAGAGAATGAACTGAAAATTGGCATTTCTGATTATAAAACCTCCTTTTCAAAATGAAGCAAAATACTTCATCCATTACATGATACAATTATATATTTCAAAACAATACCCAACTTCATGTTTAATGGTGAGAAACAAAAACTGGTTTTCAAATCTAGCTGTACATTAGAATCACACAGAAAGATTTAAAAAGAAAAAAAAAAATTTCATTCCCAGGTCTCACCAGAGATCAGTTAAGTCAGAGTCTTTGGAGGTGGGATCCAGACATCAATATTTTTTAAAGTTCCACAGGTGATTTTATGTGCAGACAAGATTGAGAACCACTATACTGCAGCATCATTTTTCAAAGAGCTCCTTTAACATGCTAATATAAATTGTGGCTCTGCTGGTGAGGGATATGACACATAGCACTTCCACGGAAACTACTGAATGTGAAGCATCTGATTGGACCACTGTTCTGTAAAACACAATTTGGGAAATGCTGAACCAGAGGTCTTGCCATTCAAAACAGAAATAAGAAAAATGTTTTCAGTTGTCATCATTATTTAATATTCTAAACACCCTGGCTGCTATAATCAGATATGAAATGAAATAATATTCAAATAAGGGAGAGAACGAGGTATATCACAGTTATAATATTGTAGTATATATGAGGAATCCAAGATAGGCAAAGGGAAAAATAGAATTAATAAGAAAGTTCAATAAACTGGGAGTTAC
>JAQQAC010016209.1:105037611-105215932 GCA_029783875.1 Phataginus tricuspis | reverse complement strand
GGTGATTTAGTGCAGTTGGAAAGCTAAGACAGCCAGAATACCTAGAGAGACGGAGATTCCAGCATCTTGTGGAAAACAGGGATTCATATCCAGCTGATGTGGGTGGGCAGTCTGAGAGACTTCCTAAAAGCGAGAGGGCTGCTAAAGGGGCAAGGATTGCACTAAACTTACAGCTCAGGAGAAAGGACAAGTAGACAAAATTGTCCGGGTGCACTCTGCCCAGCAGGTTTGGAGCTTAAACGATCTTCAGGTGCTCCATCCGTCTGGTTGGCTACAGCTCCAAGGCCCCTGGCAGTGATATGCACCCTGCCGTGTCTTCCTCCTGGCTAGCCTGCACCTGGCTCAGGCTCACAAACTGGCAACCCCTGCCCTGGTGTCAGGCCAGCCAGAGGGAAGCCCTGCCTATGGTACCTACAAACACAAAGCATAGAGTCTTAAACCTGTGTGTTCAGCCCAGTGGTTCTGGCAGTGGAGACAGGCATAACAGCCAGGAAGCAGGAAACAGCACTTTACTCCCCCCCAAGCACCAACAGCACTCTTCTGCAACCCCCGACATTGCTCCAGGGGCTGCACAGCTACAGAACCTAGAGCTTCTGGGCACTAGAAGGCACCACAGACAAATTATGAAATATCAAAGGAACAAAAGGTTCAAAGCAAAATTATGAATACACCTGAGAAAGATTCAAATGAAATCAACCTCATGAATCCGCCTGAAAGAGATTTCAAAATAAAAATCATTAACATGCTCATGGAAGTACAGAAAAATATTCAAGAACTCATGAATGAATATAGGATGGAGATCCAATTGCTGAAGAACACAATGGAGGGTATTAAAAGCAGATTACATACAGTGCACGAGATGATCAATGAAATAGAAATTATGGAAGGGGTATACAAAGAGGCTGAGGCACAGAGAGAAAAAAGGATCTCTAACAATGAAAGAATACTGAGAACTGTGTGACCAATCCAAACGGAACAATATTCACGTTATAGGGGTACCAGAAGAAGAGAGAGAAAAAGAGATAGAAAGTGTCTTTGAGGAGGTAATTGCTGAAAATGTCCCCAATCTGAGGAAGGATATAGTCTGTCAGGCCATGGAGGTGCACAGATCTCCCAACACAAGGGACCCAAGGAAGACAACATCAAGACATATAGTAATTAAAATGGCAAAGATCAAGGATAAGGACACACTCTTAAAAGCAGCCAGAGAGAGAAAAAAATCACATCCAAAGGAAAGCCCATCAGGCTATCATCAGACTTCTCAGCAGAAACCTTACAGGCCAGAAGGGAGGGGCATGACATATTTAATGCAATTAAATAGAAGGGCCTTAAACCAAGAATACTTTATGCAGCAAGACTATCATTTAAATTTGAAGGAGGGATTACACAATTTTCAGATAAGCAAAATCTGAGAAAATTTAGCTCCCACAAACCATCTCTACAGTGTATTTTGGAGGGACTGCTCTAGAAGGAAGTTTTCTTAAGATTAAATAGTTGTCACCAGAGGTAATAAAAATAGATAGACAAAGAGTACAAAATATGATACCTAATATATAAAGAATGGAGAAGGAATAAAAGGAGGGGAAAAAAAAGACCCTTTAGATTGTGTTTGTAATACCATACTAAGTGAATTAAGTTAGACTCCTTGATAGTAATGAAGTTAGCCTTGAACCTTTGGTAAGCACAAATCTAAAGCCTGCAATGGCAATAAGTACATACCTATAGATAATCACCCTAAATATCAATGGTCTGAATGCACCAATTGAAAGGCACAGAGTAACTAAATGGATAAAAAAAACAAGACCTGTATATATGCTGCCTACAAGAGACTCACTTCAAACCAAAGACATACACAGACTAAAAGTGAAGGGATGGAAAAAGATATTTCATGCGACTAATAGGGAGAAAAAATCAGGTGTTGCAGTGCTTGTATCAGACAAAATAGACTTCAAAACAAAGAAAGTCACAAGACACAAAGAAGGACATTACATAATGATAAAGGGTTCAATCCAACAAGAGGATATAACCTTTTTAAATATCTATGCACCCAACACAGGAGCACCTACATATGTGAAACAAATAACAGAATTAAAAGGGGAAATAGAATGTAATGCATTCATTCTAGGAGATGTCAATATTCTACTCACACCAAAGGAAAGATCAACCAGACAGAAAATAAGTAAGGAGACAGAGGCATTGAACAACACATTAGAACAGATGGACCTAACAGACATCTACAGAACTCTACACCCAAAAGCAGCAGGATACACATTCTTCTCAAGGGCACATGGAACATTTTCCAGAATAGACCACATACTAGGTCACATAAATAGCCTCAGTAAATTCAAAAAGATTGATAATCTACCAACCAACCTCTCAGATCACAAAGGTAAAAAACGAGAAATAAACTATACAAAGAAAACCAAAAGGCTCACAAACACATGGAAGCTTAACAACATGCTCCTAACTAATCAATGGATCAATGACAAATTAAAACAGAAGTCAAGCAATATTTGGAGACAAATGACAACAACAGCACAATGCCCCAACTTCAATGGGAGGCAGTGAAGGCAGTTCTAAGAGGAAGGTATATAACAATACAGGCTTATTTAAAGAAGGAAGAACAATCCCAAATGAATAGTCTAAAGTCACAATTATTGAAACTGGAAAAAAAAGAACAAATGACGCCCAGAGTCAGCAGAAGGGAAAAATAGAATTAATAAGAAAGTTCAATAAACTGGGAGTTACAGAATTAACATAGTCAGAGCATCAGATTAAAGATGGCGGTGTGAGAGGTGAGACAGAGACCTCCTCCTAAAACCACATATAATATGAAAATATAATTTAACACAACTAATCCTGAAAGAGCAACAGGAAAGAAGGCTATACCAGACTGAATACACCTGGAGAAAAGAGCTGATCTCACGGAACAGGGTAACATACCAAAGCTGTGACCCGGCAAGGCCAAGCCCTTCCCCCACCCCAGCTCACTGGCAGGAGGAAGAGAATAAGAGCAGGGAGGGAGTGGAGGCCTGGGACTGCTGAATACCTAGCCCTGGAGATCTTCTCTGGGAGCATGAACCTACATTGCATGGTGCTCTGGTGATTTAGTGCAGTTGGAAAGCTAAGACAGCCAGAATACCTAGAGGTACATAATAAAGATCAGAGAAGAAATAAAAAAAAATGGAGACAAATAAAACAATAGAAAAAATTAATGACACCAAGAGCTGGTTCTTTGAGAAAAAAAAAAATAGATAAACCCCAAGCCAGTCTTACTAAGAAAAAAAGAGAATCTACAGACATAAACAGAATCAGAAGTGAGAAAGGAAAAATCACTAGTGACACCACAAAAATACAAAGAATTATTAGAGAATACTGTGAAAATCTATATGCTAACAAACTGGATAACCTGGAAGAAATGGACAGCTCTCCAGAAAAATAAAACCTTCCAAGACTGACCCAGGAAGAAACAGAATATCTAAACAGACCAATTACCAGCAATGAAATTGAATCAGGAATCAAAAAACTACCCAAGAACAAAACTCCTGGGCCAGATGGATTCATTGCTGAATTTTACCAGACATTTAGAGAAGACATAATACCCATTCTCCTTAAAGTTTTCCAAAAAATAGAAGAGGAAGGAATACTTCCAAACTCATTCTATGAAGCCAGAATCACTCTAATACCAAAACCAAACACACCACAAAAAAGAAAACTACAGACCAATATCCCTGATGAACATAGATACAAAAATACTCAAAAAAATATTAGCAAATCGAATTCGAAAATACATCAAGAGGATCATACACCATGATCAAGTGGGATTCACCCCAGGGATGCAAGGATGGTACAACATTCGAAAATCCATCAACATCATCCACCACATCAACAAAAAGAAGAACAAAAACCACATGATCATTTCCATAGATGCTGAAAAATAATTTGACAAAATTAAGCATCCATTCATGATTAAAACTATCAACAAAATGGGCATAGAGGGCAAGTACCTCAACATACTAAAGGCCATATATGATAAACCCACAGCCAACATCATACTTAACAGCGAAAAGCTGAAAGCATTTCCTCTAAGATCAGGAACAAGACCAGGATGTCCACTCCCCCTCTTTTATTCAACATAGTACTGGAGGTCCTAGCCACGGCAATCACACAACACAAAGAAATAAAAGGCATACAGATTGGCAAGGAAGAAGTTAAACTGTCCCTGTTCACAGATGATATCATGATATTTTACATACAAAACCCTAAAGAATCCACTCCAAAACTACTAGATCTAATATCAGAATTCAGCAAAGTTTCGGGATACAAAATTAATATACAGAAATCTGTTGCATTCCTATACACTATCGATGAACTAGAAGAAAGAGAAATCAGGGAAACAATTCCATTCACAACTGCATCAAAAAGAATAAAATACCTAGGAATAAACCTAACCAAGGAAGTGAAAGATCTATACCCTTAAAACTACAAGACAGTCCTAAGAGAACTTAAACATACTAATAAATGGAAATACATCCAATGCTCTTGGCTAGGAAGAATTAATATTGTTAAAATGGCGATCCTGCCTAAAGGAATCTACAGATTCAATGCAATTCCTATCAAAATACCAACAGCATTCTTCAACAAACTGGAACAAATAGTTATAAAATTCATATGGAACCACAAAAGACCCCGAATAGCCAAAGCAATCCTGAGAAGGAAGAAGAAAGCAGGGGGAATCTCGCTTCCGAACTTCAAGCTCTACTACAAAGCCACAGTAATCAAGACAATTTGGTACTGGCACAAGAACAGACCCATATACCAGTGAAACAGAATAGAGAGTCCAGATATTAACCCAAGCATATATGGTCAATTAATATATGATAAAGGAGCCATGGATATACAATGGGGAAATGACAGCATCTTCAACAGCTGGTGTTGGCAAAACTGGACAGCTACATGTAAGAGAATGAAACTGGATCATTGTCTAACTCTATACACAAAAGTAAACTCAAAATGGATCAAAGTCCTGAATGTAAGTCATGAAACCATAAAACTCTTAGAAGACAATATAGGCAAAACTCTCTTGAATATAAACATGAGCAACTTCTTCATGAACATATCTCCATGTGCAAGGCAAAAAAAAGCAAAAATGAACAAGTGGGACTATATCAAAGTAAAAAGCTTCTGTACAGAAAAGGACACCATTAGTAGAACAAAAAGACATCCTACACTATGGGAGAATATATTAATAAATGATATATCTGATAAGGGGTTGGCATCCAAAATATACAAAAAGCTCATGCACCTCAAGAACAAAAAAGTAAATAACCCAATTAAAAAGTGGGCAGAGGATCTGAACAGACAGCTCTCCAAAGAAGAAATTCAGATGGCCAACAGTGCATGAAAAGATGCTCCACATCACTAATCATCAGAGAAATGCAAATTAAAACCATAGTGAGATATCGTCTCACACAGTTAGGATGGCCAACATCAGAAACAAAAACAACAAATGTTGGCAAGGATGTGGAGAAAGGGGAACCATACTACACTGCTGGTGGGAATGTAAATTAGTTCAACCTTTGTGTAAAGCAGTATGGAGGTTCTTCAAAAAACTAAAAATAGAAATACCATTTGACCCAGGAATTTCTCTCCTAGGAATTTACCCTAAGAATGCAGAAGCACAGTTTGAGAAAGACATATGCACCCCTATGTTTATCCCAGCACTATTTACAATAGCCAAGAAATGGAAGCAACCTAAGTCATCAGTAGATGAATGGATAAAGTAGAGGTGGTACATATACACAATGGAGTATTATTCAGCCATAAGGAGAAAACAAATACTACCATTTGCAACAACACAGATGAAGCTGGAGGATATTATGCTCAGTTAAATAAGCCAGGCGGAGAAAGACAAGTGCCAAATGATTTCCCTAATTTATGGAGTATAAGAACAACGAAAAAACTGAAGGAACAAAACAGCAGCAGATTCACAGAACCCAAGAACGGACTAACAGTTACCAAAGGGAAAGGGACTGGGGAGGATGGGTGGGAAGGGAGGGATAAGGGGGAAAAGAGGCATTACAATTAGCACACATAATGTGGGGTGAGGCACGGGGAAGACAGTATAGCACAGAGAAGACAAGTAGTGATTCTATAGCATCTTACTACGCTGATGGACAGTGACTGTAATGGGGTACGTGGTGGGGACTTGATAATGGGGCGAATCTAGTAACCACAATGCTGTTCATGTAAGTGTGTATTAATGATACCAAAATTGATGAATTGATTAATTAATTTATTAAAATAATTGTAACATACTCAAAAATAACATAATAGCTTTATGTTATACCAGGTTTTCTCAAATTGAACACAACTGGCATTTGGGGTCACATAATTCTTTGTTATGGAGAGCTGTCCTGTGAATTCTAGAATGGTTGGCAGCATCCCTGGACTCTACCAATTAGTTGGCCAATGCGCTGCCCTACTCCCATGAATTAGACAACAAAAATGTCCAAGACATTGGCAGTATTTTCTCCTGGTTGGGAACCACCACCCTATAGCAATAATAACCAGACTATCCAACATAAAAAAATGAACTCGTCCATACTAGCATCAAAAAAATCCCAAAGTAGTTAAGAGTAAACTTGACAAGAAATGTTCAGGATGCGAAAAAGAAAACTATAGGCTTAACTGAAGGACATAAAGTGATATGTAAATATGTGAAAAGATAAATTACATTCTCAGACAGAAAATCTCTAATACTCAACACAGTGAACTCTCCCCAATTTAATTTATAGCTTTAGTGCAATTTTAACCAATATCGGAGTGGCATTTATTATGTATCTATATAAAATTATTCTTTATTTGTAAGACTGAGTAGACTAAAATAACAACACGTATATTGAAAAAGATCACTAGTAAAAATAAAGATGCACTACCAGATAGTAACTTTTATTTTTAAATTATTTTCCAGCTTTCTTGAAATACATTTAATATATAACAGTGTATAAATTAAAGGTGTACTGTATGATGATTTGATATGCATACATATTACCACATATAAATAACTACCACAATAAGTTTAGTTAACATATCTAATACCTCACAGTTACCATTTTTGTGTGTGCAGTGAGAACTTTTAAGATTTATTCTCTTAGCAACTTTCAAGTATACAACACTATATTGTTAACTACAGTCACCATGCTGTACATCCCTAGTGCTTATTTGTCTTGTAACTGGAAGTTTGTACCCTTTGATCACCTTTACCCAACTCCACCCCTGGCAACCACCAATCCATTCACTTTTTTTGTGAGTTTTGTGTGTGTGTGTGTGTGTGTGTGTGTGTGCGGGGGTTAGGTTTCACATATAAGTGAGATCACACAGTATTTGTCTTTCTCTGTCTGCCTTACTCCACTTAGCATTTCATTATATATATATATATATATATATATATATCTATATATATATACCACATTTTCTCTATCCATTCACCCATTAATGGACAGGTTGGAGCTGCAAGGTGGGCTCCCTGCAGTCAGGTGGGACCACTAGCTGGACTATATCACCTATGACCAGTAGTGAACACAGGCCGTTTTCCCTGGAAGAACAGTTCCACTATTTAGATTCTACAATTGGTTAGAGCTTCAGGGGGTGTTCTGCAATCACCTCCCGGTGAGGTGGGGCATCAGGCTCGGTGACTCAAGTAGATGGGGCCACTGGCTGGACTCCACATTCAGGAGGAGCTGGAAACTGGGTTTCACAGTTGAGTGGGGCCTCCTACTGTGCTGTGCCACCAGGCAGGGCTGCAGATTGTGCCCAGAAGTTGGTGGGGCCTCAGGCTGGGCTTTACAATAAGGTAGGCCATTGACTGTGCTCTGCTGCTGAGTGAGGTTGCTAGCTGGGTTCTCCAGTCAATTGCAGCCTCTAGCTGTACAGTTGGGGGAGCTTGTAGACTGTGCTATGCAGATGGACATGGTTGCTCCCCAGGCTCCCTGTCTGGGTGGGGCTGCATGCTGTGTTTTACATTTAGGCTGGGTTATTGACTGTGCCTCCTCCCTGGATGAGCCACAGGCTGTGTTCAGCAATCAGGCAGAGTTGTATGCTGGGTTCAACTGCTGAATGAGTTTTCAGCCTGGGCTCTGCATGGTGATACCACAGGCTGGGCTCCATAGCTACTCAGGACCAAAGTTCAGGCCCTCAGGTTATCTGGTGCCAGAGTCTATGCTCAACAGTTGGGTGAGGCTAGTAACTTGGCTCCCAAGTGGGCCATAAAGATATGCTCTGCATCTGCTGGTGGTCTGTAGTCATGCTTCCTGCAGGGACAGACCTGGAGGCTATGCTCAGTGGCTGGTTGGAAGAATAAGAACTATTTTAAAGCTATCATAATAAAAATAACATGAGCAGAAAAAGATACATAGAGAGATCAGTGGAGAAAATATAAAGTCTAGAACCAGACTTATTTTGAATGTCAAAAACATAAATAACATACAACTTTGAAGAATATTTTTTAACATATGACAGATATAACCCAATACCCATTACTCATAGAGATTTTTAAATCAATTAAGACACATACCACAATGAAAAGTAGTCCAATGACATTATCAGCATTTTAAAATATGAAGTAAAATCTGACATTAAGTTAGCATTAACTTTGCAGCCTAAATTTCCCTTCCTTAAATTAAAGTGTTCACTGACCCTTCAGTTTAGGTCAGGTCTTAGTTATGTGGTCACATGGACCCTTAATTGAGCTCCATCACTTACATTAACATGGTGATTTAATAATTAATACTATTATCTTATAGAATTTTCCATAACCATCTCTCAAGTCAGACTCTAAGATTTAAGTTGGCAACTGCTATCCATGCCTGACTTTGTTTAGTGTTTCAACCCCTATGGTACAATGCTTGGCTCATAGTAAATGTTGAACAAATTTACTAGGAGGTATTATAGTGTGGCAGTTATGAGTTGAGACTATAGGGACAGACTCTACCTGGGTTCAAATTCCAACCCCAGAAATAAAACTCACTAGCTATGTAGCTGTGTGACTTTGAGAAGTCATTTAGCCTCTTTTTACTTCAAGTTCCTCATCCAGAAAATGGGATAACAAAAATATACCCACCACAAAGGGTTGTTTTGATGGTTATTTTGACAGAAATATGTGTATATATATATATATACATATATATATGTGAAATAATATTTACAATAGTACCTGGCAGAGAGTGTTATATAATTTAACTAAGTGTAAAATGTTATATTTATTAAATGGATGTTGAATTAAATTTACTTCAAATTATTAGCCATTGATACTAATTACAGCCCAGAAATTTCACAATCCCAAAACCCACATATAAGATAACATATATATATTGTGTATAAATCAAAGTAATCAAAGAAATATATATACAATCAATATATAGTAGTCATATATTGATTATATATATAGTACCCACTATATATTATTAGTTATTATATAATTATAATTATATAGTAATTACTATAATTACTTTCTATGTAATTACTCTATAAATATATATTAATCAAAGAAATAAAAATTAAAATAATGAAAGACCATTTTAACCTTTATCCTAATAATAACTATTATTATGAGTAAACAGTGTTCCCATACACTGAGGTTAAGAGCACAAATTCATATATCCCTTCTGTAGGGCAATTAAATAGCCCTAAATCTGTTTTTATCCTCAAGAAAATCAAATATCTCCCTAGATATTTTTTGGAGAAAATATTCAAGAATATGTATAATAATAATAGGACTATTCAAAATGTCAGCAGTGATTAGAGTAAAAATTTTGAAACCATCTATCTAAAAATAGAACATTTGCTAAAAAAAAGTATATCCATGTGATAGAATACCATGCTGTCCTTAAAAAGTAAACAAATGTATGTGTTAAAAATACTTAATGACATGGCAAGATGGTCATGATTTTTACAGTAAAAATGGTTTATAATATTAAAATAAATGTACTCAATTATACTAAACATGCACAGAAAAAGGAATAGTATATTGTAGTCTCAGTATCATCTGTTAGTGGACTGATCAAGGTTCTAATTTCCTCATTATGCTTTTCTTTATTTTCCCAGTTGTCAACTATGAACATGTATGCTTAATCATAATAATCAATAAATTCTATTAAAATTATAAAAGCAATTAAAATTTGGACTTTCAAATTGGATTTTCAACTTATTATTAAGAGCAAGAAAAAATGCTTTATGGTATAGGATTACCTACGCATAATGGTTAACCTAATGTGTCCACACTTGACTGTGCTAAGGGATGCCCAGAGAGCTGTATAAAAATTATTTTGGGGTGTGTCTGTGAGGATGTTTCCAGAAGAGACTAGCATTTGAATTGGTAGACGGAGTGAAGAAGATCACACTCACCAATGTGAGTAGACATCATCCCATCTACTAGATGGGATGGATAGAACAAAAAGGCAGAGGAAGGCTGAATTTGCTCTTCTTTGAGCTGGGACATCCATTTTCTCCTACTCTGGACATCAGTGCTCCTGGTTTTCAGGTCTTCAGACTCAGACTGGAACTTACACCATTGGCTCTCCTGGTTCTCACGCCTTCAGGTTTGGATTGGAAATACACCATTGGCTTTCCTGGGCTCCAGCTTGCAGATGGCAGATAGTGGGACTTTTCATCCTCCACAATCACATGAACAAATCCCTCACAGTGAGTCCCTGCCTATGTGTCCATATATCCTATTGGTTCTGTTTCTCTGGAGAACCCTAATACACTAGTTTATAGTTTACATTTTTTAAATTTTCACTGTCTTCTGGGTAGAACTAAAAATCAAAGTTACACATTTCAGCTAAGGCCAAAAACATGACTACATAAATGAAGATACTTAATGAATTAATATATTACTTATATATGTTTAAAACACTGTGAAAGATGCATATATAACATATATCTGATATGTTATGTATGTGTGTCTATGTGAATTTATATATACACATATAAATATATATACATAGACATGTTATCTGATATATGGGTTTGGGGATTTTGAATTTTCTGAGCATTCAAAAATTAGCATCAGTGACTAATAAGTTGACACACTCATAAGCAATACAGGAAAAGTGAATCATAAGTTGAAAAAATATTCCAAATTAGATTTGCTAACAAAAGTGGAGATGATGTACAATTAAATATATTAGTAATAACTTGCATATTTTTAAAGGTTCCTTGCAATACATGCATATAGAATATATAGCACAATAAATTTTAATATTAGAAATTACAATTCCCCATTTCCCCCCCACACCAGCATATGCCTAACTTCATCAAAATATGTATACTAAATATGTGCAATTTTTCATATGTCAATTATATCTCCATAAAGCTTTAGAAAAAAGAAAAACTACAAAAAATTTTTGCTTATTCACTTTAACCTAGGATCCTGTTATTTATATTGATAATCAAATGTAAGAATAAAGTAAATTAATTCTGGACATAATTCAAATAGCTTAAAAAACTGCTCTGTGTGCCAGAAATATTAGATGCCACTCATATCTTGCCAAAAATATACTAGATACATATTAGTACATTTAACATATCAAATATGCAAAGGTATCATTTTAGCATTATTCATTTTCTTTTCCTTACATATCAGTTTCTATAAAAATTGTTTTTCTCTTATATCAGCTTCTGATTGTCAGAGAATTGGGGTCTTGCACTGTTCCATCTGCCATCCATTTTATCTTCAGATTCAGACTCTTAAGTAAAATTATTATCAACCACTTATGTATCATCTACAGAATCTCCTTTCCATCTCATAGCCTTAAGTTAAATATCAACTGCTATCTCTTTCTTGCTATTTTACCATGTGACTGTTAAATATTCCATGTTCCAGATATTTAGAGAAGTCATTTTCTCTGCTGTTTTTAATAAACAAGCACTCTGTGAGGTTTTACTTTTGGAAACAGTACTCTCTGTAAATAATTGTTTACTCATTCATTCACCAATCCATTCAAAAAAGATTTAACACAGGCCTAGTACTATACCATAAAACACGTAAGAAATGGTGAGAGATTTATAATTATGCATTTCTTAAAAACAAGGATAAAAAGACAACTCTAGTTATGTTAAATTTCCAATATTAACCAAATTAAATTAGATACAATTCATTAAGACTTGTGGTAACCACATGACCTTAAGAAATCATTTATAATACTTAAATACACTTAAAATGATGAGGTTAGATTTGAAATGGATGAAGAAAAGGGGTGAAAATATAATAATATCATTTCTAGTCATCATCATCATCATCATCTCACCCATACCAGGAGGAATACATCCAATAAAAACTTGTGCTAGTAAGTGCCACACCTTTGAATATAAAAGGCATTGTTATTTTCTGGAAGGAAGAAATAGAAATTAAAAAATAGCTACTGTATTGTATGCAGAAGGAATACAGTTTTATATTTAGAAAGTCAAAATTGTAAAGAAATTGTTGTAACATATTTGCATTTCCAAGTACATAACAGATTTGGCTAGTGTCTAGTTTCCATTTTCATTTCCATATACCAGTTCTTTTCCACTAGGAAAATTTTTGATACTGTATATTTTGTAACTCTAAGAAATCTTAGTAGCTTATTTCACCGAGAATATTACAAGAATTGCATTTTATTTTTGACTCTTGTTTTTTTGGCAGTTCAAACTATATCCATTGCTCAAAAAATTAAAAATAGAACTACAGTATGATCCAGCAATTGCACGTCTGGGTATACATTCGAAGGAATTGAAAGCAGGATGTCAAAGAGACACTTGCACATCTATATTCACAGAAGCATTATTTACAATAGTCAAGAGGCGGAAGCAACCCAAATGTCCATTGACTGATGAAGGGATAAAAAAATCATGGTTATATACATACTACAGAGTATTATTCAGCCTTAAAAAGAAATCATGTCTCATGCTACAATGTGGATGAACCTTCAAGACATTTCACTAAGTGAAATAAGCCAGTCACAAAAAGGCAAATACTATTTGATTTCCCTTACATGAGGTCTCTAAAATAGCCAAATTAATAGACACAGAAAATGGAATGATGGTTCCATGAGTCTGGAAACAGGGAAATGGGAAGTTGTTTAAAGGTTATAAAGTTTCAGTTTACATATATGTATCCAAATGTGGAGAGCTGTCCTGTTTTATGATAGACCAGGATGATTTCTACTCAAACGGACCTCTGGGATCAGAAAAAAGGGAAAGATTGGATGCACTAGTGTTAGGAATTTCTTGGCCATAATTAGCTAGCCTGGTTATAGTTAAGTTCTGGGTACAAGAATAAATATTTATTGGTTGGTTTCTGGTGAAATGTTTTCCTTAAAATTCATGTAGTGCATTAATATAAGAATATATGTAAACAATAAAGCAGACAAATATATAGATAATATATATTTAAATTATATATTAATAGTTAAATTATATTGTGTACATTAACAAACTAATTTAGCAACTAAATCTTGCAATATATACTAGCAGAATATATCTCACAAATATTGTAGTCTAGATCATGACAGTAAACCAGAAAAGTTATACATTGATTTAAAAACAAAGTACACACTGTATCATATAAATTAAAAAATCAGTTTTTGAATGCATTTTTGAATTTAATTTTCTTCTCGTGGAAGAATAGCACTAGTTGCATTGAGAATCTCTACATTCATTTTCATTTCGACAGATCCAGTGTATGATTTGTATTTTGTATATTTGATTTGTTATCTTAGGGGAAAGAGACACGTGTGACCCTTTCATCAATTCTATTTTCCCCCATATTAGCAATATCACTGTAACAAGTATGTAAGAAACAGAAAGTTTTCAGGATGGCCTTTGTCAGCCATTTATTGAACTGAAATCCAAATGCAGGAATGCCTCACTTTAAGAAAACCTAATCAACAGAAATATGGGTTTGTAAGACAAATCAGTAATTGGTGACTGCTCACTTTGCAAAAGGATTCATCCTAAATTATGTTCTTCCCTAGAAATTTTTAAATAGAATTAAACTTTGTTTTATACAAGTTCACACTAAGAGGTTTACTATGTTGCTAATGCCCTTTAGTCAAAGACCACCAAGAACATATCTGTAGGTGAACAAGTGGGGTTGATTACTTATTGCAGTGTCTTCAGTAAGAAGGTGTTAGGAGAAATTTATGATAGGAATTGAACTTTGGCCAGGTGGTATTGTAGAGGGTCTAAGGAAGCAAGGATTTGTTCTGTATTGAGTACTGTCAGAAAGTGAGGACAATTCTTTGACTGGGCATCTCAATAAATGTTATTTATAGGGAGGACAGACGAAAGCAAGGATAAAGCTGTAATTAATCGGTTAAGAAGTAGCACTCATAGTAATTTAGTTTAGATCACAAAAGCATTGCATAGAAGGTTAATTATTTATTTTTTTTATTAAGGTATCATTGATATACATTCTTTTGAAAGTTTCACATGAAAAACATTGTGGTGACTACATTTACCCATATTATCAAGTCCCTGCCATACCCCATTGAAGTCACTGTCCATCAGTGTAGCAAGATGCCCCAGAGTCACTACACTGTCTTCCCCATGATCACCCAACACCATGTATATTAATCATAATACTCCTCAATTCCCTTCTCCCTCCCTCCCCACCCACCCTCACCAACCCCTCCCCTTTGGTAACCGCTAGTCCCTTCTTGGAGTCTGTGAGTCTGCTGCTGTTTTGTTTCTTCAGTTTTTGCTTTGTTGCTATACTCCACAGATGAGTGAAATCCTTTGGTACTTGTCTTTCTCCACTGGTTTATTTCACTGAGCATAATACCCTCCAGCTCCATCCATGTTGTTGCAAATAGTAGTATTTATTTTCTTCTTCTGGTTGAATAGTATTCCATTGTGTATATGTACCACCTCTTCTTTATCCATTCATCTACTGATGGACACTTAGGGTGCTTCAATTTCTTGGCTATTGTAAATAGTGCTGCAATAAACATAGGGTGCATATGTCTTTTTGAATCTGAGAACTTGTTTCCTTTGGGTAAATTCCTAGGAGTAGAATTCCTAGGAGTAGTAGGGTCAAATGGTATTTCTATTTTTACTTTTTTGAGAAACCTCCATATTGATTTCCACAATGGTTGAACTAATTTACATTCCCACCAGCAGTGTAGGAGGATTCCCCTATCTCCTCATCCTCGCAAGCATTTGTTGTTTCTAGTCTTTTCGAGGTTGGCCATCCTAACTGGTGTGCGGTGATACCTCATTGTGGTTTTAATTTGCATTTCTCTGATGATTAGCGATGTGGAACATCTTTCCATGTGCCTGCTGGCCATCTGAATTTCTTCTTTGGAGAATTGTCTGTTCATATCATCTGCCCATTTTTTAATCAGGTTATTTGATTTTTGGGTGTTGAGGCATGTTAGTTCTTTATATATTTTGGATGTAAACCCCTTGTTGGATATACCATTTACAAATACATTCTCCCATACTGTAGGATGCCTTTTTATTCTATTGATGGTGTCATTTGCTGTACAGAAGATCTTTAGCTTGATGTAGTCCCATTTGTTCATTTTTGCTTTTGTTTCCCATGCCCAAGGAGATATGTTCAGAAAAAAGTGGCTCATGTTATATTCAAGAGATTTTTGCCTATGTTTTCTCCTAAGAGTTTTATGGTTTCATGACTTAATATTCAGGTCTTTGATCCATTTTGAGTTTACCTTTTTGTATGGGGTTAGACAATAATCCAGTTTCATTCTTACATGTAGCTGTCCAGTATTGCCAACAGTAGCTGTTGAAGAGGCTGTCATTTCCCCACTATATGTCCATGGCTCCTTTATTGTATGTTAATTGACCATATATGCTTGAGTTTATATCTGGTCTCTCTAGTCTGTTCCACTGATCTATGTGGCCTTGTGTCAGTACAAAATTGTCTTGATTACTGTGATTTTGTAGTAGAGCTTGAAGTCGGTGAGCGTAATCCCCCTAGCTTTATTCTTTCTTATCAGGATTGCTTTGGATATTCTGGGTCTTTTGTAGTTCCATATGAATTTTAGAACTATTTGTTCTAGTTCATTGAAGAATGCTGTTGGTATTTTGATAGGGATCACATTGAATCTGTAGATTGCTTTAGGTATGATGGCCATTTTGACAATATTAATTCTTCCTATCCATGAGCAGGATGTATTCCCATTTAATGGTATCTTCTTTAATTTCTCTCATGAGTGTCTTGTAGTTTTCAGTGTATAAGTCTTTCTCCTCCTTGGTTAGGATTATTCGTAGGTATTTTATTCTTTTTGATGCAGTTGTGAATGGAATTGTTTTCTTGATTTCTCTTTCTGCTAGTTCATGGTTAGTATATAGGAAAGCAACAGATTTCTGTGTATTAATTTTGTATCCTGCAACTTTGCTGAATTCAGTTATTAGTTCTAGTAGTTTGAGGGGTGGATCCTGTGGGGATTTTTATGTACAATATCATGTCATCCACAAACTGGGGCAGTTTAATTTCTTCTTTACCAATCTGGATGCCTTTTATATCATTGTGTTTGTCTGATTACTGTGGTAAGACCTCCATAACTATTTTGAATAAAAGTGGGGAGGGTGAGCATCCTTGTCTTGTTCCTGATCTTAAAGGAAAAGCTTTCAGCTTCTTGCTGTTAAGTATAATTTTGGCTGTGGGTTTGTCATATATGGCCTTTATAATGTTGAGGTACTTGCCCTCTATACCCATTTTGTTCAGAGTTTTTATCATGAATGGATGTTGAATTTGTTGAATGCTTTTTCAGTATCTATGGTGATGACCATGTGGTTTTTGTCCTTTTTGTTGATGTGGTGGATGATGTTGATGGATTTTTGAATATTGTACCATCCTTACATCCCTGGAATAAATCCTACTTGATCATGATGGATGATCTTTTTGATGTATTTTTGAATTCAATTTGCTATTTTTTTGAGTATTTTTGCATCTATGTTCATCAAGGATATTGGTCTGTAATTTTCTTTTTTTTTTTGGTGTCTTTGCCTGGTTTTGGTATTAGAGTGATGCTGGCCTCATAGAATGAGTTTGGAAGTATTCCCTCCTCTTCTACTTTTTGGAAAACTTTAAGGAGGGTGGGTATTAGGTCTTCACTAAGTGGTTGATAAAATTCAGCAGTGCAGCCATCTGGTCCTGGGATTTGTTTAGTAGTTAATTGTTCTATTTTCTTTACTGTGTTTTTATTACCTCTGGTGATAGCTATTTAGCCTTAGGAACGCTTCCATCCATAGAAGTCCCTCCAAAATACACTGTAGAGAGTTTATGGGAGGTAAATTCTCTCAGCTTTTGCTTATCTTGAAATTGCTTAATCCCTCCTTCAAATTTAAATGATAATTTTTCTGGGTAGAGTATTCTTGGTTCAAGGTCCTTCTGTTTCATTGCATTAAATATATCATTCCACTCCCTTCTGGCCTGTACGGTTTCTACTGGAAAGTCTGCTGATAGCCTCATGGGTTTTCCTTTCTATGTGATATTTTTCTCTCTCTGGCTGCTTTTAATACTCTCTTAATCCTTTATCTTTTACATTTTAATTATCTTAGTGTTTTCTTCCTTGGATCCCTTTTGTTGGGAGATCTGTGCACCTCCATGGCCTGAGAGACTATCTCCTTCCCCAGATTGGGGTAGTTTTCAGCAATTACCTCCTCAAAGACACTTTCTATCCCTTTATCTCTCTTCTTCTTCTTCTGGAACCCCTAAAATGTGAATGTTGTTCTGTTTGGATTCGTCGCACAGTTCTCTCAATATTCTTTCATTCCTAGACATCCTTTTATCTCTCTGTGCCTCAGCTTCTTAGTATTCCTGTTCTCTAATTTCTATTTCACTCATTGTCTCCTCTATTTCACCTAATCTGCTTTTAATTCCCTCCATTGTATGTTTCATTTCAGATACTGTATTATTCAACATTTGTAGGTCATTCCTGAATTCATCCCTGATTTCTTCAATACTTTTCTGTAGCTCTGTGACCATGTTTATGATTTTTAGTTTGAAATCTCTTTCAGGAAGATTGATGAGTTCAGTTTCACTTGGTCCTTTTTCTGGTGTTTGTGGGATTTTGGTTTGAACCAGTTTCCTTTGATGTTTCATATTTGTAGGTGACACTCTCTAGTGCCCTGGAACTTTACTCTCTGGAGTTTCTCAGCCCCTGGAGCAATGGTGGGGATCACAGGTGAGTGGCACCGATGCCTGTCCAGAGTAAAAACGTCTTCCATGCTTCCTGGCTGCAGTGCCTGTCTCCACTGCCAGGCCCTGTGGGCCAAGAGCACAGGGAGTAGCCTCTATGCTTTGCACTTATAGCTGCCATAGATGGGGCCACCCTCTGCCTGGCCTGGCGCAATGGTGGGGGCAGCTGGTTTGTGACCCAGTACTAGACAAGAGCAATGCAGAGCAGGCTGCGTATCATGGCAGGGGGCCTCAGAGCTGCATAGCCAGCATGAGGATGGGGCACCTGAAGCTCCTGAAAGTTCCTAACCTGAGGGGCAGAGTGTTCCCAGACAATTTTGTCCACCTGTCCTTTCTCCTGAGCAGCAAGCTCTGTGCAATCTTTTAGCAGCCCTCTTGCTTTTAGGAAGTCTCTCAGACTGCCTGCCTTTCTTTTGTCCCACAGTGGCCACATGTGGATCCCTGTTTTCCACAAGCAGCTTGAATCTCCGTCTCTTTAAGTATTCTGCCTGTCTTAGCTTTCCAATCCCACTAATCTCCAGAGCACCATATAATGTAGGCTTGTGCTCCCAGAGCAGGGCTGTGTTCAGCGGTCCTCAGCCTCCACTCCCTCCCTGCTCCATTTCTCTTCTTCCTTCCAGTGAGCTGGGGTGGGGGAAGGGCTTGGGTCCCTCCAGATCACAGCTTTGGTGCTTTACCCTTTTCCTAGAGGTCTGCTGGTTTCCCTGGGTGGAGACAGTCTGCCATAGCCTTCTTCCCTATTGTTCTTTCAGGATTTGATGTATCTGATATGTTTTCATATTATATGTGGTTTCGGGAGGAGGGTTATGTCTCACCTCTCATGCTACCATCTTTAATCCTCAGAAGGTTAATTTTTATATTTCATACTATTGAATATGAAGGGTAACTGAAAAAGTTCAAATAAGTAGAATGTAACCAGATATAAATTTAATAATAATAATATTAAGAGGGTAAATATTAGAGATAATGATAATTTATAGATAGCTGCAGTAGTTCAGATTTTGAGGGCTCAAATTTACCATATGGATGGAAAGATACAGACCTGAGAATGATTTAGGAGGTAAAATCTACAACATTTGATGACAAACTGTGTATTAGTCAGGGAGAGGAGAAAGTCAAAGGTGACTCCAAGATTTCTGAGTCATTACCTGAGAATGAGAATATGAGAAAATGTGCAGGGTTTGGTGGGGGCATGGAGGCAGAAGTAGAATGTAGAAGCAGATATTGAGTTCACTGTTGAACATAATTCATGTTCCTTAAAGGACATCCAAATTGAGATATCCAGATAAAAATTGAAATGTGGAGTCCAAGATAAAAGGGTTTGCCCTGAAAGTAATTACTCAAAGTCGTCTCATTGTATAATATGATAGTTACTTTTATGTATTGATTTGGGGAATGAGATGCCCAAGTATTTGGTCAAACATTTTTCTGGATGTGTCCATGAGGGTATTTTTGACTGAGACTAACATTTAAGTCAGTGAACTTTGAGTAAAGCATATTGCCCTCCATAATGTGGGTGGACCGCACGCAATCAGTTGAAGGTCCGAATACAACAAGAAAACTAGCCTCCTCTAAGCAAGAGAGAATTCTCCAGCTCCAATCTTCAGTCTTCATTTGTAACATCAGCTCTTCCAGGTCCTATGGCAGATGGCTTTTAAACTGGAACTGCAGCATCATTTCTCCTGGGTCTCCAGCCTGCCAGCCCACCCTGCAGATTTGTTTTGGACTTGCCAGGTCTCATAATCATGTGAGCTGATCCCTTATAACACACACACACAAACTGTTATTTCTGTTTCTCTGAAGAGCCCTGAATAATGCATATGTATAAGTTGAAATGGTTTGTCATTACCTAGGGACAATACCCAAAAAAAGTAAAAATATTTAGAGGGTGAGTGGAACAAAAGGAGTAATGAAAACACACCGAGAAGAGACATTAAGAAATATAAGAGGGAAAGCAGCAAAACTAGTATCCAGTAAAAACTGACAGGAGAGTTTCAAGAAGTGAATGGTGAGCAGGGTCAAGTGCTTAAAGGAAATACAGTAAGATAAGAACTAAAAAGAGCCCAGATGGACTGGGTAAGAGGCAGAAGTTAGGTCACCAAGAGCATCATCCTGTCTTTTATGAGATGCTATGACAGCAGAATATGAAAATAAGGCCTTATATATATATTTTTTTCTACTTTATTTTGGTATCATCAATCTACAATTACATGTGCAATATTATAGTGATTAAACTACTCCTTCATCAGGTCCCCCCACCAACCCCATTATACTCACTGTCCATCAGCATAGTGAGATGCTATAGAATCACTACTTTTTTTCTCTGAGTTGTACAGCCCTCCCTGTGCGCTCCCATCATTACATCTGCTAATCGTAATGCCCCTTTTACCCACTTATCCCTCCCTTCCCACCCATCTTCCCCAGTCTCTTTCCCTTTGGTAACTATTAGTCCATTCTTGGGTTCTGTGAGTCTGCTGATGTTTTGTTCCTTCAGTTTTTTTCTTTGTTCTTATACTCCACATATGAGTGAAATCATTTGATACTTGTCTTTTTCACCTTGGCTGATTTCACTGACTATAATATCCTCTAGCTCCATCCATGTTGTTGCAAATGGTAGGATTTATTTTCTTCTTATGACTGAATAATATTCCATTGTGTATATGTACCACCTCTTCTTTATCCATTCATCTACTGATGGACACTTAGGTTTCTTCCATTTTTTGGCTATTGTAAATAGTGCTGCGATAAACATAGGGATGCGTCTGTCTTTTTCAAACTGGGCTGCTGCATTCTTAGGGTAAATTCCTAGGGGTGGGATTCCTGGATCAAACGGTATTTCTATTTTGAGTTTTTTGAGGAACCTCCATACTGCTTTCCACAATGGTTGAACTAATTTGCATTCCCACCAGCAGTGTAGGAGGGTTCCCTTTTCTCCACATCTTCGCCAACATTTGTTGTTTGTGTTTTGGATGTTGGCCATCCTCACTGGTGTGAGGTGATATCTCATTGTGGTTTTAATCTGCATTTCTCTGATGATTAGTGATGTGGAGCATCTTTTCATGTGCCTGTTGGCCATCTGAGTTTCTTCTTTGGAGAAGTCTCTATTCATGTCCTCTGCCCATTTCTTC
Organism: Phataginus tricuspis; assembly: GCA_029783875.1. Classification (NCBI taxonomy): domain Eukaryota; kingdom Metazoa; phylum Chordata; class Mammalia; order Pholidota; family Manidae; genus Phataginus; species Phataginus tricuspis. The sequence goes on along the minus strand of JAQQAC010016209.1, from coordinate 105,194,596 downwards.
AATGGATTATTTGCTTTTTGTTTGTTAAGGTGTGTGAGTTCTTTATATATTTTGGATATCAACCCCTTCTCAGTGGAACATTTATGAATATATTTTCCCATACTTTAGTATGTCTTTTTGTTCTACTGATGGTATCCTTTGCTGTACAGAAGATTTTCAACTTGATATAGTCCCACTTGTTCATTTTTGCTTTTGTTTCAGTTGCGAGGGAGATATGTTCATGAAGAAGTTGCTCATGTTTCTGTCCAAGAGATTTTTGCCTATGTTTTTTTCTAAGACTTTTATGGTTTCATGACTTACATTCAGGTCTTTGATCCACCTTGAGTATACCTTTGTGTATGGGGCTAGACAGTAGTCCAGTTTCATTCTCTTACATGTAGCTGTCAGTTTTTCCAACACCAGCTGCTGAAGAGGCTGTCATCTCCCCATTGTATATCCAAGGCTCCTTTCTCAAATATTAATTGACTGTATATGTTTGGATTTTCTATTCTGTTCCATTGGTCTGTGGGTCTGTTTTTGTGCCAATGCCAAATTGTCTTGATTACTGTGGCTTCGTAGTAGGGTTTGAAGTCAGGGAGCATAATTCCCCCTGTTTTATTCCTCCTTTGCAGGATTGCTTTGGCTATTCGGGGTCATTTCTGGTTCCATATGAATTTTAGAATTATTTGTTCGAGTGTTTGAAGAAAGCTGTTGGTAGTTTGATAGGGATTGCATTGAATCTGTAGATTGCTTTAGGTAGTATAGCCATTTTGACAATATTTATTCTTCCTAGCCAAGAGCATGGGATGCATTTCCATTTGTTAGTGTCCTCTTTAATTTCTCTTCGGACTGTCTTGTAGTTTTCAGAGTGTAGGTCTTTCACTTCCTTCGTTAGGTTTATTCCTAGATATTTTATTCTTTTTGATGCAGTTGTGGATGGAATTGTTTTTCTGATTTCTCTTTCTGTTTGTTCATCGTTAGTGTATAGGAAAGCAACAGATTTCTGTGTGTTAATTTTGTATCCAGCAACATTGCTGAATTCAGATATTAGTTCTCGTAGTTTTGGAGTGGAGTCTTTAGGGTTTTTTATGTACAGTATTATGTCATCTGCAAAGAGTGACAATTTGACTTCTTCTTCACCAATCTGGATGCCTTGTATGTCTTTGTTTTGTCTGATTGCCATGGCTAGGACCTCCAGAACTATGTTGAATAACAGTGGAGAGAGTGGGCATCCCTGTCTTGTTCCCAATCTTAGATGAAAAGCTTTCAGCTTCTCTCTGTTAAGTATGATGTTAGCTGTGGGTTTGTCATATATAGCCTTTATGATGTTGAGGTACTTGCTGTCTATACACATTTTGTTGAGAGTTTTAATCATGAATGGATGCTGAATTTTGTCAAATGCTTTTTCAGCATCTATGGAGATGATCATGTGGTTTTTGTTCTTCTTTTTGTTGATGTGGTGGATGATGTTGATGGATTTTCGAATGTTGTACCATCCTTGCATCCCTGGGATGAATCCCACTTGATCATGGTGTATGATCCTCTTGATGTATTTTTGAATTTGGTTGCTAATATTTTGTTGAGTATTTTTGCATCTACGTTCATCATGGATATTGGTCTGTAGTTTTTTTTGGTGAGGTCTTTGCCAGGTTTTGGTATTAGAATGATGCTGGCTTCATAGAATGAGTTTGGAAGTATTCCCTCCTCTTCTATTTTTTGGAAAACTTTAAGGAGAATGGGTGTTATTTCTTCTCTATATGTCTGGTAGAATTCAGAGGTGAATCCATCTGGTCCGGGGGTTTTGTTCTTGGTTAGTTTTTTGATTACCAATTCAATTTCGTTGCTGGTGATTGGTCTGTTTAGTTTTTCTGTTTCTTGCTTGGTCAGTTTTGGAAGGTTGTATTTTCCTAAGAAGTTGTCCATTTCTTCTATGTTTTCCAGCTTGTTAGCATACAGATTCTCATAATATTCTCTTATAATTCTTTGTATTTCTGTGGGGTCTGTCGTTATTTTTCCTTTCTCATTTCTGATTCTGTTTATGTGTGTAGATTCTCTTTTTCTCTTTATGAGTCTGGCTAGGGGTTTATCTATTTTGTTTATTTTTTCAAAGAACCAGCTCTTGGTTTCATTGATTTTTTCTATTGTTTTGTTCTTCTCAATTTTATTTATTTCTTCTCTGATCTTTATTATGTCCCTCCTTCTGGTTACTTTGGGCCTCATTTATTCTTCTGTTTCCAATTTCAGTAATTGTGTCTTTATACTGTTCATTTGGGAATGCTCTTCCTTCTTTAAATGGGCCTGGATTGCAATATACTTTCCTCTTAGAACTGCCTTTGCTGCGTCCCACAGAAGTTGTGGCTTTGTGTTTTTGTTGTCATTAGTCTCCATATATTCTTTGATTTCTGTTTTGATTTGGTCATTAACCCATTGATTAATAAGGAGAATGTTGTTAAGTCTCCCTGTATTTGTTAACCTTTTTGATTTCTTTGTAAAATTTATTTCTAGTTTTATACCTTTGTGATCTGAGAAGTTGGTTGGAAGGATTTCAATATTTTTGAATTTACTGAGGTTCTTTTTGTGGCCTAGTATGTGGTCTATTCAGGAAAATGTTCCATGTGCACTTGAGAAGAATGTGTACCCTGCTGCTTTTGGGTGCAGAGTTCTGTAGATATCTGTTAGATCCATCTGTTCTAGTGTGTTTTTCAGTGCCTCTGTGTCTTTACTTATTCTCTGTCTGGTTTATCTGTCCTTTGGAGTGAGTGGTGTGTTGAAGTCTCCTAAAATGAGTGCATTGCTGTCTCTTTCCTCCTTCAATTCTGTTAGTATTTGTTTCACATATGCTGGTGCTCCTGTGTTGGGTGCATATATATTTATAATGGTTATATGTTCTTGTTGGACTGACCCCTTTATCATTATGTAATGTCCTTCTTTATCTCTTGCTACTTTCTTCATTTTGAAGTCTATTTCGTCTGATACCAGTACTGCAACACCTGCTTTTATCTCTTTGTTGTTTTCATGAAATATCTTTTTCCATCCCTTCACTTTTAGTCTCTGTATATCTTTGGCTTTGAGGTGAGTCTCTTGTAAGCAGCATATAGATGGGTCTTGTTTTTTTATCCACTCTGTTACTCTGTGTCTTTTGATTGGTGCATTCAGTCTGTTCACATTTAGGGTGTTTATTGATAGATATGTAGTTATTGCCATTGCTGGCTTTAGATTCATGGTTACCAAAGGTTCAAGGGTTGCTTCTTTACTATCTAAGAATCTAGCTTAACTTTCTTGTTAAGTTATTGTGAACACCGTCTGATGTTTCTTTATCCCTCCCTTCCTATTCTTCCTCCACCATTCTTTATATATTACGTGTTTTATTCTTTGCCTTTGGTTAGTATTTGGATGGTCTGCTTTCTTTGCTATGATTTTATTTTCTCTGGTGACATCTTTTTAGCCTTAGGGGTGCTTCCCTCTAGAGCAGTCCGTTTAAGATATCCTGTAGTGGTGGTTTATGAGAGGCAAACTCTCTCAATTTTTGTTTGTCTGGAAATTGTTTAATCACTCCATCATATTTAAATGATAATCGTTCTGGATATAATATTATTGATTCGAGGCCCTTCTGTTTCATTACGTTAAATATATCATGCCATTCTCTTCTGGCCTGTAAGGTTTCTGTTGAGAAGTCTGATGATAGTCTGATGGGTTTTCCTTTGTGGGTGATCTTTTTTGTCTCTCTAGCTGCCTTTAATACTCTGTCTTTATCTTTGACCTTTGCCATCTTAATTATTATGTGTCTTGGTGTTATCTTCCTTGGGTCCCTTGTGTTGGGAGATCTGTGGGCTTCCGTTGACTACGAGACTATTTCCTTCCCCAGCATAGGAAAGTTTTCACCAATTATTTCTTCAAAGACACTTTCTATCCCTTTTTCTCTCTCTTCTTCCTCTGGTGCTCCTATAATGGGAATATTGTTCCGTTTGGATTGCTCACACAGTTCTCTTAATATTCTTTCATTCCTAGAGATCCTTTTATCTCTCTCTGCTTCAGCTCCTCTGTATTCCTGTTCTCTGTTTTCTATTCCATTAACAGTCTCTTGAATGTCATCCAGTCTGCTGTTAAGGCCATCGGTGGCTTGTCTGATTTCTGCATAGTCTTTCCTCACTTCCCTCACTTCCTCCCTCAGCTCTTGCACATTTCTCTGTAGATCCGTCAGCATGGTTATGACTTTTATTCTGAATTTTTTTTCAGGAAGACTGTGCATTTTCATCCCTTCAGGCTCCCTCTCTGGGGTTGTCTGGTTGATTTTAGTCTGGACCATATTCCTCTGTCTTTTCATGGCTATAGATTTGGTCGCTGGTAGTTGCTACTTATGTCAGCTGGGCTCTTTAAGACTTTAAAAAGAATAAAAAAGAAAGAAAGAAAGAAAAAAAGAAAAAAAGAAAGAAAAGAAAAAAGAAAGAGAAGAAAAAAATGGGATGCTGTAGGTGGCGCTGTTGCTCCACTATTCTGCACCCATGGTTGCGCTGCTCCACAGGGCCCTTCATAGCTCTGGCTGGGGTGGGAACACATGGGAGGCTGTTGATCTCTGTGGGAAGTCTAAGTGCAGCCACCCTTTCCCAGTCGCCAGCTACGGGGTCCAAACTCCACAGGACTCCTAGCCTGCTGGGCTGAGTGTGCCAAGGCGATCCGGCTCCTCTGCTGGGCTCTTGTCTCTTTAAAAAAAAGCATGCGGTTTTCTTTTTTCTTTTTTTTCCTTCCCAGAGGCGACTGTAAGCACCCTGCCATGTTTCCCGCTCAGATTATGCACCTTCTGTCTCTCAAATCTCCGCTACACCGCTCGATGTGAGTCAGCGCTCCCCATGCAGATCGCCGGGGCTGGTTATTTCATGGGGTTTACTTCCACTCCCTCCTGGCTCTGAATCCTCTCCTCCCACCAGTGTGCTGGTGTGGGGGAGTGCTCGGGTCCTGCCGGGTTGTGGCTCAGTGTCTTACACGGCTCTGTATCTTACCCACCTCGCGGGGTGCTGAGTCCTCTCAGGTGTAGCTGCACACTGTGCACTCTCCTGTGTATTCTGTTCTCTCTTTTAGGAATAGTTGTATTTGCTGTATTTTCATAGATCTAGTGTTGGGAGGAGATTTCTGCCACCCTGCTTATGCCGCCATCTTCCCAGAAGTCTCAGTAATGCCTTATATTTATAGAGGACTTCATCATCTAGACAGCCCTTTCACATACTTATTTATTTCATTTAATCTTAACAACACACTGCAAGATAGGAAGCTATAGTTATTCTCATTTTGAATTTGAGAAACTGAAAACTTGAACAAGTTTCCCAAAGCCTTAACTTTTAAATGTCAAAATCAGTACACAAAAACTAGGTCTGCTGACTCCTAGTGTAATTCAATTACACTATTCTACAGGGAATTTCTACCAAGCTACATAAAGTTCTGGAGAACCTACATGCTGGCAAGAAAATTGGTTATCCTTGACTTTAACATCCGAAGTCATGGACTTCCCAAATATTCCTGGCTTAATGCATTATGGAGGTTTTATCCTTTAATCTAAACCCTTGAGGGAGGTACTTATATTTTTGCTCTTTACCACCATGTAAGGTAATTGCACTCCATATGTTAATTGCTATTTTGCATCCAGTCACTTTCTTCTAAAAGAATAATAACAGTAGCTGATGTTTATATAGTGATTACCATGTGTTGGACACTGTTCTTAGCACCTTATACATAGTAAATCATTTCATCCTCACAATATACTTGTGAGGTAGGTATTATCACTTTTATTTTGCAAATGAGAAACAGGTACTGATTATTTAAATAACTTGCTCAAGATAATACAGCTAAGAAATAGGGAAACTGGGATTCAAACCTACAGCTTTCCAGTATGCTAATTGCTATTGTCTTCCAATTTCAGAGGGGCCCATTAACACTGACATTCCAGCATTTAGTAAACAAATCCATATATACTGTTTGTCCTATTATTATCTTACAGATTTGGATTTCAGCCTCTATGTTTAAAAAATCAAATTTTAATCCCCTGAGTCTGTACTAATATGGCAACCCCTCTAGTTCTCCTCCTCACTTGTCCCCCACCCCATCTTCAGTAGTCTTTCTTGGTCCTTTTCTGTATGTTATTCAATACTACAGTGTCTTCTTTCAAATGTGGTGTCTGAATCCAAGGTAGAAAATTTTTCATGAGTTAAATTTCTGGTGTTTTGATATGACTAAAGATAAAGGGCTCAAAATCTTTTAGCAATGTTGTCATAAAATTATATTGATGATATATTATATTATGTTGATCTTTTGGACTGTGAATAGTAAGTATTTCTATTAAGTCAGTAAGTTCATGTAAGTCTATTTCATCTGTAAAAAAATAGTAGTATAATAAGAGCAATGTGCTTATCCAGGTTTTAAAAAGACAATACCCTTGATCTTCACCTCCCCCCACTCCAAAGGAACATTGCAATATAGTATTTTCATCAATCTTCATTCAAGACCTTTAAAACCATTAATTTGCTTAATCCATAGGACTAGTGATTACAGCTGTAGGAAAGACTGTCCTGGACTATATAGTTTAAGTACTTTACATAGACACAAGGTTGATAGGTTTTTGAAACCTAACTGCTCAAAGCACATCTACTCTGTCATTAATCGACTGGCATTCTTTTGACTGTTTGCTCTACAATAAAACAGAGAAAACTTCATTACACATTTCAATGACACTTTAGATAGAGTGAATACTGGAGAGACAGTAGATTGCCTGAATGGGAAGAGAGAAGATAAGTAGATTTATATCCTTTTTTGTGTTTTTTCTTGCAACTCTGCAAAAACACAAACAGAATTATATAGCCAATCATTAAAACCCCTTTATTTTATTACATAGGCCTAGATCAAGATAATTCCTTTTAACACAACAGTGATGATGTTACACTGCTTCTCAAAGCAGCTCTCTTTCTAATGTTTCATTAGCTTTTTAAACTTCTTGCTTTGATCCAGAGTATTTTTTCTTTATTTCATTTGTAAAGCAAGTAAATGTAATAAGCTCCCTTTTGGAAAATCAGCCTGGAGTAAATCATGCATTCTTTATACAATGTTAGGAGGAGAATGGTTAACATTTGTAGCCTCATGACTTGCAAATGAAAGAAAATAATAACGCTTAGCAAGACATTAGAAGAACACTTTCACCATGAATCATACTGCCCTTGAAGGTGCAGCTTAAAAAAGCAGAGAAATAGATTTGACACCACTTGGACTTGCAGCTCGGACATGCTGCATTAAACTGTTCAAAATTAATTTAATCTGAGCAAGGAGAATAATAGCCTCTCAGTTCAAGGCTTCTGATAGCAGTAATTTGCACTCGAAAGTACTTCCAAAGGGAAAGAATAAATGAAGGGCGACTCTCCAAAACTGAGTGAGCAAATGTATTCACTAAATGAAAGCCTCTTGATCACCCTATAAAAGATCATCCAAAAAAATGACACATTCTATATCATTCTCTTGGGTAGGAATTTTCTCTTGTAACTGTTCAGTTGTTCTGCTTTGGGGATAGATTCATCCCATTTTTGAACTGTTGATGGCTCTGGAGGAAGTGTCTGGCTCCAAGTGCTACATTAATTCAGTGTCCCCAAACCAATTTGACAAAAGATCACCCAGTATTAGGCTTTGTGCCCAATATCTTCTTTCATTATGTTGGGAAAGACATCTCTTAGTGAGTAAGAATCATAGCAAGTACTTAGCACTTGAGCTAATCTATATCACTTTATTACAGTTACAGAAATGCTCTCACCAAACCCCAAGCACCATGCTGCTGAGCATATGTACCCAAGAGAAGGTGCTCCCTGTAAAAAGGTCTGACTCACCAAACCAATTAGTGGGGACAAACTCGTATGTAGTGTGATTTGAGGAAAACCAATAGGACCTGCATACTCAAAATGCTCTGTTCCATTGACTTTCCAGAGTTAAAAAGTCTGCGTACATGTCACTCCCTTGGGGATAATGCCTTCAGGAATCACCAATACCACTGATTTATCACATTAGGAATTATCTAGCACTTCACAGAACTCTGAGATATCAGAACACAACATAGGCAAAGAGAAAACTGGCTTAAGAGTTCTGGGCAGGTGAGTCCCTTTGGAAGTAGATGAAAGAGGGGACTCCTGATAAATGCCTTTTATCCAGAACCAGCAAAAAAAGGGAGTAAATACAGATAAAAATATTGATGCTAAGTACTTGATTACATGTACAGAAAAACAAGACTAACTACATTTTAGACAATTTCTTTTCCTTGATGTTAATCAGGTAGTTTTCTGCATACACTGGAAAAAATATTTTTCCCTTGATTTGAGCTCTAATGGTGGTGAGAAAGTACACGCAGAGAAACACAAAGAATGACTTTTTCCACATAGCATGAGAATAAGTAATATATTAGTATTCAGGTTTCATTTCCAATTTCTTAGTTGCTTTTCTGTTGCAAATTTAGAGGGAGGAAAACCAAAAGGTCTTTTTAAATTCTCTGGTAACACCTAATTTCTTCTGAATAATTTACCTGCCAGTAGTTATTTGTTCTATAATAATTCAAAGAATGCTAGTTATGCCAAAGGCCTCTATAAAAAAAAAAATAATGTCTCTTGGATATGTTAGGGGTTTAAAATAAATTGAGGACTTTCAGGTCATTAAACAACATACTCAGTTGCTCTTGATCAATGTTGCCAATTAAAGCACCCCCAAAAAGAATATAAAACAGGAATGATTATTATTTAAAAGTTGCACACAGTGTTTTGTATACTTATCCAGTCTTTAATAATAAAAACTAATGAAACTCTTCTTCCCAGAATTATACCAGAGTTTATGGGTTAGATTGATAATATTAGATGGGTAGATTTAAAACTTTTTTAGTTAGCAGAAAATTTCAGAATGGCTAAAATTTTGTTAATCTCATGTTAACCAATTTCATCTTTTTCACATCAGAAGAAACAGAATTCTACATATTATAATTTGATAATAAATTATGTCATGTTTCTCAAAGTGGGGCTGTGAACCCTTTGTATCAGAATCACTTGTGAAATTAAGAAAATACGCAGTCAGTCCCCATCGCTGAGCATTCCTCCCTATGGGATTCATTCTGAACTTTGAGAATCATTGTTTTCCATAGACCAACTCCTATCCAACACAGAAACCCATCCTACAATATTAGTCAAGGATAGGCTTACAGCCTCTGCTTTAAAACTTCCACTGAAATGGGACTTATAACATCACAGGTTAGCCATGATTAAACAGCCTTACTGGTCAGAAAATTTTTCCTTATACTGAGTCAAAATATATCTGAGACTTCTATTTGTTGGTTCCTGTTCCTCCCTCTGAAATCACACAAAATAAATATAATCATTTTTCCACATGAAAGTCCTTCAAATATTTAGAGATCAGTACTACATTACCTTGTTTTCTACCCTAGGATAAATATCTTCAGTTCCCACAGCCATTCCTTTACTGATACCATTTCCATATGCTTTAGCTTTCTTGTTGCCAACCCGAGATATGTCCAATTTGTCACAGTCAGTCCTAAAATGTGGTTCCTTGAGCTGACATAATATAGAAGATGTGGTTTGACTAGTGTAAAGTATTGTGACACTATACTTTCTTTCCCTTGTTTAGGACAACAGACATTAATAAATACCCTGAATCCATGCAGGCTTTTTTGACTGTTTTTTTCTTTTTTGTTTTCTTTGGCATTCACATGTCACAGTGCTTACAATGAACAAAACTCTCTAGGTCTTTGTCATGTAGAAGGCCATCAATCCAGCTCTGCTTCACAATGGATGCATACAGTTGATATTCTTATCTAAGGCTTATGTTTATTTCCTTTACATAAGATTATATTAACAATGAAACATCATTGAAGCATACTGACTTTTTAAAATCAAACATAATTCAGTAACCTCCATTCCAGCAAGCTTTGGGTCATCTGTAAGATCTGAGAAGTCTTATTTTTTATGCCTTTATTCAAGTCACCCATTAAAATACTGAAAGTCAGGACAAAATTTAGAATTTTGTTGGCAAGCCCCTACTGATATCCTACCTAGCTGATCTAAATCCATTAATTAAAACTTTGAAAAATGTTTATGACTTATTAATTTACTTTTGCATAAGATTTTCATGTATTCACTATATTTGCTTTGTGGTTATTAACTTCATATCCTTTATTCATTTTTTCTCCTTAAGCTTTATTGAGATCTAGGTCACATCCCATAAAATTGACTTATTTAAAGCATATGGTTGTTTTTAATATATTCACAGAATTATGCATTCATCACCAAAATAAATTTTAGAACATTGTTATTACCCCATAAAAAATCCCATACCCTTTAAAAGTGACTCCCCATTCCAACAACCCCACAACCCTTGGCCATAATTAAATTACTTTCTATCCCTATACATTTGCCTACCATAGACATTTCAACTAAGTGGAATCATAAAATATATGGCCTTTTATGTTTGCTTCTTTCACTTAACACAATGTTTTCAACATTCATCCACACTGTAGCATGTATTAGCACTTAATTCCTTTTTATGGCTGAATGATACTGCATTTTATGAATATATACCATATTTTATTTATCCATTCATCACCTGATGGACATTCGAGTTGTTTCCAAATTTTGACTTTTATGAATTGTCCCTTCCATGGACATTCCTTTGCACATTTTTGTGTACACACATTTTCATTTTTCTTGATACACATTCAGTAGTGGAATTTGTGGGTCAGATCTAAATATATTTAGTCAGTTCAGGAACTGCCTGATTGTTTTCAAATGTGGCTGCATCATTTTATATTAGCACAACCAGTATATAAGGGTTCCAATTACTCCATATGTTCAGCAAGTTGTTATCATCTGCCTTTCTTATTTTAGGCATTTTAGTGGATTTGAAGTGATATCTCACTGTGGCTTTTATATGCATTTCCCTCATGTCTAATGATGTGCGTCTGGTTTCATGAGTGTATCTATTTGTATATCTTCTTTGAAGATATGTCTATGCAGATTATTTTTCCATTTCTTAAAATTCCTTTTTTGGTCTTTTTATTGAGTTGTAAGTGTTCTTTATAAAATCTGGATACAAGTCCATTATAGTCCAGATATATGGTTGGCAAATATTTTCATCCATTCTGTGGGTTATCTATTCACTTTCTTGATAATGACCTATGAAGTATAAGGTTTAATTTTTATTTTTTAATTTTGATGTTGCACGATTAATCCATTTTTTTCTTTAGTTGCTTGTGTTTTTGGTATCATATCTTAAAAACACATTCCAAAATCCAAGGTCATGATGATTTACACCAGTGTTTTCTACTAGGAGTTGTATGCTTTCAGCTATTATATTTAGGCCTTTGATCCATTTTAGTTAATTTTTATATGGTATAAGTTAGAGGTTCAATTTCATTTTTATGCAAGTTGATAGTCAGTTGTCCCAACCCCCTTTGGTGAAAAGACTATTCTTTCTCCATTGAATTGTCTTGAGACCCTTGTTGAAAATCACTGGCCATAAGTACATGGATTTACTTCTGTATTTCCATTATATTCCATTGATGTCCATGTATGTCCTTATTCTAGTACTACATTGTCTTGATTTCTATCATTTTGTAGTGTTTGTCATTTGGCTTGAAAATCATTTGGCTGTTGTGGATTCATTGAGTTTCCAAATGAGTATTAACATTAACTTGTTAATTTCTGCAGTAGAAGCAACTGTGATTTTCAAAGGGATTGCACTGAATCTGTAGATCAATTTGGTAAATATTGTCACCTTAGCAATATTAAGTATTCCAATTCATGAACACAGGATATCTTTCTATTTATTTAGACTTTAATTTCTTCAGTGATTCTTTGTGGCTTTCAAGTATATAAGTCTTGCACTTCTCATGTTAGCTTTATTTCTAAGTACTTTATTCTTTATATGCCTTTGAAATTGTTTTCCTAGTTTCAATTCAGTTTATTTATTACTGTACAAAATACAATTGATTTTTCTATATTGATCATGAACTTTACAATCTTACTGAAATCCTTTAATAGTTCTAAGGTTTTTAAGGGATTCCTAAGGATTATATACAAAGTCATGTCATTTTCAAGTAGATATAACTATCTCTTTCTTTCCAAAATGGATGAATCTTATTTCTCTTCCCTATTTGTCATGGCTAGGATCTCTAATGTAATGTTGAATAGAACTGCTTAAAGTGGTTCCATGTCTTAAAGACATCCATGTGTTAAAAACAACCATGTCTTATCCTTGATTGTAGGGGGATAGCATTCAACCTTTCACCATTATGTATGATACTACCTTAGGAATTTCATAGGTGTCCTTTAAAATTTTCAGAAAGTATCCTCTGATTCCTTATTTATTCAGTGTTTTAATGATGAACTGGTGTCAAATTTTTCCATAAGAATTTTCTGCACCTACTGATATGATCATGAAGTTTCTGTCCACTATTCTATTGGTTTTATTTGTCACAATATTTGATTTTTAGGAGGTTAAACCAACCTTGTTTTTCTGGTAAAATCATAGTCATGGTGCATAATCTTTTTATATGTTGCTAGATTTGATTTGCCTGTATATTTTTGAGGAGTTTTATGTCTATATCAAGGAGACATTGGTCTTTAGTGTTTTTTTCTGATGTGATTTCTTTGCCTGGTTTTGGTATTATGGTAATCCTGGCATCATAGAATGAGTTAAGGTGTTCCCTCTTATTTTATTTTTGGAAGCATTTGTGAAAAATCACTAATAATTTTTTCAGTGTTTGGTAGAGTCAGGGCCTGCACTTTTCTTTGTTTTGGATTACTAAATCAAATCTTTATTTGTTATGGGTCTATTAAGAATTTCCATTTATTCTTGAGTCAGTTCTGGTTTTTCTGTCTTTCTAGTAATTTTTCCATTTTACCTAAGCTTTTCTAATTTGTTGCATATAGTTGTTCATAGAATTGCCTTATAATTCTTTTTATGTATGTACAGTTGGCATAATATTCCCTCTTTCACTTATGACTTTAGTAATTTGAATCTTCTCTCTTTTTCTTGGTAAACATAGCTTATGTTTTGTCAATTATTTATCTTTTCAAAGAACCAACTTAGTTTCATTGGTTTTCTCTACTGTATTTCTATTCTCTGCTTCATTGATCTAATCCTAATTATTTCTTTCCTTCTCCTTGCTTTAGCTTTAGTTTGCTTTTCTTTTTCCTGTGTCTCAAGGTAGAAGATTAGCTTATTGATTTGAAATCTTACTTCCTTTTTAATGTAGGTGTTTTCAGCTATAAGTTGCTCCCTAAGTACTACTTCAGCTGCATTCCATGAGTTTTCATATGTTGTGTCTTCTTTATTCTTCTCAAAGTATTTTCAAATTGACCTTTGAGCCATCACTTATTTAATGTGTTGCTTAATTGCCACATACTATGAATTTTCCGAACATCTTTCTATTATTAGTTTCCAATTTCATTTCATTGGGAACAGAGAACATACTTTGTACATTTTAATTCCTCTAAATTTATTGGCATTTGTATTATGACCTAGCATGTTTTTATCCTGGAGAATATTCAATATGCACTTGAAAAGAACATATACTCTGTTTTTGTTAGGTGTAGAGTTCAACAAATGTCTGTTAGGTGTTATTTGTGTATGGTGGTGTTCAAGTCCTTTGTTTCCATGTTCAGCTTTTTTATAATTGTTCTAGTCAATCTTGAAAGCAGGGTGTTGAATTTTCTGGATATTATTGTTAAATTGTCTATTTCCTACCTCAGTTCAGTCAGCCCTTGTTTCACATTTTGGACATGTGTTGTTAGGTACATGTTTGCTTATAATTGTAACTTCTTGATGGGTTAATCCTTTTATCATTACAAAATATCCTCTTTTAAATCTACTTATATTTTGTGTTTTAAAATATATTTTTCTGGTATTAATGTAGCCACTGTAGCTTTCTTTTGACTGCTGTTATCATGATATATCTTCTTTTATACTTTTACTTTCAACCTATTGTTCCTTTAAATCTAAAGTGTGTCTTCTGTATACAGCATATACTTGAATCTTATTTTTTATCCTGTCTAACAATCTCTGCCTTTTGATTACATGTTATGGTATTCACATTTAAAATTATTCATGACATAATTAGATTTATGTTTTCCATTTTAGTTTCTATATGTCTCAGGTAACTTTTATTCCTCTAGCCCTCCTTTACTGCTTTATTTTGCTTTAAGTAAATATTTTCTAGTATAACATTTTACTTACTTTAATGATTTTTTTCACCACATTCTTTTTGAGTTACCTTCTTAGCGGTTGCTAAAGATATCACATACATCTTAACTGATCAGAATCTACTATAGAATTATACAAATCTATATCTCATTCCAGTGAGATATACATATGGTACTCTACATAGCACTATATTCTCCCTTTTTGTGCTATTATATTATTGTTATATATATTTCATTTATATATGTTGCAAACCCAATAATACATTGTTATAATTATTACTTAAGTTTATGTTTAAGAAGCTAAGAAAAAAGAGTAAGTATATATTTATACTGGTTCTTCTATTTGCCTTTTTATTTAACATTTATAATTCTCTTATCTGTTTCTGTGGGTTCAAATTTATCATCTGGTGTCAGTTGCTTATACCAAAAAACTTTGCTTTCATCCACCTCTTTAGTGCTGTTATCAGATATACTTACTACATTCCAATATGTTATAGAATCGGCAATTCAATTAGATACATATGGTTTATGGAATTAAATTTCAAATACAATAGGAGGTGAAAGAAAAATAAATGTGCATTTATACAGCCTTTTATAATTACATTTGGTATTTCTCTTTGTTATTTCATGTGGATTCAAATTTCTATTTGAGCTTACCTGCTTTCAGGTGAAGAACTTCTTGGATGTTTCTCAGCTTTTGTTTATCTAGGAATGTCTTTATTTTGCCTTCATTTTCAAAAATTAGTTTTATAGATAAAAGACTCTAGGTTGAAAGGCTTTTTTCTTTCAGCACTTTGAATATTTAATCCAACTGCCTTCTAGTCTCCACTGTTTCTAATAAGAAGTCAGGCGCTAATCTCAGAGGGACTCCCTTGTACACGACAAGTCTTTTTTCTCATGATGCTTTCAAGATTTTCTATTTTTCTTTGGCTTTCAGTTTTTTTTCTATGATGTTTCTGAATACCTTTTGAAATTATTCTGTTTGGAGTTTTACTGACCTTGTTGGATGTGTAGACTGCTGTTTAACAGAAAATTTTGGACATTTTCAGCTATTATTTCTTGGAATATTTTTTTCTTCCTCTTTCCCCTTCACCTATATTTCTGGTACACCCATAACATATATGTTGGTTGGTACACTTAGAGGTGTCCTATATTTCTCTGAAATTCTGTTAATTTTTCTTCATTCTAGTCTCTCTCTACTCTTTAGAGTACATAATCTATTTCTATCTATTTTAAAGTTGTTGATTCTTTCTTCTGCCATTCTTATATAATCTTAAGTCTCCGTAGTAAATTTTTGATTTTGGTTATTGTACTTTCCAACCCCAGAATTCCCTTTTATTCAAAGTAATTTTCACCACTTTCATGATATTCTCTGCTTGATGAGACATTGTCTTTACATCTTCTCTTACTTCTTTAAGTATGGTTTCCTTTAGCTCTTGTAGTACATTTATAAAGGCTAAACTGAAGTATTTGTTAAATCAGATATGACTCTCATAGACAGTTTTGTTGCCTGCTTCTTTTATGTTATCAGTTATATATTCCTGTTTCTCTGCATTTATTACAAGTTTTTGTTGAAAACTGGACAATTTAGGTAATATAGCAACTCTGGATGCTGACTCCCCTTATAGTCTCCAAGCCTTTTTTGTATGTTGTTTGTTTATTTATTTACTCTTTGACTTGGCTAGTCTATTCTAGTAGAGTCTATTTGCACTGCAATGTGAAGTCACTGTTATTATTCCTTAGAAAATATGGCCATACACACTTGCATAGGCACTCTGAGACTACAATGATTTTAACAGGGCTCCCTGACTGTATCTTCCCCTAGTCTGTCTGGTGAACTGCATGCTCCACTTTATATATCACTCAGTCCTTAGACCACAGTAATTCCTGGTGAGTGTTCCATTATTTTTGACAATGCCCTGGGGCATATATTATCTCATAGCCTGATCAATTAAAATCAGCAGAGATAGATTTTTGTAGCCAACTTTGAGGTTTATTCTAACCCCAGGAGGGCTCTTCATACCTACATCCTTTCATGGTTCTCTTTGGTGAATAACTGTCTAGTGTTTTGTTTGTTGCTCTTAAGTAAGAGGAGATGCTGTTTTAGAGATTGCCCTTAGGCTTGAACTGTCCACACTCTTGTTTCAAATAAAGGCAGTTCTTTTAAGGAGATCTCATTTCATACACACTGCCTCCCACTCTGAGAAAATTCTCTATGTCACTAATCTGGGCACTTGGAAGGTATAGTGGGTAGAATGATGGCTACCTCAAAGCATGTCCACCTGGAACTTGCTGAATATGAACTTATTTTGACAAAGGATCTTTACATATGTAATTAGGTTAAAAGATTTCAAGATGAGATAAACCTGTGTAATCTAGCTGTGGCTAAAGTGAAGGATCCTATTTCTAGGATTCTCACCTGGCCCTGGTTGGCTAGCTCACTACACACATGTGGGCAATACATACTCTATATAAAGAGCTCCACGCAGTGCTCTGGGTGACATGTTGGCACAGCTACAAGGCTTCAGGAGAACAGCGACAAGACTGGAGTGGTGGCAGCACCAAAGATAAAGACTGAGACGGCTGTGGAGGTAGAGAGGCCCAGAGGCAGAGACCAGCTTAGTGCATGCAGACTCACTCTCAGTGGATGGGATTCTAGGGATAGACCAGCCACCATGGGAATAAAGGTGTGTATAAACCCTTTCACCCCAAGAACATTCCATTGTCATTTCTTTGGTCTCACTGAATCCATAGTAAACTTGACAAGGGCTGAAACCCATTGAGCAAGACACCAGGTGAGCCCTAAATGCAATGACAAGTGAACTTCTAAGAAGACACACAAGATAATAAGGCCTTATGAAGTCTGAGACAGAGATTAGGAGTATGCATCACCACACTAAGGAAACACCTAGAGCAACCAGAAGCTGGAAGAGGCAAGAAAAATTTCTCTCACAGTCTTCAAAGGGGGTGTCTTGCCAATGGGTTTCAGCCCTGTAGGCAATAAACCATTATTGACGGAGTCACTATATAAAGAGCTCTGCCCAGTGCTCTGGGCGGAGGCAGAAATGAAGGAGGATTACAGACCTGAAGACTGTTGGGTGCAAACATAATTCTATTGCTTGATCAGAGATGGGAGAGCTGGCTTCCTTGAAAGGTCATCTTCCTTTGAGGCAGTGATTACAAAATGCACATCTGACCCCAGGAAATCACTCCCTCCTTGATTGGCTTATGGCTGCACTTCATGCTGTGTGGCCCAGTCAGGATGATTTACTATCCTCCCCTGCTAGATGGCAGACTTATGCTGAGCTCCAACAGGTGTTACAGGAGCTAGGCATGAAAAATACCATCTATAGTCCAGAGAATTATGACCCAGATGGGGACCCTTTTACCGCAGGGATGAGAAATGTGCTGCAAATGACTCCCACATCCCTCCCTGGGCGTCTAGTGACCATTCATGCCCCTCACTTAGGGCAGCCCATAAGTGATATTACCTTTACAGTAGCAGACTTGGGAGACACTGAAGAATGACAGCACAGAAAGAAATAAGGTCTGTAACTTTAGGGAAGAATTTAAATAGGCCTGTGAAGGTTATGAGGACCCAGATGAGGGTTTATTTAATATGGGCAGGAGCAGACAGAAGGAAATTAGATGGGAAGTCAAATAGAATCTTACTGGAACTATGGCAACAACTGAAACTGGAGCAGCAGTTCCAGCCACTGAGAAAAAAGAGGCAGAGGAGAGAGACAGAGCCACGAGTCTGGCCTGTGGGTTTGCAAGACTTCCTGCTAGAGAATGAACCAACCTCACCCGAACCCACACAGGAAGATAATTGGGGAACATGGTTTGATTGAGGGAAAGGACAAGGTACACGCCCTGAGGAACCACATGTTGAAATACCTATCCATTGGTCCCCAGTGAACATACAATGTGTCCTGGTGGACACAAGGGCTGAATATTCACTGATTTATGACAACCCTGAGCAGTTTCCTGGGACCCCCACTATTACAGATGGACACAGGGGTAAGGCTATCAGAGTGAAACAAGCCCAAATTCCTTTGGGAATAGGTGGTCTACCCCCAAAAGAGTAAACTGTGTATATATCCCCTATCCCTGAGTATATTTTGGGGATTGATATCCTGCAGGGTCTATGGTTGCAGACCACTGCAGGTGAGTTCAGACTGAGAGTATGTGTGATGAAGGCAGTTCTGAGGGGACATGCTAAGCACCCACCCATAGCTTTGCCTGTGCTTTGGTGGGTGACTAATAACAAACAAAACAAATTGCTAGAGGGCATAACAATTTTTGAAAAACCCTCCAGGAACTGGAAAAGGTGAGTATTATAAAGCTCAACCATAGTCTTTTCAGTTCCCCAGTGTGGCCAGTAAAAAAAGCTGGATGGTTCCTGGTGTAGGACCCTGGATTACAGAGAATAAAACCACGTCATACCACCATGCAGGTGGCCATCCCCTCTATTGCAGACCTGATGGATATCCTCAGTCATGAACTAGGAACATACCATTATATTGTAGATCTTGCTAATGCCAACTTTTCCACTGACATAGAGCAGGACATTCAGGAACAGTCTACTTTCAAATGGGAAGGATGGCAGTGGACTTTCATTGTCCTTCCACAAGGATACCTCCACAGCCCCACCATCTGTCACGGACTTGTAGCCCAGGACATGGCAGCATGGGAGAAACTGCCAACAGTGTGGCTGTACCATTATATTGATGATGTCATACTCACGTCTGATTCTCGTAGATCTAGAATGTGCAGCACCTAGACTGCTGCAACATTTACAGGAGAAAGGATGGGCTGCGAACTGTATCAAAGTTCAGGGACCTGGTTCATCTGTCAAATTCTTGGGGATTGTCTGGTCAGGTAAGACGAAAGTGATACCAGAAGCAGTTATAGATAAAGTTCAGGCCTTTCCTACCCCTACAACTGTAGCATTGCTACAGGAGTTTTTGGGTCTTCTAGGCTACTGGAGAGTGTTTATCCCACACTTGGCACAAATTCTGAAGCCCTTATACCAGTTGGTACAACAGGGCTTCAGGTGGGACTGGGATGAGACATGTGCATCACGCTTTTTTACAGCAAAATGGGCAGTCAAGGCCGTGCAGACCTTGAGTGTGATACACCTAACAAGACCCTGTGAGCTGGATGTTCATGTGACTGAAGATGTTTATGGCTGGGGTCTCTCGCAGTGGCTTGAATGAACTCACTGACCTATTGGATTCTGGTCGCAGCACTGGAAAGGGGCAGAGGTTATGATACACCTTGATAGAAAAACAATTGGCTGCTGTGTATCACACCTTGCTGGCTACAGTACCCAACACTGCAATAGCCCTGATAAAGGTAATAACCACCTATCCCATCATGGGGTGCATACGAGACTGAACTCAAAAGCCATGGAGTGGGGTGGCACAGACACCTACACTGGTCAAATGGGATGTATTCCTACAGCAGTGTAGTAGCCTCTCTACTAGTCCCTTGAGTGAAGAACTCCAATGCTTCTTGGAGCCAGTGACATATACTATTGAAAAGCAGTAAGAATTTACTTTAGAATCATTAGTAGTGAAGAGTCCTTATTAGGAGGGAAAAGCCCCTATACCCACAGATGGATGGTACACAGATGGCTCCAGCCGTGAGCAGCCCCCAAAATAAAAGGCCATAGCTTTCCATCCTAAGACTGAGACAATATGGATGGAAGATGGTGAGGGGAAGAGCAGTCAATGGGCAGAGTTGTAAGCAGTGCAGCTTGTGATCACCAAGGAGTCCTTCCCTATAGTCGTCTGCACTGACAGCTGGGACATCTATAAGGGCTTGACCCTGTGGCTACCAACATGGTACCATGCCAACTGGTTGGTAAATCACCAACCCCTTTGGGGGCAAGGATTCTAGCAAGACTTATGGGCCTGTGGTCAGACTAAGACAGTTACATTATATCATGTGACAGGTCATTTACCACTGACATCCCTACGAAATGATGAAGCAGATGAATTGGCCCAGGTCTGCTGTCTAGAAGGAAAGCCTGCCTCTGATGTGTCCCAATGGTTGTCAGCATTTGTTGCATGATGGGCAAAAGACAATGTGGGCTGCAGTCCATTGGTGGGGCATGCCTTTGACCTTTGAAGAAGTCAGGAGAGCTGGCACAAGGGCATTGTATGTTCTAAAAGGGACTTAGAAAATCCACAGCAACATGGGACAATAGCTAAGTTGCCAATACCCCTTGCCAGGTGCCATATAGACTACATTGGGCCTCTACCTGTGTCAGAAAGATATCGGTATGTGATGACTTGTGTGGACACAGCCACTGGACTTCTGGTTGCTTTTCCTATTCATTGTGCAGACCAACAGATGACCAAAAGAGGTCTGGAGCATCTCTTTGTAGCTTATGGCAAACAACAGGTAATTGAGAGTGATCAAGGCACCCACTTTACTGGACATGCACTACAAGATTGGGTGCAACAGTTAGGAATCAAATAGAAGTTTCATGTGCCATACAATCCTACCACAGCAGGCATGATGGAGAGGTACAATGGTTTGTTAAAATATAGAATGAAGTCAAACACCAGAAGTCAACATGTATGGTCAGTCTGCTTGGGGATACTGCTATGCATTTGAACAATAAATGGGAGCACTGAGTCCCATAGACATGCTGATGCATATTGGTGCCTCCTCTATACTATTGCAAATACAAAATAAGAAGCAATTATTGAAGCGGAGGTTTCACCACCAGAATAATTTTCTTGCTGGCAGCATCAACTGCACTAAACCCTGGAGGCTCCACTGAGTGACATGACCTTGGACATTTTGACACATGCACCAATGATCACTGTCCCTCATGGTACCTTGGGGACAAGGCCTGGAAGCTGGCCGCCAGTGTATTCCTGGAGTAACAGCAGAGTGGCAGCCAAAGATCACAGTAGTATATCATGCACAGCCAGAAGGTAGGAGCATTTTAACAGGGAGTTTTATTTTATCATTATGGCCAATGAATGCACCTCCAGCAGCACTATATGTAGACACATCAGTAACCCCCATAGGGAGAGAGGTAAAAGCATGGTGTATTAGACCTATACGGGACCCCCTTCCTGCCACAGTCCTATGACAGGCCAACTGTCTTGCATGCATACTGTCTGATGAACAAGATTTGCTTATGTTGGTGTCATTAAAACATATGTCTTAGTGGACTCAGGGGAAAGATGGTGGTGTGAGTAGTATAGCAGAAATCTCCTCCCAAAACCACATATATTTTGAAAATACAGCAAATACAACTATTGCTAAAAAAGTGACCAGAAGTAACAAAACACCAGCCAGTCTACATCTGGGAGAAGTCAACATCTCATGGAAAAGGGTAAAGTAAAAAGCTGCGACTTGGCAAGACCCAAGCAGTACCCCCACACCAGCCCACCAGTGGGAGGAAAAGAATCAGAGCAGGAAGGGAGTGAAAGCACAGGACTGCTAAATGCCCAGCCCTAGAAATCTACCCCTGGAGCACAGACCCACGTTGCATGGTGCTCTGGAGATTACAGGAGCTGAGAAGCAAAGTGTGAGACTAAGACTGTGAACAGGTTCCCACAACCAGCTGCCCTGGGGCAAAAGAAAAGCAGGAGCTTTAAAAGTCTTAAAGGGGCAAGGGTTTAGGAGAAGGAACAGGTGAACAAAATCATCCCGGCATGGCAGGCTGGAAAATTTCAGGAGCTTCAGGTGCCGTAACCCCCTGGTTGGCATTGCAGCCCCTAGGCCCCACACTGCGATAAGCAGCCTGCTATTCCTTCATATGTGCTGGCAGCTTCACGCAAACTGGCTGTCCCAGCCATTGCTGGAGACCAGCCAGAGGGCAGCCCTGTCTACAGCAACTACACAGCTTGATACAGAGGCTTCTCCCTGCATGTGACTAACTGGCCCAGACCCAGAGGCTGATGACTGTGTGCTTAACCAGCACAGACAGTGGATACAGGCACTGAGATCAGGAGTCAAGAAAGAGCTTTGTCCCTGTGGCAAACACATGCGCTGCTCACCTGCAACCCCTGCCATTGCCCTAGGCCATCCCAAGGTCTGCCCCACCCACGGCAGTTTAGGGGATTAACTCAGAGTATGCTACCTGTGCACAGTTAACCGGCACAGACAGCAGAGACAGACATGGTGACTGACAATCAGGAAGGGACTTTGTCCTCCCAGCTGACACCCGCACCACTCGCTGGCAACCACTCCCATCACTCCAGGAATATGAAAAGGCAGAAGAACCTTGTTCAATACCAAATCCCTCAAACAACAGAAAGAGGGCTTGGTGAGACTGAAATCACCAATCTTCCTGAAAAAGAATTAGAAATAAAAGTCATAGGCATGTTGATGGAGCTACAGAAAAGTATTCAAGAGCTAAGGGATGAATTCAGGAGGAAGATAACAAGAATGAAACAAACAATGGAGGGATTTTAAAGCAGATTAGATGAGGTAGAGGAGACTGTTAATGGAATAGAAATAAGAGAACAGGAATACAGAGAAGATGAGGCAGAGAGAGAAAAAAGGATCTGTAGCAAAGAAAGAATATTAAGAGAAGTGTGTGACCAATCCAAATCGAACAATATTCACATTACAGGGGTCCCAGAAGAAGAAGAGAGAATGGGATAGAAAGCATCTTTTAAACAATAATTGCTGGAAGGGAGTGGCATGATATAGTCAATGCAATGAAACATAAGGGCCTAAAACCAAGAATACTATACCCAGGAAGATTATCATTTAAATTTGAAGAAGGGATTAAACAATTCCCAGATAAGCAAAAGTTGAGGGAATTTACTTCCCACAAACCATCTCTACAGTGTATTTTAAAGGGATTGCTCTAGATGGAAGTGCTCCTAAGGCTAAATAGATGTCATCAGAGGTAATAAAACGACAGTAAAGGAAGTAAAACAACTAAATACCAAAAGCAAAATTAAATCAGCTACCCACAAAGTCAGTCAAGGGATACAAAAAGAGTACAGAACATGACACCTAACATATAAAGACAGGAAGAGGAAGTAAAAGAAGGGAGAGAAAAAGCAATCATCAGACTATATTTATAATAGAGTAGTAAGTGAGTTAGTGTAGACTGCTAGATAGTAAAGAAGCTGCCCTTGAAACTTTGGTAACCATGAATACAAAGCATGCAGTGGCAATAACGACATATCTATCAATAATCACCCTAAACATAAATAGACTGAATGCACCAATAAAAAGACACCGAGTTACAGAAAGGATAAAAATGCAAGACCCACCTATATGCTGCCTACAAGAGTCTGACTTCAAACCAAAAGACATACACAGACTAAAGGTGAAGGGATGGAAAAAGATATTTCATGCAAACAATAGGGAAAAAAAAGCAGGTGTTGCAGTACTTGTATCAGAAAATACAGACTTCAAAACAAAGAAAGTAACAAGAAACAAAGAAATACATTACATAATGATAAAGGGGTAAGTCCAACGAGAGGATATAACCATTAAAATGTATATGAACCCAACACAAGGAGCACTTACATATGTGAAATGAATACAAACAGAATTAAAGGGGGAAATAGAATGCAATGCATTCATTTTAGGAGACTTCAACACACCACTCACTCCAAAGGACAGATCAACCAGACAGAAAATAAGTAAGGACACAGAGGCACTGAACAACACATTAGATCAGATAGATCTAACAGACATCTACAGAACATGCCACCCAAAAGCAGCAGGATACAGATTCTTCTCAAGGGCATATGGAACATTTTCCAGAGTAGACCACATACTAGGCCACAAAAAGAGCCTCAGTAAATTCAAAAAGCTTGTAATTGTAAAAATCAACATCTCAGATCACAAAGGTATAAAACTAAAAATAAATTGTACGAAGAAAACAAAAAGGCTCACAAACACATGGAGGCTTAACAACATGCTCCTAAATAATCAATGGATCAATGACCAAATTAAAACAGAGATCATGCAATATTTGGAGACAAATGAGAAAAACAGTGCAACATCCCAACTTCTGTGGGACGCAGTGAAGGCAGTTCTAAGAGGAAAGGATATTGCAATCCAGGCCTATTTAAAGAAGGAAAAACAATCCCAAATGAACAGTTTAAAGTCACAATTATTGAAATTGGAGAAAGAAGAACAAATGAGGCCCAAAGTCAGCAGAAGGGGGAACATAATAAAGATTAGAGAAGAAATAAATAAAATTGAGAAGAATAAAATAATAGAAAAAATCAATAAAACTAAGAGCTGGTTCTTTGAGAAAATAAACAAAATAGATAAACCCCTAGCCAGACTTATCAAGAAAAAAAGAGAATCTACACACATAAACAGAATCAGAAATTAGAAAAAAAGATCACTACAAACACCACAGAAATAAAGAGAAATATTAGAGAATACCATGAAAAGCTATATGCTAACAAACTAGATAACCTGAAGGAAATGGACAACTTTCTAGAAAAATACAACCTTCCAAGGAGGACCCAGGAAAAACATAAAATCTAAACACACCATTCACCAGCAACGAAATTGAATCAGTAATCAAAACTACCCAAGAACAAAACCACCGGACCAGATGGCGTCAAATCTGAATTTTATCAGACATTCAGAGAAGACATAATACTCATTCTCCTTAAAGATTGCCAAAAATAGAAGAGGAGGGAATACTTCCAGACTCATTTTATGAAACCAACAACACTCTAATACCAAAACCATACAAAGACACCACAAAAAAAGGAATTCACAGACCATTATACCTGATGAACATAGATGCAAAAATACTCAACAAAATATTAGCAAACCGAGTTCAAAAATACATCAAGAGGATCATACATCATGATCAAGTGGGATTCATCCGAGGGATGCAAGGATGGTACATTTGAAAATCCATCAACAACATCCACTACATCAATAAAAAGAAGAACAAAAATCACATGATCATCTCCATAGATACTGAAAAAGCATCTGACAAAACTCAACATCCATTCATGATAAAAACTCTCAAAAAAATGGGTATAGAGGGCAAGTACCTCAATATACTAAAGGCCATATATGACAAACCCACAGCCAACATCATACTTAACAGTGAAAAGCTGAAAACTTTTCCTCTAGATAGGTAACAAGACAAGGATGCCCACTTTCCACTCATTTATTCAAAATAGAACTGGAGGTGCTAGCCACGGCAATCAGACAGCACAAAGAAATAAAAGGCATCCAGATTGGTAAGGAAGAAGTCAATCTGTCACTGTTTGCAGATGACATGATATTGTACATAAAAAACCCCTAAAGAATCCACTCCAGACCTACTAGATCTAATATTTGTATTCAGCAAAGTTCAGGATACAAAATTAATACACAGAAATCTGTTGAATCCCTACACACTAATGATGAACCAGCAGAAAGAGAAATCAAGAAAACAATCCCATTCAAAATTGCATCAAAAAGAATAAAATACCTCAGAATAAACATAACCAAGGACGTGAAAGACCTATACCCATGAAATCTACATGACATTCTTGAGAGAAATTAAAGAGGACACTAATAAATGGAAATTCATCCCATGCTCTTGGGTAGGAAGATTAATATTGTCAAAATGGCCAGTCTGCCTAAAGCAATCTACAGATTCAATGCAATCAGTATCAAAATACCGACAGAATTCTTCAACGAACTGGAACCAATGGCTCTAAAATTCATATTGAACCATAAAAGACCCCACATAGCCAAAGAAATTCTGAGAAGGAAGAATAAAGCAGGGGGTATTATGCTCCCCAACTTCAAGCTCTACTACAAAGCCACAGTAATCAAGACAGTTTGGTACTGGCACAAGAACAGATCCATAGACCAATGGAACAGACTAGAGAGCCCAGATATAAACCCAAGCATATATGGTCAATTAATATATGATAAAGGAGCCATGGACATACAATGGGAAAATAACAGTCTCTTCAGCAGCTGGTGTTGTCCAAACTAGACAGCTACATGTGAGAGAATGAAACTGGATTACTGTCTAACTTCATACACAAAAATAAACTCGAAATTGATCAAAGACCTGAATATAAGTCATGAAACCACAAAACTGTTAGAAGAAAACATAGGCAAAACACTTGAGTGTAAGCATGTGCAACTTTTTCATGAACATGTCTCCCCAGGCAAGAGAAATAAAACCAAAAATGAACAAGGGGACTATATCAACCTGAAAAGCTTCTGCACAGCAAAGGACACCATCAATAGAACAAAAAGGCATCCTACAGTATGGGAGAATATATTCATAAATGACATATCTGATAAGGTGTTGACATTCAAATTATATATGAGCTCTTGTGCCTCAACAACCAAAAAGCAAATAATCCAATTAAAAAATGGGCAGAGGAGCTGAACAGACAATTCTCCAAAGAAATTCAGATGGCTAACAGACACATGACAATATACTCCACATCACTAATCATCAGAGAAATGCAAATTAAAACCACCAAGAAATAACACCTCACATCAGTTAGTATGGCCAACATCCAAAAGACAAACAACAACAAATGCTGGTGAAGATGTGGAGAAAGGGGAACCCTCCTACACTGCTGGTGGGAATGTAAATTAGTTCAACCATTGTGGAAAGCAATATGGAGGTTCCTCAAAAAACTAAAATTAGAAATACCATTTGACCCAGGAATTCCACTCCTAGGAATTTGCCCTAAGAATGCAAGATCCAAGATTCAAAAACACACATGCACCCCTATGTTTATCACAGCACTATCTACAATAGCCAAGAAATGGAAGCAACCTAAGTGTCCATCAGCAGATGAATGGATAAAGAAGATGTGGTACATATACACAATGGAATATTATTCAGCCATAAGAAGAAAAAACTCCTACCATTGGTACAACATGGATGGAGCTAGAGGGAATTATGCTCAGTGAAATAAGCCAGGTGGAGAAAGACAAGTACCAAATGATTTCACTCATCTGTGGAGTATAACAATGAAGCAAAAACTGAAGAAAGAAAACAGCAGCAGACTCAGAGAACCCAGGAATGGACTAACAGTTACCAAAGGGAAAGGGACTTGGAAGAGTGTGTAAGAAGGGAGGGATAAAGAGATTAAGGGGCATTATGATTAGCACACGTAATGTAGGGGGGCACACGGGGAAGGCAGTATAGCATAGAGAAGACAAGTAGTGACTCTACAGGATCTCACTCTGCTGATGGAGAGTGAGTGTAATGGGGTATGTGGTGGAACCTGACAATGGGGGGAATCTAGTAACCATAATGTTGTTCATGTGATTGTATATTAATGATACCATAATAAAAAAAAAAGAAATCATTAGCAAATAAAAAATATCTTCACACTTTTATCTGGTTATTAAAGTAAATTTCATGGTGGTTAAGAGAGTCAGATAATACAGAAAGGTAAAATAGATAAAAGACAACAGATAAATGAAAATAAAAATCACCTGTACTTGTACAAAAATAAAACATATGCCTTATTGCCTTTAAGCTCTTTGAGGATTGGGCACACTCCCTAGCTAAAAACTGGTACTTGCTGGGGGGCATGGAGCTCCCTATCAGTACTACTATTAAGGGTGAGCCATGACTCATCTGAGTACAACTGGTTTTGAATACAGTTTGAATAACAGCTTCAGGCTTAAGTATTGTTATCGTTTTTGTTATATGTATCAAAATTTTGTTGTACCTTAATTTTTGTTATTATTTCTATGTTCTTGTCATCCTCTGTTGCTGTTGTAGAAACTGGTTACAATGCTCCAGCTTTCTCACACAGGGACCATCATGGAAGATTGTAAGTATATAGATTGTGAGGGAGAATCCTGGACAGGTGGAGTATGGGGAAAATTGAAGTTGCTGTGGCCAGGATTCTTACCTGAACCTAAACTAATTGATGATATAACTGGCCTACTGCTGGCCTACTGCTTCCACACCCGTAGGCAACAAGCTATTACTGACTGAGTCACTATATAAAGAGCTCTGCCCGGTACTCTGTGCAGAGGCAAAGACAAAGGAGGATTGCAGAACTGCAGACTGTTGGATGTAGACATAATTCTATTGATCAACATATCACAAGGACAGAAGCCAGGTAATAAACGCTTTCACCCCAAGAACATTTCATTGTCATCCTCAGTTTCAATGAATCCATAGTGAACTTGCCTGGGGCTGAAACCCATTGACAAGACACTGCTGCAATAAACAACTGAGCTGTGGAAGTGGCTTTGGAATTGGGTAGTGGTCAGAGGCTATAATTTTGAAGCACATGATACTAAAAGCCTAGATTTCCTTGAAGAAACTGTTGGTGGAAATATGGACATTAAAATGGAATTCTCCTGAGGGTTCAAAAAGAAGTGAGGAGTATTGTAGAGAAAGCTTCTATCATCTTGGATAATATATCATTGTTATAAACAGAATGCTGTTAGAAATATGAATGGTAAAGGGATTTCTGGTGATGGCTCAAAAGGATATAAGGAACATGTTATTTGAAACTGGTGGCACAGAAATCCTTGTTAAGCAGTGGCAGAAATCTAGGCTGAATGGTATTCTGTTGGGTAGGAAGCATAATTCTTAAGTAATGAATGGGGATATTTAAATGAGGATATTTCCAAGTAAACTGTAGAAGATATAGCCTGGTTTTTCCTTGTGCTTATTATAAAATGAGAGAAGAAATAGACAAACTGAGGAAGAATTAATTAAAAGGAAACCAGCATTTCATGACTTGGGATTTACTGCCCTATCCAGATCACAAAGAATGACAAAATTATGAAATTTACTATTGGGAAAGACTACTCTAAAGAAAGGGCCAACAATTAGAACAGACGGACCTAACAGACATCTACAGAACACTCCACCCAAAAGCAGCAGAATACACATTCTTCTCATGTTCACATGGAACATTTTCAAGAATAGATCATATACTAGGACACAAAAAGAGACTCAGTAACATCAGAAGGATAGAAATTGTATGAAGCATCTTTTCAGACCACAAAGGTATGAAAATAGAAATAAATTACACAAAGAAAACAAAAATGCCCACAAACACATGGAGGCTTAACAAAATGCTCCCAAATAATCAATAGGTCTATGACCAATAAAAACAGAGATCAAGCAATATACAGACACAAATGATAACAATAATTAATCACTACAAAATCTGTGGGATGCAGCAAAGGCTGAGCTGAGGGAAGTATATTGCAATACAGGCCTACCTCAGGAAAGAAGAATAATCCCATATTAACAGTCTAAATTTACAAATAATGAAACTAGAAAAGCAAGAATGAGGCCCAAAGTCAGTAGAAGGAGGGACATAAACATTAGAGCAGAAATAAATAAAATTGAGAAGAATAAAGCAATAGAAAGAATCAATGAAAGCAAGAGCTGGTTCTTGAGAAAAAAAAACAAAATAGATAAACCCCTAGCCAGACTTATCAAGAAAAAAGGAGAGTCAACACACATAAACAGAATCAGAAATGAGAAAGGAAAAATCACTACAGTTACCACAGAAATACAAAGAATTACTAGAGAATAGTATGAAAAATTATATGGAAACAAACAAGAAGAAATGGACAACTTTCTAGAAAAACACAACCTTCCAAGGCTGATGCAGGAAGAAACAGAAAATCTGAAAGAGCAATTACCAGCAAAGAAATTGAATTGGTAATCAAAAAACTACCTAAGACCAAAACAACTGGAGCAGATGGTTTCAATGCTGAATTTTATCAAACATTTAGTGACTCTAATACCCATCCTCCTTAAAGTTTTCCAAAAAGTAGAAGAGGAGGGAATACTTCCAAATTAATTCTATGAAGCCAGCATCACTTTAATACCCAAACCAGGCAAGGACACCACAAAAGAAAATTACAGACCAATATCAATGATGAACATAGATGCAAAAATACTCAACAAAATATTAGCAAGCCAAATTCAAAAATACATCAAGAAGATCATCCATCATGACCAAGTAGGATTTATTCCAGGGATGCAAGAATGGTACAACATTCGAAAATCCATCAACATCATCCACCACATCAACAAAAAGGACAAAAAGCACATAATCATCTCCATAGATGCTGAAAAAGCATTTGACAAAATTCAACATCCATTCATGATAAAAACTCTCAACAAAATGGGTATAGAGGGCAAGTACCTCAACATAATAAAGGCCATATGTGACAAACCCATAGCCAACATTATACTTAACAGTGAGAAGCTGAAAAATTTACCTTTAAGATTGAGAAGAAGACAAGGATGCCCACTCTCCCCACTTGTATTCAACATAGTACTGGAGGAACTAGCCACAGCAGTCAGACAACACAAAGAAATAAAAGGCATCCAGATTGGTAAAGAAGAAATTAAACTGTCACTGTTTGCAGATGACATGATATTGTACATGAAAAGCCCTAACAAATCCACTCCAAAACTACTAGATCTAATATCTAAATTCACCAAAGTTGCAGGATAAAAAATTAATGTGCAGAAATCTGTTGCATTCCTATACACTAACGATGAACTAGCAGAAAAATAAATCAGGAAAACAATTCTATTCACAACTTCATCAAAAAGAATAAAGTACCTAGGAATAAACCTAACCAAGGAAGTGAAAGACTGATACTGTGAAAACTACAAGACACTCATGAAAAAAACTAAAGAAGATACAAATAAATGGAAACACATCCCGTGCTCATGGATAGGAAGAACTAATATGGTCAAAATGTCCATCCTGCCAATACAATCTACAGATTCAATGCAATCCTTATCAAGATACCAACAGCATCTTCAACAAACTACAGCAAATAGTTGTAAAATTCATATGGAACCAAAAAAGGCCTTGAATACCCAAAGCAGTCCTAAGAAGGAAGAATAAAGCTTGGGGATTATGTTCCCTGAATTCAATCTCTACTACAAAGCCACAGTAATCAAGACAATATGGTACTAGCTAAAGAATAGAACCATAGACCAATGGAGCAGACTAGAGAGAACAGATATAGATCCAAGCATATATGGTCAATTAACATATGATTAAGGAGCCATGGACATACAATGGGGAAATGACAGCCTGTTCAACAACTTGTGTTGGCAAAACTGGACAGCTACATGCAAGAGAATTAAACTGGATTATTGTCTAACCCTATACACAAAAGTAAACTCAAAATGGATCAAAGACATGAATGTAAGTCATGAAACCATAAAACTCTTAGAAGAAAACATAGGCAAATATCTCTTGAATTTAAACATGAGCAACTTTTTTCTGAATGCATCTCCTCAGGCAAGGGAAACAAAATCAAAAAGGAACAAATCGGATTACATCATGCTAAAAAGCTTCTGTACAGCAAAGGACACCATCAGCAGAACAAAAAGTCATCCTACAGTATGAGAGAATATATTTCTAAGCGACATATCAGACAAGGGGTTAACATGCAAAATATATAGAGAGCTCACATGCCTCAACACCCATAAAGCAAATAACCCTATCAAAAAATGGATGGATGATATGAACAGACAATTCTCCAAAGAAGAAATTCAGATGGCCAACAGGCACATGAGAAGATGCTCCACATCACTAATTATAAGTGAAATTCCAATTAAAACCTCAATGAGATACCATCTCACACCAATTAGGATGGCCAGCATCGAAAAGACTAAGAGCAACAAATGGTGACAAGGATGCAGAGAAAGGGGAACCTTCCTACAGTGCTGGTGGGAATGTAAGCTAGTTCAACCATTGTTGAAAGCAATATGGAGGTTCCTCAAAAAACTAAAAATAGAAATACCATTTGACCCGGGAAACCCATTCCTTGGAATTTACCCAAAGAATACAACTTCTAATATTCAAAAAGACATATGCACCCCTATGTTTATCGCAGCACTATTTACAATAGCCAAGAAATGGAAGCAACCTGAGTGTCCATCAGTAGATGAATGCATAAAGAAGAGGTGGTACATATACACAATGGAATATTATTCAGCCATAAGAAAGAAACAAATCCTACCATTTGCAACAGCATGGATGAAGCTGGAGGATATTATGCTCAGTGAAATAAGCCAGGCGGAGAAAGACACGTGCCAAATGATTTCCCTCATTTGTGGAATATAACAACAAAGTAAAACTGAAGGAACAAAACAGCCACAGACTCAGAGACTCCAAGAAGGGACTAGTGGCTAACAAAGGGAAGGGGTGGGAGTGGGTGGGCGGGGAGGGAGGGAGAGGGGGATTGAGAGATATTATGATCAGTTCACATGGTGTGTGGGGGGTCACGGGGAAGGTAGTGTAGCACAGATAAGACAAGTAGTGACTCTGTGGCTTCTTATTACACTGATGGACAGTGACTGTAATGGGGTATGGGGGGGGACTTGATAATATGGGTGAATGTAATAACCACATATTTTTCATGTGAAACCTTCATAAGAGTGTATATCAATGACACCTTAATAAAAATAAATAAGTGAATAAATAAACACTTAAAAAAAAAGAAAGGGTCAACAATGTGGCTAGACAAATTTTTTCTGAAGAGACTGGTTTGTGACATGGTGATCCAATCAACCATGCTAGCATAGGTAGGAATAGAAATAGCGTTATCCTGGAAGTATCTTTGGAGAAATATCTTGTCTAATGTCATGCATACCCCTGACATATGTGTGAGACCAATTAAGTTTTTGAGAATCATATCAGTAGAAATACTGCCAGCTTAGTCTGAGGTGAAAATGAGAGGACAAAATGAAGGCTTTCAGACTTCTGCACTTGTACAGTCAGGAAATGGACTGATAGATCAACTCAACTGCAAAAAGAAAGGAACAATGACTCCAAGGGCAGAGCCTTGTGTACAGAGAAAGAGTCACACCCATACCAGATTTAGATAAATTACTTGACTTAGATGATGAGATTTGGAACTTTTTGAGCTGATGATATTTATATGAGACTTTAGACCTAGAGATGATGTTATAATCAATTGAGACATTTGGGATATTGGAATGGGCTTTAATGTGTTTTGTACATGGGAGAGAGATGAATTTGGAGGACCGTAATGGCTTGAATTGTGTCCCCATAAAAAAATATGTCCCGCCAGAACCTGTGAGTATTAACTTATTTATAAAAATAATCTTTGCCAATGTAATGAAGTTAAAAACGTTAAGATGAAATCATATTGCAGTCAGAGTGGGCCTAAATCCAGTGACAAGTGTTCTTATAAGAAGAAAAGAGAGAAGGCATATAAGAGAAGGCCATGTGAAGACTGAGACAGAGACTGGAGTTATGTTTGCACAAACCAAGGAACACCTGGAGGCAACATAAGCTCGGAGGGGCAGGATAAGGTCATTCAGGAGTATGGCCCTGATGATAACTTGATTTCTGACTTCTAGCCTCCAGTAATATGAAGAAATAAATTTCTGATGTTTTAGGCCACCAGTGTTTTTTTTTTTTATGACAGCAGAAAACATAAAGTGGATTTGTAGCCTCTGGATTTCTCAGTTTGCCTGTCCCTTTTTAGAACTTTTACATTACCAATGAGTTGGAATGTAGGTTCTTAGATTCAGCATTCTCAGCCTGCAGTGACTGGGTTAGGGCCTTCATCCCATAGGTGCGATCTGGATAGAGGGAGGGATCCCCTATCCTCTTAGCCAAAGTCATAGGAATTTAGCCTCTTCAACTCAGAACTGGAGAAAATGGGAAATGCTGGTTACCTGTTCCTTTTAATGAGTTAAAGTAAGCCATGACTTGGAGCTGAGAGAACAGTGAACACTGTCTTCTTGGTCACATACACCATGAGTGGAGTGTTCATTAGTGTAATTTTGGGAGGTAGAAAGGGAAAGGATCATAACACAAATTCCATGGATTCTTACTATTCTTAGCAGATTTAGTAGATTTTCTTAAATAACTTTCCTTCATTTGCTGTATATCCTTAGGGCAATTTCCAGAGATTTTAATTAGTTGGGATTTGCCATGGTTTTCATTAGGTTGGCTTAATTCACTGGAGAAAGGATCCACAAAACTCCTCACACTGTATCCTGGAAGTGGAACTCTCCCATTCACTTTTATAGGGTAATTGATTTTTTACTTAAACTTTTTATTATGAGATAATTTTATATTTGCATGCGGTTGTATTAAATAATACACAGAGATACAGTGTACCTTTTACCTAATTTCCCCCAGTAATAATATAATCTTGTAAAACTATAGTACAATATTAACACAAGGATACTGATATTGAAAAAGTCAAGACAGAACATTTCCATCACCACAAGGATCCTTCATGTTGTCCTTTAATAGCCACAACCACCTCCCTAAGAGTCTAAGCATCTTATGGGACAACATGAAGAGGAATATATTCATTATGAGAGTCCCACAAGGAGAAGAGAGAGGGAAAATGGGGAGTAGAAGACTTTATTGAAGAAATAATGTATATAATTTTCCCAAGTTTGAGGAAATATATAGATATACAAATACAACAAACACAATTAAATCCAAATAAGATAAACCTGAAGAGACCTGAACAGAGACACAATCAAACTGTTGATCTACAAAGACAATCCTGAAAGCAGCAATAGAAAATTGACATCACATACAAAGAATCCTCCATTAGTTATCACTGGATTTCTCAGCAGAAATATAGCAAGCCATAAGGCAGTGGATGATATATTTAAAATGCTGAAGGAAAATAAAAACCTATCAACTGAGAATTCTATGCATGTCAAAACCGTCCTTCAAAATATTAGAGAGCAATTAAGCATTCCCAGATAAACAAAAGCTGAGGAAGTTCATTAACATTAGGCCTACCCTACAAGAGATGATAAATGGAGCCATCAAATTGAAAAGAAAGACCATCAGATTCAAACCATATTAAATTTAAAACCATATGAAAATATAAATTTCTCCAGTAAAAGTAAATGCATAAACAAATACAAAAGCATGCATTATTGTTTGTGCATCAAAGGACACTATCAAAATAGTGAAAACACAACACAGAAAATGAGAGAAAATATTTGGAAATCATATATCTTATAAAGGTCTACTATTCAGAATATATAACAACTCTTACAACTCAAAAAAAAGACAATTAAATTTAAAAATAGTCAAGGGACTTAGACATTTTTCCAAAGAAGATATACAAACGGCCAAGAAACACATGAAAAGATGCTCAACATTATTAGTCATTAGAAAAATGCAAATCCAAACCACAATGAGATAATCAGTTCACAACCACTAGGAGAGCCACATCAAACAAAAGGAAAATAACCAGTGATGGCAAGGATTTAGAATAAATTAGAACCTCATACATCACTGATAGAAATATAAAATGGCTCAGTCACTCTGAGTTTAGCAGTTCCTCAGCAGTTAAATATAGAATTATCAAATGACTCAGCAACTCCATTTATCCATTGAAAATAGGTCTATTGTTTGAAAATAGATATGCAAATACTGTACATAAATGTTCGTAGCAACTCTAGTCACAAGAGACCAAAAGCGTAATTAACAGAAATGTCCATGAGTGGATGAATGGATAAACAAAATGTGGTATATTCATATAGTGGAATGTTATTCAGACAAAAGGAATGAAGTTCTGACACATGCAGCAACACAGACAAACATTGCAAACATAAGTAAAATAAGCCAGACGCCAAAGATTATATACTGTATGATTCCAATTATATGAAATATCCAGATATGGCAAATTCATAGGAACAGAAAGCAGATTAGTGTTTACTGGGTTTTGGTGATAGGGGATAATGGGGAGTGACTGCTTAATAGGTATAGGATTCCCATTTCAGGTAACAAAAAGTTCTATAACTAGATAATGGTGACAGTTTCACAACACTGTAAATGTATTTAATGTTAATGAATTGTATACTTTATAATAATTATGGTGTAAATTTTATGATAAATGTATTATACTTCAGTAATAAAAAACACAAATTTTAAAAACATTTAAATTTTGAAAAGAAAAATTATCATTTTTCATTGATAAAATGATCTTATAAGTAAAAACCCTAAGGAATCAACAAAACTACTGTTAGAATAAAGAAATTCAGTCTACAGTAAAAAATCAGTTGTGTTTGTATACACTAAAAATGAATAATACAAAAAGAAAATTAAGAAGAAATACCATTTAAAATAGCTTCAAAAAGAATAAAGCACTTAAGAAAAATTTAACCAAGGAGGGAAAAGAGTTGAACAATTAAAACTACAAAATATTGCTGAAAGAAATTAAATAAGACACAAATAAATGAAAAGACATCACATGTTCGTGCATTGGAAGACTTAATGTTGTTAAAATGTCAATACCAAGAAAAATCTATAGATTGAATGGAATGTCTATAGAAATCTCCATGGCATTTTTTCAGGAAAAGAAAAATCCATTGTAAAATTAATTTAGAATCTCAAGGTACCCCATACAGTCAAAACAATCTTGAAAAGAAAAACAAAACAAGTGATTAGATTCAAGATGGCAGTGTGAGAGGTGAGATGGAAAACTCCTCCCCAAACCACAAATAGTACAAAAATATAGTTAATTAATACAACTAACCTTAAAACAGCAACAGGAAAGAAGACTGCACCAGATTGCATACAGACCTCATGAACAGAGCAGACCTCACGAAACAGTGTATTGTACCAAAGCCTTTATCTGCCGGGACCCAAGTCCTTCCCCCACCCCAGCTTACTGGTGGAAGGAAGAGAAACAGAGCAGGGAGGGGGTGGAATCCTGGTACTGCTGAGCGCCTAGCCCTGGAGATCTGCTTTGTGAGTGGAAGCCTATATGGTACGGTGCTCTGGATGTTGGGGAGCTCAGACAGGAAGAGGGCTTGAGAGACTGACAATCCGACTGTTTGTGGAGGATGGGATCCACCTCCGGCCGCTCTGTTTCAGAGGAAAGGCAGGCAGACTGAGAGGCTTCCTAGTAGCGAGAGGGCTGCTGAAGGGATGGGGTTTGCACAGAGCTTGCTATGCAGGAGAAGGGAGAGCTGGACAAGGTCGTGTGAGTGCACTCTGCCCAGCAGGTTGGGAACATTGAGGAGCTTCAGGTGCTCCAAACCCCTGGCTGGCTACTCAGCTCCAAGGACCCCTATTATGACACACAGCCGGCCAAGCCTTTCTCCTGGCATGACAGCACCAGTTTGCAAACCAGCAGTCACTGCTCTGGCATCAGGCCAGCCAGAGAAAGGCCTCACCTACAACAGCTAGAGACGCCAAGCACAGAGGGTTACACCTGTGTGCTCGGCACACTGGCTGTGACACTGGACACAGGCAGGGCAGATAGGAGTCAGGAAACAGATCTTTCCTCTCCCCAGGCACCAGCTCTGCTCCCCTACAACCCCAACCTCACTCTAGGGGCTGAGCAGCTCCAGACACTGGAGCTTCGGGGCAATAGAGGGAACCAAACAGAAATATGAAACGTCAAAAGAATATGGTACAGACCAAAATCTCACAAACCTCAGAAAAGGGCCAAATGAAACTGAACTCACCAATCTTCCTAGAAGAGAGTTCAAAATAAAAATCATAAACATGCTTATGTAGGTACAGAAAAATATTCAAGAACTCAGGAATGAATTTAAGTTGGAGATTCAATCATTAAGAAATTCCATATCTGAAATGAAACATACAATGGAGGGATTTAAAAGCAGATTAGATGTAGTAGAAGAGAGAGTAAATGGAATAGAAATTATAAAAGAGGAATACAAAGAAGCTGAGGTAGAGAGAAAAAAGGAACTCTAAGAATGAAAGAATATTGAGAGAACTGTGTGACCAATCCAAATGGAACAATATTCACATAATAGAGATACCAGAAGAAAAAGAGACAGAAAAAGGGATACAAAGTGTCATTGAGGAGGTAATTGATGAAAATTTCCCCAATCTCTGGAAGTAGATAGTCTCTCATGACATTGAGATGCACAGATCTTCCAACACAAGGGACCCAGGTAAGACAACATCAAGACATATAATAATTAAAATGGCAAAGATCAATGAAAAAGACAAACTTATAAAAGCACCTAGAGAGAGATAAAAAGATCACATACAAAGGAAAACCCATCAGGCTATCATCAGACTTCTGAACAGAAACCTTACAACCAAGAAGGGAGTGGCATGACATATTTAATGCAATGAATCAGAAGGGCATTGAACCAAGAATAATCTACCTGGCAAGGTTATCATTTAAATTTGAAGAAGGGATTAAACAATTTTCAGATAAGCAAAAGCTGAGAGAATTTACCTCCCACAAACAACCTCTACAGTGCATTTTGAAGGGACTCCTACAGATGGAAGTATTCCTAAGGCAAAATAGATGTCACGCAAGGGATAGACAAAGAGTACATAATATGATTCATAACATACAAAGAATGGAGGAGGAAGAAAAAGGAAGAAAAAAAAGAAAAAAAGAACCTTTAGGTTGCGTTTCTAATAGCATACAAAGTGAGTTAAATTAGACTGTTATAGCGTAAGGGAATTACCCTTGAACCTTTGGTAACCACAAATCTCAAGCCAGCAATGGCAATAAGTACACACCTAT
Source organism: Phataginus tricuspis (assembly GCA_029783875.1). NCBI lineage: Eukaryota > Metazoa > Chordata > Mammalia > Pholidota > Manidae > Phataginus > Phataginus tricuspis. Next base: position 105,155,915 of record JAQQAC010016209.1, on the reverse strand, counting down.
CGATAAACACCCTAAATGTAAATGGTTTGAATGCACCAATCAAAAGACATAGAGTTACTGATTGGATAAAAATACAAGACCCAGCTCTATGCTGCCTACAAGAGACTCACTTCAAACCCAAAGACATAAACAGACTGAAAGTAAAGGGATGGAAAAAGATATTTTTTGCAACTAATAGGGAGAAAAAAGCAGGAGTTGCAGTACTTGCATCAGACAAAGTAGACTTCAAAACCAAGAAAGTCACAAGAGACAAAGAAGGACATTACATAATGGTAAAATGGTCAGTCCAAAAAGAGGATATAACTATTATAAATATCTATGCACCCAACACAGGATCACCTACATATGTGAAACAAATACTAACAAAATTAAAGGGGAAAATAAAGTGCAATGCAATCATTTGGGGAGACTTCAACACACCACTCACTCCAAAGGACAGATCAACCAGACAGAAAATAAGTAAGGACACAGCGGCACTGAACAACGTATTAGAACAGATGGACGTAACAGACATCTACAGAACATTCCACCCAAAAGCAACAGGACACACATTCTTCTCAAGTGCACATGGAACATTTTCAAGAATAGATCATACATGAGGCCACAGAAAGAACATCAGTAAATTCAAAAAGACTGAAATTGTACCAACCAGTTTCTCAGATCACAAAGGTGTTAAAATAGAAATTACACAAAGAAAACAAAAAAAGCCCACAAACACATGGAGGCTTAATAACATGCTCTTAAATAATCAATGGATCAATTACCAAATAAAAAAAGAGATCAAGCAATATATGGACACAAATGACAACAAAACAATAATTCAACAGCACAAATTCTGTGGGATGCAGCAAAGGCCGTGCTAAGAGTGAAATATATTGCAACACAGGCCTACCTCAGTAAAGAAGAACAATCCTAAATGAACAGTCTAAACTCACAATTAATGAAACTAGAAAAGGAAGAATAGATGAGGTCCAAAGTCAGTAGAAGGAGGGACATAATAAAGATTAAAGCAGAAATAAATAAAATTGAGAAGAATAAAACACCAGAAAGAATCAATGAAAGCAGGAGCTGGTTCTTTGAGAAAATAAACAAAGTAGATAAACCCCTAGCCAGACTTACCAAGAAAAAAAGAGAGTGTACACACAAAAACAGAATCAGAAATGAGAAATGAAAAATCACTATGGACACCAAAGAAATACAAAGAATTATGGGAGAATACTATGAAAAATTATATGCTAACAAACTGGATAACCTAGAAGAAATGGACAACTTTCTAGAATAAAACAACCATCAAAGGCTGACCCAGGAAGAAACAGAAAATCTGAATAGACCAATTACCAGCAAAGAAATTGAATTAGTAATCAAAAAACTACCTAAGAACATAAATCCTGGACAAGATGGTTTCACTGCCGAATTTTATCAAACATTTAGTGAAGACCTAATACCCATCCTCCTCAAAGTTTTCCAAAAAGTAGAAGAGGAGGGAATAATCTCAAATTCATTCTATGAGGCCAACATCACTCTAATACCAAAACCAGGCAAATACAACACAAAAAAAGAAAATTACAGACCAATATCCCTGATGAACATAGATGCAAAGATACTCAACAAAATATTAGCAAACCAAATTCAAAAATACATCAAAAAGATCATCCATCATGATCAAGTGGGATTCATCCCAGGGATGCAAGGATGGTACAACGTTTGAAAATCCATCAACATCATCCACTACATCAACAAAAGAAGGACAAAAAACACATAATCATCTCCAAAGATACTGAAAAAGCATTTGACAGAATTCAACATCCATTCATGATAAAAACTCTCAACAAAATGGGTATAGAGGGCAAGTACCTCAACATAATAAAGCCATATATGACAGACCCACAGCCAACATTATACTTAACAGTGAGAAGCTGAAAGCTTTTCATCTAAGATTGAGAACAAGACAAGGATGCCCACTCTCCCACTTTTATTCAACATAGTTCTGGAGGTCCTAGCCATGGCAATCAGACAACACAAAGAAGTAAAAGGCATCCAGATTGGCAAGGAAGAAAGACATCCTACAGTATGGGAGAATATATTCATAAATGATATATCCGATAAGGGGTTGACATCCAAATTATATAAAGAGCTCACGCACCTCAACAAACAAAAATCAAATAATCCAATTAAGAAATGGGCAGAGGAGCTGAAAAGACACTTCTCCAAAGAAGACATTCAGATGGCCAGCAGGCAAATGAAAAAATGCTCCACATCCCTAATCATCAGAGAAATGCAAATTAAAACCACAATGAGATATCACCTCAAACCAGTTAGGATGGCCAACATCCAAAAGACAGACAACAACAAATGTTGGTGAGGATGTGGAGAAAGGGGAACCCTTATACACTGCTGGTGGGAATGTAAACTAGTTCAACCATTGTGGAAAGCAGTATGGAGGTTCCTCAAAAAATTAAAAATAGAAATACCATTTGACCCAGGAGTTCCACTCCTAAGAATTTACCCTAAGAATACAGAATCACAGATTCAAAAAGACAAATGCACTCCATGTTTACGGCAGCACTTTTTACAATAGCCAAGATATGAAAGCAGCCTTAGTGTCCATCCTTAGATGAATGGATAAAGAAGAGGTGGTATATATACACATGGAATATTATTCAGTCATAAGAAGAAAACAAATCCTACCATTTGCAACAACATGGATGAAGCTGGAGGGTATTATGCTCAGTGAAATAAGGCAGGTGGAGAAAGACAAGTATCAAATGATTTCACTCACCTGTGGAGTATAAGAACAACGAATAAACTGAAGGAACAAAACAGCAGCAGACTCACAGAACCCAAGAATGGACTAACAGTTATCAAAGGGAAAGGAGCTGGGGAAGATGGGTGGGAAGCGAGGGGTAAGGGGGAAAAATGGGTATTACGATTAGCACCCATAATTGAGTGGGGTGGCAAGCATATGCAGATGGCAGTATAACACAGAGAAGACAAGTAGTGATTCTATAGCATCTCACTACACTGATGGACAGTGACTGCAATGGGGTGTGTGGGGGGAGACTTGATATTAGGGGGTCTAGTAACCATAGTGTTGTTCAAGTAATTGTACATTAATGATACCAAAATAAAATAATAATAAATAAATAAATAAATAAATAAAAACAAATAATCACACTTCTGGATTTAAAAACTTATTTACAAAGTTAGTGTACACCAAACAGTTTGGTACTAACATACTGCCAGACATAGACTGATGAAACAGAATAGAGAGTCGAAAATAAAACCTCAATTTATAGGGGCAACTTATTTTTGATAATGATGTTAAGACCATTAAATGCAGAAAATCAACAAATGGTGCTGGGGTAACTAGATGGTCACATGCAAAAGATGAAGTTAGACCCTTACACCATGTTCAAAAATTAACTCATAATGGGTCTCAGAGCCAAAAATATAAAACTGTTAGAAGAAAACACAGGTCAAAGTTTCATGAAAATTACTTCTTGGGTATGACATCAAAGGTACAGACTTTTGCATCAAAGAAAACAACCAGAGTAGTGAAAAGACAACCACAGAATGGGAGAAAATATTTGCACATCATATATCTGATAAGGGGTTAATATTCAGAATATATAGAGAACACCTAAAACCCAATGACAAAACAAACAACTCAATTCAATAGACTTGAATAGACATTTCTCCAAAGAAGATATACAATTATCCAATAAGCACGTGAAAAGATTCTCAACATCACTATCATTAGGGATATGCAAATCAAAACTAAAAGTCACAGCCTCATAGCAATTAGTATGGCTACTGTCAAAATGACAACAACAGAAAATAACAGGTGTTGGCAAGGATGTGGAAAAATTGGAACCCTGGTGCACAGTTGAAAGAGTGTAAAATCGTGTATCCTCTATGGAAAACAGTATGGCAGTTCCTCAAAAAATTAACAATACACTTACTATATTATCCAGCAATCCCATTTTTGGGTACATACCCAAAAGAATTGAAAGTCGGGTCTTCATTCGTACAGCTATAATCACAGCTGCATTATTCACACTTGCCAAATATGGAAGCAAACCAAGTGTCCATTAACAGATAAATGAATAAACAAATTGTGGTATATACATAATATTAGTTGGCCTTAAAAAGAAGGGAATTCTGACACATGCAACAACATGGATAGACCTTGAGGACATTATGCTAAGTGAAGCAAGCATTCGCAAAACGTAAGTACTGTGTGATACCACGTATTTGAGGTATCTGGAGTAGTCAGATTCACAGAAACAGAAAACAATGATGGTTGACAAAGCTGGGGAAAAGCGGTAAGGGGAGTTTTTGTTTAATGGTTAGAGTTTCAATTTAGGGAGATAAACAGTTCTGGAGAAGGAAAACTGGTAATGGTTACTCAATGATGTGAATGTATTTAGTACCACTGAATGTTAGACTTAAACATTCAGATAGAAAATGATAAATTATGTATATTCTGCCACAATTACACACTAAAAAATGCAATAACAATCAGTTGAATGTAAAAATTCTGGACACTCAATCTTATTCCATTAGTCTGTATGGCTATCTTTATGCCAGCACCAGTCTTAAATACTGTTGCTTTGTAGTAACTTTTGAAATCAGTAAGTGTGAGTTCTTCAACACTATTATTCTTTCTTAAGACTTTTTTGCTCTTCTAAGCCTCCTGAGTTTCCATATGAATTTTAGTATCAAAATCCAGGTAGGATTCTGACAGAGATTGTGTTAAATCTATGGATCAATTTGAGGAGTCCTATCAATCTTAACAATATTAAGTCTACCAATTTGTGAACATGGGATATATTTCCAATTACTTTGGTCTTAAATTTCTTTCAACAATATTTTATAGCTTTCAAGTGTAAGTTTTGTATTTATTTTGTTAAATTTATTTCTAAGCATTGAATTCTTTTTCATGCTATAAAAATTTTTTTCTTAATTTCATTTTCAGGTTGTTCAGTGCAAGTACATAGAAATACAACTGGTTTTTATGTATTGATCTTATATCCTGCAACCTTGCTGAAATTACTTTATTAATTCCAATATTTTTAAGTATATTCCTTAGGATTTCCTGTATACAAGATCATATAATTTAAGAATATAAATAGTTCTGCTTCTTGCTTTCCAATATGGATGCCTTTAATTTAAATTGATTGTTTAATTGCTCAAGCAAGACCCTCCAGGACAATGTTGAATGGAAGTAGTGAGATTGACCATTCCTGGCTTCTTGATCTTAGGAGAAAATGTTCAATGTTTCACCATTATATATTACTTTATCTGTGGGTTTTTTGGTGTATAACCTTCACCACGTTGAGGTATATACATTCTATTCCTAGCTTGTTGAATGTTTTTATCATGAATATGTGTTGCACTTTTTCAAATGCTGCTTCTGTATATTTAAATTATTTTTATTTCTTCAAGTACTCTTTTAGCCTTGCCTACTCTCTCCTTAATTCTGGGATCTGATAACATGTTAGATCTTTTGTTATAGAATGCTAGATCTTTTGTTCCTGAAGTTGTCTTCATTTATTTTCATTCTGTTCTCTATTTTTCAGATTGGGCAATTACTATTATTCTCTCATCACGTTCACTGATTCTTTCCTCTACCTCTTCCATTCTGCTGTTGAATCTATTAGTTCAGCTTTTTAGTTTTTTTATTTTTCATTTATGAAATTTCCATTTGACTCACTTTTATGTTTGTTTCATTGCTCAGACTTTCTATATCTTTGCTGAGACTTTCTATATTTTTTATGTTTCAGAAGAGTTTATAAGTGCTCCTGGAAGCATATTTATGATGGCTGCTTTAAAATCATTGTAGTTAATTCTATCTTCTCTTGTCATCTCAGTTTTGGCTTCTTTGGATTGTCTTTTATCATTAAGTTTGAGGTGTTCCTGATTCTTAGTAGGATGAGTGATTTTTTAATGAAACTTGGATATTATAGGTATGTTATCAGAATATCTATCTTTTTAAAATCTTCTGCTCTTCATCTGATACCAATTTGCTGCCTTCATCTGATACCAATCTGCCAAGGTATACTGAGGTGCTACTTAGTTACTGCCATATGATAATAGAAGTCCAAGTTCCCCAGTAGGTCCTTTTTCAACATGGACTCCACTAACAACACAGTGGTGGGAAGATATGTGGCATCATTACTGCAGAGTAATAGTGAAAGTCTTGATTCTCCTCTAGATCTTCTCTGATACCACCCCAGTGGGGAGGAAGGGTGCCTCATTACTTCTTCGTGAAGGTGGAAGTCCATGCTCCCCAAAGGTGTCCAGTGACACCACATGGGGTGTAAAGAGGAGGGTGTGCCTTATTACTTCCCGGTTCAGATCAAAGTCCTGCCTCCCTACTCAGCCTTCTCACTATGCCACTTATCCCAGTGGAGGAATTGGGGCACTGCATTACAGCTTGGTAAGGTACAAGTCTAGGCTCTCCACTAAACCTTTGCTGGTGTGAGTAGGGGATTGGGCCATAGTTTTTCTTTGGTGTAAGCCCAGAGTGGAACTATTATTGTCTAAAGTTTCCTGTCTTGATTGTTGACCCCTGTCCTGGTCCATTAGTTATAAAGAGCAGATTTAGGAAATGGGGGCTCTTTTTATTGACTTTTGTTCATATTTTTGGTTGTCATTGTCTTCTGTTTTAATTTTGGTATATATGAGGCAAAAAGAAAATCCAGGAAACTCACCATCATGTTGTTCCTTTAGTTTTGAGGTCCTCAGCCAATCTTCCTTCTCTTCTCCACCTTTCAGAGTCTTCTTATGTTTGCTTTATATATAATATTCACAGGTTTCAGTTGTACTTAGCAGGAGGAATACGGAAAAAGTACATCTACTCTATCTTCCCAGATGAAGAAGACTGCCTGTCAGAACCTTTTAAATAGAGTTGTTCATCCAGCTCCACATTCATTTGACTTAATGTTACCCGTCCCATATTTAATCATTTTAATGTGTGCCTATTTTCATTCAGCAAATGATTATTGAGCATCTACTATGTGCTAAAAACTAGAAAATAAGGCCCCATCTTTGAACTCAAGGAATTCAGAATCTAGTGAGGCAAAACAAGTGAACATTTGATAAAAATAGAGTTTCAAATGTGCAATGGTCTTGCAAAGAAGAGACATCCACACAGTAGATTAAAAAAAGAGATTGATAATGTCTTGCTGAAATCTGTGTATAGTGTCCCTTTAGTTTCCCCTTATCACTTTACCAGTCTAGTAACCCTTTTAACAAAGGTAATTAAAATAGTTTAACAATATTTATTTCTATTAAATCTTGTATTTACAAATCTTTTTCTAAATGTCCACAAAGTTGTTTACTAATATAGAAAATGAGAGGTGGTTGATGCCAAGATATCTCTCATCTGCAACCAGAAAGATTTACAATTCTTACATCTGTGGGGGGAAAAAAGTGAATCAGAACACGTTTCAATCACAAAAACGTTTGTACACCTCCATTCTTTGGATAACACTCCTTTTCTTGTATTTTGCCAGAGATTAGTGACAAAGGTTCCATGACTACATCTGGAATTTGTTCCATTTCCCTTACATAGAATTCATCTGGCCTGGAGTTTATAGCACTGAAAGAAAAGTAATGTTCTCTTACTATTCTTTCCCATGTATTGGCCCTCATCTCACTGCTAATCACATTTATTCAAAAGGTTCCAATAGGAAGGTATATCTTTTTCTTATAAAGGCTGTGCAGAAAATAAGAGTAGAATAATTTTATTCCTCTCCATCATCTGTTAATACTATGTCTCTAGCAAAGGGCCATTCTTGTCCTGGTTTTTATTCTTACATTTAACACAGCTATCAAAGCCCTTTTGTGTGTCCTCAGCTTTTTTATAGGTCTCAGCATATTTGTGCTTAACCTTTCTAAGCATATTCTTACAAAACATTTTGTATTTGTCCTTGATTGTATGTATTTTGTTCTACATTTTCACATCTCTGAAGAAAAATACAAACTCATGAGAGATTTCCCAGTTCAGTCACTTTTCTCTGGACGCCTCTGCTGTTCAAAATGTGTTGTTTTTTTTTAAGTGTCTCATCCTTCTTGAGTCCTCTTCTATCTTAGAGTCTCTGTCTTTACATCTGGCCTGTGTAAATCTCATTTTGAAAGTCAAGAATACCTTTGAATACACAATCCTTCCTTCCTTTGACTTTCTTCTGCCTTTCAGTGCTTTTGGGTGTAAGTGCCAAGGGAAGTACACACTTTCTTCCAGAGGAATGTTGCCAAATACCTACTCAAAGAAGTGAATATTTTCCTTTCAACTCATCTCTTTGGAGGGACAAAAGGTTCATATGGTAACCTGTAGGTGTATGGATGTGTACATGTAATACCTGTTCTCCCATTTATGTGAGTATAAAACATCTAAAACAGATGTATCTGTTTTCATTCCAACATGTCTTTACTTCAAGAAATGATATTTTCCCCTAATATATTTATGCTGACATTAACTTACACTTGGCTAAAAAGGGGTTGTGTGAAGTTAGAACAAAAAGGGATCAGAAATCAATCATAAAAACATTTCATATTTTACCAATATATTCTTACCATAAGGTATTATGAATAAAACTAAAATACAACCCATCTCTCTTTCTCTCACATACATGCACACACATACACACACACACACACATCTCCAGAAAAAAAATATCCACATAATAGCCTAGTATTGTACATCTCAAGCATTTTTCATGCTAAAATCCTACTCTATACAAAATAAAATAATTTTGCTACCATAAGGCATATAAGAAAAATAATATCTGGAGTAGCTTTTATTAATAGATATATATAATTATTTGAATATTATGATATTCATTAGAGATTTAGGATGCATATAAAAAGCACACATAATACCTCCAATACTTCTTTGGTTTTTGTTTGTGAAAGGAAGGCTAGTTTTCTCTAAAAGTCTTTTCCAGCTTTATTGAGGTATGACTAACAAATAAAATTGTATATATTTAGGTGTATAACATGATTTTTGAAGGTGTACAATGTAATGATCTAATATAGGTAAAAGTGATTTATGAAACACCACTACAGTATTAGAGTATTCTGAATTTGATTATACATTTGCCTTTACCAGTGAGTTTTATAACTTTTATATGTTTTCATATTGTTTTTTAGTATCCTTTCATTTCAATTTGAACAAGGCGCTTTAGCATTTCTTGTAAACCAGGACTAGTAGTGAAGAACTCCTGCTTTTATTTTGGAATATCTTTCTCTCCATTTCTTACAGACAGCTTAGCCAAACAGAGTTTTCTTGGTTGGCAGTCTTCTTCTTTGAGCACTTTGAATATATCATCCCACTCTCCTGGCCTGCAAAGTTCCTGCTAAGAAATGTGTACACAGCCTTTTTGGGGGTGGGGAGAGGGTGTTCCATTGCATGTAATGAGCCCCATTTCTCTCGCAGTCTTCAAAATTCTCACTTTTTGTTTGACTTCTAACAATTTGATTATAATGTGTCTCAGGGTAATCTTCTTTGGGATCATCTCGCTTGGGGTACTTTGAGCTTCATGTACCTGGAGTTCCATATCCCTCCTAAGATTTGGGAAGTTTTCAGTCATTATTTCTTTAAATAAGCTTTCTGTCCCTTAATCTTTTTCTTCTCCTTCTGGGACTTCCATAATACATTTATACATTCTCTTGATGGTGTAGTACATACAGGTCCTGTATGCTTTCTTCACTCTTTCTTATATTTTTTCTTCTGTTCCACTAACTGGCTCATTTCAAATGACCTCTCTGAGTTTTAAGATTACTTCTCATGTTACTGAGCCTGCTTTTGAAGCTCTCTATTGAATTTTTCAGTTCTATCATTTTATTCTTCAGCTCTACGATTTTTGTTTGACTGTTATATGACTTCTATTTCTCTAACTTCTCATTTTGTTTATGCATTGTTTTTCTGATTTTGTTTAGCTGTCTATGTTCTCTCATATTTCACTGAGCTTCTTTAAAAAGATTATTGTGAATTCTTTGTCAGGCTCTCCATAGATCTCCATTATAGGGGTTCAGTTATTGTTGCTGTGTTAGTTTCCTTTGGTGCTGTCACATTTATCTGATTCTTTGTGATCTGTGTAACCTTGTATTGGTGTCTATGCATTTTAAGGAGCAAGCACTTCTTCCAGTCTTTACAGACTGTTTTTGGCTATTAAGGTCCTCCTGACAGGGATTTCTCAAGATGGTGGCATGAGTAGGGTGGCAGAAATCTCCTCCCAAACCATATATATTTTGAAAATAGAGCAAATACAACTATTCCTAAAAGAATGACCAGAAGATACAGTACACCAGCCAGGCTACAACTACATCTGTGAGAACTCAACATCTCACAAAGCGGGTAAGATACAAAGCCGTGACCTGGCAAGACCAGAGCACTCCCCCCACCCCAGCTCACTGGCGGGAGGAAAAGAATCAGAGAGGGGAGGAAGTGGAAGCACAGGACTGCTAAATAACCAGCCCTAATAATCTGCACCGGGAGCACAGACATACATTGCATGGTGTACTGGATAATAGAGGAACAGAAAAGCAAAATCCGAGACTAAGACTGCAAACAGGTTCCCACAGCCGGCTGCCCTGGAACAAAAGAAAAGTGGGCACTTTAAAAGAGTTAAAGGGACAAGGTTTTAACAGGTGGACAAAATTGTCCTGCCACACTCAGCCCAGCAGGCTGGGAATGTTAAGGAACTTCAGGCACCCTAACCCCCTGGGTGGCAATGCAGCTCTGAAGCCCCTCATGGTGATAAGCAGCCTGCCATTAATTCCCCCTGCCAGCACTGCAAGTGAACCATCTGACAGGCCATTGCTGTGGAACACCTGGGGAGCAGCCCCACCCACAGCAACCACACAGAGGCTTCTCCCAGTGTGCAGCTAACCCGGCCATACCCAGAGGCTGCCCCCTGCCAGCAGTTGACTGGCACAGACAGCGGAGACAGGCACAGAGTACAGAAGGCACAAAGGGGCTTTATTCTCACCGCAAACATGCACTGCTCGCCTGCAACCCCTGCTAGTACCCTAAGCCATCCCAAGGGCCACCCCGCCCAGGGAAGTTCAGGGGATTAACCCAGAGGCTGCCCTCTGCACACAGCTCACTGGCACAGGCAGTGGAGATGGTAAAGGTGACCAGCAAGCAGGAAGGGACTTTGTTCTCCCAGCTGACATACGTAACACATGCCTGCGACCATTTCTATCACCATGAAAAGGCAGAAGAATCTGCTACAGTCTAAAATCACTCAGACAACATGAGAGAGGGCCTGGTGAGATAGATATAACCAATATTCTTGAAAAAGAATTCAAAATAAAAGTTAAAACTATGCTGATGGACCTGCAGCAAAATATGCACCAGCTAAGGGATAAAGTCCAGATGGAGACAACAGAAATGAAACAATCAATAGAAGGTCTTAAGAGCAGACTGGATGAGGTGCAAGAGACTGTTAACAGAAAAGAAATCAGAGAACAGGAATACAGAGAAGCTGAGGCAGAGAGAGATAAAAGGATCTCTAGGAATGAAAGAATATTAAGAGAACTGTGTGACCAATCCAAACAGAACAATAATCACATTACAGGGGTATCAGAGGAAGAAGAGAGAGAAAAAGGGATATAAAGTGTCTTTGAACCAATAATTGCTGAAAACTTCCCCAATATGGTGAAGGAAATAGTTTCTCAGACCATGGAAGTCCACAGATTTGCCAACACAAGGGACCCAAGAAGGACAACACCAAGACATACAATAATTAAAATGGCAAAGATCAAACACAAGTATTAAAAGAAGTATTTAAAAGAACAGAGTATTAAAAGAAGCCAGAGAGAGAAAGTATTTAAAAGGACAGAGTATTAAAAGAAGCCAGAGAGAGAAAAAAGATCACATGCAAAGGAAAACCCATCAGGCTACCATAAGATATCTCAACAGAAACTTTACAGGCCAGAAGTGAGTGGCATGATATATTTAATGCAATGAAGGAGAAGGGCCTCGAAACATGAATGTTCTACCCAGCAAGGTTATCACTTAAATTTGAAGGAGGGATTAAACAATTTCCATATAAGCAAAAGTTGAGGGAACTTACCTCCCACAAACCATCTCTAGCATGTATTTTAAAGGGACTTCTCTAGGTAGAAGTACTCCTAAGGCTAAATAGACGTCACCAGAGAACATAAAATCACAGCAAAGAAGGTAGACCAACCAAATACTAACTAAATGCAAAATAAAAGGAGTTTCCCACAAAATCAGTCAAGGGAAACACAAAAGAGTACAGAATAAAATACCAAACATATAAAGAGTGGAGGAGGAAGAAAAAGAAGGGAGAGAAATAAAGAATCATCAGACTGTGTGTATAATAGTGTAATAAGTGAGTTAAGTTAGACTGTTAGATAGTAAAGAAGCTACCCTTGAACGTGTGGTAACCATGAATTCAAAGTATGCAATGGCAATAAGTACGTATCTATCGATAATCACCCTAAATGTAAATGAACTGAATGCACAAATCAAAAGACACAGAGTAATATAATGGATAAAAAATCAAGACCCACCTATATGCTGCCTACAATAGACTCATCTCAAACCCAAAGACATGCACAGACTAAAATTGGAGGAATGGAAAACAATATTTCATGCAAACAACAGGGAGAAAATAGCAGGTGTTGCAGTACTTGTACCAGACAAAATAGTCTTCAAAACAAAGAAAGTAACAAGAGACAAAGAAGGATATTACATAATGATATAGGTGTCAGTTCAACAAGAGGATATAACCATTATAAATATCTATGCACCCAACACAGGAGCACCTACATATGTGAAACAAATACTAACAGAATTAAAGGAGGAAATACAATGCAATGCATTCATTTTAGGAGACTTCAACACACCAAAGGACAGATCAACCAGAAAGAAAATAAATAAGGACACAGAGGCACCGAACAACACAGTAGAACAGATGGACCTAACAGACATCTACAGAACTCTACACCAAAAAGCAGCAGGATACACATTATTCTCAAGTGCACATGGAACATTTTCCAGAATAGACCACATACTAGGTCACAAAAAGGGCCTCAGTAAATTCAAAAAGATTGAAAATCTACCAACCAATTTCTCAGATCACAGAGGTATAAAGCTAGGAATAAATTGTACAAAGAAAATAAAAAGGCTCAAAAACACATGGAGGCTTAACAACATGCTCCTAACTAATCAATGGATCAATGACCAAATTAAAACAGAGATCAAGCAATATATGGATACAGTGAAAACAACAGCACAAAGTCCCAGCTTCTGTGGGATGCTGCGAAGGCAGTTCTAAGAGGAAAGTATATAGCAATCCAGGCCTATTTAAAGAAGTAAGAACAATCCCAGATGAATAGTCTAAACTCACAATTATTGAAACTGGAAAAAGAAGAACATATGAGGCTGAAAGTTAGCAGACATGGAATATAATAAATACCAGAAAATAAATAAATAAAACTGACAAGAATAAAATAATGGAAAAAAATCTATGAAACCAAAAGCTGATCCTTCGAGAAAATAAACAAAATAGATAAACCCCCAGCCAGACTTATTCAGAGAAAAAGAGAATCTACACACATAAAGCACAATCAGAAATAAGAAAGGAAAAATCATGATGGACAGACAGAAATACAAAGAATTGTTAGAGAATACTATGAAAATCTATATGCTAACAAACTGGATAACCTAGAAGAAACGGAGAACCTTCTAGAAAAATACAACCTTCCAAGACTGACCAAGGAAGAAACAGAAAATCTAAACAGAACAATTACCAGCAACAAAATTGAATCAGTAATGAAAAAATTACCCAAGAACAAAACACCCAGACCAGATGGATTCACCTCTGAATTCTACCAGACATATAGAGAAGAAATAACACCCATTCTCCTTAAAGTTTTCCAAAAAATACAAGATGAAGGAATACTTCCAAACTCATTCTATGAAGCCAGCATCACTCTAATACCAAAACCAGGCAAAGACAACACAAAAAAAGAAAACTACAGACCAATATCCCCGATAAACAAAGATGCAAAAATACTCAACAGAATGTTAGCAAACCGAATTCAAAAATATATCAAGAGGATCATACACCATGATCAAGTGGGATTCATCCCAGGGATGCAAGGATGGTACAACATTCGAAAATCCATCAACATCATCCACCACATCAACAAAAAGAAGAACAAAAACCACATGATCATCTCCATAGATGCTGAAAAAGCATTTGACAAAATTCAGCATCCATTCCTGACTAAAACTCTCAACAATATGGGTATAGACGGCAAGTACCTCAACATAATAAAGGCCATATATGACTAACCCACAGCCAACATTATACTTAACAGTGAGAAGCTGAAATCTTTTCCCCTAAGATTGGGAACAAGACAAGGATGCCCACTCTCCCTACTTTTATTCAACAGAGTACTGGAGGTACTAACCACAGCAATCAGACAAAATAAAGAAATAAAAGGCATCCAGATTGGTAAGGAAGAAGCCAAACTGTCACTGTTTGCAGATGACATGATATTTACATAAAAAACCCTAAAGAATCCACTCCAAAACTACTAGAACTTATATCTGAATTCAGCAAAGATGCAGGATACAAAATTAATACACAGAAATCTGTTGCATTCCTATACACTATTGATGAACTAGCAGAAAGAGAAATAAGGAAAGCAATTCCATTCACAATTGCATCCAAAAGAAGAAAATACTGAGGAATAAATTTAACCAAGGGAGTGAAAGATCTATACTCTGAAAACTACAAGACACTCTTGAGAGAAATTAAAGAGAGCACTAGTAAATGGAAATTCAACCCATGCTATTGGGCCAGAGGAATTAATATTGTCAAAATGACCATCCTGCCTAAAGCAATCTACAAATTCAATGCAATCCCTATCAAAATACCAACAGCATTCTTCAATGAACTAGAGCAAATAGTTCTAAAATTCATATGGAACAACAAAAGACCCCGAATAGCCAAAGCAATCCTCAGAAGGAAGAATAAAGTGGGGTGAATTATGCTCCCTGACTTCAAGCTCTACTACAAAGCCATGGTAATCAAGTCAATTTGGTACTGGCACAAGAACAGACCCATAGACCACTGGAACAGAACAGAGAGCCCAGATATAAACACAAGCATATATGGTCAATTAATATATGGTAAAGGAGCAATGGATAGACACTGAGGAAATGACAGCCTCTTCAACAGCTGGTGTTGGCAAAATTGGACAGCTACATGTAGGAGAATGAAACTGGATTACTGTCTAACCCCATATAAAAAAGTAAACTCAAAGTGGATCAAAGACTTGAATGTAAATCAGGAAACCATAAAACTCTTAGAAAAAAATATAGGCAAAAATCTCTTGGACATAAACATGAGCAACTTCATGAACATACCTCCCCAGGCAAGGGAAACAAAAGCAAAAATGAACAAGTGGGACTATATCAAGTTAAAAAGCTTCTGTACAGCAAAGGACACCATCAATATAACAAAAAGAGATCCTACAGTATGGGAGAATATATTCATAAATGACATATCCAATAAGGGGTTGACATCCAAAGTATATAAGGTGCTCACGCACCTCAACAAACAAAAAGCAAATAATCTAATTAAGAAATGGGCAGAGGAGCTGAAAAGACACTTCTCCAAAGAAGAAATCCAGATGGCCAACAGGCACATGAAAAAATGCTCCACATCGCTAATCATTAGACTAATGCAAATTAAAACCACAATGAGATATCATCTCACACCAGTTAGGATGGCCAACATCCAAAACACAAACAACAACAAATGTTGGCGAGGATGTGGAGAAAGGGGAACCCTCCTACACTGCTGGTGTCAATGTAAATTGTTCAATCACTGTGGAAAGCAGTATGGAGGTTCCTCAAAAAACTCAAAATAGAAATACCATTTGACCCAGGAATCCCACTCCTAGGAATTTACCCTAAGAATGCAGCAGCCCAGTTTGAAAAAGACATGCACCCCTATGTTTATCGCAGCACTATTTACAATAGCCAAGACATGGAAGCAACCTAAGTGTCTATCAGTAGATGAATGGATAAAGAAGAGGTGGTACGTATACACAATGGAATATTATTTAGCCATAAGAAGAAAACAAATCCTACTATTTGCAACAACATGGATGGAGCTAGAGGGTATTATGCTCAGTGAAATAAGCCAGGCAGAGAAAGACAAGTATCAATTGATTTCACTCATCTGTGGAGTATAAGAACAAAGGAAAAACTGAAGGAACAAAACAGCAGCAGACTCACAGAATCCAAGAATGGACTAACAGTTACCAAAGGGAATGGGACTGGGGATGATGGGTGGAAAGGGAGGTGTAATCGGGGAAAGGGGCATTACGATTAGCTCACATAATGCAGCGGCGGGGGACAAGGGAATGGCAACCTTACAGAGAAGACAAGTAATGATTCTATAGTATCTTACTACACTGATGTACAGTGACTGTAGTGGGTATGTGGGGGCGACTTGCTAATACGGGGTGTAGTAACCATAATGTTGTTCAAGTGATTGTACATTAACATTACCAAAATAAAAAAAGTTAGAAAAAAAAGATAACCTCTTGAATTTCAAATTCCAAGTATATTACTAAAGAAATGCCTTTAGGAGACAAAAGAGCCATTGTATAGAATGACTTGAAGAACTATATTTATATGATTATCAATAAAAATGGAAACTATAAACTATTGAAATTACTTATTTTTTTAAAGTTTACTGACTTGCTGTCTTAAAGCTATTCCCTCTGTCCATCCCCCCAAAATGAGTTATACAGCATACACTTGGCTATTTTTATTGTATGACATAAAGCTTTGAAACTCCATAGAATATTAACATTCACTGCTGACCTCAACTTAATATCTTGCTTTGAAATCTACTATTAATATAAAAGTAGAATTATATAATATACACTCTTAGCTACAAGATAAATTTAATTTTTGGTCAGGTAAAGATGAAATGTAGATGCCCCTCTGGACTAAAGTAGAGAAGATGAGATGATTTCTTAATGGAATGGAGTGAGAAGAGGTTGGGTACACCAAGAGTGAGGAGAGCAAGAGAATACTTCAAACTTAACTGGATTATGATTTTGCTTCAAACACTTTTCTCTGTAAATGGAATAGGTAGATGGGAGTGGAGGGAGATGATGAGAAACGCTCTTAGCTGTAACCCATAGTCACAGTTTTATGACTATAGCTCTACTTCTATACAGCATGGTACCTGAAGTTTGATAGTGTATACATACGATTTTAGTTAGTCATGTTTTTTTAAAAAACAAGAGCAAAATAACAATGAAAGGTTTCTAATGAGCTTAAAAGGGTAAATTTAAGTTAAAATGTTGCATCCACACCCAAGACAAAAAAAAAAAACGTGCAACTAGCCACTTAGATGACTGTAACTCTGGGGGAAAAATCCCAGGCAAAACACCTTTGAAACCAAAATCAGTCAAAGGAAGAAATAAAGTGGGAGAAACCTGTTTATTTCTTACATGCAGCCCACTTCTGCTTCCCCGTGTCTCTCGCAAACCCACTACAGAAGAGTGCCCTCCCCAACCTCTCCAGTGAAGATAAGCCCTCGCTAGCCCTTGTAAATCTCTCCACCCCTTGGAAACACCTATTGATATGGAGATGCACTAAAGCCAGGCAAGAGATTCTGGAAATATTGTAGTTTTACCCACAATGACCTAGTAATTTTTTTTTTAATAAGGTGCTACCTTTACATCACTGAATCATCTTTTATCACACCCTTCTTGAGTTAACATCATAATGGGGTACCCAAGGTGTTGTTGAACTTGGCAATTACATAATTTGCTTTGGGATTACATATTCTACCCCTATAAAGAGACTGCATGATATAATTGCACAGGCGTAAGATCTAAGATGGTTTTCCAGTTTTATTTAGTTAAGAAATCCCTGTCATCTGTGTAACTTTTGGAAATCCATTTCCTGGTTATACCTAGGTGTCTCCTCTGCCTTTGAGTCTAACACACTGTGCAATTTTTTGAGGGCATCTTTAAAATCCTGCTATTCTCATCATCCTCCTTTCAGTCCATTTCTAAGATGTTTTAAATTATGTATAAATCTATCTTCCTCTAAAAATGAGGGCTCTTTGAGGGTAGGGAATATGTCTCGTTTAGCTTTTCAATCTCATTACCTAGCACTGTGCTAGATGCATGATGAATAAATAACTTCACTCTGTCTCTGATTACCTCAATTTCTTATTTGTTATTTCTTCTCTTCTTTCTTCCCTCCACTTTCCATTAGTAAAAATTATAAGAGATGTGACACAGGAAGTGCCTTAGAATTCACATCTTAAGAAAACATGCTGCTTAGATTTCTAAGTGCAGGCCTTAAAATTCTGTTGTGAAAACAGGACAAAAGCTGAACAAGAAATTTGAAGAAATGCCCGCTGTGAAATTCAAATATGAATAGTGAAACTGGGTCAATATAATTTGCTATGACAGTAAAATGAATTCCTCAAATGCAATCATATTCAAAAAGCAGTTTATAGAGTGAGTTTTATAGTGAAATGGCAGAAAGAAAAGGAATAAATGCTTTATCAGGTAACTTTTGTTTATGGTCATCACAGATGGCCTGTGCAGTGTTATAAAGAGAAAGAACAGTGAAATAATAGAAGAAAAAGGAATAAAGTGACTTACAATTACTATAAAATATTTTTAAATTCTTAAAGGTGAATTGAAAAGAACTAACTGCCAATATTTATTTGCCTAAAATATCACAATGTATGTTTAATCTTAAATTTTAACATATTAGAAATTTATGATAGAATTTTTATACAGAGAATATATAGAAAACGTGATCAAAATAGAGTCCTGAGCATACGCTACTACTGGTTCCCCCTAAAAATACAACCAAAATTATTGAAAAAATATTTAATGAGAATTATCCATAATACCATGGGAAGAGAAAAACATAAAAACAATCAGCAAATGAGAAATTTTTAGGGATTTCTGCAATTTGGTTAACATAGAAACAAGAGTTGGTAAAACTGAAGTTGGGAACAATTCTTTCCTAAGAAAACTGCAGATATACTGAAAGCTCAAAATCAAATACAAATAGCAGTAAAGAATCTGGTGCTGTCATCAAGGTAATTAATCATTAAGAATCTAATTTTCTGGTTACCAGTTATTTTTCTTAAAAATTTAAAGAAAAATAAATGCATAATTTTAAAAGCCAAAAGTACTACAAATCTCATAATGAAAAACTGGAGCCCTTCCTATTTCCCAGAGGTAACTACACTCACTCTTAACTCTTTGATTTTATTGTTGTTTCTTGACTTTTTTTTCATTTTACACATTATGTACTGACTTCTGACTTCAGAATATTAATATTTAGTGCTAATTCAGCAACACACACTTCTAATACTTCATCTTTGCAATAGATATATCATTTATTTTTAAATCAATATTTGCTTCTCAAATTATTATGTCTATGTAAATATTATTCAAGCTCAATCCATCAATGTGGCATAATTTCATTTTCTTTCTTATATAGCTATATATTTTTCCTAGAGTTAATAATTACTTCAAATTTATTTGCTTAGTTTTCTTTGTAGCTATCACTAACATCTCCAAAGTATCTTAACAGAACTCTACAGCTCCTCTCAATGTGGTCACACACTGGATATAATTTGTAGGCTACATTTATTTTCCTGGAGACATTACTGTTGAATGCCTCCATTCTCTTATCCAATCAGAATTGGTTCTCTTTAGTGCCACTGCATAGATGTGATCTTGGGAGTCCTATGCACCATCTATTCACCATCATCCTAAGAAATCTCTTAACTTTTTTCTGTGTTGGATACCCCATTCCCAAGATACAAAGATTTCTTTTTTCTTGATTTACTGTTCCCTGAAATGGTCTCTGCCCCTTCATTCTTAAGTTCCTTTTTTTTCTGTTGCAGTTTATTTTGTTCTCAAAATTTTTAAGATGGAAGATTTCTACAAAAATTAGTGTTCGTTCAGTCATACTGAAGAACAAAACGGGCATGAAATGCTGTTTGGAGACTCAGTATGTGAGGGTGAGCTTTGTTAGTGGTGGATCTATCAATGAGTGAGTGGAGACTAGTAATGTAATATGGTTATTCTAAAGCATTAATATTTGAAAGTTTATTAAGGGCTAGGTATGTCCCACAAAGGAATAGTCTAAGCAGTTACTTTGATAGAGATGAG
This sequence comes from Phataginus tricuspis, assembly GCA_029783875.1. Lineage (NCBI taxonomy): Eukaryota > Metazoa > Chordata > Mammalia > Pholidota > Manidae > Phataginus > Phataginus tricuspis. Next base: position 105,135,686 of record JAQQAC010016209.1, on the reverse strand, counting down.
TTATATTCACTGGACTTCCAGTGCTTGGAAATAAGTGTGGGGGGATGCGTTTGTATGAGGGGTCTTTAATTTTATATGTTTCATAAGATCTCTCTTTTTAGTAAGGTATGTCATTCCTGTCCTTTGTTTTACCTGGTGTTTTCCAGGGAAAAGCCTCATTTGTTCAATTTTACCAGCCAGTAAAATTCTCATTTTCTACCGGAAGCGGCTGAATGACAGTCATCCCTAAGTGCTAGTTCAAGGAAGGAGATTTATAGTCTAAGCATTCCTTATACAGATTTTTAACTACTTCTTTATTCAGCCTCATTTTCTTCTTGCCTTCAACATTACCTGATGCCTCCAGTTCTTGGATCTTCTGAGGTTTCAAAGTGAAAATTAGTTTGTTTCATGTGGTATCCCTTAACACTTCCACTTTAGCAGGCACTTAGACTACAGAAAATAGAAACTTAAGTCAATTACCACTTGTCAATCTGCTTTCCTTCCATTTTTAAAAAATTCATATTTTATATGCTTTCATCATCTCCACTTTTGTCCTTATGGCTTTATAACTTTTTTAAATTTCTTCACAGTAAGATCTCAGGAGGGGAGAATAGATAAAGATGTATTCAATTAGCTCTATTTACATGAAATTTCAGAACTACATTTTAAATGAAGGAGAGGGTTTCTAGCAAGAGTAATTAACTTAACAGAGGAGCAGAATGGAGCCTGACATAACTCTGAAAAGAACAGGTAGTAAAACAAATACCTGATTATAGCATTTTCCCACCTGATAATGCCCTGTTTAAGAATGTGTGAAAGTATAGTTCTGATTCTGATTCTCAGAATGGATGATGGGCCTGGTGAAGCAAGGAAATTCTATAGGAAAGGAAATATCTATACCCAGACAACAACAGATGGATACATTCCATGCAACTAAATGTCCAAGCTATCATCCTTCAATCACATGAGACAGACATCTAAATCAAAACCTGTATTCTTCAAACCCACTTCATGGATTAAACAAGATGGTGGCATGAGAAGTGAGGCATAAACCTCTTCCCAAAACCACATATAACATGAAAATACAGCCAATACAACTAACCCTGAAAGAGCAACCTGGAAGAAGACTGCAACAGATGGCCTGCATCTGGGGAAAAAGAAGACCTCATGGAAAAGGGTAAAGTAGCAAAGCAGTGATCCAGTGGAACCCTAACCCTCCTCCCACCCCAGCTCACCAGCAGAAGAAAGAGAAATTGAGTGGGGGCAGTAGAAGCCCAAGACTGCTAAATACCCACCCCTGGAGATCTGTTCCAGGAACACGAACCCACATTACATGGTGCTCTGGAGATGAGAGGGGTTGGAAACCAAAGACAGGCAACTCATAGAGACTGGGATTCCAGCCACTTGTGGAGAACAGGTACCCACAACCAGCTGCTCCAGGACAAAAGGAAGGTGGGCACATTGAAAGGCTTCCCAACGACAAGAGGGCTGCTAAAGGGAAAAGGATTACACAGGGCTTACTGCTCAGGAGAAAGGACAGGTGGACAAAATCGTCCCAGCACACTCATCCCAGTAGGTTTGGAACTTTCAGGAGCTTCATGTGCTCCATACCCCTGGCTGTCAATGTAGTGACAACCCAAGAATTCCACTCCTAGAAATTTACCCAAAGAAAACAAGATTATGGATTCGAAAAGACATCTATACTCCTATCTTTATTGCAGCACTATTTACAATAGCCAAGAAATGGAAGGAACCTAAGTGTCCATAAGTAGATGAATGGATAAAGAAAATGTGGTACATATATACAATGGAATATTATTCAGCCATAAGAAGAAAACAAATCCTACCATTTGCAACAATACAGATGGAGCTAGAGGGTATTATGCTCAGTGAAATAAGCCAGGCAAAGAAAGACAAGTACCAATTGATTTCACTCATTTGTGGAGTATAACATAAAGCAAAAACTGAAGGAACAAAACAGCAGCAGACTCACAAACTCCAAGAAGGGACTAGCAGTTACCAAAGAGAAAGATACTGGGGAGGGCAGGTGGGAAGGGAGGGAGAAAGGGATTAAGGGGTATTGTGATTAGTACAAATAATGTAGTGGGGCACAGGGAAGGCAGTATACCACAGAGAAGACAAGTAGTGACTCTATAGCATCTTATTATGCTGATGGACAGTAACTGCAATGGGCTGTGTGGGGGTCTTGACAATATGTGTGAATGTAATAACCACAATGTTGCTCATGTGAAACCTTTATAAGATTGTATATCAGTGATACCTTAGTAAAAAGGTAATAAAAAAATCTTATTCTTCAATAGTTGAATCATATTTCACATTTATGCTAAGTAGACTGAAAGTTCTATTTAGAGTCTCAATGCAATCCATGGAGAAAAATGAAGAATCACCAAATTTTAAAAAGTAACCCTCAGGTAATAAAATTAATTGGGAAAATACAATAAAAAATTTAAAGAAGAATAACCAATGCAATTAAAGTTATTGTATAGGAAATAATATTTGCCTCAAAAAGAACAAACTTCATGCTTAAAGAAATATGCAAAATTCTTGAAAGTAATAAGCTAAAATAATTAATGTATGAATGGAAATGAAAATATATTTTAAAAATTGTGATGACACCAAAGCAGTATTTAGGCAAAAATCTGTAGTACTGTTTGTATTAGAAAAGAAGGAAGGTCTCAAATTAATTAATTTGGCTTTCACTATAAGAAACAAGAAAAATAAAACCAACTTAAAGTAGACAGAAGAAATGAAATAATAAAGAACAGAGCAAAAATAATGAATGAGAAAACAGGAGAAAAAAAGAGTAAACCAAAATTGTGTTAGATGAACAAAATCAACAGAATTATATCCATATTAATCAGAGGGAAAAGAAAGAGAAAGAAGACAGTAACTTTCAATTTCAGGAATGAGAAAAGTAATATCAATAAAAATTCTAGCAGTATTAAAAGGATACTAAGGTAATTTTACAAAAAAGCTTTATGCCAGAAAATTTCAAAATTTAGATCAAATAGGGAAATTTCTTGAAAGATGGAAACCACCAAGGACCACTCAAGAACAAATAGATAACCGGGAATAGTCTAATCTCGTCTTAAAAATGGAATTTATAGCTAAAAAATATTCCACAAAGAAGATGATGGATTCTATCAATCATTTAAGAAAGAAGTAATACTGATTAAAAACAAACTCTCCCAAATTTGAAAAGCAGGAAATACTTCCAAAATCATTCCATGTAGCCAACATTATCTTGATATTCAAACCAGATAAAGACATTACAAGAAAAAAGACAGTAGTTATCAATATCCCTCAAGAACATAGATGCAAAATGTTAAACAAAATTTTAGCAACTTGAATTCAACAATATATAAAAAAGATGATACATTATGACCAAGTGGGGCTTTTTCTAGGTTGACTTAACATTAAAAAATTAATGTTACACAACACATTGTAAAATTATACACCAAAAGCCATGGGATCATTTCAAAAGATGATGTAAAAATGTTGGGAAAAATTCAATATCAGTTTCTGCTACAAATTCTCAGAAAACTAAAACTAGAAGGGAACTTCACCCTGACAGACACCTACAAAAACTTTAGAGTCAATATTATACTTAATTGTAAATGATTGAATCTTTTCACTCTAATATCAGGATGAAAACATGGATGTCTACTTCTACCACTTCTCAAAATTTCACTGGAGGCTCTAGTCAGGGCATTTAGGGAAAAAAATAAAATAAAATAAAACCTGTGTTTATTTGCAGTCAACATAATCATGCATGTAGAAATTTTTATGGAATCTACAAAAGGCTACTAGAAATTATAAATGAGTTTACAAGTGGGGCAGTATACAATATCCACATACAGAAATAAATTGAATTTCTATATACTAACAATAAAAATTATGGAATTGAATTTTTTAAAGTGCCACTTACAGTAGACCAAAAACTAATAAATTATTGATACTTCTGGGGGAAAAAATGTGTGCAGGACATTTAAAATGAAAAATTGTGAAACATTAATGAAAGAAATGTTAAAAGAAAGAAATGGAGACACATGCATTGCTCATGGGTCAGAAGTTTCAATATTGTTATAATATTACTTCTCCCCAAATTTATCTGTAAGTTCAACAAACTCCCTATCAAAATATTGGTAGGCATTATTTATATAAATTGACAAGTTGTTTCTAAACATGTATATGGAAATGTCAATAACCTAGAATAGCCAAAGAAGAACACAGGTGGAGGGCTCATACTCCATAATTTCAAACAGATTATAAAGTCTACTGTAATTAAAGTGTTTTGGTATTGGCATCATAATAGATAAACGTGACAGAATATAGTCCAGATATGTATCCACACATATGTGGACTAATGATTTTGGAAAATGAGGCAAAGTAAATTCAGTGGAGAAATGATAGTCCTTTCAACAAATTGTGTTGGAACAATTATATATGCACATGCAAAAAAACAGTTTTCTGATTCATACCATACACTATATACAACACTTGAAAATGGATCATAGACCTAATGTAAAACCATAAAATATAATTTTTAGAATGAAACATTAAATAAAATCTTAGTGTTCTTGGTTAGAAAAACGTTTCTTGATAAGAGCCCAAAAACATAAACCATAAGAGAAAAAATAATAAATTGGGACTTCATGAAAATTTAAACTTACACTTTTTAGAGATGATGTTAAGAGGATCTAATGACAAGCCACAGAAAGGAAGAAAATATTTGCAAGGCATAAACCTGGTAAAGGATTGTGTCTAGAATATATAAAGAACAGTAAAAGCTCAATATTGAGAAAACAAATAGCCTAATTACTAAAATGCACAAAAGATCTGAACAGACACACTGCCAAAGAAGATATCTGTATGACACATAGCACATGAACATATGCTAAACATCATTAGCCATAAGGTAAATGCAAAATAAACCTCAAAAAATAACTACACACAAATTAGAATGGCCAAAATTAGAACACTGACCATAGCAAGTGTTGGAGATGACCTGGAACACTGCAACTCTCATACAATGCCAAATGCCAATGGGAGCATAAAATATGACAGCAACTTTGGAAAACAGTTGGAGAGTTTTTAAAAAAAGTTAAACAGGGGGGATGGTGGTGTGAGAGGTGAGACAGAAAACTCCTCCCAAAACCAGCGATAGTGTGAAAATATAGTTAATACAACTAACCCTAAAACAGCAACAGGAAAGAAGGCTGAACCAGACTGCATACAGACCTCAGGAACAGAGTAGACCTCACGCAACAGGGTATGGTACCAAAGCCTTGATCTGGCAGGACCCATGCCCTTCCCCACCCAGCTCATAGGCAGGAGGAAGAGAAATGGAGTGGGGAGGGGGTGGAAGCCTGGGACTGCTGAACACCTAGCCCTGGATATCTACTTTGTGAGCAGAAATCTACATTGTGTAGTGTTCTGGAGGATGAGGAGCTGGGACAGGTGGAGTGCTTGAGAGACTGAGATTCCAGCCATTTGTGGAGGACAGAGATTCACATCCAGCCACTCTGGGACAAAGGAAAGGCAGGTGGTCTGAGACGCTTCCTAGCAGCGAGAGGGCTGCTGAAGGAGCAGAGTTTGCACAGAGCTTGCTGTGCCAGAGAAGAGATACGGGGACAAGGTTGTCTGGCCACGCTCTGCACAGCAGGTTGGGAACTTTGTGGAGCTTCAGGCACTCCATGCCCCTGGCTGACTACTCAGCTCCAAGGCCCCCCACTGTGATATGCAGCCTGCTGAGCCTTCCTCCTGCCATGACAGCAATGGCTCACAAACCAGCAGTCACTGCACTGGAGTCAGGCCAGACAGAGAGAGGCGCCACCTACAACAGCTAGAGACGCCAAGCACAGAGGCTTACACCTGTATGCTCAGCCCACTGGCTCTGATAAGGAAGACAGGCACAGCAGACAGGAATCAGGAAATAGATCTTTCCTTTACTCAGACACCAGCTCCACTCCCCGATGACCCCCAACCTCACTCCAGGGACTGAGAAGCTCCAGAGACTGGAGCTTCTGGGCACTAGAGGGCACCACACAGAAATATGAAACATCAAAAGAACATGGTTCAGACCAAAATCTCACAAACCCCAGATAAAGGGCCAAATGAAATTGAACTCACCAATCTTCCTGAAAGAGAGTTCAAAATAAAAATCATAAACATGCTTATGGAGGTACAGAAAAATATTCAGGAACTCAGGAACGAATTTAAAATGGAGATTCAATCATTAAGAAATTCCATATCTGAAATGAAATACACAATGGAGGGATTTAAAAGCATATTAGATGCAGTAGAAGAGACGGTAAATGGAATAGAAATTAGAGAAGAGGAATACAAAGAAGCTGAGGCACACAGAGAAAACAGAATCTCTAAGAATGAAAGAATATTGAGAGAACTGTGTGACCAATCCAAATGGAACAATATTCACATTATAGGGGTACCAGAAGAAGAAGAGAGAGAAAAGGGATAGAAAGTGTCATTGAGGAGGTAATTGCTGAAAACTTCTTAATCTGTGGAAGGAGATAGTGTCTCAAGACATCAAGATGCACAGATCTCCCAAAACAAGGGACCCAAGGAAGAAAACATCAAGATAGATAATAATTAAAATGGCAAAGATCAAGGATAAAGACAGACTTTTAAAAGCAGCTCGAGAGAGATAAAAGATCACATACAAAGGAAAACCCATCAGGCTATCATCAGATTTCTCAACAGAAACCTTACAGGCCAGAAGGGAGTGGCATGATATGTTTAATGCAATGAAGCAGAAGGGCCTCGAACCAAGAATACTTTATCCGGAAAGGTTATCATTTAAAACTGAAGGAGCGATTAAACAATTTTCAGATAAGCAAAAGCTGAGAGAATTTACCTCCCACAAACCACCTCTACAGTGTCTTTTGGAGGGACTTCTATAGATGGAAGTATTCCTAAGACTAAATACATGTCACCCAATGGATACACAAAGAGTACAGAATATGATGCATGACATACAAAGAATGGAGGAGGAAGAAAAAGGAGGAAAAAGAAAGAATCTTTAGGTTGTGTTTGTAATAGCATACAAAGTGAGTTGAATTAGACTGTTAGATAGTAAGGGAATTACCCTTGAGCCTTTAGCAAGCAAAAATCTAAAGCCTGCAATGGCAATAAGTACATACTTATTGATAATCACCCTAAATGTAAATGGTCTGAATACACCAATCAAAGGAAGTAGAGTCACTGAACAGATAAAAATACAAGACCCATCTATATGCTGCCTACAAGAGACTCACTTTAAACCCAAAGACATAAACAGACTGAAAGTATAGGGATGGAAAAAGATATTTCATACAACTAATAGGGAGAAAAAGCAGGAGTTGTAGTACTTGTATCAGAAAAAATAGACTTCAAAACAAAGAAAGTCACAAGAGACAAAGAAGGGCATTACACAGTGATAAAGTGGTCAGTCCAACAAGAGGGTATAACTATTATAAATATCTATGCACCCAACACAGAATCACCTACATAAGTGAAACAAATACTACCAGAATTAAACGGGGAAATAGAATGCAATGCATTCATTTTGGGAGACTTCAACACACCACTCACTCCAAAGGACAGATCAACCAGAAAGAAAAAAAAAGAAACAGAGGCACTGAAAAACGTATTATAACAGATGGACCTAACAGACATCTACAAAACACTCCATCCAAAAGCAACATGAGACACATTCTTCTCCAGCTCACATGGGACATTTTCAAGAATAGATTATATACTAGCCCAAAAAAAGAGCCTCAGTAAATTAAAAAAGATTGATATTGTACCAACCAGCTTCTCAGATCACAAAGGTTTGAAACTAGAAATACTAGAAAACTAGAAAAACTCAAAGAAAATGAAAAATCCCACAAACACATGGAGGCTTAAAAACATGCTTCTACATAATCAGTGGACTGATGACCAAATAAAAACAAAGATCAAGCAATATATGGAGACAAATGACAACACTAATTCAAAAATGCAAAATCTGTGGGACGCAATGAAGGCCATGCTAAGAGGGAAATATATTGCAATTCAGGCCTACCTCAGGAAAGAACAATACCAAATAAACAGTCTAAACTCACAATTAATGAAACTAGAAAAGGAAAAACAAATGAGGCCCAAAGTCAGTAGAAGGAGGGACATAAAAAATATTTAAGCAGAAATAAAGAAATTGAGAAGAATAAAACAATAGAAAGAATCAATGCAAGCAAGAGCTGTTTCTTCAAGAAAAAAAAACAAAATATATAAACCCCTACTCAGACTTATCAAGAAAAAAAGAGAGTCTACATACATAAACAGAATCAGAAATGAGAAAGGAAAAATCATTATGAACATCACTGAAATACAAAGAATTATGAGAGAATACTATGAAAAATTATATGCTAACACCTGGATAACCTAGAAGAAATGGACAACTTTCTAGAAAAATACAATCTTCCAAGACTGACCCAGGAAGAAACAAAAAATCTGTATGGACCAATTACCAACAAAGAAATTGAATTGGTAATCAAAAATGTACCTAAGAACAAAACACCTGGACCAGATGGTTTCACTGATAAATTTCATAAAACATTTAGTGAAGACCTAATACCAATACCCATCCTCCTTAAAGTTTTCCAAAGAGTAGAAGAGGAGGGAATACTCCCAAACTCATTGCACGAGGCCAACATCACTCTAATACCTAAATCGGGCAAAGACACCACACAGACAACATTATACTTAACAGCGAGAAGCTGAAAGCTTTTCCTTTAAGATCGTGAACAAGACAAGGATGCCCACTCTCCCCACTTTTATTCAACCTAGTTCTAGAGGTCCTAGCCATGGCAATCAGACAACACAAAAAAATGAAAGGCATCCAGACTGGTAAGGAAGAAGTCAAACTGTCCCTGTTTGCTGATGACATGATATTGTACATAAAAAATCATAAAAAATCCACTCCAAAACTACTAGATCTAATATCTGAATTCAGCAAAGTTGCAGGATACAAAACTAATGCACCGAAATGTGTTGCATTTCTATACACTAACGGAGAAATAGCAGAGAGAGAAATCAGGAAAACAATTCCATTCACAATTGCATCAAAAAGAATAAAATACCTAGGAATAAACCGAACCAAGGAAGTGAAAGACTTATACTCTGAAAATTACAAGACACTCATGACAGAAATTAACGAGGATACCAATAAATGGAAGCACATCGTGTGCCCATGGATAGGAAGAATTAATATTGTCAAAATGGCCATCCTGCCTAAAGCAATCTACAGATTCAATGCAATCCGTATCAAAATACCAACAGCATTCTTCAATGAACTAGAGCAAATAGTTCAAAAATTCATATGGAACCACAAAAGACCCCGAATACCCAAAGCATTCCTGAGAAGGAAGAATAAAGCAGGGGGGATTATGCTCCCTGACTTCAAGCTCTACTACAAAGCCACAGTAATCAAGACAATTTGGTACTGGCACAAGAACAGAACCATAGGCCAATGGAACAGACTAGAAAGCCCACATATAAACCCAAACATATATGGTCAATTAATATACGATAAAGGAGCCATGGATATACAATGGGGAAATGACAGCCTCTCCTACAGATGTTGGGAAAACTGGACAGCTACATGTAAGATAATGAAACTAGATTATTGTCTAACCCCATACAAAAACGTCAACTCAAAATGGATCAAAGACCTGAATATAAGTCATTAACCATAAAAGTCTTAGGAAAAAACATAGGCAAAAATCTCTTGGACATAAATATGAGCAACTTCTTCATGAACATATCTCCCCAGGTAAGGGAAACAAAAGCAAAATGAACAAATGGGACTATATCAAACTAAAAAGCTTCTGTACAGCAAAGGACACCATCAATAGAACAAAAAGACATCCTACCGTATGGGAGAATATATTCATAAATGACATATCTGATAAGGGGTTGACATCCAAATTATATAAAGAGCTCATGCACCTCAACAAACAAAAAGCAAATAAGCCAATTAAAAAAATGGGCAGAGGAGCTGAACAGATACTTCTCCAAAGAAGAAATTCAGATGGCCAACAGGCACATGAAAAGATGTTCCACATCGCTAATCATCAGAGAAATGCAAATTAAAACCATAATGAGATATCACATCACACCAGTTAGGATGGCCACCATCCAATGGCAAACAACCACAAATGTTGGCGAGGATGTGGAGAAAAGGGAACCATCCTACACTGCTGGTGGGAATGTTAATTAGTTCAACCATTGTGGAAAGCAGTATGGAGGTTCCTCAAAAAACTAAAAATAGAAATACCATTTGACCCAGGAATTCCACTCCTAGGAATTCTCCCTAAGAATTCAGCAGCCCAGTTTCTCTGTTTATCACAGCACTATTTACAATAGCCAAAAAATGGAAGCAACCTAATTGTCCATCAGTAGAAGAATGGATAAAGAAGATGTGGTACATACACATAATGGAATATTATTCAGCCATAAGGAGAAAACAAATCCTACCATTTGCATCAACATGGATGGAGCTAGAGGGCATTATGCTCAGTGAAATAAGGCAGGTGGAGAAAGACAAGTATCAAATGATTTCACTCATCTGTGGAGTATAAGAACAAAGAAAAAACTGAAGGAACAAAACAGCAGCAGACTCACAGAACCCCTATGTTTATCGCAGCACTATTTACAATAGCCAAGAAATGGAAGCAACCTAAGTGTCCATCAGTAGATGAATGGATTAAGAAGATGTGGTACATATACACAATGGAATATTACTCAGCCATAAGAAAAAAACAAATCCTACCATTTGCAACAACATGGATGGAGCTAGAGGGTATTATTCTCAGTGAAATAATCCAAGTGGAAAAAGACAAGTATCAAATGATTTCACTTATCTGTGGAGTATAAGAAAGAAAAAAAAAACTGAAGGAACAAAACAGCAGCAGACTCACAGAACCCAAGAATGGACTAACAGTTACCAAAGCGAAAGGGACTGGGGATGATGGGTGGGAAGGGAGGGATAAGCGGGAAAAAGGGACATTATGATTAGCACACATAATGTAGTGGGGGGGCGGGCATACGTGGATGGCCGTATAACAGAGAGAAGACAAGTAGTGATTCTATAGCATCTTACTACGCTGATGGACAGTGACTGTAATGGGGTATGTGGTGGGAGCTTAATAATAGGGGGAGTTTAGTAACCATAATATTGCTCATGTAATTGTACATTAATAATAGCAAAAAAAATGTTGAACATATGCTTACCATATGGCCCATTCATTCCACTCCTAGGTATCTAACCTAGAAAATTTGAGCATTTATGTCCATACAAACCCTTGTACATGAATATTACTAGCAGCTTTATTATAAACAGCCTCAAACCTGGAAACAAACCAGGTATTGATCAACAGGAAAAAAGATAAATTATCATCTATCTGTACAAAGGAATATTATTCAGAAATAAAAGGAATGAGTTATTGATATATACATCTATATGGATGAATCTCAAAATTATTATGCTGAGTGAAAATGCCAGTTAATATTTCATTTATGTAAAATTCTAGAAAATGCAAAGTAATCTATAGTAACAGAAAGTAGATCAGTGGATGCTTGAGAACATGAGGAAGGAATTACCAAGGACATGAAAGAACTTTTGTGGGCAATGAATATTTTACATGGATATATCTCTTGACTGTTGAGATGGATTCATAGTGTATATTTATGTCAAAGCTTCTTAATTGTATCTTTTAAATACGTGCAATTTCTTTTATGTCAGAAGCTTCCGGAACATGTTGCCTCTTTCCTGATTAACAAGAAAAAGAGTTTGCTTCTCATACAGCTCAAACACAACCCAGAATTTAGACTTACTTGTCCTGATGTGCATGACTCATGCCATGTTCCTATCCTTGAACCTATCACACTAGCTTGTGAATAGGATATATGGCTTATACCCATCAGAGCCAACCCCTAGAGTATGAAGTGGAATTGATCCAACAAATCCATGTGGTTCGAAAATTCTAAGTACTGTTAGTATTGGACAACAGAGTAATAAATATTGGGGGACAATCAAAAGGTCCATTACAGGTTTTAAATGATTTAGGTATTTTAAAATGTAAGAATTTCTCATCAGATTCTTTTCATGAGCTATATTCTTTGATCCAGTCTACAAATATTTGTTGAGCTCCTTATTTGTTAGGTAGTGTGACTAGGATATAATGACAAACACTATCCCTGCCATCATAAAACTCACATTATTGCATGGGAGACAGAGCAAAATAAAATTACTGCACAAATATATCATTTTAAGTAGTGATTACATGGTAGGGGGAAATAGTTATTGGGACTATTGTATTTATTTTACCTTTTTATTCTGAAATACTTAATATATAGCAAGTTATAAATATATAAGATAAAATGAACACTCGTGTATCCACCACTAAGTTTAAATAGAAAATTACCAATACCTTTGAAACTGCATGTTTTCATTTCTACTACCACAGACCATCCTTGTTCAGATGGGGGGACTGTCCCATGCAAAAGAGCAATAATTCAGGTACAAACAAAGATAGATATATTTATATTTGGAGATGCAGTTTTATGCAACAGAAGCATATATCATATGTTCAGAAGGGGAAAGGAATAAAGACACTCACAGGTAATTATGCAGCAGGTGCTTTAAATTAGCATATTTGTTCAATTTCCATGGCAACCCTAAATGCTAGATTTTATTATTCTCATTTTCACATAGAAGACATACAGGTTGAAGGGTTAGGCAGATATGTTTACAGGCCTTAAACCTTAAGGCTATAACCTTAACTACATAGTAACTGATGACAGGTTATGCAGAATAAGTAAATATGATTCAAAACCCTGTGATCAAAAAGGCATAAAATTAAGTTTAACTCATAACTGCACCTCACTTCATGCACAGACAAGGGGCTACTGGGAAGATGTTTTTTCATACTAGATTACCGTGTTTCATTCTATTTTCATAATGTTAGCATTAACATGTTTTGTGCAAAACAAATCAGAAATACATGAGTTAAAGTAAATAAGGTAAATGAAAAAGGACATTCAGCATGGCAGACTTTATTTGTACTTCCTTCCCTGTCATTAGAATTACTATGGTTACTTAGCAAAAAAAAATGTAATTTCAGTGGACAATTTGTCATTTACATTTGCCTACATTATTCATCATGAGTTATAATGAATTATCATTTCATATGATGAAATATCCTAAAAATTTAGCTTTCCTCTGTAGTCTGAATTTATCTTTCCAGAGTATTTGATTTGAAATATATCTAGAAATACAGCATGATCATATCTGAGAAATATTTCATGTTTTCTTATCTTTTTATATACTCTATGAAAAATTTAGAATTTATCCAAATTTAAAAATGTGGATCAGACATGGTTTTATCACCGACATGATAAATGTAATAAAATGCATTACTGGTCTTCAGTCAATCTAAGTCTTATGGGATGGACCTCCAATAATTATTCAGGGATTTAAATGAACAGAAATCTTGTGATTTTATAAGTATCCAGCATCAGAGTCACTTCAGGAATATTCTCTTACAGTAGCATTTATTTGACCACTTATTTTGACACAAAAAACAGTGAAGTTACCAGTATATGTGCTTAAAATTTTGTATAAATTACCACTAACTATTTTTGCTTTTTTTAAATAAACTTCATTGACATACACCTTATATACAATAAATGCTCACAATTGAGTATATACTTTGATGAACTTTAATAAATGATGTACCCTTTAAAGAACTACTACAATCAAAATACAAAAATTTAATTCATCCCCCAAAAGTTCCTCTGTGCTCCTTCCTCATTAACCCTTGTCTCCCACTCCTAAAAACTGACCACCTGTTCTGGTTTTCCAGGAACTGTCCTAGGTTTAGCACTGAAATTTCTGTATCCTTGAGAAACTTCTCAGTACTGGATAAAGCAGTTGGTGAAATACAAATCTGCTTTTTATCATTATAGATTAGTACTGCCTGCTTTAGAGTTTCATATGAATGGAATCATGCTATATGTATTCTTGAACATGTCAGCATAGAAATTTTTAATTGAAATATGGTTTATATACAATATTATACTGATTTTGAGTGAACAACATAGTGACTGGACAATTATATACATTACTAAATGTTCGTTACTGTAAGTATGGTTGCTGTATGTTAACATACAAAGATGTTGCAATATTATTGACTATATTTCCTATGCTATACAGGAATATACATCATATGCTATACAAGAGCATAACAATTTTAAGATTCATCCATGTCACTGCATGTGACAATAATTTACTTCTCTTTAATACTGAATATTATATTATATTCTCTGTATATACCAAAACTTGTTTATCCATCTGCCTATTGATGGACATTTGGGTGGTTCTCATTTTTTAGTTATTATAAATAATGGCCTTATGGATATTCAAACATAGTTCTTTTGTGGCTATGCGTCTCCATTTCCCTGGAATGAAATACCTCAGAGTACTAATGCTGAGTCACAAAATAAGTACATGTCTAAGTTTATAGGAAACTAGCAAACTATTTTCCAAAATAGCTTAACCATTTTACATTCCTACAAGAATTACATGAGTGTCGAGTTGTTCCACATCCTTGCTATAACTTTACCGCTTTTTAATTTTTGCTCTTCTAGTGCTTATGTTGTAAAATCTCATGATTTTTGTGTACATTTCCCTGATAAGTTGAGACTCTTTCATGTGCTTATTTGCCAACCAAATGTCATCTTTTGGATGCCTGATAAGCATCACAAATAGCACATACAAATCCAAATATTTGGTGCACCCCTGAAAACCTTGAAATCATCTTTGACTCTCTCTCATATCCTACTGAAGTCTAACAACAAATCAGGTTTGCCCTCTATTTTAGTACAGTTACAAACCAACTTTTCTTACCACTTTCATAACTACCATGGTTCAAGCCACCACAAGCTCTTGTCTGGACTAATGCAATACCTTCTTACCTGGTCTCTCTACTTCCACTTTCATTCAGCTATCAGTTTACACTCCACACAGTGGCCACAGTGGTGCTTGTAAAATATATGTCGAAGGATGTCTTCAACAACTAGTGAACCCTGATGTCCCCTGACTTAAATTGACCTATATAAGGCTCTATGTGATCTTGCCCATCTGCTACCATTCTGACTTATATCCTAACACTCATTCTTGTTTTACTTCATTCCAGCCACCATGACCTCCTGGCTGCTCCTTGAACATGCCAAGTATACACCTGCTTCAGGACATTTGTATTGCTGGTTCCTCTGCCTGACTTTTTTCCCCCAGACATTCATGTGGCTTTTTTGCCCACTTCTCCAGATGTCAGCTCAAATGAGTTCTTAATAGAGTTAGTTTTTGACCCCTATATCAAATGCCTTCCATCACTCTCTACTCTTCTTTCCCTATTCTATTTTTCTTCATACTACTTATCTCCACTTGGCTGTTACATATTTATTTTTTTTAATATGTGATCTTCCTTCTCCATAAAATTTATACTTCAAGACTGATTTTCTTGTACTGGTATACCTAGTCCCTAAACCATGCTTGATATGATGAGAAAACTCAACAAATCCTTGTTGAGTGAATAAATATGAACTGGTTCTCCACAGCCACAAATACACCACCTGGACAACATGTTAAGTTCTTCACAGGGAGGGATATTGCCTCATTATTTTCAAAGTATCTTGTATGAAGTACATATTAATCACTCAAATATTTTTGCTTACTGATTTTTCATATTTGATATACTGTCCAATTGGCCTAGTTAGGATTAAAATTAGCCAATAAAAGTTGATGCCTAGCATTATCTTGAAGTGACATTATAGTAATAGCTAATGCACTTGGTAACTGTAAAATTGAACAAATTTGTTTTTCAGGCTCAATGACTACTTATTGTACTTGCTACATGGCATAAATAATTTTAATTTTTTTTGTGCAGCATGTAATATTGAATAAATTGATTCTCAGAGACTTAAATAACTCTCCGAAGCCATAGGTGTAAGACATTACAAAACTAGTACTCTAGTTGGTTCCGGGAAGATGGCGGCATGAGAAGGGTGGTGGAAATCTCCTCCCAAAACCATATATATCTGTGAAAATACAGCAAATACAGCTATTCCTAAAAGAGAGACCAGAACACACAGGACAGCGTACAGCCTGCATCTGTACCCGAGAGGACTCGGCACCCCGCGAGGCAGAGCTGCAAAAGGCCCAGCAGAGCAGCGCGGCCGGGGCTGCGGAATAGTTGAGCAACAGCGCCACCTACAGCATCCTAACAGAATCTACTCCTGGTGGGCTTGCTTTTTTTTTTTCCTTTCTTTTCTTTCTTTCTTTTTTTCTCTTTTCTTTATCTTCCTTATTTTTTTTTAAAGTCTAAAAGACCCCAGCTGACATACCTGGCACTTGAAAGCGACCACTTCTATCGCCATGAAAAGACAGAAGAACATGGTATAGACAAAGCTCACCCAGACAACACCAGAGAGGAAGCCTGAAGGGATGGAAATGCACAATATTCCTGAAAAAGAATTCAGAATAACAGTCATAACCATGCTGATGGATCTACAGAGAAATATGCAAGAGCTGAGGAAGGAAGTGAGGGAAGTCAGGAAAGACAATGTACAAATGAGACAAGCCATCGATGGGCTTAGCAGAAGACTGGATGAGATGCAAGAGACTGTTGATGGAATAGAAATCAGAGAACAGGAATACAGAGCAGCTGAGGCAGAGAGAGATAAAATGATCTCTAGGAATGAAAGAATATTGAAAGAACTGTGTGAGCAATCCAAACGGAACAATATTCACATTATAGGAGTACCAGAGGAAAAAGAGAGAGAAAAAAGGAATGGAAAGTGCCTTAGAAGAAATAATTGCTGAAAACTTCCCCACGCTGGGGAAGGAAATAGTCTCACAGTCCACAGAAGCCCACAGATCTCCCAACACAAGGGACCCAAGGAAGACAACACCAAGACACATAATAATTAAAATGGCAAAGATCAAAGATAAAGACAGAGTATTAAAGGCAGCTAGAGAGAGAAAAAAGATCACCTACAAAGGAAAACCCATCACACTTCTCAACAGAAACCTTACAGGCCAGAAGAGAATGGCATGATTTATTTAATGTAATGAAACAGAAGGGCGTCGAACCAAAAATATTATATCCAGCACAATTATCATTTAAATATGACAGAGGGATTAAACAATTTCCAGACAAAGGAAAGTTGAGAGAGTTTGCCTCTCATAAAGCACCACTACAGGATATCTTAAACGGACTGCTCTAGAGGGAAGCACCCCAAAGGCTAAAAAGATGTCACCAGAGAAAATAAAATCATAGCAAAGAAAGCAGACCATACAAATACTAACTAAAGGCAAAGAATAAAACACCTAATATATAAAGAATGGAGGAGGAAGAATAGGAAGGGAGAGATAAAGAAACATCAGACGGTGTTCACAATAACTTAACAAGAAAGTTAAGTTAGACTGTTAGATAGTAAAGAAGCAACCCTTGAACCTTTGGTAACCACGAATCTAAAGCCAGCAATGGCAATAAGTACATATCTATCAATAATCACCCTAAATGTAAACGGACTGAATGCACCAATCAAAAGACACAGAGTAACAGAGTGGATAAAAAAACAAGACCCATCTATATGCTGCTTACAAGAGACTCACCTCAAAGTCAAAGATATACAGAGACTAAAAGTGAAGGGATGGAAAAAGATATTTCATGCAAACAAAAAGGAGAAAAAAGCAGGTGATGCAGTACTTGTATCAGACAAAATTGACTTCAAAATGAAGAGAGTAGCAAGAGACAAAGAAGGACATTACATAATGATAAAGTGGTCAGTCCAACAAGAAGATATAACCATTATAAATATATATGCACCCAACACAGGAGTGCCAGCAAATGTGAAACAAATACTAAAAGAATTGAAGGAGGAAATAGACAGCAATGCATTCATTTTAGGTGACTTCAACACACCATTCACTCCAAGGGACAGATCAACCAGACAGAAAATAAGTAAAGACACAGAGGCACTGAACAACACACTAGAACAGATGGACCTAACAGACATCTACAGAACTCTACACCCAAAAGCAGCAGGATACACATTCTTCTCAAGTGCACATGGAATATTTTCCAGAATAGACAACATACTATGCCACAAAAAGAACCTCAGTAAAGTCAAAAATATTGAAATCCTTCCAACCAACTTCTCAGATCCCAAAGATATAAAAATAGAAATAAATTTTAGAAAGAAATGAAAAAGGCTCACAAATACATGGAGAGTTAACAACATTCTCCTAATTAATCAATATGTTAATGACCAAATCAAAACAGAAATCAAAGAATATATGGAGACTAATGACAACAACAACACAAAGCCACAACTTCTGTTCTAAGAGGAAAGTATATTTCAATCCAGGCCTATTTAAAGAAGGAAGAACATTCCCAAATGAAGTCTAAAGACACAATTACTGAAATTGGAAAAGAAGAACAAATGAGACACAAAATCACCAGAAGGAGGGACATAATAAAGATCAGAGAAGAAATAAATAAAATTGAGAAGAACAAAACAATAGAAAAAAATCAATGAAACCAAGAGCTGGTTCTTTGAGAATATAAACAAAATAGATAAACCCCTAGCCAGACTCATTAAGAGAAAAAGAGAATCTACACACATAAACAGAATCAGAAATGAGAAAGGAAAAATAATGACAGATCCCAGAGAAATACAAAGAATTATAAGAGAATATTATGAGAATCTATATGTTAACAAGCTGGAAAACCTAGAAGAAATGGAAAAATTCTTAGAAAAATACAACCTTCCACGACTGACCAAACAAGAAACAGAAAAACTAAACAGACCAATCACCAGCAATGAAATTGAAGCAGAAATAAAAAAACTACCCAAGAACAAAACCCCTGGACCTGATGGATTCACCTCTGAATTCTACCAGACATATAGAGAAGAAATAACACCCATTCTCCTTAAAGTTTTTCAAAAAATAGAAGAAGAGGGAATACTTCCAAACTCAATCTATGCAGCAAGCATCACTCTAACACCAAACCCTGGCAAAGACCTCACCAAAAAATAAAATTACACACCACTATCCCTGATGAACATAGATGCAAAAATACTCAACAAAATATTAGCAAACCGAATTCAAAAATACATCAAGATCATACACCATGATCAAGTGGGATTCATCCCAATGATGCAAGGATGGTACAACATTCGAAAATCCATCAACATCCTCCACCACATCAACAAAAAGAACAAAAACCACATGATCATCTCCATACATGGTAAAAAAGCATTTGACAAAATTCAGTACCCATTCATGATTAAAACTCTCAACAAAATGGGTATAGAGGGCAAGTACCTCAACATCATAAAGGCTATATATGACAAACCCACAGCTAACATCATACTTAACAGCGAGAAGCTGAAAGCTTTTCATCTAAGATCGGGAACAAGACAGGGATGCCCACTCTCTCCACTGTTATTCAATATAGTACTGGAGGTCCTAGCCATGGCAATCAGACAAAACAGAAATACAAGGCATCCAGATTGGTAAAGAAGAAGTCAAATTGTCACTATTTGCAGATGACATGATACTGTACATAAAAAACCCTAAAGACTCCACTCCAAAACTACTAGAACTAATATCTGAATTCAGCAAAGTTGCAGGATACAAAATTAACACACAGAAATCTATTTCTTTCCTATACACTAATGATGCACTAACAGAAGGAGAAATCAGAAAAACAATTCCATTCACAATTGCATCAAAAGGAATAAAATACCTAGGAATAAACCTAACCAAGGAAGTGAAAGACCTATACTCTGAAAACTACAAGACACTCCTAAGAGAAATTAAAGAGGACAATAACAAATGGAAATGCATCCCATGCTCTTGACTAGGTAGAATAAATATTGTCAAAATGGCTATACTACCTAAGCAATCTATACATTCAACACAATCCCTCTCAAAACACCAATGGCTTTCTTCAATGAACTGGAAATAATTCTAAAATTCATATGGAACCACAAAAGATCCCAAACAGCCAAAGAAATCCTGAGAAGGAGGAATAAAACAGGGAGAATTACGCTCCCTGACTTCAAGCTCTACTACAAAGCCACAGTAATCAAGTCAATTATGGTATTGGCACAAAAACAGACCCACTGACCAGTGGAACAAAATAGAATATCCAAACATTAACCCGTACATATACAGTCAATTAATATTTGATAAAGGAGCCTTGAATATACAATGGAGAGATGACAGCCTGTTCAGCAGCTGGTGTTGGAAAAACTGGACAGCTACATGTAAGAGAATGAAACTGGACTACTGTCTAGCCCCATATACAAAGGTAAACTCAAGGTGGATCAAAGACCTGAATGTAAGTCATGAAACCATAAAACTCTTAGAAAAAAACATAGGCAAAAATCTCTTGGACATAAACATGGGCGACTTCTTTATGAACATATCTCCCCGAGCAAGGGAAACAAAAGAAAAAATTAACAAGTGGGACTATAACAAGCTGAAAAGCTTTTGTACAGTAAAGGTCACCATCAGTAGAACAAAAAGACGTCCTACAGTATGGGAGAATATATTCATATATGATGTATCTGATAAGGGGTTGACATCCAAAATATATAAAGAACTCATGCACCTCAATGAACAAAAAGCAAATAATCCAATTAAGAAATGGGCAGAGGACCTGAATAGACACTTGTCTAAAGAAGAAATTCAGATGGCCAACAGGCACATGAAAAGATGCTCCACATGGCTAATCATCAGAGAAATGCAGATTAAAACCACAATGAGATATCACCTCACACCAGTGAGGACGGCCAACATCCAAAATACAAACAACAACAAATGTTGGCAAGGATGTGGAGGAAAGGGAAGCCTTCTACACTGCTGGTGGGAATGCAAATTAGTTCAACCATTGTGGAAAGCAGTATGGAGGTTCCTCAAAAAACTCAAAATAGAAATACCATTCGATCCAGGAATTCCACTCGTAGGAATTTACCCTAAGAATGCAGCAGCCCAGTTTGAAAAAGATACATACACCCCTATGTTTATCGCAGCACAATTTACAATAACCAAGAAATGGAAGCAACCTAAGTGTCCATCAGTAGATGAATCTATAAAGAAGATGTGAGATATATACACAATGGAATATTATACAGCCATAAGAAGAAAACAAATCCTACCATTTGCAACAACATGGATGGAGTTAGAGAGTATTATGCTCAGTGAAATAAGCCAAGCAGAAAAAGACAAGTATCAAATGATTTCACTCATATGTGGAGTATAAGAACAAAGAAAAAAACTGAAGGAACAAAACAGCAGCAGACTCACAGAACCCAAGAACGGACTAATAGTTACCAAAGGGAAAGGGACTGGGGAAGATGGGTGGGAAGGAAGGGACAAGGGGGAAAAAGGGGCATTACGATTAGCAGATGTAATGTTGGGGGGCACGGGGAGGGCTGTACAACTCAGAGAAGACAAGTAGTGACTCTATAGCATCTCACCACGTGAAGGACAGTGACTGTAATGGGGTTGGTGGGGGGGACCTGATGAAGGGGGTAGTTTAATCATCATAATATTGCACATGTAATTGTAGATTAATGATACCAAAATTAATTACTAAAAAAAAAACTAGTACTCTAAATTCCTTAGCTCATGTCTCCAAATTTTGTGCTTTCTTTGTCTCTTCTCCAGACAAATGCTTCCTGTCTATTGCCTCTGTCCTCCCCAGTCTTTCATTCTCTAATCCATGCCATATCCTCAGAAGTGTGCCAGTAGTTGCACTTCAGCTGATCTCTTCACTTTCACCAAAACTTACCCCATTATTGCATTATTGTTACGCTAATCCAAACCAAGGGTAAATGACCACTATGTACTGCTTGGTGTAGTAACCTCACATGATAAGGTTGACATTCTGCTAAGACAAGTCTCTTGCTACCTAATGACGTGAGAAATTACCGTGAGTCTTAGATACTGAGGACAGATGAGAGAGGGAGCATTATGATGTGTTTAGGCAACTTTGAAAGCCCCTTGCAAACATTCCCCGTTGGCAGCTACTGACTGTGCCTACTTCAAGAGTAAGCTATGGTTGTCTATATACAATATGTTGATACACTACTCTTACCTCAGAGAATGTGAATTTGTGAGTATTTATTTTCATTTACCTTTGCTTACCATTCCATTGACAACTATACTTTCTATTTAAACTAGGTGATGCTGAAGGGCCATAATTAGTATAACAATTACTATTTTATTTTTGTCCCCAAATGGTATGAAGTGAGTTAAATATATAAGTGTTAAACAATGTAATTTTTACTTATTCACACCATTTGGGCATGTATTAAACATTTATCAAATAGCTTCTATGTCAAATGTACTATATTTGGCACAGTGAGAATTTTTAAAAAATCCTGCATATTACATAATTCTAGATGTCACAGATTTGTGTAATCTGCTGGATAATACAGAAATGTCCATGAGAATTGGCAGGGCAGTAAAATTAGTAAGGACATTTACAGCTTCGAGTATACTCCATTCATTCAACAATGTATACGAAACACCTATTATGTGCAAGCACTACTCTGGAAACTGGAGATTAATTGATGAACATACCTCACCACAATCCCTACGTCATGGTATACAGAGAACAGTAGGGAAGACACAGACATAAAAGAATCAATTTTTTTTACATGGAAAATATTCAGCTGTGAATAAGTGACATGAAAATGAGTTAATCTGGGGATTTTTCTTGGATGGCAAGCTCAGGGAAGCCTTCACTGATAGAAAAATAATGCAACCATGATCCAAAGGGCAAATAAGACCTAACTAAGTAAACAAGGGAGAGGATGATGTTCCAAGCCCTTTGGCAAGAGGGAGCAAGAAAGAAACTGAAAATAGACCAGTGTGGCAAGAGAAGGTAAAGCATGTACATGATGAATCTAGAAAGGCAGATAAAGCCAGACTATAATGCAAAGACTTGTTGGGACATAGTATAAAGTTTCAAAATTAGAATAGCATTTTCATGATGCAGTAGAACCTCTTTAAAAATTCTACCATATAGATATGCCTGATGTTAGATTCTTGTTTATTTATATATTAATTATATTTGTATACCACTCTTATACATTAGAGCCAGCTTGATTAATCATGTAAATTACTATTTAACACAAATACACAACAGATGAGAAAATTTAGCACTTAGTTTTTCATATGCTTCCATAAACTGTTTACTGAAAGAGGTATGCATTTGCAAAGATTTAGAGATCATGAAATAAATTAAAATTGGGAACTAAATATGAAAATAATTCTGGAAACAAGTTCTATAATTTTACCATATTGAGACCATTTGTTTTTCTGGGAAAAGGCCTGAGGAAAATATGATCGAATATTAGCTGTGGTAAATGTTCTCTAGTTATCAAACTGCTCTGACTTTTAAAGAAATAAGAGATGCAAATTATTTTCTAAGATACACACTTTTGCTACTATCCTTCATTGAAAGTTAAAAATTTGTATTTAAGGTTTCACCAAGTGTGTTTTTAACAATCTGGATAATGCAACAAATACATGCTGTTCTAAGTGCTATCCATGTCGCTAAGAGGTGCTTTTATATCTTCACAAATCAGAAGTTCAAGGTAAATTATACCAATGGTACATACTTAAAGACCTGCTTCAACCCAGACATAGTTGTATATTTTTTCCAATACATTCATGGAAGGTACAATATGATAGGCATTTAACAGAAGAAATAGACTACACATGTCATGGTCTACTGGTGCACATCTATTAACTTCAACAATACATGGCTCTTGTTAACAGAGAGGAAACTATGTAGGTGAAATATCCCCACCAGAAATTATAGCCTCAAGGGAGAAAATTGTGCTTTCTGGCTCTTAGACTAAATAGAGCACAAGAAAGCAAGAGAAGCACAAAGGTCTCTTCCTATTTAAATAATACAATGCCTTTATTAAATTTGTGCCTGACCCAGGACCAATAGATTCCACCTGCCAAATTTCATGAAATATTAAAGTACATTTTTAAAAATCAAATTTAATAACACAGGAAACATTTCAACATGATATTTTTAAAGGAATTCTTGAATAAAGACTATCATATTGCTCAGGCTTTTTTTTTGTTGTTTTCCATGTACATCTTGCTCAAGAAGCTTAAGAGATTTTGGAAACTTCAAAGATAAAAGAGTTTTTAATTTGTTTTAATTTTGAATTTTCTTATAAGCAAATTTTCACATGCTGTGAATTCTAAAATATTAGTTTATTAATGTGTTGTAATTTGAAAATATCTGTCTTAGTCAGTTTGGGCTGCTATAACAAAGTACCATAGACTAGGTGGCTCATAAACAACAAATTTCTTCCTCATAGTTCTGGAGCTGAACGTTTGAAAATAAGGTGCCACAGTGCTTGGGTGCTGGAGAGAGCCCTCTTCCAAGATGCAGACTGTTGAATTCCCCTTATATCCTCACAAGGTGAAGACTAAGACAGCTCTTATAAGGGCACTAATCCCACTCATGAGGGCTCTACCCTCATAACTTAATCACCCCCAAAGACCCCACCTCCTAATACCATCACACTGGGGGTTAGGATTTCAACATATGAATTTTGAAATGACACAAACAGTCCACAACAATCTCCAAAGTAGCAAGTTATTTAATTTACAATGATTTTTTCTGAAATGATAATAGAATGTGTTTTCTGAAATCAGAATTAACAAAATGTCCTCTGTATAAGATTTATTAAAATTGTTAAATACGCTTATTAAAATTCTAAGAAGCTAGACTCTATTACAAGTCAGGTATAGTTTATTTCCATAATTTATTTTATTATGGAAATCTGTGGGAATCTTTTGAGATTTTTGCTATACTTGAGTAGCATGGAGAAATCATATGCTGTAGTTCATTATTCAGTATTCTTGTATCATTAGTGAATCCAAACTTCTGGAAACCCTTAGGTTCATGTGATGCTAGTGCTGACATCATTCAAATAATATAAATTCATTATGTGCATTACAACAAATGGAGCATATTTTGGGGAAAAAAGCTGAAATATAGTCACTTGCTATCTGAAGAAAACTGTAAAGTAGTAACATTAAAAGAAAAATAAGATAATAAGGGTAGAAAATTGATGAGCTTACAATGTGATAAAAAGAACAAAAAGTCAAGTATTCCCATCACAATTTAATACAAGGAGTCTGTTCAAAAAGAGACTAGGACATAGTTTTGTCAAGAAATAAATGAAGTATTTCATCAGTACTCTAGCATGTGAAGGAGAGAACTCTGAAAGTGTTTATCTGCAAAATAAATTTTTGGACAATTAAATCAGCCTTTAGTTTCACAACTATAGAAACACACTGATGATGAGATATAGTGGACTTGTGAAGTCGTCAAATTTTTTAAATGCATAATTCATGGAGTTTTACTGTCATGTAACCTTATAACATGGCATTTGTCTGAATATAGGTACATATTGGGACTCCTTTTCAGAACATTTAGTGACCAGATTTATCAGGAAGAAAAGGTCCCTGCTCATCAATTGCTTTTCTATAGCTAAAATATTTGTAGGAGTAAAGATGTTGGGAAAGAGAGACTCAGAGCTGCTCTCTATTAAATTTAATCTCAAAAAGTTGGAGTGTATTTTATAGACTCTTTACCTCCCTTGATAATTCTGTCAGGGGTGTCTAATCTACAAATTTACCTAAATCTTAGCAAAGGTCTTTATATTATTATGCTATATACCAGGAAACAAAAGTTCTTAACTATATACACTGCAGTAAAAAGTAGTCTTAGATATCACCTCACACCAGTTAGCATGGCCAACATAGAAAAGACTAGGAACAATAAATGCTGGTAAGGATGTGGAGAAAGGGGAACCCTCCTACACTGCTGGTGGGAATGTAAAATTGTTCAATCATTGTGGAAGGCAGTACAGAGGTTCCTCAAAAAACTCAAAATAGAAATACCATTTGACCCAGGAATTCCACTCCTAGGAATTTACCCTAAGAATGCAGCAGCCCAGTTTGAAAAAGACATATGCACCCCTATGTTTATCGCAGCACTATTTACAATAGCCAAGAAATGGAAGCAACCTAAGTGTCCATCAGTAGATGAATGGATAAAGAAGGTGTGGTACATATACACAATGGAATATTATTCAACCATAAAAAGAAAACAAATCCTACCATTTGCATCAACATGGATGGATCTAGAGGGTATTATGCTCAGTGAAATAAGGCAAGCCGAGAAAGACAAGTATCAAATGATTTCCCTCATATGTGGAGTATAAGAACAAAGAAAAAAACTGAAGGAACAAAACAGCAGCCGACTCACAGAACCCAAGAACGGACTAATAGTTACCAAAGGGAAAGGGACTGGGGAGGATGGGTGGGAAGGGAAGGAGAAGGGGAACAAGGGGCATTATGATTAGCACACATAACGTAGGGTGGGGGCACGGGGAAGGCAGTATAGCACAGAGAAGATAAGTAGTGACTCTATAGCATCTTACTCCGCTGATGGACAGTGACTGTAATGGGGTTGGTGGTAGGGACTTGATAATGGGGTGAATCTAGTAACCACAATGTTGCTCATGTGATTGTATATTAATGATTCCAAAATTTAAAAAAAATGAATAAAATAAAATAGAATAAATAAGTAGTCTTAATTTATTGTTGTGTCTAAATTCAATGCAGGGAATAAATCTAAATCTCACTGTCAGAAGTCACAAGCATTCCATATTAGGTCCATAAGAACAAAATGAGACACTGAAAGGAGGTATAGTGTTGATGTTTTCATTTTCTAATTAATCATCCATGTTTAGTTCATTTTCTACCTAAGAAAATTATATCACTGAAAGTTCACTGAACTACTGTATTCCATCTAGTCCAAATGGAACACTGCTTATAGTGGATACAAATAGCTCAATGTCTCTATTGAGAGAAAGAGGTGTTATTGGAACAATTTGGGATGGTATGAATTTATTAGTCATATGGTCTAGTTGATAATGTTGATATACTAATTAATATATTATGTTCTATATATATGGATTACCAGTCATTAAAACACAAGATTACAGTAAAGTTTATAATGTTATAATGTCTGCAACTACTCCCTTGCTGTTTCCACACTTGTTATTTAATTTAATCCTTACAATGACTCTATTTGGTAATTATTAGTATCCCTTTTTACAGATGAGGAATTTGAGGCTTAGCAAAGCTGAGTATATTTCCTACACTCACACAACTAATGAGTGTCTTAGCCAGAATTTAAAAGAGATCCAATCTGACCTATGCTCCTTCTCTGGCCTTTAATGCAAAAGCTATAAATAGTCTAACCTTTCCTTTATAATCATCATGATATAAATCATCCTTAGGCAATAGATATATAGAAATGTCACATATCAGAGTTTTAAGTAGCCCTCTATCCTTCTGGGTTCACATCCCATGTGCCTCAGTGGGATTCCAGATTTCAGGGTTTTTTTAATTTCCTAAAAAGAAATTGTCTCTGATTTTTCTTTATACTCTTTCAAGTTTCCATTTACTTTAGTCTTTTTAAAAAATCTATTTGGCACATAACATGTAAATTTAAGGGATACAACATGTTGATTGGATACATTATATACTGTAATATGACTGCCATTGTGATAATTAGCACCTCTGTCATTTTGGGTAAAGAAATCTATGCGTCAGTTTATGAGAACACCTCTTATTTGAATACAGGAATGTGTGACACAATTATTTGACATAAATTCAATTTCCCTTTGGATGAGATTTTCTGCCTGGAACCTTTCTTTCCCTTTCTTTTCACCCTTAGCGCTACTGACACTTTGCCCTGGATGATTCTGTTCTGTAGGGATGTCCTACACATTGTAGGGCGTTTAGCCTCTGCCTAGCAGATGCCAGTAGTGCCTGCCCTCTCCAATCATGACAACTAAAAATTCCTCCAGAAACTGGTAAAAGAAATAGTCCCTCAGGCACAAAAACACCTTCTGTGGAAAACCACAGGTTTATAACAATACCACTAAAGAAAAAGAGAGCAGATAAGCATTCTTCAGTGCAGCTTTATTAAACTCAGGAAGATGGCAGAATCAGGGACATTGCTTTTGACCACCTTGAGGACTACAGAATTGCCTATTGAATGAAAAGTATTTTGAATACATAATTACAAGTATAATTTATTTTAAGCAATTTTTCATTAAAATTCAACATATTTTGTTAAATAAATTTCACACAGATGATAAAAATGCAAGTAAATCACCATGTATTCAGTGTTTTAAAAATGATTATTGCTATAAATAATATACTTGGTTGTGGTTTAACACTGCAAGGATTTACCCACCATGTACTCCTGTGACTTGGATTCTATGCTTGGGCTAGGAAGCTATTTTCTCACTAAATTAAATATTTTGAAATAAAAAGAAAATATGTAAATATAATATGCCCTAAAGCAAAAACTTAATTTTAAACACAGATGGGTTTCAGGAGGTTTAATGCCAAAGATTTAAAAAATCTTGTGTCGG
Organism: Phataginus tricuspis; assembly: GCA_029783875.1. Classification (NCBI taxonomy): domain Eukaryota; kingdom Metazoa; phylum Chordata; class Mammalia; order Pholidota; family Manidae; genus Phataginus; species Phataginus tricuspis. The sequence goes on along the minus strand of JAQQAC010016209.1, from coordinate 105,107,075 downwards.
AGTGGGGGAACTTTGTTGACAAGTAAGAGAAAATATTCCCTGTATTACTCTACAAAATGATGAGTTTCATTCCCAAAGCAGACATTTAAAGGGTCGAAATAATGTGAAAAGTATTAAATATCCAATTCCTTTAGTCCCAACAGTATCATTAACTCAATCTGTCCTGCCCCCACAAAATGTAAAGAAGTAATGGTAGGCAGGAAGGTGGGTAAAACGCTTTATGGTATGATTTTTCTTCTCAAACAGAAATTAATCACAAAAGGATAATTCTTAAGTTTTCATTCAGTGACAGCCTTAAATGAAGTCAATGGGAGTTACATCTAAATAAGGACCAACTTAATTCCCATTCCATATGGTGAACTGATACTAGTGAAATCTCACATTTAGCTAAAAAACCTTCTGATTATCATCAAATGTTGGATTTTCTTGCAGCCTTCCTTAGTCAATAAATAAACAATGCAGTGTATGGAGTGGGTCAAGTTACCTATTAAATAATGGATCCAGTCCTTGCCTTCAAAAGCTATTTGTCTATAAAAGGTAGTTATGACAGAGATACCGGGAACTGCTACAAGTCCATAGTTCTCTCTCCACACATATCCCCAACATACTATATACATGTTGAATGTAACTAAACTGAGGGAACTTATATGAGTGAGATAACAGACTAAATAGTTCCAGGAAGAATTACACCTATATAAAATAAAGGTGCAAATGACCTTAAATTCTTAAAATCCTCTAAAGAATACCTCAAGGAATCTTAAGAAATTCCATTTGATTATTCAAAATGTGTGGCTTGGGCTAACAGACAAGTCTAGAAAGAGTATTTGCAGCCATCATACATCTTAGAATTTCTGCAAGCGTCCATTATTCACATAAATTCACTTGGATTTGTCCCAATTTTTGGTAAAGAAACCGTACTCAAAGTAAGCAATTTATTCTTGAAAGCAAATACCAAGGCTTTATCATTGGTTCAACTGATTCTCTGTGTAAATGCTCCTCCATAACAATCTGTAGTTGGAGTTATACACAGTTTTGTGTAAGCTACTTTTTATAAACGTTCAACACCCCCAGTGTGGTAATATGGCTAATCTGGGAGATTCACTTCCAAATGAGAATATATGTAAGGAGAGAGTATGTGGTTGAACTCAAAGGCCCAAAGTAAACCTTGTAAGATGTTGTTCTGAAGGCTGTGTTTTCTTCTCCTTTTTAAAAGAAAGAATAACATTCTTCAGAGTTGAATGATCCCAACATACGAAAGCCACCTTGTCCCTAGTCTAAATAAAGCTTTATTATTTTGTACTATACAGTCCCAAAAGTTCTGCCTAATTATAATGATATTTAGCACTGAAATTGTTATGCTAACACAATTATTCATAAAAACTAGATATGGCATGACAAGATACACTCACTTATTTCAGATGGATGTTATCTCAGACATAAAAAAATTACTCTAAATAAAAGTTTTAGCCAAGTAAAACAAAAAGCTAGCTTTGTATACATAACTCAAAGGAATTCTCTATACAGAGAACAGCATCATATAAATGGGTGACAAGCAGCACTAGCAATGTAAAATTATTAAATGATAAAATTTACTTCTTAACACAAAATGCACATTTCAAATGCTGTGCAAAATATTCACATTGTGAATAAAACATTTTTTAAATGATACATGTTCTTCATACTATCTTCAAAGAACATAATCATGGAAATTTACATTTAAAGTGCCATAAGAAAGAGACTGAATGCACCATAATTGTATTACTCAATTTACTGTGACCCTACAAATGTTCATTATTTTAGTTAAACTTAAGGTTCATATTTAAAATATATATGATAAAGTCTACACTATCCAATATGGTAGCCCCTAGTAACATTTTTCATTTATATTTAAATTTAAATTAATCAAAAATGAATAAAATTTAAACTTTAGTTTCTCGACCATACTAGCCACATTTCAAATGCTCAATAGCCATGTACTCATCATTACAAAGAATGTTATTGTCAATTCTGTTATGTATAGCTACTGGTATTGAAATATATGTATCTTGCAAATATTAAGCATTTCTGTTCAAGAGAATTTGTATTTTTCCCATTTGTAGAGCAAATGACTTTCAGAGAAAAGTTACTTCTACCCACTGCCCAGTTCTGATTACACACTACTATCAATCATTCTAATTAGAACAGAACCAGGAAATATTAAATTAAGATTTTTCTACTTCAAGCACTTTTGAAAATATCTTTCCTAATTTCACTGACCAACTCTCCACCAAACTGATGACAAGGCTGAAGAGTACAAACAGAAGTTTACTATATATATTTTTACTGATTGCCCCCACTATTATCGTTTTCTACTTAGTTTTAACTTCATTTAAAAATTTAAGGGTAAGGATGGTATATCAGGATTCTGCAGAAAAACTAAACTAATAGGAATATATATACATATATGATTTATTTTAAGGAATTGGCTCACACAATTGTGAAATAGGAAAACTATCAGCAAGCCAACTGATTAGAAACTCAGGCAAAAGTTAATTCTAAAGCCTTGAGTGTAATTCCAGGGGAAAATAGTTCTCAACCCGAGGCAAATTACCTTTGAAGCTGCAGTCAGTTAAAGGGAAAAATAAAGTGGGAGAAAACCATTTATTGCTAACAAGCAGTTGTCCACTTCTCCTCACCCATGTCTCTTACAACTGGGCTATAAAAAGGGACCCCACCAAATCTCTCTGGTTCAGATATACCCTCGCTCTCCCAACCCTTGTAATCACCTATTCATATGGAGATGCTCTAAGGCCCTGTGAGAGATTCGGGAAATACTGCAATTTTACCACACACATGAGGCAGAATTTCTTTTTCTCTGGGACACTTCAGTTTTTGCTTTTAATACCTTAAACTGATTTGATGAGGCCCACATTATGAAAGGTAGTCTCCTTTAGTTAAAGTTATCTGATTGCAGATGTTAACAACATGGGAAAAACACCTTCACAGCAACACAGATTTGTGTTTGATTAAATAACGGCCTAGCCAAACTGACACAAAATTAACCATCACAGATGGTAATGAGGTCATCTGAGTTCTCAAAAATGGGACTGAAGAGGGAAGGAGGTCTCTTCCCATGGCCCAGGTCCCTGCAAGAATTCCTGTTTACCACTTGAAACATGGGTGGAAGACTAAACAACCCCTGGTACGACAATAGGAGGTTCCTCATCAATATGATTATATGGGTAATTGCAAGGATCTTCCTCCTTGCACTGGTAGATTGGTGAATTGCCTGCAGTTTCCTGCCTTCATCCTAAGGACTATTTCCAGAAGAGTGGTGAGTTTTATTTCCTTCATCAAAACTCAGTGAAAACAACACTGCATACCTGTGTCTTGCCTCACAAGTTGACACTTTCTTCCTACGATGAATGACCTTCTTTTTCGCAGCCTCCTTCCCTTTTTTGTACCATTCTAACCTCAGTTTATTTTAAGAACTTATAGACCTAATTTGTGAATAAAAATTTTAAACACTGTGTTCCAAATAAATATTTTCTATTAAAGGCTGCAATTTTGGGCTTCTGAAACCACTTCAAATTAAGATAAAATCACAGGAAAATGTTGTTATAACAATTCATGCTGTATAAACTCAAAACTCAGAGCTTAAGTGAATACATTCTGTGTCTCTTGTTGACATTACTATTTATTTCCAAATTTAGAGCAAGAGAAAAGCTGAATATTGTTGCACATTTTAATCTCAACAAACCTGTATGCCCCTTCCCCTAAAAGGCTTCATGTATGTATGACTCTGAACTCAAATGTGAAAAATGTTAAAGAATGCACTTTGTGGTAAGATTCTGCAGTAACATGGGGAATCGTACATCCAGAGGACTCTAGGTTATATGCTTTGAAAAATCCAAATTAGAATGTTCAAATTTGCAACTTGGAACAGCAATTGCATTATAAGATAAAAAATGGAGTGAATAAATACAAGGTTGTAATCTGTCACTGAGAAGGCCCTTACTGACATCGTAAAACATGGGAACGCAGCTTGAACTGCTTTTGTATGTTAGGAGACCCCCAAGGGTGATTTGCAGCCACTTGTTTCTCCATTGTTGTACTTGATATATAAAGGGTATTTTTTTAAACCCTTCTAAGAGCCTCCTCTGAGAAACTTTTTTAACTGTGAGGAAGTTGGGAGAAAGTTTCCCACCCCATTTCCATGAAAACTAGTTTGAAACTTTTTGTCGTCAGGTGATGTTAATTCATTCAAAAAATTTGTCAAAGGCTATACTAGATGTTAGAGACACAGAGATGAATACCATCAAGCCCTGCTCTCAAGAAGCCTACAACGATTTGGGCACAGTTGTCATGAATTTGCATCAAAGTGCCACCTAGAAGGGATTTCCACCAGTTGTCTGATTTGATCCCAGCATAATCATAGTTAAAAGTTTCTGAGTAGATTTTTAGATTAATTCTTATTTGGAAATAATTTTAGACTTATAAAAAAGTTTAAAGGTTAGTATAGAAATATGATGGTTAATTTGATGCCAAGGGATGCCCAGACTTTTAGCCAAACATTCTGGGCATGTCTGTGAGATTGTTTCTGGATGAGATTAACATTTGAATCAGTAGCACATAGCCCTCCCTTATGTTGGGTGGGCCCCATTCAATCATTTGAGGGCCTGAATAGAACAAAAAGGCTAACCACCCAGTGAATAAGAGGGAATTTTCCCCTTTCTGACTGCCTTCACATGGGACATGGTGGGGTTTTTTTTCTATCTTTGGACTAGAACTAAACTATGTTACTACTATATACTATATTATATTTATATAGCATAATATTAAACTACATATGTATAAAGTATATATATATATATACACACACATATCCTTTTGGTTCTGTTTCTCTGGAGAATCCTAATACAAGGGAGTTCCCGTGTATCCCTCACCCAGTTTCATTTTCCCATATTATCATCTTTATTATGTTGCATTTGTCAAAACTGAACATTTTTTTGAATACTATTATTATTAACTAAAGCAGACTTTATTCACACTTTACCAGTTTTTCTTCTATGAACTTTTTCTGTTCCAAGATCCCATCCATGATACCACATTGTATGCAGTTTCCAAGGCTCTTTAGTATCCTCTGGTCTTTGACAGTTTCTCATAGCCTTTCCTTGTTGGTTATATATTTTGTAACATGCATCCCTATTTGGGATTTCTTTCTCATAGTTAGACTAGGATTATAAATTTGGGGGACAAATACTATAGAGGGGAAGTGTTCTTCTCATGACATCCTATCACAAGGTATATGATATCCACATGACATCACTGGTGATATTAATGCCTTGACCACTTTTTAAGATAGTGTTTGCCAGATTGCTCTAAAACAAAGTTAGTATTTCTCATTTCATGTATTTCATTCCTATAAAACAAGTCTCTATGTCCTGTTCATACTAGGAGCAGTGAAGGGAGTAATGTCTGCCTCCTAGATGTGGAAGTATCCACATATATTATGTGGGAATTTGCAGATTACATGTTCAAGGTAGCCCAGTCCCTCAGTAGAAGTGATTGTACCAAAAGACTAAATGTGAGATGCTCAGCTATAGAGATTCAAAGCATAGAGCTTGCAGTTCATCTTTCCTTATATATCATATCATGTTCATGGTGACACTTCTGGGGTTTATGGGTAGTAAAATCCTTAAAGACCATGGTTTTCTTTTTTTCTTTCACTAAGAGCTGGTGGGAAATAGGAGAGAGAAACATAGACTGAAATTTAACCCCTTTATCTTTGTACTTCATTTCAATTTATGGAAATATTGGTCCTCTGGTTCCCCATATGTACTTAAAGTGTGGATCTTCCATCCTTGACAATGAGAGCTAATGAGAAATCTCATAAATGCTGAATACATTGTGAAGGTTATTAAAAGCCTTAAGTGGTTAAGCTATAGCCATTTAAAAATATTACGTTGTCTTTGACACAAATATTTCTCACTGTTGTCATCCTTGGGTTTTGTTTAATTATAGGTTCCACTATAACTCCTTGTCCAATTCCCATCATAGTTGAGCACATCTTATTATTCCTTATGTTGTATTAAGCAACTTATTTTTTCTCCTGATATGCATCAATATGTACATTTAAACTAATATTATTTTTAAACTGCCTAATGCTACATAAACATTTAATATTGTCAATTAATGTGCTTACAAACACTAGTTTCCCACCAGCACTGGTAGAATCCCAGAAAATTGGACACTTGCTATTTTCATTTACTTTATATAAGTAACATTCTGAGTTTACAACAGTTCCAAGTAAGAAACCATTTAGTTAAACTCCTAATAAATACCAGGCTCATCTTACTGCTGATCAGAAGGGAATTTCTGAACTTTTGAAGTTTAGCCATCCACAATATTAACAATTATGTGGTCTCTGTGTGCACCTGGGTGAAACATGAATTTTTCATTGAAATTACACTGAAACAATCTGCTTCTTCTGTATAGAACAAATAATATAAAAATGGAAATAATCTTTTGACCTAATGTGGAAACAAAAAATTATGACGTTGCCTGCAACTCTGTGCTAGTTGATAAGCACTTACTGAAATAATATTCTTCACACAAAGAAATAATCTTTTCTAACAGTTTCTTCATTCCACTATTATATTTTTTAAAAAGTGGTGTGTTTATCATGATTGTCATTGATTAAAATTTGGCCAATTTTCCCACTTTCCAAAGTGTAAGTGAACCTTGGCAATCTGACTGAAATGAATTACAAATGACAAACTTTGCCCTCCTTTTCAGAAAGAAACTAGATTTCTTCACAAATCCACTCTCCTACAGTCACCACCAGTATCCATTCTGAGAAATGAACTTCTTAAATTGTCTCAGTAAAGTCATGTTTCCTTGCTAATTTACACTAAATGAATTTTATACCCTAAAAGAGGGGAAATATCCAATTACATTGCTAAATTACCACTAGATTTGCATTCTAGCTTTATAGTTTTATATCAGATACTTTGGATCCTCCCATTTTCCAAGGTCAACATTAAAACATTTTCTATTAAGATCTCCTCATGTGAAAAACTACTTTGTATATCAGAAAACTGATTTCATTGTTTCAGAAAATTTGTAAGAGGAATAAAAATAATAATATGGAGTGAATAACTAGAATCTTGTAGGAGCATTGTTCTTCTGAACCTGCGTTGGGAAATACTGATCTAGACACTATGCTGCTTGACGGCAGTGACCATGATTTATTTTTCTATGCAATTTCCCTAGTACCTAGCTTAGTGCTAGTAAGTGTCTAATAAATGTTGAATAGATAAATAGATGGATGGATGGATGGATAGGTGGGTGGTTGGATGAATGGATGAATGGATGGATGGATGGATGAAAGAGTGAATGAATTAACACTGAATAAAGTGACTTCTGATCAACAGCTGAAACAGGTCACAGACTTCACTTTATGAGGTCAAAATTTCTTTGCCCCAAGAAAAATTCTTTTTGTACTCTATTAATAGCCTTTAAGATTTGAACTTGACATTATCATCAAATCAGTAGCTACAGTTCAAGAAATAATACATGATTTTGACCTTTTTTATTATAGCTACCATATCATCAGTCTGCTTGATTAACCTGTCAGTTTTCTCTTCTCCAGATGGTGAGCCAAGCTCTTTCCACTGAAAGCTTTTAAAATAGCTGAAGAATCCATGATAAGGTCAGAATATATCAACAGAGAAAGAAGAGCAAGATTTTTTTTAATTTTATTTAATTTTTACAAGATTAAAATGACTGAAAATTGATTAGTGGCAGTCTCATGACACTTCACTTATTCATTTTCTCTATGCAAGTAAGACCAGGTTTTCTCAAAGTAAAGACTTTGAAATCAATTTAAGGTACTTTTCTATTTTAAGAACCCATAAACTAAAAGTTATTTATAGACGTGCAGCCTGAGCCGCATTTTCAGGAAGTGCCTTATTAAACAAACAGAATATACCCTGAACTAAGCAGAGAGAAACAACACTACATTTCCCAAGATGAGATGTTATCAATGTCAATCAACATTTTTGATGACCCCATTTGATACGAAGCACTGTACTCTGTTATGAAGGGGTTAGAAAATCTTCCAAGTACCTAAAATCATGGAATATATGTACAGAGAAAAAAACATTCATATGTGATTCAGCCTAAGATCACATAAAAACATTGTTATAAAATGACAGAAATTAAATTCTCAGAAGAAATAACATACAGAGGATACCATAGTGAAGGAAGGATTAGGATGGTGTTTCAGAATGGATCCACTAAGGCAGTGGTTCTCAAAAGGGAGAGATTTTGTGCCCCAGAGGACATGCAACCATATCTGAAGACATTTCTGTTTGTCACAATTGGGGGTGTGCTACTAACACTTATTGGGTAAAGACCATGAATGCTGCTGAACAAAATACAATACATAAGACAGTCCCCCACAACAAAGAATCTAGCCCAAAACATAGTAGTGCAGAGGTTGAGAAGCCCTGAGCTAAGTTCTGGTAAGACAAACTCATGGTACTCTTGGTGTTAACTTTCATCATCTTCCCACAATATTAGGTTGCTAAGTTTGCACTAAATCAATATTTAAATCCACACACTGCTTTAAAAATTATGTGATCTAAGTCTACTTTCCTACTTTAAGGTAATGACACTTGACCTTATGCAACAGAATGATTTTAGTGGTGAACATAACTGATGTTATTGTTTGTTAGGATATGAGATAAGATTATTTGATTTTCCATGGCTATTTTAAATGTTCAAATATGAGGAATATTGAGTCAGCAAAGAATTAATGGCGGTATTAAAACATGCCGTATCTCTTAAGTAAAAAAAATAAAAATGAAAATAGAACTATCTGTAATGGCCATAAGGCATACAGTTAGCATTGAATATTTTGTTTTAAATGATACCCTTTGCTCAAGTGCCCTTGCCTCTCAGAAAGGGCAGTATACTAATATCAGGCATTACTTTATTTCTTTATTTCTCACACTATAGTTTTTTTTACCACTTAGTGAGAAACATCATGATTAGGAAAAGAAAAGTTTGAGTATTGGTATAATTAACTTTTTTTTATAAGGCAAACATTTGCTGCCAAATGTCATGCTCACCTTTGTCAATGACTGTACCAAGTCTGCATAAAAATATCTCGAACATGAAGATCGCAGTTCTGCCCATCTTTTGCTAAGCCTTGTGTTCTCTGACTTAGGATCTGAAAGAAATGCAACAATCTCAGGAGCAACTCAGAAATTTTAGGACTCCATTTCACATTTGGTAATCTGAAGAGATGAGACATGATTTTCAAATGACCTCTGACAAGAGGTATCAAATAATGTTCTGAGCTTTTGTTTTAGACAAGTAAATTCAGAATGGAAGAAGGGCTTAGCAAAACCTTTGAATATAGCTCATACAATAATCCTACCTCTCTATCTCTGGAACCTTGGTGTAACCATAATGCTCCTCAATTCCCAGTATCTTTTATTACAGTGTTTTCCATTCATTCCTCCCTCACTTGGGTGAAGTTCCATAGCCAGAACTTATGTGGCCCTGCTTCCCTCAGCAGAAGTACCATTACATCACTGACAGGTAATCAAAATAACCAATCCATACTAGTCATCACCAAAGTATAATTTCTCCAAGATACTACATCTGCATTTTAATATGGGCCTTTCAGCAATACAATGCCTTATATGAAAGCAGTGATTCCAAAGCAACATTAGTTGATTACCATATTGATTGCATTTTTTGCCTAATAGATTTATTAATATGTGAAAGCTGAAGCCTAACCAAATGATAATTGAAACAATGAATTCATAGTCCTAAGAAAATAAAATACAAAATAATTGAGAGATGGGTGTCTGATAGAAAGTGACCCTGATCATAATAAAATATATACATGCATATTCAGTGACTGGAGAAAAGGAATCAATCCTGTCTAGTATTTATATGTAGGGTAGCAGACTCTAAAGTTTGTCCATTTTTGATAAATATTAATCTAAAAGATTATTCTAAAAATAATGTATTTATTTGTTGCAATTGTTACATCCAGGGTATTTTGATTTAAAGCAATCAAAAGAATACAGAGTAAACAACTGTATAGTATTCATCATAAGATAAATAGTAAGAATACATATACGGGTTTATTTTAATAATAATCTAGCAAAAATCAAGAATTTTACAAATAAGCAGAATATAGTAAATGAATATAGGAAGACAGGGATTCTGATAGATTAGGACTATATGTAATTTGGCTTGAAATCTATTTTCTGGGACAGAAGTGAGTGTGACATTCCTCTGGATTATCAGGCAAAATCCAAAAACAGATAAATAATGGCTGAATTCCCACAGCCTGAGAGGGAGGTTAAGATGCATGCTATTGTGACAAACTGTAAAAGCTGGGAAGGAGTAAGTCTGGATATTACGGTTGAGAACATTAAGTGTAATGATAGATTGAAAATGATGGTTATGCCAAAGAAGCAAAGAGATTTCACTGTAGGAGGAAAATATATAACACAATAAAATAGTATGTAGGAAGGATCATAAACTAATGAAGTGCTAGAAGGGAAAAAACTAATATAAGAAAAATCAAGAAAATGCTATAATCACTTATCACTAAAGTATATTTTCAAAAAAATTAGAGAAACATAGCATATTAGCTTTAAAATGAAGCATAGAAAGCAGTCTGTCTCCACATTTTGAAAGTGAAGAGACTGAGATCAAGAGAGAGAGAAGTTGTCTAAAGTCCCAAAATAAATCAGTGACACAATAGTAACAACATTTTATAGTATAATGAAAGTGTCACTTAAATGCTGAGGTTAATTTGTTTATTTGAATTAGAGCCCTACTTCTCCCACACCAATTCTCCAAAGAAGTAAGAAATATTATCCAATGGAACTTTTTTCCCACTTACTTCTTAGCAAAAGATGACTCATCATTTTAGACTGTTTTTTATCCACGTTGGAAAAAAATAATTAGCATGTACTCATTGCCTCCTCTGTCAGACACTGTACATAATTCTCTTTTCTCTGATTTAACTCTTACAGTAACCCTATGAGGAAGGCACATTCAGTGTCCCCATTTTCAGATGCAAAAATGAAGGCTTAACAGGAGAGTACCTTACCCAAGCTCTCAACACATAAATATAGAAGGACCAGAATTTTGAATCCAAGGAGCCTAGCTTTGGATACCTCTAGGCTTTCCTGATTCCAAAAGGTATAACTTGCCCCTAATACCTAGTTTGTCAAGGTCTGTGGTATCAACAAAATGAACAATGTTAAACACCCTTGATGGTTCAGTGAAGCAACATGCAAATTTTAAAACATGGGAATAAAGTAACAAAAGAACAAAAGTACAAAAGTTGCTTGGGGTCTACACAAACCTCATTACAACTAAAACAAAAAAAAAACCTTCAAGGATAATAGCTCTTTATTGGAGGCTTTATTTGTCTGTGAGGTCCATTAATGAGAGTAGTAACTTGGAGTCAGTCAACAGAAGCAGAGAGACCGGCAATACAGAAGAGAGGAAATAATCCGAACAGCAACATTCCTACAAAAGTAAATGATGGGACTCAACTCATGAGTGAGATGCTTAGAACTGGGAAAGAGAAAGGATACCTGTTCCCTGTAAAAGAAGGGAAAGAGGAAAATATGGTCGTGGATGCAGATATGCCGTGAAAGGGAAGGAGGTAATTTAATGGTGTCCATTTTCTCTGTGAAATAGGCAAAAAGTAATCTGTTTGGGGAGGTGGGAGGTTTAAAGAGGATGATAACGTTTTGAAGTTGTAGAGAAATGGAAAAGAGATGACTGGGAAAATGCAGAAATATTCTAAGGTAGCAGTAAGGGCCTCTCTGGAGAAGTGATTGGTGTAAATATTTTATTGTTAAATATACCATCTATGGTGGTTAATTTTCTTGTGTCAACTTGGCTGGGCCACTGTGCCCTGATATTTAGCCAGGCATCATTTGGGATAATTCTGGGAGGATGTTGTTAGATAAGATTTACATTTAAATAAGTAGACTTTAAGTAAATCAGATTGTCCTCCATTGTGTGAATGGGCTTTGTCCAATCAGTTGAAGGCCTGAACAAAACAAAAGGCTGACTTTCCTCTGATCACAAGTGAAATATCCATCATAGTGTTTTCAGACTTCATCTACAACATCAGTTCTTTCCTGGTTCTCTAGCCTCATTGCCTTTGGACTTAAAACTGCAACTCTGTCTGCCAACCCTCCCCATCAGACTTTGAACTCACTAAGCTTTCCCAACAACATGAACCACTTCCTTAAAATAAATCTCTTCTTATATATTTACATATTCTATTAGTTCAGTTTCTCTGAAGAACTCTGCTTAATACATCAACTCTATAGAAAAGTGAATTAGATATAAATATATAATGAAAAAATTAAGATTATATTGATATTTATAGATCCAGAAATAGAGTACTACCAATGCTCTGAATACCTTATGTACCCCATCCTGATCCCACTTCCTCCCAGAGAATATTAACAGTTTGCACAGTTGTATCTTCTTTTTTTTCGTAATAGCATTCAGCATTCCTCTGTAGATACCAAAAAGGTAAATAGGTAGACTGAGCCAAAGTTGCATTTAACAGGATGGTACAATATAAGGACAACTAGGTTAAAAAAAAAAAAAAATATATATATATATATATACAAGTGAAAAAGACTGGAAACCTATGAAATTAGGGTTTGATAGACAAGAGCTGCTGTTAGCTAATGATTACCAGAAAGAGTGGCTTCCAGTATTCGAAAATTAGTTATGTTTAAGTAAATATTCCCTAACATTTAACTGACTTATAGCTAATAAAACTACCTAATGAGTTAAATTCATGTCTTTCTATTTTGATCCCTTCCGATATATTTGACAACCAGCTTATACTAGAGGTTAATTTTGAAGAGTTATGTTACTTGATTTCAGACGTTTTATGGGTGATTTACTGAACTTTCCCTTTTCCAGATGAGAATTGTTGCATGTGGCACCAAACTTTGAGACTTTGGTTATCTGTTTATCTGTGTGCCAAAGCAGAACACATGGACCTTGCCAACCGTCAACCTACCTCTACAGAGGTTCACATTCTTTTCAAATATGCACTCTCATCAGGCTTCTTTACTTGATAAAAAGTCATTTGTATGCCCTATTGATGTCTGAAGCTTATGGGTCTATAGTTAGCCATTACTACACTTTGTGTTATATACCTCATACCTATTCCAAATCAATTATTTATTTTTTAAATGATCAAGCAAAATAGGGATTTTTAGGAGATTACCTAAAACTTATGCAAACCATTTATTTCCCTGTTCACCAAAAATCTGTCCTTGGATTAAGCTAGACCAGCAGGGAGTACTATGCTTGAATCATATTATTTAGGACTCATATAAAACTCTTTTTACTGGTGTCATTGTTTTATCTTAAGGAAGCCTATAAGGAAAAACCTTATGAAATGCTTCATTGTATTTGCTGTAAATATATTGTTGAGGACATTGTTCATCATATTATTTAACATATTATATAACATCTTCCTTATAATAATGCATTGGGAAGTTTTCTCTTATGTCTTAGTACCAGGTATAATTGTATTTCTTTTGTGAAACTGGCTTATTTTTATCTCCTGTTTACTGTGAATCATGTGTCCATATTTGCATTAAATGTTAGGAAGCTCAGAGGTAAATGTTTGGCCTACTCCTAGCAGGTGTACTGACATTATGGCACTAATTCTGTGAATTTATATAATCCCGGCTTTGTTTTATTTTTCAATGTTTATTTTTATTTTGCCCTGATTGATCTTTCTTACTTTTAGTTTCAACCATTTTGTGTTTTATGAATTTTATAAGCCATCCAAAATCCTTTTGGGAACAAGATAGAGCATAAATAAGTAAATATACTATATGTAAATTATGGACAAATAGGCAAGCATGGACTAGAGGAAAGAAGAAATGCTAAGGTCACTTAACTGGAACTGTTTTCTAATATAAAAAATGCATGTTATACTTTTCCCTATTGCTTAAGATCTTTGTGAAAATAAAATCAAATAGTGTATATGAAAACACTTTAAACAGCAGATTAATTCTTAAATGCAAAATAACCATATTATTGTCATCTTTCAAGCAGGATATAATTGATGATTTGTGTCATAATAAGTAAGAATTATATCCCCCAAACATATCAAAAATAATAACAGCCATCTAAAAAAGACACTATGGCCAACATTAGGGATTTTATCCTAAGCCTTGTCAACAGCCTGAAATTCAGCATTATCATCAGCTAGTTAAAAATTATTTATTGCCTTCCTATATGCATGAAATGTCCTGCTAAAATCCACAAAGCTCTTTTATCACAGAAAATAAGTTACTCAATTTGTGGATCTGTAAATTAAAGAGGTTTCATGGACTACATGTTCCTCATGTTCCCTTCTAGACAAAATCTGAATGATTTTATAGCTTTTCTTGGTTATGTAAGTCAAACAACTATTCATAGTATGTTTTTATGTTGTCATAAAATAATTATTATTAACTTTATTAAACATTTATTTACAGAGCTAATTACTACAAGTTCAGTGCTCTACTTATCCTTTTGTACCATATATAATGGCCTCCTGCTTAATACCAAGGTCTAATCCTTAATGGTATCATAAAAGATGTTAATGAAACCGAAAACAACTGGTAAGACTGAAGAAATAGGAGCCATGTTAGGAGCCAAACACAGAATGGATAAAACTTCTGGAAAATAGATACAGGTGTCTGCTTTGAATGTAGGTGTTAAAATCCAGGAAATAACATTAAGAAGTCTATCTGGATGTACTATTAATCATATATACAATAACATTAAGATATTAAAGAGACTATAGAAAAAATCTACAGGTACCTACCACCATAGCTGCCACTGAAGTCACTGGAAAATAAAATCACCCAATCAGATGACTTCGTATTAAATATCAGGCATGACTAAGAGGGAAAAGTGACCAATAATGTGGTGGTTTTAAGATATGTCCACTAAATCTTTGATACTCCTCACTTTAGAGGCAGAACCTAATTTCCCACCCTTTGAGTGTGAACTGGAGTTAGTAATAAGCTCCCAGAAAATAGAATAAAATGCTGTATGAGTTTGGAAATTAGTTCATTAAATAGCACTTCAGCTTCTCTTTCTCTCTCCTCCCACCTACCCTCCCCCTCAGATCACTCATTCTGGAGAACATCAGATGTTAAATCATGAAGACACGTACTTATCCAGACACCTATGTAGTAAGAAACTCAGGACTTCAGCCAATGAGAAACTTGAGGACTCCTATCACAGCCACGTGAGTCAGCTTGGAAGTGAATGCTCCAGCCTCTCAATTAATCCTTCAGATGACTGCAGTCCTGGCTGACATCTTGACTGTAACCTCATGGAAGACACTGAGCTAGACTCACCCAACTATGTTTCTCCCAAATTCCTGACTCAAAGAAACTGTGAGATAATAAAATGTTTTTGTTTTAAACCACCAAGTTGGGGGTTAACGTGTTATGCAACAATACATAATTTACACAAATAAGGAACTCAACCTTAGATATATCAGGTTTCTGAACATATGGAAAAGAAGGAGAAAGAACTTGAATTAGTTGGTAAATAATGGCAAACACTTGATGGAGTATATCTTCATGTTTTAACGAATGTTGGGTCATCTATGTAAGTAGGTCATTCAAGTTTAAGAGGTTTTTTTAATTTATTTTGAAACCAGTTTTCAAAATCTTATCTTGTAATATGGTTTTACTAGTGACTAAAGAACCTCCTTATGAAAGAAGCATTGCTCATACCAAATAGGGCACCGCTTCCTACTCTCCGTTTCTTTCTTAGGCACTGCGATTATTTCCAACCCCCACTAGACTAGTAATCAGTTTGAAAGCATTTGACATACTTTAGTATTGCTAGAATCATAACCATTGCTCTGAGTTTAGAAACCAAACAAAAAAAATGCTTTTAAATATCAGAGGCATAACATTGCCTACCTGTAAACAAACCTGAAAATATGCAGATAATCAGTCTCCCAAACACATGCTACTTAAAATGCACTCCCCCATCCATTTTGATTGTCCTCATCATTTTTCAAGCTGACAAATCAGAAAGCTGGACCTTTTTCTTTCCTTTAAGCTATTGTATTTATTCAAAGTGAACCATGAACAGGCTTGGATAAAGGTACATTTAACTGACAAGGTGACAGTTGGGCAGTGATATAAAATACTACACCAGCCTTCACCTGCTTCACTTTTAAATATCCCTGGTGCTCTCATGTTGTACACTTTTATTCCTTGGTGTTATACATGCAAAGTAGAAGCCTTTCGATCTCCTTTTTATTAGATAAAAATAACATTGAAAAGTTTATATTGTCCTTCTCATTGATTAATACACTAAACCATCACCATAACAAGATTTGCTACATAGAAACTTCTCCTATCTCCGTCCAAATATACATTGAAGTACTGAAGACCTCATTATGAGGCACTCTGGTCTTTGATGGACTCAAGGAAGACAGCAAGGCCCTCTGTAGTAAAATGCCATCATGTTTATTACCCTCATCAAAATCAGGATGAGGACTAAGAATGTTAGTTGAAAATAATAGGATATCAATATGAGTTCTCAAGTTTGATTTTTTTATAAAAAGCATGTTTACTTTGAATAACATTGCAAATCATTTAAACCAATCTGCATTAGTAAGGCTTTTATAAATGAAATACATTATGTGAAATTGTTACAACAGACCACAGATCATCGTATGGGCTCAATAGATGGTACATATTACTATCACTAGTATTGCTGCTGCTCAAAACATTTGTATTAGAAGTATTAATAGTAGTGACAGTAATAATCCAGTAGCTTGATAGTAGTTCCCTGTGTCTTCCCCCTTCTTATGTGTGCATTTTTTCCAGAAGAAAACATTATATTAACTACAGAAGGGCCAATCACTGAAACACATAACCAAAATGATCGTTAAGTCCATTTATTATATATAATCAGGAGAAAGGGCCCAGATTCTACATGAGACAATGAAAGGCCCAAAAGAGAACAGAAAGGAAGGAAAGCTGGAGATTTCTTCCCAACTTTTGCAAAGGAAGAAAAGTCCATATTTTAGATAACTGACATTTGTAATAATACTGAGCCATTGTGAGATCCACTGCTGAGGTGCAGAACAGTACCACTCTAAACTCTATCAACTCTAAACATTATAGACAGAAAGAAGAGGAGAAATAGGGAGAGAAAGAATAATGACTATTATTGGTACTTTCATACAATATGGAGAAAAATACAGAAAGGAAGACAGTGACAACAACTGATGACAAGTTTGCTAAGTGTAAAATCATATTGATAGGGAGGACAGAGACAAAATGTGGACCTCTCCTCCAAAGCTCAGTATTTTATCAGTCCTAGGCATTTATGCAGTCTGTGTTTTGTAGGGAGGTGACTCTGGTCCTAATTCTTACACAGAAGTTGAATTT
Organism: Phataginus tricuspis; assembly: GCA_029783875.1. Taxonomy (NCBI): domain Eukaryota; kingdom Metazoa; phylum Chordata; class Mammalia; order Pholidota; family Manidae; genus Phataginus; species Phataginus tricuspis. Next base: position 105,089,586 of record JAQQAC010016209.1, on the reverse strand, counting down.
ATGGAGGGCATACAGATTTCCCCAAAAAAAAGTATCTTAAGAGAAGCTTGTACGTAGATATTTGGGTTAAGGGATTGTAAATCCTGGGGAATCTCCAGTTCAGACACTGAGTTACCCTGAATCCTCTCTTAAATCACTCAGCCTCTCTGCCCTATTGTTTTACTTAGTCAAGGAGTCTCTTTTCTAAAGTCTAGGAACATTCCTATACACATTCCCGCATCAGTCATAATAAAGACTCCTCAGAAACGCAAAATAAATTTCAGCTGTTATAATTTCTTTTACAATTAAATGCTCTCGTTTTTATCTAAGATCAGAATGAAAGTGAGATGGAGGTGAAGGGCCAGAGGAATTTGGAGTCCAAGAGAGTTCTTTTTCTCTATCCCTGGCACTTCTGAAGAGTTCACAAAAATATAATATCTGTTTATTAAAAGTAAGAGAGAGGGAGTAGTGGGGAATGGATAATAACAAAAAACTGGATTTCATATTCAGTTCCTTTAGCAATCAAAGTTCTTTCACAACACTTTACGTGGCGATGAGTTAAATGTCAGCATCAGTGAGCAGAGGTAAATTGAGATACTTTTTGCACTTGGCAATAAATCACATAGAAGCTTAGAGGAGAGAACTCACGTTACTAAGAGTGAGGGCATTTGGTAGGATGCAAAGGGCTGCTATTGTTGTTTTTCCAGTTGAACAAATATTTGTATAGCACTTAGTATTTTATCAAGTGCCTAGAATAATTTTTATTAGTTATTGTTCATAAGCACCTACAGATATACCAATATTAATCTCCCACTTTCCAGATGAGAACACTCGGGTGCTTAAATTTTTCAAGCAGTTGTTACCTGAATGATTCAACAAAAGTGGTTCACCCAAATCCGAACAAGCTCCAACTAGGAGTTAGTTATTCTTACAATCACCAGGAATTTAACTGAAATGGCATTGAGTGCATCTAATCTAAATGTCTTCTTAAAACATAAATTGATACTTCAAATTCAAAACCTTATAAAAGCCACAAAAATAAAAGGAGAAAAAATCAGAACTAGATAATAAATATATACAGTTCCTGAGTATTAAGCATATACACTACACATTAAAAAAATAACTATCAGACAATCCCTTTCTCTAGTCTCTAGACCACATGGAACTCCCATAACTATTACTATTTCATGCCTCTGCTGGACCACAAAAGACTTATCTAATTTCTTACATGATAATCATAGACGTTTCATTGCCTCATTCAGAAATTACTCTAAGTTCAGACTCTCTACTATTCAAAGGTCCTTTTCCTCTTAGCCAATTTCTTTAAACTATACAGTATAGAAACTAGAATTAAAGGCTGATTCTTGCGACAATTTTTAAAAATGCTTTTTTCCGAGGTTTTCGCATTCAACTATTTCATTCCCTTGACTGTGGGTTACAGATATAATTCTCTATTCCTGTTTTTCTATTCAGTTGCTTAACTACCTGAAAAAATATTTTACTACCTTCAACACCTGAATAATCATTACTATTTGACCAAGAAATGACTACTGGGGGAAAATAAAATCGAATGGGAAAGGAAATAGATAGCAGGCCTTATTCTAGTACTGCAGTCTATCAATATTGTCCTTGTGAATAGTTTTTAACAGAATGGGTGAGCTCCTTAAAAATAGATTATATATTTCTGTTCACAAAAACTTACTTTTTCCTCAGGCTTACAATGGGGTGATTTGGCAGAGAAAAAGACCTAAACCAAAGACTGAATTTCTACATTCCATTTAAAAATTGTGCATGCTACTTAAAACCCCACTTTTAAGTAATTATTAAACTGTTCTTTTTATTAATTAAAATACTCCAAAAGGATATTACCAGATCCTTGGTAATGAAAAGTATTTACTGAATGCCAAAATATCACCATAGATAATCTTGCATAATCTCACTGGAAAATATACCCTATATGGCACTGGATTAACATGAAATAACATACACCTTTTGGAAGTTCAAAGGCCTAAAGGAAGCAGAAAGAACACACCTGCCTTGTTTCTAAAAGTTCAGTGGGTTCATTGTATGCCAATTACTATTCCTTTTTTCTATACTTACTATTGAGTTGGTAAACTACTACCAAACATTTCTGGATTTATAGTTCAACCTCCTAAATGCTCCCTTTATTAATATTTCTAACTGGGCTTGCTGACTTCTTAAAGAATATGGGAATGGAGAGGAAAATATTTCCTTTCATTTGAAATACCCCTGTGAGAGTCCTCCTTAGCAGACATGCTTCCATACACTGGAAGAATTAACAATCTTTATTATTTTTTATAAAATGATTAATTATTTAATCTCCTTTGAATTCACTTTAACTGAAGTACATCATGTATTACATATGTATCACCCCCAAAAAAGGTCTGTGTTTGGTTTGGGTGAGTAATACCTCTAGCCCACATAGCAATTTCTGTCAATGCTCTTTAGTGTTTCACCTTGCCATAAACAATTGTAGCCTTCACTCATTTTATATCATTGTCTTGTCAATAAAGGAACAATTCTTTCAAACAGAAATCACAACATATAAGTAGAGCTAATACCCTAACTTAATGTAGTTTAAAATTTTTCAACAGTATTTAATCAGAAAAGCAACATAGAAGTAGAAGATGATCAGAATCTTAAACAATGGATCAAAAATATGCTGAATAACCTCATCCTAAATGAGTGCCACACAGAACCACTAGTCTGCAGAAGAAACAAATACTAAAAGGAACTCATCAGAAAGAAAATTGTAAGATGTAACTATAGAGTTGGTCTAGAAGATTTAACTAACAAAAGACATTTTTCTTCCATATAACAGTGGCAAAAAGAAAAGTGGTTTGAGTTTGAATTTACTTACCTTTCTCTGCCCACCCAGAAGTTGAAGTAGTGATGAGATTAAATAGCCATAGGCTGGAAGGATAAGAGAAAACAGAAGCTTGGGTCATCAATCTGTGAACATTTGGAAGTGCACAGTACCAACAGTCCTTCTTTCATTTTGTTAGTGATCATGCTTCACCTTGTACTTATGTTTTCTCCCTCTATTCTCTAAATTCCTAGCAAACATTTGTCTTTTAGAAATACAGTTAAGAGTGTTCTAAAATACTGAGATCTCTGATACTAGAATTGGGCCATGAAATGAGAATTATCCCACACTAGCTACCAAGATAAATCTATCTTCACTTGAACCTTTGACTTGGTTAAAGTTCAGGGACAGATTTTTATCAGGGGATTTTTCACATAATTACATAGCCAAGAGTAAAAGCACTTGATAGATTATCACATAATTCATTATCAGCTAGTATTCTGGCAAAGCAGGAGGGCCACTGTTTGTCCTCAGGCTGTGTACCTGTAACTGAGGTTGTGCACCATCAGAAATACAGCTGTTGACTTTCACACGTGCATACAGCACCTGCACGATTCAGCCACAATGATCAGTTTTATTTTTTTGAAAAGGTGGGCGTTAAGAGAAAAGGAGAAGAAGAGGAGGAAAGGAGATAGGAAAAAGGAGTAAGGAGAGAGAGAAAGGGAAGAGAAGAAATTATAATGGAGCCCAATTTGCACCTCATATTTCTTCTGTGGTGAAGACTTTTAAGTGGCCTCCATGATATGTGCCTCCTGGTATTCATGTCTTTGTATAATCCCCTCCCTTTGAGTATAGTTAGGACTGGTGACTTTCTTCTAGCCAACAATATTTCTCAAAGGCAATACCACATCACTCCCAATATTGTGTTAGGTTATATAAAAACCTATCTTGCTAGCAGACTTGCTCTAGGATCTTGTTCTCCTCTTTGGCTTTGAAAAAGCAAGCTGCCGTGAGTACTACCGCCATAGTGAAATGAACCCTGCCAACCACCTGAGAGCGCTTGGAAGTAGACACTCCTGAGTTAAATATCCAGATGAAAATCCAGCCCTGGAAGAAACTCTGATTATAGCCTGGCCAAGGACTCGAATAAACTATGCCTCAATTCCTGACCCACAGAATTATGAGATAATAAATGTGTTTTTTAAGCCATTAATTTTGTGATAACTTACTTGGCAGCATACAAAACTAACACATCTTCCTTTGATAATATAAACATGTAGCTCAAATTAACTTACCCTACTTGGATTTTTTTCTGAAAAAATTAAAAAGTCTGGTACAATATTTTGAAATTTTCATGTCCTTTCCATAATTGAGACGTGAATGCCAACCAGTGATAACTTAAATATTTTGTTTTCCTCAAAGCAGTATTATAAGATACTTGGAAAAAAGAGAAAATCAGCTTTAACTACTGTCCATGGGTATCAATTCACAGTAATTGGAAATGCTGTGTATGTAAAGCATTAAATGCTAAATTTTCAGATACTTAGTTATCATCAATATTAAGATGATTTGAATAAAATCATAAATGTAATAGAAGTGGCAGGGACCTTTGAGATATTTAAATACAAATCATTCTTTTCAGAGATGAGGAGGTTGCAGCCCAGAGAGGTGAAGTGACTAAAGGAAGTTAGCTAGTTAGTGGCGGAGCAGGAAATAGGAACCTTGGAGACCTAATACTTTTCACCACTCTATCCTTACTCCTAGTAATTACATGGTTATTTTTAAAGAAGTGCATAACACATTCAAATGAATGTTATCTATTCAGAATATAACTGAGTGTTTAATTATAAAGTTAAGAATTATAGGTTCTTACTATATTACTGGATTTTCTTTTTTTTTATTACGAGAAACAGTGCTCTATTCCATTCACAAAGTCATGACATCCCTTCTTCCATCACCTTGTCTTCCTACATTGGTGCCAGAGCGGTGGAGGCCAATTCATTTTTGCTTTTACTGATTTGAGGCAGAGTTACATATGATTCCTGTTGAAAGAAGTAATATTTAAATTGTATAGTGGAATATTTCACTATATAGATTAAACATTGCAGTTTCTGTAAGTGGCTCCTAAGTTGTTGAGTCAATACTAGAACACAAAAATTCTCATACTTGTAGTTGGTTCAAAACATTTCTATATCAATCTGCCATATATTAAAGACCATCTGCTACTACATTCTATACTATAACATATTTATTTGGATTTTGCTAAGATAATTTTTTAATTTTTTTCCAAAAAAATGAGTTTTCTAGTCATTTTATTTTCACTCTAGAGCATCATGAAGTAATTAAGTCAGCAAATATTCCTTAATCATAGTTTCCATAAATGAAACAATCCAATTAGGTAACCTTTCAAACTGTAACATTTGGATCACAAATAATCCCTTTTAAGATGTTCTGGTGAAAAAAAACTGATGGGAAAACATTCAAAACAAAAGCTGCAGGCTTAAACTTATAGTTCCTTTATAAATTTGTATTGTTTAACAGATGTTTCTGTACTTTATGGCCTTGAATGCTTCCTAAAGATAAAAGCAGAAATAAAAGGAAAGGAAGAAAGGGACAAATGGAGGGAGAAATAACAATATTGCCCTGAGAAAAGAATCTCACTAAAAATTGCATCAGATAATCCAAAATTCCACACCTACCTCTGGGTTATACATAGTATATTTTTAAACTTTCAACACACATGCACACTTCGGTTTGACCCCTTTGAACAATAAACAGAAGTAACTAGCAGAGTTTATATGCTGAATAGCACATCTTGGTATTAATCATTTGTCAAATACAATCTCCCCTGCCCAATATGTCAGATTGTCCATTACTATCTTTGTGTAGTTTATGAGATAGCAAGGCACGGCAGTGTATGGAGGTGCCAGGCAATAAGCAGCCTAGGGCTTGGGAGCCAATTCAAAGGGGTCATATCATCCCCATTTTCCAGGATTGCTCAGAAATGAATGGAGACCCTTTATTAATGCCTTGTCATTACCTGGGAACTATATGACTGAGTTCAACCACTTCTTTTCATTTCCATTTTAGTTTCTCCAAATATACTTGTAGATAAGAAATACATTGTGGTGGTCCAGTATTGTAAAAGTTGTTAAACTAGTGCTCTTAAACAATATTTGAAGTGACGTTTTTATTAAGCTGGTATGATCCATGTTGCTAAATTGCTTTTAATATGATAATGTTTGCAGTTTACTATGCCATAAGTGCAGTTTGGCAGTAGAGTGTACATGAATATTTCATCCAGCAAAGGCCATGATTCTGTAATTATAAATAGACCTATTCCAACAGAAGTAGACAGATGCTTGTGTTTCAAAGTAATTGTTCTAAAGTACAAGTAGCTAGGCAAAGGCTCAGAGCAAAGCAGAGCTTTATGATGTGTGTGTGTGTGGCAAGTGTACACACCTAGGTGTGTGTGTGTTATCTATAGGAAGTCACCATATTAGGTACCACGAAAGTAGAGAAGGCAGCACTAATGTCAGCCATAGCTGTGGTTTAGACTAGGTTACCTCTGTAGCACTTCATTGCACTTTGGCTTCTCTTCTGCTGCTTCAGTTTCAGAAAAGAGGTTCTGTGTTTTGCTCCAAGTACAGGTATACCTCTATACCCCAATCAAATAGTACAGAGATAAGGAGGGCTCAAACAGGTTGTGCGCTCTGTTTTGCCACAAGCAAATTAATTTGCTAATGTAATTTTTCTCTTTTCTTTCTTCAACATTATCTCATGATGTATATTGGGTATCAGGTCACCAAGATGAAATAACTTGGATCAAAATGAAGAGGAAATATTGTCCTTCTCCTTGTGTGTACTTCCATTAAACTCAGCAGTCCGAAATTTTCACTGCTCTATCCATTTGATACTGGCTGTTAAAGACTTCCATACTGCTTGCCACATTTTGGTGTTAATTTTGTGTTTTTCTCCCCATTTTTGATTTGATGAGGTAGCAGTACAGTGTGGCTAGAACACAACACATAGACAATAATCACATAGCACAAGACTAATAAAATGTACCTTTCTGGTAATTCCCTGTAAGACTAAACCTTCAATACATCTAAGGGAGGACTCTTTCAGAATATCTCAAAGTTTAAAAGAAGTCTCAGAATATTAACACAACCTCCATTTTACAGATGTGGAAAATGAGGCCCTAAGCAGAAATGCAAATGGTCTATAGCCTTGGACAAAGAAAGCTCTTTCAACCTGTTAAATAGTCTATAACAGATCTCTCAATGAGTTTGTATTTGGATAAAACAAAAAGTCTCAGTGAGGAGTGTAAATTGCAACAGAGTTATATATTACTCAGTTTTCCCTTGCTTTACTAATAATGGAATAATTGATAATAAGAAAATTTAACATCATTTTATAATAACTTCTAAAATTAGTTTTTCAATACTACTGGGTTAATAATAAATATTAACTATAACTTTTTCTTTATATAGTAATTAATGCAATTAAAATGTATATGGAATGAGTTTATAGTAAATATGTTATCTGAATATTTTATGTTCATTTTTCAGAAAACTCCATGGTTTGTATTGTTTCCTTAGCCAGTAGAAAATTAGATAAATACAGTTTACATTTAAGAGAAATGAAAAAAACAATTTCCTTGAAAATTGTAGTTTCTTGAAGGATTTTTTACCTATCATGCTACTTTTCTTTTAAAGTTTTGGTTTGATGTGCTTTTACTTCTGAAAAACTTTTACACATTTGCTTTGTATCTTTGTTCATTCTGCTCCAATCACCGAGGTTCTTTGGTCCATTATATTTTTTTCTGTAGAATGAAAAAGGAATTGTTCTGGCATGGAACTTATGGTATGTTTTCTAGTTTGCCTAAACTAATTTCATCCTTTGAAAATATCCCTCCATATTTAGTTTTCTTTCAAAGTGCAATTCAGTTTAAAGAAGACGTGTAAAGCTTCTTAGCAAAACTGCAAGGGTTTTTTTTTCTCAGGTTTTCACAGGCAGAGAAAACTTTTTTCAACTAGTTTTGGTAACTTGGGGTGCTACTTAATTTAAACTGTATATATATTTTTCTTTCATATGATATATATAAATGGAATATGAATACTTGGCATCAAAATAAATTCCTAACCCATTAGAACTAATGTACCATTAATGCTGCTAATAACCATTTACTGTTAGTCCCTATATATCTCCACCTCTTTTTATAACACAGCTCAAGCCTGTCCCTTCTACTTCCTGTCCTTATTCTGCTTCATATTTCTCTCCTCCTCTTATTATTTAACCAAAGTTTTATTGTACATCTTTGCAAAATGTTCTATGCTAAAATTTGAAGGATACAACCAAACAGTGTGTTAAGTATTATAGTTCACGCCACTGTCCTCTCAAAGGACCCTAAATCACTTCAGATAGTATATAATGAGCCAAAACCTGAAATCAGTCTATGTACACATCTCCTATTAACTTCACTGGGAATCTATGGAAAAAAATTATTACAAGATCACATCTCCTGAATATACACTTTAATAATGGCACCCTCCACTGAAATATAATCACCTCTGAGTTTGGACCTAGAAGCTATTTGAAAGCACAGTACAACACTCCACAAGTTAGAATAGGAAATAAGATTGCATATAATAAAAATAGCAGAAAGAAGGTGTTTATTTATTCTTTGATTCATAAATGTACCCAATGCTATTAATAGCCTCTGTGCATATATACATTCATAGAAAATTTCAAATACTATTCCACAAAAGAAAGGGAAGCAGATGGGTGAGAATAAGTGATCCACTTTATGGCTGAGCTCATGTGGAAATAAATTCTTTTTCAGGTGACTTTATTCTTACCTTCCTGGGTAAAACTAGGTCAAAGTAAAGAATACTGAGAAAATTTATTAAAACAGCAAATGACAAAGGAAGAAAGGTATTCTAACATTTGACTCTGAAAAGAATTTGTGGTGAGATTGAAGATTCAGAAATAGTCTCAGAGGGAATCCTCAATAAGGCCACAAAATATTTTCTTAGATGATCTGCAGAGTTAGGGCATATTTCTTTGCATCAACCCTCTATATCCTTTGCCAAACTTCAGGCTTCTTGCAGCTTTGAAGCTCTTTAATCCTGTATGCAACTAATAACAATCACACCAAGTGCCTATAGTACAAGGAAACACAGGTCGAGTATGTTCTTGTGCCTCTCTTCTTCCTTCACTATGCTGTATCTTCTACATCATGGATTGATTTTCTGGACTATCTTCTGAAGCTGTTCGCATTATTGATTCTTTCAAGAGGTAACCTCACTGTCCCCTTCACTACATACATAAAAGCACTTATATATGGGACGATGATTTGTTCCTTAAAATTCTTTCAGGCTAACAGGTAAAAACTATAAAGGCAGAAACAAGATAAATGACTTGTCTTAGATCACACAGCTCAACACTGACAGATCCAGGACTCAGGTTTCCTTAACTTACTTAGTTTAATCAACCAGCTCTACCAGAAGAACATTATTCAACTTGTACCTGATCTGTGTGGGTTACTTAATTTTATCTAAAGTATGAATGCAAAGTATGTTTCTACCTAATTCAAGAACTGTAAACTTTTCTCATTGTTCTTTATCGAGGTAAAATTCACGTAACAAAATTGACCACTAACAATTTTAAAGTGTACAATTCAGTGGCATTTAGTACATTCTCAGTGTTGTACAACTGACATGTCTATTTCCAAAATATTTTCATCACTCCAAAAAGAAGCCCTGTATCCATTATGCAGTCACTCTCCAATCCTCCCCAGTCTCAGGCCTCAGCAATCACTAGTCTACTTTCTGTCTCTACCTATGCTGGATGTTTCACAGAAGTAGAAACAAACAATACATGGCCCTCTGTGTCTGGTTTCCCCCACTCAGCATAATGTTTTCAAGATCCATCTATGTTGTACCATGTACTGTAGTTCATTCTATTTATGACTGAATATTTTATCTTACATACATACATATATGAATATATCCATTGTATGGGCATGTCACATTTTGTTTATCCATTCATCAGTTGGTGTACATTTGGATTGCATTCATATTTTGGCTAATATAAATAATAGTGGCAGGACGATTCATGTATAGTTTTTGTGTGGACACTTTTTCAATTTTCTTGAGTATATACCTAAAAAAGACTGCTGACTCATAGTAATTCTATATTTAACTGAGAACTGTCAAACTGTTTTCCACAGTGGCTGAACCATTTTACATTCCCAACAATATTGTACAATGATTCTAATTTCTCCATATCCTTGGCAAGACATGCTAGTTCCGTTTTTATAAATAATTAGAGCCATCCTATTGGGTATGAAGTGGCATTTAGTGTCTTAATTTCCATTTCCCTAATGATTAACAACAATCAACATCTTTACATATGCTTGTTGGCCATTTGGATATCTTCTTTGGAGAACTATCTAATCAAATCTTATGTCCATTTCTTTAATTGGGTTGTCTTTTTGTTGTTGAATTGTAAGTGTTCTTTCTATATAATGGATATTAGACCCTATCACATATATGATTATCAAATATTTTATGCCATTCTGTGGGTTGTCTTTTCACTTTCTCAGTAGTGTCCTTTGATGAGCAAAAGTGGTTTTATTTCCACCTATAAGCTTTTTTCTATAAATTTGTATAGCATTTTGGGTGTTCGAAATACTGACATAAATTTTACTTTTGTAGCAACTTTTATTGGTTTCTTTCATAAGCACGCCTGTAATTGTGTACCACTATTGTCTACATTCACCTGACAGATGGATTTTGTTCTGTTATACTTTTACTAAAGCTGTAAGTCTCAATAAAAATGAACAAAAATGAATTGCCTAAGTTCCTTTATCATTCTGTTTCAATTATGGCTGACAGTTGCTACCCATAAAATTGTTGTAAAATTAAATAAAATCAGAATATTACTGCACTTCTTTACAAAATGTTTTCTCTTTCAAGTCATGATGCCTTTTCACCTAGCTTTACATGATAAGGATTTAACTTTTAAAAGTCTGTTTAGAAAATAAATTATTACAATTTCGATTTCAGTTTGGCAGAATGCTTGTGATTTGCTGCATTGCATTTAACATCTCCTTTGTAAAAAAGATATTCCTTACTATGTGCTTTTTAGAGAGTAAGGATGTTGCCTCTTGTTTTCTAGTATTAATTCCAGAGAATCTTTAGCAGTCTTTAAATTTAGATTTTCATGAGATCATAAATAATTTGTTTTCATTTTTTAATGTACTCAAAATGTCTGCTTTGGTACAATTGCCTAAAATATTAACATTAACACAGAAACTAGTAGAAACCTTCCTGCAAGAAGACAATGACAAATGCAATTCTGAAATAGCTGTAAAACATCAAGAAATACAGTAATATTGTCATCATTACAATTTTTCTGACCCACAGGAAAAACTGATCTTTTTTACATGGATCCAAAGTACATAGCCAGTACAAAACAAGGAGCTGAGGAATATGCATAAAAAGATGCTGGCATTTCCTTTCTGGAAAATCTAACATTTGTACAGAATTAGAGAAAGGGCATTCATTATTTTAAAGATGACAATCTCATGGAAAATACAGTATTTCCCAGATGGGTGCTAACAAATCAATTAAAAATATAGCCAATTTAGTCATTTTAGTGGTATTTATAACTAATGGCAAGAATTACAGAAGGAGTAAAGGGACTGGTCATGATAAGTTATAACACATCTACTCTGAGTCTGGGCCAAATGTAATAACATACATTTAAAGTTCATCCACGTCTTATAATGGCTCACAGCTCATTTTTTTTATGTTAAATAATATTTCTTTGTCTGGATGTACTACAGTTTATACATTCACCTGATGAAGGACATCTTGGTTGCTTCCAAGTTACAGACATTATGAATAAAGCTGATATGAGCATTTGTGTGCAGGTTTTTGTGTGGATAAAAGGTTGCAACACATTTGAACAAACACCAAGCAGTGTGACTATTGGATCATTCATATAGTAAGAATATGTTCAGTTTTGCAAGAAACAACCCAGACTGCCTTCCAATGTGATTGTACCACTTTGCATTTCCACCAGCAATGGAGGAGAATTACTGTTGCTCCACATCATTTCTAGCATTTGGTGTTTTAAGTGTTTTGGATTTTTGCTATTCTAGTAGATATTGAATGGTTTATAATTTCTTGATAGAATATTTTTCTATAAAATAATCTTATTTTCCTTTCTTAACAATATTTATAACATATACAATATATTATAGCATACCTATGTTCTTAATAAGAAAAGAAAGTCCTCAGATTTTTGCCTTGTGGCTGTCCAGTCTTCAATTATACACAACCTGAGGGTAAGAAAGCAGGAACCTGTAACCTAGCTGCCCATTGCCAAAACTGCAAGAGGATATAGTTTAAAAACAGCAGTGATGTGTTTTACCATTGCTTGGATTTTCTTTCTAAATCAATTTTATTTTAATACAGTTTATGTAAAACAAAAAGCACTGATTTTAATTGTATTGTTCAATGACTTTTAACAAATGTATATACCTATTTAACCACTGCCACTATCAAGAATATTTAAATCACTACCCTCGCAAAACTCATTCTTCCCCTTTTGGAGTCAATTTTTCCTTCCCCCCATCTGAACCACTAGCCCTAAGCAACCACTGATCAAATTTCCATCGTTTATGATCAGTTTGGATTTTCCAGAATTTCACATGATAGAAATCATAGAATGTTTCTGTCTGTCTGGCTTCTTCCATTTAGCATGTTTTTGAGATTTATCCATGTTTTTTATCAGGAGTTTGCTACTTTCTATTAATATGTAGTATTCTGTTGTATGGACCTATCACAATTTATTTATCCATTCACCTGTTGATGGATCTTTGGGTCATTTCAGGTTGTGGGCAATTATGAATAAAGGTGCTATTAAAATTTGAGTACAAGTCACTTTGTAGACATGTTTTTTTCATTTCTGTTGAATAAATAATACCTAGGAAGAGAATGACTGGCTCATATAGTAGGCATATGTTTAACTTTATGAGAAACTCAGACTGATTTCTGAAGTGGTTATACCCTTTTATACTCCCACCAACTCATATGAAATTCCTGGCTGCTCCAAATCCTCACAATTTTAGACATTCTAGTGGGTATGAAGTGGTATTATATTGTGGCTATCATGTATATTCCCCTAATAATTAATGATGTTGAGAATCATTTCATGTACTTAGCTACCATTCATATATTTGCTTTGGTGAAGTGCCTCTTCAAATAGTTTTCTCAAGTTACATTGAATTGTTTTTTTAAAATACATATTACAGATATTAGTTCTTTGTCAATTATATACAGAGAATATACTCTCCCAATCTGGAGCTTGCCTTTTCATTTTCTTAATATTATATTTCAAAATGCAGAAGTTTTCAGTTTGATGAAATCCAGTTTATCTTTTTTTTTTACATTTTATAGTTAGTGCTTTTGAGCCCTTTAAGAAATTTTGTCTACCTCAAAGTCACAAATTTTCTCCTATAGTTTCACTTAAATGACTTATACTCTTAGCTTTAACAGTCCTTTGCATTCCATATTAATTTTAGAGTCAATTATCAATTTCTCAATAAAATCTGCTGGGAACTTATTTGAGATTATATGGAATCCACAGGTGAGTTTGGAGAGAACTGGCATGTTTACAATATTGAGACACAATCCATGTACAGGGTATATTGCTCCATTTATTTAGGTCTTTAATTTTTCTCAGCAGTTTTTTATATTATTGTTTTTTTGGGTCTTTGTTTATATTTAGTTTTTGTAGACATCATTTATCAGGAAGAGAAAGTTTCTTCCTATTCTTTTTTTTATTTTATTTTTTATTTTACAATTTACTTTGGTATCATTAACCTACAATTACATGTGCAATATTATGGTGATTAAACTACCCCCTTCATCAGGTCTCCCCCACCAACCCCATTACAGTCACTGTCCATCAGCGTAGTGAGATGCTATAGAATCACTACGTGTCTTCTCTGAGTTGAACAGCCCTCCCCGTGCCCCCCACCTTATGTCTGCTAATCGTAATGCCCCTTTTACCCTCTTATCCCTCCCTTCCCACCCATCTTCCCCAGTCCCTTTCCCTTTGGTAACTATTAGTCCATTCTTGGGTTCTGTGAGTCTGCTGCTGTTTTGTTCCTTCAGTTTTTTTCTTTGTTCTTATACTCCACATATGAGTGAAATCATTTGATACTTGTCTTTTTCAGCTTGGCTTATTTCACTGAGCATAATACCCTCTAACTCCATCCATGTTGTTGCAAATGGTAGGATTTGTTTTCTTCTTATGGCTGAATAATATTCCATTGTGTATATGTACCACTCTTCTTAATCCATTCATCTACTGATGGACACTTAGGTTTCTTCCTATTCTTAACTTGCCGGAAGTTCTTATCAGGAATAGGTGTTGAATTTTGTCAAATTCACTTTCTGCACCTTTAGAGATAATTTTTTCTCCTTTATTCTGTTATTATGATGAAATGTAATTGATTTTAAAATACAAAATCAGGCTTACATTCCTGGAATAAACCCAGTTAGTCATGATATATTATCCCTGTATATACTGCTTCAGCTACATTCCAAAAATTTTGATATGCTAGTTTTATTTTTATTCAGCTCAGAACTTAATCTCACTCCCCTGTGATTTCTTCTTCAAACTATGGGTTATTTAAAGATTTGTTCTTTAATAATTAAATATTTAGGGTTTTTCTAATGTATTGCTGTTATTGATTTCTAATTTAATTTCTTTGTGATCAGAAAAAAAATCTTATGATTTCAATCCTTTGAAATTTATTGACTTTTCCATTGCCAACCATATTATACATCTGTTAACTCACTATTCCACATGCACTTGGATATAATGTACATTTTGCTTTTGAGAGTATACTGTTTTACAAATGTCGATTAATCAACTTGGTTATTAATGTCTTCCATGTCTTCTATCTTTACTTATTTAGAATTGTTTTGTTTTCCTGATGAATTGATCCTTTTGTCATTTTGATCTCCATCTCTACCTTTGATGATATTCTTTATTGTAAAGTCTACTTTGTCTGATACTAATATAACACTCCAAATTTCACATAATTTCTTGTGATAGTGTTTGCATGTTATGTTTTTTTCCATCCTTTCAATATGAGCCTGAATCTTTGTTGTATTTATAGTGTATTATTGTAGGCAGAATGTAATTGAGTTTTGCTTTTTTATCTAATCTGACAATATCTGACTTTTAATTAAAGCATTTATAACATTCACATTGCATCTAATTGGGCTCTACAGATTTTTAATCACCAGGAAATTTAGGAAATTTTTGGCCATTAATTTTCAGCTGACCCCTGCATCTGTTAAGTCTAATTACACTTAGGATAACCTCTTACTATTGTCCCACAGGACACTGGGTATCTGTTAATATTTTCATCTCATTTTTCTTTGTTCTTGTGTAGATAATGTTTATTTCTCATCTTCAACTTCACTGATCTTTTCTTCTGCAGTATATAATCTACTATTAAGCTAATACAGTAAATTTTGCTTTTCAGTTATTATATTTTTTAGCTCTAGAAATTTCATTTTATATCTTTCATCGCTCACTTCATTATGTGAATGTTTTCCTTTGATTCCTTGAGCATATTTACCATGGACAGGTTACTTGAGTATTTTTTAGTATTCCATTTTGATTTATTATGTTTTTTAGTTGTCTCTTTGTATAACATTTGTAGTGGTTTCTGTAGGCATTAAGTTATATATATATATAACATCATAGTCTACTAGTGATGTTATTTTACCAGTTTGAGTATGGAAACCTCGATTCCCTTTACCTTTTACTCTCCATTATAATTGTCTTAAGTGTTTCCTTTACATATGTTTAGAACTGCATCAGTGTTATAATTTTTCCTCAACTGAAAAACAATTTATATAATTCAAGAGAAGGAAAACCTACTGTAATTACCCAACACCTTCCTGATGTTCCAAGATTCCTTTTTTCATCACTTCCTTTCTTTTTAGAGAACTTCCTTTAGCCTTTAGCCACTCTTTTATGGTAATTCTGCAGGTGAAATATGCTCTTAATTTTTCTTCATATGAAAATGTCTTGATTTCTCCTTCATTTCTGAAAGATATCTTGGAGGAAACAGATCCTGGATGGATGGTTCTTTTTTTTGGTGTTTGAGAAAAGGTTGTGCCACTTCATTTTGGCCTCCATGGTTTGTGATGAGAAATTGACCCTTTCAAACTGCATTTCCATTATAGCCTGGTTACTTTCAAAACTTTATCTTTAGTTTCAGAAAATTCATTATGATTTGCCTTAGGGCAGATTTCCTTACATTTGTCTTCTTTGGGATTCACTCAGCTTCTCATATATGTAGGTTTATATCTTCTGCCAAATTTAGAACTATTTTCAGACTTATTCTTTCAACTATTTTTTTAGTCCTGTCCTCTTTTTCCTCTTCCTCCAGGACTCCAATTATGTCAATATTAGATCTTTTGTTATAATCTCACAGGTACCTGAGGCTCAGTTTGTTTTCTTTTGTCTGTTTCCTCCCTATTGTTTAGATTGGGTAATTTCTACTATTCTGTATTCCAGTTCACTGATCCTTTGTTTTGTTCCTTCCATTCTGCCACTGAGTCCATCCACAGAGTTTTTATTTCAGCTACTATATTTTTCACTTCTAATACTTCTGTTTGGTTCTTCTTTATATCTTTTCTTTCTTTTCTGAGATTTTTCTATTTCTTTGCTGAGGCTCAATTTCTCATTTGTTTCAAGTACATCTGTAACTACTCATTAAAGCATTTTTATGATGGTTTCAAAAAATCTTTGTCAGAGAAATCTAACATCTCTGTTATCTTAGTGTTGACATCCATTGATTGACTTTTTAGTTAAGATTGTTATCTTCCTAGTTCTTCATATAATTTTTAATTATAATTTGGACATTTTGACTCTCACATTATGAGATGTATCTTTTTAAAATATTTATTTTTAGCTAGCTTCTTCTGACATTGCTCCATCAAGACAGGGGGCAGTGCTGCTGTCTTGTTAATGCCAGTTGGAGGTAGAAGTCCAGGTTTTCTCCTTGGCCTCCACTGACATTCAAGGTACAGAAGGCCCTTCATCACTGCTGAGAAGTTGTGGGCATTCCATCTCCATATGAGATCTCCACTGAAACCATAGTAGATGTGGCCTCATTATTGCTGGGCAATGGTGAATGTCCTAGGCTTTTATGACATCACCACGGTGGGGAGAAGCTAGAGTACCTAGTTACTGTTGGCAGCATTGGAAGTCCAGGCTTTCCTCATTATTAACACAGGGTATTATAGACTATGTGTGTCCCCCAAAATTCATGTTGAAACCTAATGCTTAATGTGATGGTATTAAGAAGTGGAGCCTTTGGGAGGTGCTTAAGTCATGAGGCTGGAGCCCTCATGAATAGAATTAGTGCTTTTATAAAAGAGAGATCACAGGGTATCTTGTCCCTTGCACTATGTATAATACAATGAGAAGTCAGCAGTCTGCAACACAAAAGAGGGCCTTTACCAGAACCCAGCCATGCTGACACCCTGATCTTGGACTTCTAGCCCCCAGAAGTGTGAGGAATATATTACTGCTGCTCATAAGTCATCCAGTTTATGCTTTTTGTTATAGCAACCAGACAGACTAAGATGTAGTGTCAATATATAAAAATTTACTATATTTCTATATACAAATAATGGAGAAAAGGCAATAAAAATTTATTAAATAAAAAGTACCATTAACAAAAACATTGAAATCACAAAATACCTATATCTAGCAAAATATGTAAAACACTTCAATGTGAGAACTATGAAACATAGGTAAGAGAATTCAAGACATATAGAGAGAACTACCATGTTAATGACTCTTAAAATTCACTATGTTTAGGGTATCAATTCTTCCCCCAAATGATCTATATAGCAAATGTAATCCCAAATAAAATCAGAGCAGGCTTTTTTTTAGTAGAAATGGAAAAGCTAATTGTAAAATTTATGCGGAAAAACAACCTAGAATTAAAAAAAAAGGTAAAGAACAAAGTTGGAGGGCTTGACATACAAGATTTTATAACTTACTATAAAGGTAGATTAGTCAAGATAGTATGGTGCTAGCATAATGATAGACATAAATCAATGGAATACAAAGTCCAGAAATTGATTCAGACATATGTGGTTAATTGCTTTTCAACAAACTTGGCAAAGTACTCAATGGAGAATGGAGAGACTTATCAATAAGTTGTGCTAAAAGAATTGAATATCCATATTGAAAAAAAATTCAAATCTTACCTTGCTCCATCTACTAAGTTTAACTCAAAATGGATCATAAGCCTAAATATGAGACCTAAAACTGTAGAACTTCTAGAGAAAACAGGAGAAAATTTTTGTGACTTCAGGTTAGGCAAAGATCTCTCAGAAAAGTCAAAAAGCACCAATGATAAAACAAATACGAGTTGAATTTTAAAATTCTGATCCTTGAAATAAGATTTAAAAAAAATAAAAGACAAACCAGATACTAGAAGAAAATATCTGGACATATATTTCTGATAAAGGATTTACATTCAAAGAATTAATACAACTCAGTAATCTGAAACCAGAATACCCAGTAATAAGATGGAGAAGAAAGTGGAAAAGATATTTCACCAAAGAAAAGATAAAGATGTCCAAAATTCATATGAAAACGTGCTCATTATCTTTGATCACTGAAAAAAAGGAAACTGAAACACAAGAAAATATTGCTACACACCTATTAGAATAGCTAAGGCATTAAAAAAAAACTGACAACACCCAGTGCTATAGAGAGTGTGGAGCAATTGAAATTCTCATCTATTATTGGTTGAAATGCATAATGGTAAAGACATTTTTGGAAAACAGCTTGGCAGATTCTTATACAGTATAACATACTCATATTCATCACATTATTCAGCAATCTCTGCCCTGAGTATTTATCCATATGAACACATAAAGACCTGTCCCTGAACATTTATATAGCCCCTTAAAAAGCTATAAATAGCCCAAATGTTGTTCATTTCTTAAATGGATGCACAAATTGTGGTACATCAATAAAATAGAATACTATTAAAATCAAACTCCTGATTCATTCAACAGCAATGATGAATCTCAAAAGCATTATGTTAAGTAAATGAAGCTAGAGACAAAAGACTACTCATTCCATTTATATGACATTCTGGAGGAAGTAAAATTGTAGGGACAGAAATCAAATGAAGGACTAAGGTGAGGTGATTGATTACAGAAGGGAATAAGGGAACTTTTTTAAATGATGAAAATATTCTACAATTCAATTTTGATGGTAGTTACATGACTATCATGGTTATGTGAACAACAAACATGGTTACAAGTTACTCAGACCCATTAAACTGTACATCTAAATTAGAAGACATTTACTACAAGTAAATTATACGTTAGTAAACCTAACTTTAATAAAATATGAAAAATTTTAAATTCAAAATTTGGAGACTTTTAATTAGCTGTCTGATAGAACTGTGAACCCTACTTTTTGTGAAATAGTCAAGTATGTAGGCCATAGATTACAGAGTATACTTCTAAGTAAAAGATTATATTAATTTCTTGAACAGAAATGATAGTCACCCTTATAATTTTGTTTTGGTTTTATCAAAATGTATCATGAGATTATAAAAATTTTATCTTTTTTAATTTGGCTAAAGCTATAAAATATTTAATACTAGTCCTAAAAGCAAGTGATTATTTTTAATATTTTTTTCTCTTTACAATTTTGAGAAATTATTTGATAAATGCCACAAGCAAATATTTGTTTTTTAATTCTACTCTCAAAAAATCTAGGGAAAAAAACCTTGCTTATCCTACTAGAATGTGTTGTTCTTGGTAAAATCATCAACTTCAGAAATGACTTCCCACACTGTCTATTCTATAAAAATGCATTTCATGATTTCCTTGGTCCTGTATGCATACATCTTTGGCAAAAATAAACATTCCCTTTGGAACCTGTAAGTTCTTACAAGTTAGGGCAGTAGGTACTAAACTATGTGTTGAAATTCAAGGAGTTCTGGAACGAAATCACCTGACAGAATCTATATTCTCTTCTTGATCGCTACTGATATCAGAACTCCCACTGTTTAATGTCCATTTTCTTACGATGCAAGTGCCCTTTGAAGAAAACAAACAATAATTTTCCAGCATCTCAGTGTTAAGATCATTTGTTTGTTTACTTTCACCATCAGGAAGAATAAGGAATCAATTTGAAAGGCCCAAGATGTGAAGAGGACGCTAAAAGATCAAGAAAAAAGGTTGGCCCATGGAAGAAAAACTTCTACTGTCCTCACAATACTGCCTGGTACTGATTGTCTAAGGGTAAATGTAACTGTTCCTCTACAAAGTTCCCAGATGATGGCAATTTTTTCCTTTATATTGTCAATAAAATCCTCATTTGAAGGTATACATAATTTTAATAGCTATCACCTTATTTTTATTTTACCAAATTTTACTTTCATAACTCACATACTAACTTTATTTGATCCCTGGGGCAAAAAAAAAAACAACAAAAAGAAAACAATCAATACAGGATACTTTACTCCTATTTGTAACACTGCAATGTGTGGTGTTACAACAGGAAAAAATATTGATGGTAGGTTTCTTTTTTCTATAAGTCTTTAGGTAGGTAGGAAATATGGCTACCTCTCTTTTAAGGTTGTATTCATTTTTAATGATATTGTTTTTGGTAAACAGTGATGTTCTAGACTTAAAAATTGTATATAGAGCTCAAGTATCAGTTCAATGAGATCCATGCCTTTGTTTTACTGGGCTTATGAAGTAATATCAAGTGTCACCTAGTTTTCTACTGTAAGTAAATGTTAGACTTCTGATTACATATGATTTATTTTTACTCTTTATGGGAGAGAGTTATCAACATCATCCACAAGCAGTTATAAACATTTTTAAAAGTATTTTTCTTACATTCAAATTCAGTCCTTCTAACAGTATCACTCCTATATAGATTTTATTTATTTTTTCTCATAGTTTGGAAAATTAATTGAATATAATGGAATTATGGGTCTGGAAGGGATGTCAAGGCCCTTTTATATTGTAATGTTAAAAAAATCATTTCTCCCTCTTTTTAGATAATAAGCAGAACATATTTTATCAAATAAATTGTCTTATAGATCATACATGGATACTATATTTACAGATTAATAGATTTATTTATAAATACTATATAATAATATCTATAGATATATAGATACTATATGTGGATATCATCTATAGATACCATATATGAATATAACTAATTTCTAATCATCTTGACATAGTGAGAGAATAATGGTCTCCTAATCAATCCTTGGGACTTAACGATATAAATATTAAAAACCTAAATTCTACACACATGGGTACCTACCTCTAGGAATATAGCGTGATGGCAACAGGTTATGGTAATGAAAACTGTGTCATTTTAATTTTAATTTATAAAATATCCTCAGTGTTTGATTCTTACTTGTAAAGGTCAAAAAAGTAGATGATTATTTATTCTATAGTTAGGAAACAACCCAATGACAGTTCTGTATTACATATCCATGTCATAAGAATATTAGTCAAATTTAAAAGGCTGTAAAACATCCTCACACAGTATATTACTGGTGAGCCCAATTGGATATATTAATAGGCCTAACAGGTCAAGGTCATGTGGTAAGAAGACATCAGCAAAAATGACAGAGTAAGAACCTCTGAACAATTGCTCCTCCATAACAGCAATGAGAACACTGGCAAAAAATTATCAAATCAATTTTTTCAGAACCCTGGAAATTAACCAAAGTCTTGTAGCAATCTGGAAAGTGTTTATTCAAGAAAATGGGTGAATCTCAGTAATAACAGCAAGGTTTGTGGTGTTTTAAACTTACTCTATTCTCACTTGCCTCTCTCCCAGATCAGTAGTATTCTTGAAAACCAACAGTCCACAGTTGTGGTGAAAACCAAAACCTTTCAGGAACCAGAGGAGGCAATATAGAGTTAGATATCCTTCTAAACCCCTTTCCCAGAGAAATTATCATTATTTGACCTGTTGTTTATTCCCTGAAAGATATCACAAGAATGTCTTTATTTTAGCAGCTTATCTACTGTGAAAGCCCTTTGCCAGTGGCCTTGGCCAAAGACAATTGCAGGCAACTGTGGCTGCCTAAGGCAGTGGATAACAGTTGGAGCAAACAATAGACAACCCAAAAATCTTAAAAGTAAAAGCTTTTGCACAGGATGTCCATAGGAGCTTTGAAAAGCTATGACATATTCCTGTGACTCTAGAAGCTAATGTGCATAGGGTTGTGTGCATGGCCAGAGCTGTGCATGTACTCAAGAAAGACCTGAGAAGGCCCACGTTTCTCACCATTCACTGACTTTCAGGCTTTGCGGAAGCATAAGTAAAGACTGAGGGAGAGTTTTAACTGTCTGGATGAGTATTGAAGGCATACATCAACAAACATACAGAGCCCCTTGGCAAAGACTGAGAAACTTATTTGTTGAAGACATTTAAGGAAATCTTGATCCAGTCATTAGCTGACCACTAAACTAACCAAGCAGAGACTTCTGGGACTACATACAACAAAGAAAACAGAGTACAGAATTAGTCCAGAAAAGTCACTAAGAAAGCAAAGAACACCTAATAGCAAAAATAGCAAACCCGAAAAGGGTGGAGAATCTGATATCCAGAGTTGCTACATTATACTATTTAAAATGTCCAATTTTCAACCAAAAATACAAGACATGCAATGAACTAGGAAAATATAGCCCAGTCACAGGAAAAATACAAACTTATCCTGAGGAAGCCCAGACATTGTACTTAGTAAATAAAGTCTCTAAGCCAGTTAATTCAAATGTTCAAAGCAACTGTCTACAGAACTAAAGGAAAGTATGAGAATGATGTCTTACCAAAGACAGAATTTAAATAGATATTTTAAAAGTCAAATAGAAATTACTGAATTATAGAGTACAATAACTGAAATGAAAAATTCACTATAGAGACTCAGTGTCAGATTTGAGAAAGCAGAAGAAAGAATCGTTGAACTTGAGGATAGGCCAATTGAAATTATACAGTCTGTTGAGAAAAAATAAAAAGAAATGAATAAAAATGAACACTGCCTAAAAGACCTATTAGATGCCATCAAAGTACCAAAATATGCATAAGGAGAGTTCCAGAAGGATAAGAAACAAGAGTCAGAAAAATATTTGAAGAAATAATAGTATAAAATTTCCCAAATTTGATGAAAAAATGCATCCAAGAAGCTCAACAAATTCTAAGTAGAAGAGTTGAAAAAAATCCACATCTACACATATCAAAATAAAGCTGTCTTTATTTTATTGTCTTCAATAAAGTTAACAACCAATTTCTCATCAGAAACCATAGAAGCCAGAAGGCACTGGAATGACATACTCAAAGGGCTGAAGAAAAAAAAAAAGTTGACAATTCTATATCCAGCAAAACTATTCTTTAAATATGAAGGAGAAATTAAGAAATTGCATGAAGCAATAATTATAAATCTGCTTGACAACACAAAATATACACAACTGTAATTTGTACAATAAAAGCACAAAGGATGGAAGAGGAAATGGAGCTATGTAAGAGCAAAGTTCTTTACACTAATAATTTGGCATTAACATGAAATTTGGTTATTTTAAATTAACATGTTAATTGTAATCTACATGGCAACCACTAATAACTCAAAAAACATAGTGAAAGAAATGTAATTAAAATGGTGCACTAGAAAATATATATTTAACATAAACTAAGGCAAGGCAAAAATGGAGAAACAGGAACAAAAAAGACCAGAAACAAAAAAGTCACAAATCACACAAATAATTTCTTTACTGTAAGACCTTTCAAATTTTTTTAAACATTCATGAATATTATGAATCTCCAATAAAGGGATGTAGTATACAGAATTTTCCAAACATACTTAGACATACAATTGTTTTTTCCAAGATCATTCCATAGGTCCACAGAATACTCTTTAAAAGCATACTAAATTAAATCTTTGTAACATAGAACTACAACAAAAATCTGTTATCTTTTTCATGATTCATAATTCATAGGCTTGAAAATGGATTTTGACAGTACTCTTAGGGTCTGAGAGGGAAATTTATTACTATAGTTCTTTTGTTAAAAAAGATAGTTTTATTTTATTTTGGGGAGCTCAAGCTGACACATACTGTGTGTTGGAAAGTATATCAGAATCAAATAATGAGTGGAATGGAGACTAGGAAACTGGTTGCTTGGGCTTCTAAGGCTGATAACATAACTAGCCACTTACAAGTTTTATAACATTGGTTGAACTGTGTAATCTAGTTAAGTCTCCATTTTCTCCTCTGTAAAACATTAGGTGATAATACCTACCTCATAGGATAGCTGAGAGGAATAAAAGACATAAACATCTAATTATGTTAAACATCTTATCATGGTATTTGGCACATAGTAGGCACTCAAGTATTGTTCATATATGATTCCATGGTTAACATGAGTAGCATATTACAGAAGGTCCAATAATGCTTCCATCAACATCCTAGTGCCATGGCTCATTCTCAAAATACTCAGAAGGTGTTTATTTTCAGTGATGTTATGTAAAATTTGCTATTAAATAATGATTGCACCTATAAGCAGAACATATTTTATCAAATAAATTGTCTTATAGATCATACATGGATACTATATTTACGTATTAATAGATTTATTTATAAATACTATATAATAATATCTATAGATATATAGATACTGTATGTGGATATCATCTATAGATACCATATATGAATATAACTAATTTCTAATCATCTTGACGTAGTGAGAGAATAATGGTCTCCCAATCAATCCTTGGGACTTAACGGTATAAATATTAAAAACCTAAATTCTACACACATGGGTACCTACCTCTAGGAATATAGCGTGATGGCAACAGGTTATGGTAATGAAAACTGTGTCATTTTAATTTTAATTTATAAAATATCCTCAGTGTTTGATTCTTACTTGTAAAGGTCAAAAAAGTAGATGATTATTTATTCTATAGTTAGGAAACAACCCAATTAAGTGATGTTGTGTAAACTTTGCTATTAAATAATGATTGCACCTATAAGCAGAACATATTTTATCAAATAAATTGTCTTATAGATCATACATGGATCTGCAAGCTCATAGAATTATTTAAACAAGCCAGTCACATTTTCCTATGGACACTATACAATAAATGGTTCATATGGAAGTTGTGAATTGTGGCTATTCTTTCAGATTAGTAAGCATCCCAGAGGAATGCTTGTCTATACAGTGACAGTAAGTGAGAGAATAAAATATCATGTATAAGAGGTGGATTAAGTAACTACTGCCACGTCCAGCCCCTTCCCAGAGAAAGTAAACCAAAGAACTAAAATAGTAGCTACTATTTATTGAGCATGTACTATATGCTTAAGCTGTACTTTACCTATACTAACTCATTTTATCTTCATAGCAGCTTTATGAGGTTGTAAACTGGTAACTCACCTCACCCTTTAAAGGTGAGGACTATTATTACCCCTGTTCTGCTAGTAGGGAAACTGAACCTACGAGAACTAACTTGCTGTATCATTCTGAAAATATATTCAGCAGTGAACATTAAATGAGAAGATGTGCCTAAAACATTTAGCATAATTCTAAACACAGTAAGTACTCAATAAATTAGTTATTATTCTATGGGATTTTCAGATTAGATATACTAATAATAGTTTTCTCATATGTGGAATAGGGGTAACAATTGTACTTAATTCATAAGTGTTTGAGGACCAAATGAGGTTATGCATTCTCAGCACCTATACATACTTACTGCCTGATAATTCTTAGCTAATCTCACACTCATTTTACATCAGGGGAAACTGAAGCACAGAAAGTGATAAGCATCTCTTCCAAGGTCATAAGAGCAATTATAGATCCAGGTCTGAATACAGTAACTTGAGACCTTAGCTTGGGTATTTAACCATGGAGAAGTACTAATTTTTCATCTGATTAGCAGAGTTAGAGAAAGTGTTCTGCAATGCACCATTTAAATGTATATATGCCCTCTGGGAAGGGAAGGAAAGCTCATTGCGTTCTCTTATTAACACATCAGCACAAATTGATTCCTAAATTTAGCTCATTGTCACATCAGGAGGCCCAGAGACTGCCCACAGGAGAAAAGAGATGGGACTGCAACATATAATGAGGGGTAAGTGGGGGCAATCATAGCAGCTACAAGGCCTAGGTTATAGAATATGGACATTGTGTCAGGGAGAGCAAGTTCCAAAGAAAGGATAACCAAATGAGTGGGAACCAAAACTTAATTCCGCCAAAGACCGGTTCATTTGATTCTATATTTTTGTTAGACTGTGTGCTGGGCTCTCGATTTTAATTTCATGAATGAATACTGTATTTCTAGAGCCCCCCTAATTTAATTCCCCACAGTTGAACCAGGTGAAAAATGACAGTTGCATCCAACTCCACAACCAGCCCAGAATCCAGCCTAGATGGGAGGAATGAAGTTCAGCTAATTCCCACAAAAGTATTGTATGCAGGCTTTCTACTATCCAACAAGTCAAATCTTGAGTCAACAAAATTCCTTTCAGAGTTCCATCTTTTACTCTTCCCCTCTGCACTGTCACGTTTGGTTGCCTGTACTCCATGGTTGAAGGCCTAAATTTAAGGCCCATATTATGCATTGCCTTGACATATGGTGAAACTGGAAGGGCCTCAAATGGTCTAAATAGCATATTCTCCTCCCCACTCTGCTCCTGCAGAGCAAGTATCCAATCCAAACAATCTTCTTTACTAAGTGGACCAGGTGCAGTTTCTGCTTATTTTTGGATAGTGGGTTTCAGTTTTCTGCAAGCTCATAGAATTATTTAAACAAGCCAGTCACATTTTCCTATGGACACTAGGTGTTACCTCACCCTCTTAATATTCTAAAACCTAACTCCCACAGCCCCTACATGTTCACTCTGTTCCCAAGTACAACCCCCATGTGGACCTTCATGGCATGCTGTGTCCTTCTTCAGGGCTATGAGAGTATGTGACTAACATTGCTGGCTATCTCATCTCTCCAGCATCTGGTGTCATGTGTTTGGCAGTCTTGGCATCTTGAATTGGATATCTACACCATGACCAATGCAACCTGGTTAGCTTTGCCTAATTTTTCTTGACTAACTGGCTTCATGATATGATGAAGACCACCTAGAATGGAATCACCAGTTGCCAGTAGGTTTGTGCTTTGGCTTCAGTAGTACTTTGTTATCTTTGCCAGGTGTTACCATCTCTCTCCACCCTAAAGTGCTCTTGCCCTCACGATGAGAATTGCTTGTTAACTGACTATGCCTCACCATGGTGTGTTGTTGGACTTAACCTGTGTTTGGGAATTGGTTTCTGAGGCTCTCACCTATAAAGGTGGTGAAAACAGCACTTTAATCAGTTAGCACTCAAGTTCTGCTTACCAAAATCAGCCTAGAGCTCTCTGGTCACTGTGTACAGCCTCATGACCACCAATGGCTGCTTGGACATTATTTGATTGTGCACCCCTAGGATGGGCTTGAGAATGGCCCTTTGTTTGTTAGGTTGTGGAAAAGGGGACCACTAACCTGTGGGAAATTAATCATGGCACCCCAGCTGCCTAACAACTTTGTCGCTCAGGCAAGGTGGTAGTCTTCTCCATCTCCTATGCTGCTGTTTCCGTTACTGCTACCGTATGGGCTCTCCTGACCTCCAAAGATATCAAACTACATATTAATGGAATCCGTGGCCTAGGTGCTGATAAAAAAAGAGATAAAAGTAGTTGGTATCAGCCCCTTCAAAAACACTGAAGAAGTTCATTACTCTCCCAATACAAAACCCCTAGCCAGTGTGCCAGGGCTTGCTTAGTGCTGTTGCTTACCAGCATGTGAAGAGCTAATCTCACAGTCACTGGGCTTAATGAGTCCCCATCTGTTCCATTAACAAAGTAACTTTCCTGGATGTGGACAAGACCCAGGGAGACTGACACTCCCTGGAAAAGGAGGAGGCAGCCTATGAGATGAGTCACTGGGCACTCAAAGTTTTCCCTATTATCCTACCAGAAGGTCTGTACTATGGGTGACCAAATGGAGACAGAAACTTAAAGTTATGATTTCACATAGCTAGAAGTCTGACATATTCTGAAGAAAAAGAGAAAAAAAATAGGCATTAGGCGGTACATGCTCCTACCAGCAGACAGTTCACCAGGACCCTTAAATATGTCTACTTTGCCTAGGACTGTAACAACAAAGACCTTTTCTTGAAGGGGTTATAGGGGAAAACATCCATGGTACCCCATGGCACATTGAAGGAGTCTATTCAAATCTGACTTAAGCCTGGGGTCCTTAAGTTCTATAAAGCACCCATTGCCATGGGGAGTCCCTTAACACTGACAATATTGATTAGAGGATCTCTGGAGGAAGACATTTATAAATATGAGCAGGATAGAGGGGACATTTCCTGCAGTATATCAAGTTGGGGTGGAGGAATAGGAAAGAAAAAAACCTGGATACAGGAAAGGAAGCAAAGAACAGAAACAGAGGTCCACAATTTGACCCAACTTGAAATTCAAAATTTACTAAAAGAAATTATACAAGAAAAAGATAAAAAGTTGCTGATTGGCTTCTGCAACACTGAAATGTAAGTTCTGAATTAACTTTAATATCTGGCAAGACTTCATGACCTTAATCAATACTGAGGTCAGAGTTCAGTATAAATTTAAACATGGCATACCCTGTAATCTTAAAGACATTACTAAATATAAAACAGAAGACAAATATACAGGCTTTACCTTAGTCATTGAAGTAATCCTTTGCATAACTCCCCATGGTCATAGCACCCATTGGCCTCATTTTTGGGACAAATCTATAGTGAGTATAGACACTCTAATATAATGAGCAGTAAATTAAAATTAAAGTAAGTCTTTGGCACAAATTGGCTTGAGAAAATGGGATTCCATGGATCATATCCCCAGTTACAATAGGTAATATGGCCCAATATAAATTAAAACAGGGCCTTCAAGGATTGAAACCCATCATACAAGACCTAATTAGCAAAGAGGTGATCATCCCCACTGTTTCTCCTTTCAATAGTCCAACTGCATGTTCTTAAGCTTGGAATGAGTGGCATAACACAGTAGTTAACACAACCTTAATGCTCTGGTCCCATCAATTAAGGCCTCCATATCTATGACCCATTATTGTCAAAATTACTAACTCTATCCAATCATCAACTGGAACATATTTTGCTATTATAAAAAGTTGCTAATTGGTTTATAGATTTGGCCAATATGTTCTGTTTGGTGCCCTTCAACAGCCTTCTAGTCAGCTTGTCTTCACAACCAAGAAAAAGATACTTGGCTAACCATGGGATACCTCAGCAGCCTTGCCATCACACACAATCTTTACAGGCAGGATCTTAACTGCAACAACCTTGCTCCATGAGCACATGTATGACATTACATGGATGACATTCTCTGGGGAGAAAACTCATTTGCCATATTTATTCAGGACATAAAAATATAAAAGGGTTAACAAAAAAGGGATGGGCCATCGTCCCATACATAGTGCAAGGGCCATGCCACCTTGGTTAAACTCCTAAAAATTATTTGGCAAAGGATTATTTGTTCCATCCCTCATACTATTAACAGACAAGTACTGATTCTCTCCACATCCTCAATGTTAAAACAAGCCCAACATCTCTTAGGCCTTTGTGGGCTCTGGAGGCAACATATTCCTCATTCAAAATTTTATCTAATCTTACCTATGCTTTTACTTGCAAATCAGTCTGCCATGAAAGGCATCCCTTCCAAAAAAGTTCCTAAATATGTCCAAATTGCCATATAACATCCACTCCCATTAGTACCTCTGAGACTTCATTTCACAGGTGTTAGCAACCTCCTCTCATGCCTCCTATAGTCTCTGGACCACCTACATTAATCAAAAGTTGCCCTTAGACTTGATGCAAGAAACTGCCTTCCTTGGTCATCAGCTATACATCACTACATTGGCAACTGCTGGCCTCCTAC
This sequence comes from Phataginus tricuspis, assembly GCA_029783875.1. Lineage (NCBI taxonomy): Eukaryota > Metazoa > Chordata > Mammalia > Pholidota > Manidae > Phataginus > Phataginus tricuspis. The sequence goes on along the minus strand of JAQQAC010016209.1, from coordinate 105,059,701 downwards.
TCAGCTCTTTTGGAAGCTCAGGCTCTCATAGGTCCTAGATCCACAACCCTTTGCATTCATCTGATGGTTATACCTTGAGTTATAAAAGCACCTTGAGAGCTTGGCATGGCTAAGGCCTCCTTGCTACAGAATACAGCCAAATCTGGGCCCTCTAGCATGTCTCAGCCACAGGAAGAGGTTGACTCCCCCTCTCAGTCCCTTGTCAGATGCCACGGTGTTGGAGGGGTCACCCCTCTTACAGACCCCTTGGCTACCCAGAGAGTCCCTTAGGATCAACTGAGTGAACAGCAATGGAAGTTTATACACCTTATGGACAGTATTGCCACCATAAAGGTGATGGAGCTCAGTGGGGGAGTTGTTGCTTTCTCTTCCCATAACAAGGATGTTCCTGATGAGGGACCAGGACTAAAGGCCAGCACGACAGACCACAACCATACAGTTACCTCAGCATTGGATGCCCTGGCCAGCAAATGGCCCCACCTGCACATTCTTTCAAACTCTTAGGCCATTGCCTGAGAGTTTTCCTCTGGAGTAAACAACTCGAGGAATCTCTTGCCTCACAGATACCCAAAATATAAAGGTAACAGATGTCTCTATGATACCAAGGCCATAATACAAGGCCTCCCAGGACAGTCCTTATCCACTTCAGAGTTTCAGACATTGCTGATAGTGACCAAAATACTCATTTCATTTCTTAGAGTACAACTGTGGGCTCTTGAAGAAAGCATTCAATGGACTGTCCACCTCCCCCATAGGCACCAGGCAGCTGGTTTGGAGAATGGGCTCCCCAAAGGATGCCTATTCAAAAGTAAAAAGGGTCAAATAGACCCCCTTCAGGGCATTCATTATTGGCTTGGTCATTGGCTAAACTCACACCCCCTAGTGGTTAGTACAAATTCACACATGTACTCCCTCTCAATTGCCTTTATTGGCTATAAAGGGAGCCACCCCTAAAGTTCATGGCTTTTACTACCACCTCACCTTATAGTCCTCTCCCTTTAGGTATACAGCTTACTTTCACCTAATTCTCTAGAAGTCTTAATCATCACCTAGGTTTAAATTGTTATCAAGGGGTCAATTGTTATGTAAAGCCTAAATTAAAATTAAGGCCTAATATTATGTGCTTCCTTGACATCCAATGACACTGGGAGGGCCTCAAATGGCCTAGCTTCAAGTTCCCCTCCCTGGTATGTTCCCATAGATAAGGTCTCCTAGCCAAACAACCCTCCTTTATCCAGGAGACCAGGCAGAGTTCCTGCTTATCCCTGAGTAGTGGATTTCAGTTCCCTGCAGCCTACAGAATTATTCAAACAAGCCAAGCACATCCTCCTGTGAGAACCAGGAGGGCACCACACTCTCTTAATACTACAAAACCTTCCTCCTACAGTCCGTGGTTTACTCTGCTATTGAGTGCAACCCCAAGTGGCCCTGTTTGGTATGCTGTGTTGTCCTTTCCTGGGATATGAGTAGATGTGACTGATAACTACTGTTAATCTCATCTGTCCAGTATTGGTTGTCATGTATTTAGCCATACTTGTAATCCTACAGAAGAAATTTCTCCCCCAGTAGAGTAAATAAGTGATTAAAACACACCCTTTCATTGGGTCACCAGTAAGCACAGATGAATGCCAAGCAACTATGCTTTCAGAAAGGCCTATTCTCTGCCAGGCATGGAAAACAGGAGGGGGGCAGGAGAATTATTTCATTTGGAATAAGTACAAGCTGTGTCAGGGTAATTATGGATCATGTGGGAAAATGATGTACAAATGAGTCAGGTTTGAGAAATGTAGGCTACACGATCTTCCCCACCCCAGACTAAAATCATGAGTCATGAGAATTAAAGGTAGAAAAGTAAAAGGAGAGCAAGGTAGGGGAATTTAAATACCACTTCCCAAAATGTTCCTAAGGACTGTGAGACAGGAGGTAAATGACTCAAAAGAGCAAGACAGCAGGTGGATAATGCACAAACATGTTTAAATAGAAAACAGAGTTTTATTTAAACAGAGGTAAATGTGTATTTGTAAGAATGAGAGAAAGTGAGTGTGGGGAAGTTGGGGTTCCTATGGCCAGGATCCTCACTGAACTTAAACCACCTGATGATGTAACTGGCCTGTTGCTAGGCTACTGCTTCCATACCTTTAGGCAATAAGCTATTATTGTGCTATATAGTGAGCTCGGCCCAGTGCTCTGGGCGGAGGCAGAGATGCTAGTGGTCGACCTACCACCAGGAGAACAAGCCGGGTAATAAACCCTTTCACCCCAAAGAACATTTTGCTGTCAATTTATTTGGTCACATTGAATCCATAGCCAACTTGCCTGGGGCTGAAACCCATTAGCAAGACAGTGAGAAAAAGTGTGTTATAGATGGGCAGGAACTATTTCTTTGTTCTTTTATTGTTTGATGTGATCACAGACTCTAATGAGCAATGGGTCCATGCAATAAATATAAGAGCTCAATAAGAGATGTTAGGAACATTCATCCAATCTACTAATACCTTATTGTTTCAAGATTTTTTGTAATTTTTCACTACCACAGTATCATAATTAATTTACTTTACCTGGAATAATTAACTACCCTGAATAATAAAGGACCTCTGCTTAACATTTTAATAAATATTTTTAATGGCTATCTATTGGAAAGCTATGATTCCATTACACCCTTTTAAAAATTAGATTCAGGGCAGAGCTTCCCCTTTCAGTTTGAAACCTGGCAGCCTAAAAGAGGAGTAAAATTAAACTTTGGAAATTTTTATCAGTCTCTACAACTATTTCCAGAAGTTGCATCACAGCAATAATCCAGGAAGCTGCTTTTACAGCAAGCATTGGCTAGAACTTCAGATGGTAACATCATTATTTCCAGAGCAGGTGAATAACTCCAGCTCAAGTCAATGTTGTCATCCCTTTTATGAAACCAGCACTGGAGCAAAAAACAAATATGGGAATCACTGTGATTCCCTCCCTGCAAACATTTCTAATTTAACTACAATTGTTTCTTAGTGCCTGTTATATAGTAGCTGGGTAATCTTGTAATTAACAAGGAACTCCCTTCCTTCCCTACTACCCTTCAATGAGATTTCCCTCAGCTGTCTTGCACCTGTGATAGATCCACCTTGCTTTCCACTCTGCCCAAGGACTGACATATTCTTTGAAGTCTTGTGGGAAAAGAAAGTAAACATACCCAAGGCACTAATATAATGTATTGTCAAATAAGAGAGGTTAGTTTGACCGACTTAGGAATTCAGAATTGGGAAGTCAAGAAATAAAGGAATGGTTTTGGTCTGATTTGTCTTTTTTCTCCTCACCTAGCATCTAGCAGAATTGTAAGTGCACAATAAGTTCCTAGTGATTGTTTTTATACTAACTATGCGAACAGATGACTCTCCAAAGTGCTCTCTATTCGTATTTTTTCAGCATATTCCCAGATAATACTCAAACCCAAACCCAGTGCTGGAGAATAGAGAACTTGACAATTCATTCCTGTACATTTCCTTAATAATATGTATTACCTTGCCTTTTATCTAGGTTGGATGACAGGCAGTCCTGCTTACCTGCACAGGGTGTAGACTAGAGATCTGGTTCCAAACCTGCAGATTAAAGATTTCTGGGCAACTAAATTATTTATTGTAACTGGTACATGAATCAAAAAGCAAATTACAAGCATGTGCTCTGCAAAGGATAGGATAGGATAGGATAGGATAGGATAGGATAGGATAGGATAGGATAGGGTAGGGTAGGATAGGGTAGGGTAGGATAGGATAGGATAGGTATCTTGCCAATGGGTTTCAGCACCAGGCAAGTTTGCTATGGATTCAGTGTGACCAAAGAAATTGACAGTCAAACGTTCTTGGGGTGAAAGGGTTATACCCAACTTTATTTCCAGGTGGCAGGTCAGTCACTAAAAGCCTGTTCACTCAGAGCAAGTCTGCATGCAGCAAGCTGCTCTCTGCTTCTGGGCCTCTCTGTCTGCACAGCCGTCCTCTGGGCCCCTCTGTCTGCACAGCTGTCCTCCGGGCCCCTCTGTCTGCACAGCTGTCCTCTGGGCCTCTCTGCCCAGTCGTCCCACACAGCCGTCCTCTGGGCCTCTCTGCACAGTCGTCGCGCACAGCCATCCAGTGGGCCTCTGTCCTCGGCGCTGCCACCACTCCAGCCTCTGCTCTGCTCTCCTGCAGCCTTGCAGCCATGCCACCATGTCATGCCCAGAGCACTGGGAAGAGCTCTTTATATAGAGTCAACAGCCATATATTGCCCACAGGTATACAGTGAGCTAGTCAACCAGGGCCAGGTGAGAATCCTGGCCACAGGAACTCTCATTTTATCCACAATAGGATAGGACAGGATAGGAGTAAAATAAAAGTAAATAAGGGCCTTCAATCATAAAAAAAAAAGTTAAGACATACTGGTCTAGATAACCACTTGGGTACTCTACTGACAATGAAATATAAAACAGTTAGCAAATGGTTTCTATATTCCAAAAAGTTAATTTTAAATTCAAAGCTCTGACATATCATTTCCTGACCTCTGCTATTGCTCTGTGAGTCTTAACACTTACCATGTAGTTTAATGGCAAGTCTCTAAATGTTAACAAAATCCCTTATTCTGTTCATTTTTAAAAACATGAACATATACAAAAACAAAATTACAAATTGCATATGGAGTCAAATCTCAATTTTGCAAAAGAAAAAGACCACAGGAAAACAAAGTGAAATTATGGCTGATTTATATTTTCTTCTTTACATAGTTTTATATTTTGAAAATTTCTAAAACAAACACAAAAATAATTTTTGTACTAAACAAATGCCTTGTAAATTTTCTTAGGAGAAAGAAATCAGAGAATAATAATGCGCTGCTGCAAATCCAAGAGTTATGAATTCCTCCTTTTTTGTTTTACTAGAAACCATGCTGATTATCAAAGTCACATTTCACTTTTCCTCCTGGGATTACTTTGTATATTGTTATCCAAGTCAATACTACTGAAAAGCTAAAGTGACTAGAATGTTTTGAAGGATTATACATTTGTACCTTCTGCTTTCTGCTTGTATAAGAAAGAGGAAGGGTAAGTGAAGGAGACTCTATTAAGGACTTACTAAAATTTTCAGCAAATCAATTCAACTCCCCCAAAAATCCCAAAACAGGATCAGAATTATCGTGATCTAACTCACTCTACCTTGCATCCAAGATCCAAAAGTGCCTGCTGAGTCATCAGGTTTTCACGTTGACTGTATGTTACTAGATTATTGACATTCTTGACAATCTCCAAATTCAAGAACACCATGACAAGATTTATAAAGAGCAAGAAGAAAGTTGAAAATAATGTCTCATTCCAATATTTCTGTGTTACTAATTAAATGATTTAACTCCCTCATACAAACGATAAGGAGCCAACATAATTCAAATTCGTGTCAGGAAAGTTACAAAATATTCCCTGTTGTGGACCTTCAGGGTATCTGGTAAATGACTCAAATCTTAAATGCTATTTATTCTTGTGCAATTGGTAATCTGCTCAGTCATTTAGAGCATATGATTAACCACCTATTACATGACCATTTTTTACTTTAAAAAGACCTTTGTGAAAGAATATAAATATTTTGAATGTTTGCAGTTTATCTGTTTATTGTATGCACTGAGAGAGACTTCTGATATTTTCATAGCTGATTTCCCATTGCAACACACTTAACTTTTAGCTTTGGTACACATAGTGCACTGCCCTGAGCCTTTGCATTTGGATGTTGTTTCTGTCTTCTCTTTAGGTTTGAAAGGTCTAATTGTGTGTTGGTGAAACTGGACTGTTAACTCAGCAAATAACACTATGATAAAACTGTAGTAAAAATGCCCTGCATTTTTCTGTGTGGGAATCATTTGAGGAACACATTGTGAAAAATAACAAAATATTATCAAGTAACAATGTTAAATGATTATATACCTAGGAGATAGATCAGTAACTGTGACATGTGAATGTGTTTTTTTCCACAATGTGTACAAATGCAAGGTAACAAGATAGGATTATTTTTAATTTCGGCTTTCTTCAGTAGAAGTGAGGCCTTCCTCTTGTCCCATCATAACTAACCCAGCAAAAGAAACTACAAAGAAATGCAGTTCATATGAGGAAACAGAAGGTCAGGTGTAGGTAACAGTTCCAAGAAACAGAATTTTCTCTACTATTTTTCAGCTGACACCTTTGCATTGGCCTTGTTTTAAGAGTCAAGGATTTGGAAACAGATACTATAGTTTGAGTCCTAATGGAAAAGCTTACAATTTAACTTTGGGAAGCATGTGTAATTTCTGGGAACCTGATTTTTCTATAAAAAGTATAAACATTCATGTAATTGTAGGTTAATGATACTAAAATAAAAAATAAAAAAAAAAAGAACAAAAAAAAAAAAAAAAAAAAAAAAGTATAAACATTATATAATATAGTATCTATATTAGTATCTATAAAATAACAACATTTATACAATAGTAATAATTCTTCCCTGGCCTGTATGTTATAAAATATCATACAAATATTACCACTATTCATAGTAGTGCCCAATCTTCAAAACCCTTTATTTTCTTTAGGAAATTTAAGAGAAGAGATACAAGCTTGTTAATAACCAGGACCTTACCATGAAAAGTACAACTCACTATACTAAGCAAAATTTCTTGCACCTACTATGTGGAAAGCTTTATGCTAGGGAATGGTATGATATTATCCTTCAAAACTTTTTGTCTTTTTTTGTGTGTGGTAAAATCTAGGTAACATAAAATTTACCACTTTAGTCATTTTAAAGTATATAATTCAGTGACATTTAGTACATTCACAGTGTTGTATGATCACCACTGTTATCTATACCCAGACTATTTTCATCACCTGAAAGGAAATCCGATACTGTTTAAGCGCCCACACTCATTTCCCCCACTAGTCAGGAAATATCATGCAAATGGAATCAATATGAGGCCTTTTGTGGCTTTTTTCTCTTAGCATAAAGTTTTGGGGTTTATCCACAGTGCAGCATGTGTCAGTACTTTGTCCATTTTTATGACCAAATAATATTCTAGTATATAAATAAACCACATTTTATTATCCATTCACTAACTGATGGACATTCTACTTTTTGACTATTATAACTAATGCTGTTCTGAATATTCCTATACAAGTTTTTGTATGAACATAAGCTTTCAATTTTATCGGGGATATATATGAAAGGATTTTATATATATTTTATGTATATATATACCTATGAAGGGATTGTGAGTCATGGAAATTCAATGTTTAAATTATTGAGGAACTGTCACAGATTTCCACAGTACCTGCACCAGTTTACATTCTCACCAGAAATGTAAAACTGTTCCAGTTTCACCACATTATCACCAACACTTATTATTTTCCTCTTTTTTATTATAACCATCCTAGTAGGTGTGAAGTGGAATCATGTGATTTTGATTTGCCTTCTCTAATGATGAATGATAACAAACACCTTAACATGTACTTGCAGCCATTCATTTATCTTCTCTGGAGAAATGGCTACAGTTCTTTGCCTATTTTTAAAAACTGGGTTGTGTTTTTTGTTGAGTTGCACAAGTTTTTATATAGTGCTCAATACTAAACCTTTATCAGATATATGACTTGCAATATTTTCTCTCATTTTGTGGAATGTCTCTTCACTTTCTTAATGTCCTATTGAAACACAAAAGTTTTTCCAAATTTGATGAAATCCAATTTATCTATTTTTTCTCTTGTTGCTTGTGTTTTTTGAGTTATATCTAATAGTCCCTGGCCAAATCTAAGGTCATGACGTACCCCTATGTTTTCTTCTAATACTTTTTTATAATTTCAGCACTTACATTCTTTGATCCATTTTGAGTTAATTTTGTATATATTGTGAGAGGTCCAACTTGATTCTTTTGCATGTGGATATCCATTTATCCCACCAATATTTGTTGAAAAGACTATTCTTTCACCATTGAATGGTCTTGACACTCTTCTCAAAAATTAATAGCCAGAGATGTATAGGTTTATTTATGGACTCTCAATAATTTATTATCTCATTGGTTTATATGTCTATCCTTATGCTGGTACACACCTGTATGACTGCTATAGATTTATATTGTTTTGAAAACTGAAAATTGAGTCCTTCAATTGGGTACTTTGTTTTGAATATTGTTTTGGCTCTGCAAAGTGCATTTAAATTCCAATATAATGGAGTCCCACATAAATTTTAGGATCAGGATTTTTATTTCTGCAAAAAAAGTTGGGATTTTGATAAGAATTGTACTGAACCTGTTTATTGCTTTGGGGAATATGGTCATCTTAACAATATTAAGTCTTCCATGCCATGTCCATGGGCTCTTTCCATTTCTTTAGGTCTTCAATTTCTTTCAGCAATGTCTTGCCATTTTCAGTGCACAAGTATTCCATCTCCTTAGTTAAATTTATTCTAAAGTATTTTATTCTTCTGGATGCTATTATAAATTGATTTTTCTTCATTTCCTTTCTTTACTGTTCATTCTTAGTACATATAAATACAACTGAATTTTGTGGGTTGATCTTATATACTGCAGCATTGCTAAAATCATACAATAATCTTTTATGGATTCTTTAGATTTTAATATATATAGGATCATATCATCTGTGAATAGTGGTGGTTTTACTTCTTCCTTTCCAATTTAAATGTCTTTTATTTTCCTTGCCAAACTGATTTGATCTGAACTTCTAGTACAATGCTGAATAAAACTAGCAAAAGTAAACATCCTTGCCATGTTTCTGATTTTAGAAAGCTTTCAGCCATTTACCATTGAATATGATATTAGCTGTGGGTTTTTCATAAATTCCTTTAATCAGGTTAAGGATATTCCCTTCTATCCCTACTTTGTTAAATGTATTTATTTGTTAAGTATTGAATTTTGTAAAATTCTTTTCTGCATTAAAGTGATAATGTAGTTTTTGACTTTTGTTCTATTAAACTATATTACATTGATGGATTTCCTTGTTGAACCACTGTTGGATTCCTAGAATAAATGTCACTTGGTTATAGTGTATAATCTTTTTAATGTACTACTGGATTCAATTTCTAATATTATGTTGAGAAATTTTGCATCTATAGTCATAAAGGATATTGGTTTGAAGTTTTCTTTTCTTACAGTGTCTGGTTTAGTATGAGGGTACTACTGGCCTTGTAGAATGAGTCAGCAAGTATTCTCTCCTCTTCTACTCTTAAGAAGAGTTTAAGGATTACTGTTAATACATCTTTCTTTCAAAGTTTGGTAGAATTTACCCCTGTACATGACCAGTTGCTTCCCTCTTGCTACTTCTAAGAATCTCTTTGTCTTTGCCTTTTAACATTTGATTATAACATGTCCTGATAGGGATCCCTTTGTGTGTATTCTACTTGGAATCTGTTGAGCTTCTTACATGTGTAGATTCATATCTTTTATCAAATTTAGGAAATTTATAGCCATTATTTCTTCAAAATTTTTTTCTTCCCTTTTTACTCCCTCACTCTCAGACTCCCATTATGCATATGTTGGTGTGTTTAATGTTAGTATCCCACAGATGTCTTAGGCTGTGTCCACTTTTCTTTATTCCTTTTTATTTCTGCTCCTCAGACTAGATAATCTCAATTAACCTACCTTCACGTCCACTGATTCTTCTGACTGCCCTGTGTTTCTGCCACCCACTCTAGTAAAATTTTCATTTTAGTTATTGCACTTTTCAGCTCAAAAATTTCTGATTCCTTTTTATTGATATAATTGACATGTAATGTTATATGTTTGATACATTTTGATAGTTTTATTTTTTTAAATATCCTCTATTTAGTGTGAAATTGTTCTGTTATCCTTCAGGAAAGTTTCTAATAATTTATTTTTTTGCGGGGATGGATCAACTTCCTTGTTACTTTGCATGCTTTCTAATTTTTTGCTGAAAATTGGATATGTTTAATATCATAATATGATAACTTTGAAAATTAGATTCCCTCTCCTCCTCAAGATTTTGGTTACTTACTGTGGACTGTAGTTATTTATTTAGGGACTTTTCTAAAATACACTTAAACACTGTATCTTTGTTGTATGTGGTCTCTGTAGTCTCTGTTCCTTTAGCTTATGGCCAACTAGCAGTTTGACAGAAATTTCCCTAAATTCCTAGAGGAAAAAAAAACTACTCTCTGCTTTACAAATTGGATCTTTGTTGGACACTATCTCAACACTTCACCACCCTCTTAACAACTCTGCCTTAGCTTTTGTAAATTTAGGAAATTTATAGTCATTATTTCTTCAAAACTTTTTTCTTCCCCTTTTACTCCCTCATTCTCAGCCTCCCATTATGCATATGTTGGTGTGTCCTATTTGTGTTGAGCCCAAAAATCAGCCATATGTGAAAGCTTAAGGATGTCACCGGGGCCTCTGGAATCAAGTTCTAATATCTGAAAGGAAGGGGGAAGAAGTAGAACTGGCACAGGGTCAAATCAAATTATAATGCAGACCTGCAAATTTTTCTTCAGTTTCACCAGCATATATATCCCACAGTGGACCAAAATGATTGGGCCCTTATACCGCACCTTAGTAAGTCATTGTTTATATTGCTTGCCCTTGGAAGGACAAGATCTGAGAGGTGATGCTCCGCAACTGAGTCTGTCAACAGCTTTACAAAGTCTGAATGATACATCTTTGAGAATACAATGAACAGAATTTTTAGTCTATATTAGGCACAAGTTAATATAATTGGCACTGTTCCATATGCAGACAGACAGGACTCTGAAAAGAGGTGTATAGTACAAAGTTTAAATTGATGCCTAGATATCAGTAAGAATAAACACTATAAAAGACTATGCCATTTAAGAGCCCTTCATTGATGCTTCTTAAGAAAGCAGATTTTAACCCAACTTATGTTTCAAAGAAAAATAAAGGAACTTGATAATGGAAGGAAGCTCCACAGAGGAGCTATGCTAAAATGATAGATATCAATATATTATTTAACAACCATTTTTGGTTCCCTGTGATTTCCAAGAATGATGTAGGGACAGGATAGATGCAGTCTTCTCACTAAAAATTTTTTTACATATACCACATTAGGAGCCTATAGAGCATGTTACTTTTATTGTTTTAATTTATTACTCTTTTCAATCATAAAACTATATATCAATGTACCCTTCTGCTTATCATAAAATGACATTAAGAATACATAACTCAGAAACTGGAAAACAAGGTCAGTGTGAGAAGTGAGGCAGAAATCTCCTCCCAAAACAACATATAATATGAAAATACAGCAAATAAAACTAATCCTAAAAGAGTGACCACAAGAAGACTGCAACAGACAACCTACATCTGGGGAAAAGAGATCTCACAGAAAAGGGTAAATCAACAAAGCTACAATCCAGCGGGACCCAAACCCTCCCCTCACCCCAGCTCACCAGCAGGAAGAAAAGAAACAGAGTGGGGAGGGAGGAGAAGCCCAGGACTGCTAAATACCCAGCCCTGGAGATCTATTCCCAGAATATGAACCCACATGGCATGGTGCTCTGAAGATTAGATGGGTTGGAAAGCAAAGACAGGCAGAATACTTGGAGAAACTGAGATTCCAGCCACTTGTGGAGAACAGGTACCCACAACTGGCCTCTCTGGGACAAAAGAAAGGCAGGCACTTTGAAAGATTTCCCAAGAGTGAGAGGGCTGCTGAAGGGGAAAGTAGTACTCAGAGCTCGCTGCTGAGGAGAAAGGACAGGCTGACAAAATCGTCCCAGCACACACAGCCCAGCAGGTTTGGAACTTTCAGGAGCTTCAGGAGCTCAAACAACCTGGCAGGCAACACAGCCTTGAGCCCCCCACTGCAATACGCAGCCTGCTGCTCCATCCTGGCCGGCAGCAGCTCACAATGTGCTGCCCCCACCATGGCACCAGGTGAGCTAGAGGGCAGCCCAGCTAATGCACCTACAAAGACATATCCAAGAGGCCCTTCTGTGAATACTCAGCTCACTGCCCTGGAAGTGAAGGCAGGCACTGGTGCTGCACAACTGTGACTCGCACCATCACTCCAGGGGCTGGTAAGCTCTGGAGAGTAGAGCTTTTGGGCACTAGAGGGCACCACCTGCACAAAGCTATTACTCCACACTATTCCATAGGATTATGAAAAGGCAGAAAAACCTTGTTCAATCCAAAATCTCTCAAACACCAGAAAGAGGGTTCAGTGAAACTGAAATTACCAAGTTCCTGGGAAAGATTTCAAAATAAAAATCATAAACATACTCACAGAGCTACAGAAAAATATTCAAGACATCATGGAGGAATTCAAGAAAGAGATAGAAACTTTGAAAAATACAGTATATGAAATGAAACATACAATGGAGGGACTTAAAAGCAGATTAGATGAGGTACAGGAGATGATAAATGAAATATAAATTAGAGAAAAGGAATAAAAAGAAGATGAGGCACAAAGAGGAAAAGGATCTCTAGGAATGAAAGAATAATAAGACAACTTGGTGACCAATTCAAATGGAAAAATATTCACATTATATGAGTACCAGAAGAAGAAAAGAAAGAAAAAGGGATAGAAAGTGTCTTTAAAGAAATAATTGCTGAAAACTTCCCAAATCTGAGGAAGGAAATAATCTCTCAGATCATGGAAGTACACAGATCTCCCAACACAAGGGACCCAAGGAAGACAAAACCAAGACATATAATAATTAAAATAGAAAATATCTAGGACAAAGACAGAGTATAAAAAGCAGCCAGAGAGAGTAAAAAAGATCACATACAATGGGGAACCCATGAGGCAATCATCAGACTTCTCAGCAGAAACCTTACAGGCTGGAAGGGACCGGCATGATATATTCAATGCAATGAAACAGAAGGGCCTCGAATGAAGAATACTCTACCAAGCAAGATTATCATTTAAATTTGAAGGAGGGATTAAACAATTTCCAGATAAGCGAAAGTTGAGGGAATTTACCTCCCACAAAACATCTTTACAATGTATTTTGGACGGACTGCTCTAGATGGAAGTGCTCCTAAGGCTAAATAGCTGTCACCAGAGAAAATAAAAACACAGTAAAGAAGTAGACCAAATAATTACTAAGCAAATGTAGAATTAAATCAGCTACCCACAAAGTCAGTGGAGGGATACACAAAGAGTAGAGATATGACACCTAACATATAAAGAGTGGAGGAGGAAGAAAAGAAGGGGGAAAGAAAAAGAACCTTTACATTTTATTTCTAATAGCATAATAAGTGAGTTAAGTTAGACTGTTAGATAGTAAAGAAGCTGCCCTTGAACTTTGGTAATGACGAGTCCAAAGCCTGCAATGACAATAAGTACATATCTATCGATAATCACCCTAAATATAAATGGACGGAATCAACCAATCAAAAGACATAGAGTTATGGAATGGATAAAGAAACAAGACCTACAAGCATTGCCTACAAGAGACTCACTTCAAACTCAAAGACATACACAGACTAAAAGTGAAGGGATTGAAAAACATAATTTATGCAAACAATAGGGACAAAAAAGTAGGCGTGGCATTACTTGTATTAGACAAAACAGACTTCAAACCAAAGAAAGTAACAAGAGACATAGAAGGACATTATATAATGATAACAGTGACATTCCAACAAAAGGATATAACCATTACAAATATATATGCACCCAAGATACGAGAACCCAAATATGTGCAACAAACACTAACAGAATTAAAGGGGGAAATAGAATGCAGTGCATTCATTTTAGGAGAGTTCAACATGAAACTCACTCCAAAAGACAGATCAACCAGTCAGAAAATAAAGAGACAGAGGCAGTGAACAACACATTAGAACAGATGGACCTAACAGACATCTACAGAACACTCCACCCAAAACAAACAAGATATACATTCTTCTCAAGGGTACATGGAAGATTTTCCAGAATAGATCACATACAAGGCCACAAAAAGAGCCTCAGTAAATTCAAAAAGATGGAAATTGTACCAACCAACTTCTCAGACCATAAAGGTATGAAACTAGAAATAAATTATACAAAGGAAACAAAGAACCCCACAAACACATGGGGGCTTAACAACATGTTCCTAAATAATCAATGGATCAATGACCAAATAAAAACAGAAATCCAGCAATATAGAGAGACAAATGAAAACAATAACTCAATATCCCAAAATCTTTGGGATGCAGAAAAAGCCATGCTAAGAGGGATGTATATTGCAATGCAGGGTTACCTTGCGAAAGAAGAACAATCTCATATAAACAGTCTAAACTCACAATTAATGAAACTATGAAAAGAAGAACAAATGAGGCCCAAAGTCAATACAAGGAGGGGCAGATCAGAGAAGAAATCAATAAAATTGAGAAAAATAAAACAATAGAAAGAATCAATGAGAGCAGGAGCTCGTTCTTTGAGAAAATAAACAAAATAGATAAACTGCAAGCCAGACTTACTAAAAAAAAGTCTACACACATAAACAGAATCAGAAGTGAGAAAGGAAAAATCAGTACAGACACCACAGAAATACAAAGAATTATTAGAGAACAATATGAAAAATTATATGCTAACAAATTGGATAACCTAGAAGAAACGGACAACTTTCTAGAAAAATACAACATCCCAAGGCTGACCCAGGAAGAAAAGAATATCTGAACAAACCAATTACCAGCAATGAAATTGAACTGGTAATCAAAAACTTACCTAAGAACAAAACACCCTGGACCAGATGGTTTAACTGGAGAATTTTATCAAACGTTTAGTGAAGACCTAATACCCATGCTCCTTTAAGTTTCCCAAAAAGTAGAAGAGGAAGGAATACTTCAAAACTCATTCTATGAAGACAGCATCACTCTAATACCAAAACCAGGCAAAGACACCACAAAAAAAGAAAATTACAAACCAATATCTCTGATGAACATAGATGAAAAAATTCTCAACAAAATACTAGCAAACCAAATTCAAAAATACATCAAAATGATCATCCATCATGATCAGTGGGATTTCTTTCAGGGATGCAAGGATGGTACAATATTTGAAAATCCATCAACATCATCCACCACATCAACAAAAAAAAGGACAAAAATAATGTGATCATCTCCATAGATGCTGAAAGAGCATTTGACAAAATTCAACATCCATTCATGATAAAAACTCTCAATAAAATGGGTATAGAGGGCAAGTACCTCAACATAATAAAGGCCATATATGATAAACCCACAGCCAATATAACACTTAGCAGCGAAAAGCGGAAAGCTTTTCTGCTAAGATCAGGAGCAAGACAAGGATGCTGACTCTCCCCACTTTTATTCAACATAAAATAAATATGGAGGTCCTAGCAATGGCAATCAGACAACACAAAGAAGTAAAAAACATCCAGCTTGGTAAGGAACAAGTTAAACTGTCACTGTTTGCAGATGATATATTGTACATAAAAAAAACCCTAAAGAATCCACTCCAAAACTACTAGAACTAATTACTGGATGCAGCAAAGTTTCAGGATAGAAAATTAACACACAGAAATCTGTGGCATTCCTATATACTAATGATGAACTAACTGAAAGAGAAATCAGCAAAAGAATTCCATTTACAATTGCATAAAAAAGAATAAAATACCTAGGAATAAAACTAAGCAAGGAAGTGAAAGACATATACCCTGAAAACTAAAAGACACTCATGAAAGAAATTAAAGAAGACATCAATAAATGGAAATACATCCCATGCTCATGGATAGGAAGAATTAATATTGTCAAAATGGCCATCCTGCCTAAAGCAATCCACAGATTGAATGCAATCCCTATCAAAATACTGACACCATTCTTCAATGAACTGGAGAAAATAATTCTAAAATTCACATGGAACCACAAATGACCCTGAATGGTCAAAGCAATCCTGACAAGGAAGAATAAAGCTGGGAGGATTACGCTCCCCGACTTCAAGCTCTACTACAAAGCCACAGTAATCAAGACAATTTGGTACTGGCACAAGAACAGACCCATGGACCAATGGAAGAGACTAGAGAGCCCAGATACAAACTCAAGCATATATGGTCAATTAATATACGATAAAGGAGCCATGGACATACAATGTGGAAATGACAGCCTCTTCAACAGCTGGTGTTGGCAAAAGTGGACAGCTACATGTAAGAGAGTGAAACTGGATTATTGTCTAACCCCATACACAAAAGTAAACTCAAAATGGATCAAAGACCTGAATGTAAGTCATGAAACCATAAAACTCTTAGAAGACAACATAGGCAAAAATCTCTTGAATATAAACATGAGCAAATTTTTCCTGAATACATCTACTTGGGCAAGGGAAACAAAAGCAAAAATGAATGGGACTATATCAAACTAAAAAGCTTCTTTACAGTAAAGGACACAATGAACAGAAGAAAAAGTTTTCCTACAGTATGGGAGAGCATATTCATAAAGGACATATCTGATAAGGGGTCAACATCCAAAATATATACATAACTCATATGCCTCAACACCCCAAAATCAAATAACCCTATTAAAAATTGGTGGAACATGTGAACAGACACTTCTTCAAAGAAGAAGTTCAGATGGCCAACAGGCACATGAAAAGATGCTCCATATTGCTAATTATCAGGAAATGCAATTAAAACCACAATGAGATATCACCTCACACCAGTTAGGATGGCCAACATAGAAAAGACTAGGAACAACAAATGCTGATGAGGATGTGGAGAAAGGGGAACCCTCCTAT
Organism: Phataginus tricuspis; assembly: GCA_029783875.1. Taxonomy (NCBI): domain Eukaryota; kingdom Metazoa; phylum Chordata; class Mammalia; order Pholidota; family Manidae; genus Phataginus; species Phataginus tricuspis. The sequence continues at coordinate 105,043,032 of JAQQAC010016209.1, read as the reverse complement.
ACTGCTGGAGGGAATGTAAATTAGTTCAACCATTGTGGAAAGCAGTATGGAGGTTCCTCCATAAACTAAAAGTAGAAATACCATTTGACCCACGAATTCTACTCCTAGGAATTTACCCTAAGAATACAGGATCCCAGATTCAAAAAGACATATGCACCCATACCCATATGTTTATCACAGCACTATTTACAATAGCCAAGAAATGAAAGCAACCTAAGTGTCCATCAGTAGATGAATGGATAAAGAAGGTGTGTTACATATACACAATGGAATATTATTTATCCATAAGAAGAAAACAAATCCTACCATTTGCAACAACATGGATGGAGCTAGAGGGTATTATGCTCAGTGAATTATAAGTCAAGCAAAGTAAGACAAGTACCAAATGATTTCACTCATTTGTGGAGTACAACAACAAAGCAAAAACTCAAGGAACAAAACAGCAGCAGGCTCACAGACTCCAAGAAGGGACTAGCAGTTACCAAAGGGAAAGAACGTGGGGAGGGGGGGCAGGAAGAGTGGGAGAAGGGGATTAAGGGATATTATGATTAGCACACATAATGTAGGGGGCACAGGGGGAAGGCAGTATAGCACAGTGAAGACAATAATGACTCCATAGCATCTTACTAGGCTGATGGACAGTGACTGTAATGGGGTATGTGGGGGCATTTGATAATATAAGTGAATGTAGTAACCAGTGTTGCTCATGTGAAACCTTCATAAGATTATATATCAATGATACCTTAATAAAAAAATAAAATAAAGTAAAAAAAGAATACATAACCCAGGTTGAATCCCTGACAAAAAGTTATCTAATTTTAGTGATTATGCCAAGTAAGAATCTAAAAGAATATCTCATTATATTTTCCAGAAATGTTACACTGCTGATCAAGAGATTTGTAGGGTATCATATCATGAACATAATGCTCTCCTTCATGACATGTTATAGAAATGGTATAGAAATATTAAATATATTAAACACCCATCAATATTAATGACTATGCTATGTTCGGTTATCAATGAACTCTGGCTCCTAATTTAATGATTTATGTCTTCTAAATTTTAAATCTATTTTTCCTGCTAACCAGTGTTTTAATAGAACACTTATGTATTCTTTGTCTTTGGAAAAATGTGTACTCCTATAAAAACCTGGAGAATAAGTAAATGTCTCTTTTCTAAAACAAAATGCATCTGGTAGTTTTTAAGGATAAAGTAATTAATTTGTATCTCATATTTCTTTGTAGCTGAAAGGAAAATGTCAAGACTCTTAGAACATTGGCTCATTTGTATGTAAGAGTGAATTTCCCAATGAAACTGATACAACCCTTAACAGATTTTTTTTCTCAACCTTCTGTTCTTTGCCAAATATCTTTATGATCTCATGGCAATACTCTAAAGGCTTAATACAATTAAGAAGAAGACAACTTAAAATTTTCTTCTGAATTTACAAGTTACTATAGTGTATCAATTCAAATTTTAAAAGTTCCTGGGCCAAGTAGTCCTTACTTGTGGTAAATTATATAAATACAAACCTATATGAAGATTATACATTAACACAGATTGAAGAAAATTTAGTCAGTACTAATTATAGTCAACAAGAACATCAGAAGCAGCAATGGCTTCCCAAGACAATAAACAAAACCATTCTTAGATTTATGGGCATGATGTGATCAGTAATCCACACAGGTACAAAAAAATTCCTGGTACCGATAGAAGAAATCCTTCTATTTTCCCAGGGTTATTCCATAGCACACGAAGATCTTATACCCTGTCCCTTGGAGCTCCATAAACTCCCCCTCTTTCAATAGAACATTTTCACCATTTGAATTTTAGAAATGTCTATTTTGCATCAAAGAGGAAAGATTTATTCATTCAGTCAGCCATTCAATAAATAGTTTTAGTGCATCTACTATGACAGGAAATAGACAAATATATATGTAGTTATTTAGTAAATTAAAAGTTGGTAGATGGTATGCAAAAGGATAAAGAAAAAAAATAAGAAGTGCTATAGTGGAGAAAGTGGAGGGGTTGACTCACAGCCAGAATGCTTCATGGGGCATACAGTCAAGGATAGGATGAATAAAATTCTTCAAATTCTAGACTTCTTTCAGGGACTGATATAAACAGGACAGAGGATATCATGGGATTCATTCAGATAGTGTCAGAACACATAATAGAGATGAAGTTGGGACACTGAGGGATCCAGAAGGGTGATGGATCAGTCGAAGTGCTGTCCCCTGCCCTGCCCCACTGCTTCAGTCTTGCCAGTGATTTCTGGGAAATAAGGTAATCTTATCCTGCACTAATGGAGTTCTGGAACTCCCTCTTAATTAACAGTTCCTGAATGCAATGTGGAGACTTCCACGTGATAAAATAGAACATGTGTTTTTTTTTAACACCTTAGAAATAGCCAACAACCTATTAAATGAAAACCAAAGGAAATATTTCTATAACTATAAATAAAGCCTCACACACACTATTTGGGAGATTGCAAACGTTAGTGGCACACTGACAGACTATTGATGGAATTCAACTGTGTAAGTTCATAGGATTTACTTCATGTCTTAAAGATATTTTGAGAATTTACTTCATGTCTTATAGATATTTTGTTGGAAAGCACCATATAAAGCAAAGTACAAGAACATGTTTGGTTCACATTTATTCTTGAGTTTCTACAATATTTTACTGTCCACCAACATAAAATCAAGTAACCTGAGACATTGGAAAGACTTTATTGTGGCATTCTTCAGTAACTTTTATATACTGTTTCCTTTCATAATTTGAGATGCAATAATGATTTTTGTTATAAATTTCTTCATAAATATTCTTACTGATGGATGATGCATGTATTTAAGCATCAATAGACAAATAAAGTTATCCACGGGTGACTAACAACCTTGAATAAATACCACTTCACTCAGTTGCTATCCGTAGTACCTAAGAAATGCAATTACATGCTGGGACCTATTATCCCAATTAATGGACTGTTTTATATTCACTGCGCATTATATTTGAAACACTTTAGAGGCCTGGCCTTCACTTAGCTCCAGGCAAAGTAAAATTTATAACAAATAACCAAGAAAAGGCTTTCATTTACTTACCAAGATATGTAGCGTGTAATTATACTTTAAGCATAACTAGGCAGGACTCAGAAATGCCCTTTGATTTAAACCACAATAAAGGTCTATTTTTAAAAACACAACAAATATAACTTTGTAATGAACAAGCATTGTGGATTGCTGCAACACTTGAGATTTCATTGTCAAGTATGTCTATCTTTCCCTTCTTGTAATGATGTGGCCAAAGGTTAAACTTGATTATTATTTATTATATTCAGAGAGACTCATTATTCCAGGCATATGAACTAAAATTTAGAGTAGCAATACATGGAGGTCTTCCAATAGCTAAGAAGTACACAACCCCTTGTTGTGTTGCTACTTTGTAAAATGTCAGCCTGAGGCTATGTTTTATACCACAATGGAATTTGACCACTGAAGTTAACTCTACTCCCTCTGGTGGTTTCCAAAGCTGTATTACCAAAGCTATAAAATAAAACACAGTTGTAATTCTTCTCCTTATTGTAAGAAGCATTGATCGCCACTGATTGTATATTATAGCAAAGGGGCAGTCTATTACATAAATTTATTGCATTTTCTTCCTGATAATTACTGGAAGTTATTGAACAAGGCAGGGAGTTATAGCCAGTAAGTTCCTGCTCTAGCTGAGGAAGCAAATCTACAGATATTTAGTGGATCTTAACAGCTGTAAACAAAACATCCTCGTTACAATGTTCTAGAAATTTATAATTTACAGTAAATTTGAGGTTAAGAATTATACTCTCAATACCAAAAATTTAGAATTGAAATACGAACTGCAGCAAAATATACTAACTATATCATATTTGTTTTATAAAACTGCTTTGACACTTAAAATGTCAAAAGTCAAACCATGTGGACTTGTTATTTCACTTCCGTTCATTTTCATTTAAATTCTTCATGTACAGTGAGCACTTCAACTTTCATCATACTTATTTTTGCACTTGAAATTATCATTATTTATGTATCTAAATGTATCCTTCCTTAATAGAAAAACTGTCCAATAATAAAAAATATAACCAAATTTAACATCAAGTTCACTGAAAAAAAAAGATACAAGCTAAAATACTTAATTTCTTTCTGCAAAATACACAAAAAAGGGGCAAACATAAGAAATCAGGAGATGTTTTAGTAAATAAATAAGCTATAGTAAGTCTGAAGTAAGATTATATTTATTTGTACAATAGTAGACAATATACAGATTGGGAGTCAGCTAGCACTATTCACTATCTTATCTATATATTCTAAAATCACTAGCATGGATGACCCTTCTCTTTAATGGAGAATTAACTATTATAAGACCAACACTCCAACAAATAACAGCTTGGGAGGGGAAAATGCCTGAAGACACTAAAGAGCAAGCAGAATCCAGCAGATACTTCAGGGACGTTCCACTTGGAAGAAGGAAAGGGCAGTGGTTGAATTTCCATATTTTATACCTTTTTGCCTAAAGGCAGACCCTAGGCAGTCCCACCTGAGGTAGATAAAACTGAATACAAAACCCAAAACCACAATGACTTGAAACAAAAAGGGGACTTAAGGTGCGTGAGTTCTTTGTATATTTTGGATGTCAACCCCTTATCAGATACATCATTTATGAATATATTTTTCCATATTGTAGTATGTCTTTTTGTTCTACTGATGGTGTCCTTTGCTGTACAGAAGCTTTTCAACTTGATATAGTCCCATTTGTTCATTTTTGCTTTTGTTTCCCTTGCCCGGGGGGATATGTTCATGAAGAAGTCGATCATGTTTATGTCCGAGAGATTTTTGCCCATCAGTAGATGAATGGATTAAGAAGATGTGGTACATATACACAATGGAATATTATGCAGCCATAAGAAAAAAACAAATCCTACCATTTGCAACAACATGGATGGAGCTGGAGGGTATTATGCTCAATGAAATAAGCCAAGCTGAAAAAGACAAGTATCAAATGATCTCACTCATATGTGGAGTATAAGAACAAAGAACAAAACAAAACAAAAAAAACTGAAGGAACAAAACAGCAGCAGACTCACAGAACCCAAGAACGGACTAATAGTTACCAAAGGGAAAGGGACTGGGGAAGATGGGTGGGAAGGGAGGGATAAGAGGGTAAAAGGGGCATTACGATTAGCAGACATAAGGTGGGGGGGCACGGGGAGGGCTGTACAACTCAGAGAAGACAAGTAGTGATTCTCATCTCACTACACTGATGGACAGTGACTGTAATAGGGTTGGTGGGGGGGACCTGATGAAGGGGGTAGTTTAATCATCACAATATTGCTCATGTAATTGTAGGTTAATGATACTAAAATAAAATAAATTGTAAAAAAAAAAAAAA
>JAQQAC010016209.1:104995791-105037211 GCA_029783875.1 Phataginus tricuspis | reverse complement strand
AAAAAAAAAAAGTGGGACTTAGGAGCAATGATCGCAGCTGGAAAGTGAAGGCAGGATCTCATAAAGAGGAGCTGAGGGGGGGATGCCTAAACTCAAAGTGTAAAATCTTTCTGTATATCTACCTGAGTTCTGAATATGAAAGTGTGGGAGAGATTGTAAGCATCCCAGGTATGGCTAAAAGAACTAAAGATATTTCAGCCTCAGATCACCACAAAGGAGACAAGAGTTAAGGGTATGAAACCAGCAAAGTTAACTGCCCGTTAGAACAAAAATAACAAATTCAGTACCCTTCAGAAAAATATAACAGAATTCAAATTTCTGGATTGTATCATTTATAAGGTCCAGTATATAATCTAAGACAACTAGACATAAAGAAGCAGGAAAATGTAACCTATATTCAAATGAAAAGTGAATCAAATAACACTAATTCAAAATGACCCAGATGTTGGAATTAGCACATAAGAATTTTTAAGCAACTATTTTAACTGTGCTCAAAAACAAAGGAACCTATGCTTATAAGAAATCATATAAGAGAAGATCTCAGCAAAGCAACAGAATTATTTTTAAAAGCCAAAGGGAAATTGAAAAAAGAACACATTTCTGAAAAATTCATTTGGTGGATTTATTATTAGATGGGAGATGACAGAAGAAAGTCAATGAACATGCAAATAGATCAGTAGAAATTATCCAAACTGAAAACAGAGAGAAAAACGAGTAGAATCTCAACCTGAGGGTTAATATCAAAAAGTTAAACATGCATGTAAATGGGTACCAGAAGGAGAAGAAAGAGAGAAAATGGGTTAGGAAAACAAAACATTTGAAGACAAAAATAACTAAAATTTTCTCAAATTTGCTGAAAAACATAAATGTAAATAAAGACTCACAAACTCAGCAAACCCCACACAAATTAATACAAGAAAAACCAAACCAAGGCATATCATGTCAATTTGCTAAAAAGCAGGTATAAAAAGAAAATCCTGAGAACCAAAGAAAAATGATAAACTATATAGAGAGGAACATTTATACAAACTATTCCTAAATTTCATGAGAAATAATGAAGCCAGAAGATAGTATAATAACATTTTGAGATTAAAGAAAAAAACTAACTTGTAAAGAAAATTCTTCAGGCTGAAGGGAACAAATAGCAGACAGAAATTAAATCTTCAGAAAGTAATAAAGAGCACCAGAAAGGGAAATATATGAGTAAATGTAAAAGATTGTTTTTCCCTCTTAATTATTTTAAAATGAATATGGCTGTTTAAAGCAAAATTGCAGTATTGTACTATGGGATTTGTAACATACATAGATGTAATACATATGATAACCACAGCACAAAGGATTACTACAACTAAATAGTAAATTTAGCTTGGTTTCAGGGTGTAAGGCTAATGTACAAAAATCAATTTCATTTTTACAGACTAGTAGCATTTAGAAAATTAAAAATTTTTAAAGCAATATCATTCAGTCATAAAACATTTTTGGAATAAATTTAACAAAAGATGCAAAACCTCTGTATTGAAAACTATAAAACATTGCTTAGACAAATTAATGAATCTTAAGAAACAGGGAGATGTACTATGCTCATGGATTGGAAAGACAACATATGCTTAACATGCCAAATCCTCCGAAGTTTTATATATATATGTGTGTATGTGTGTGTATATATATATATATTTATTTATATATATACACATCTTTAATTACATATATAATTAGTTTTATATATACAATTATAGTTTTATATATACTTATGTTTTATATATATTGTATCTATATACATAAGACTTTGAAGTCATAGATACAACTCCATTATCTCATTATATATAATATGTATCCATACATGATCTATTTGTTTCTATACATATATATGTATGAATCATCTCATATCTCTGTCTTTATCTCTGTCTCTTTTTATTTCTTGCGTAACACCAGGCCTTTTGTAGACTTTGATAAGTTGATTCTAAAATTTATGTGGAGTTGCAAAACATCTAGAATATCTAAAAGAGTCTTGGAAATAATAAAATTGGAGGACTTACACTACCTGATTTCAATATTTATTACAAAACTACAAGAATCAAGACAATATGGTACTGGAAAATGATAGACAAGTATATAGCAGGCCCAGAAATAGACCCACATTATGTGGTCTATTGATTTTTGACAAAGGTACCAAAGCAATCCGATAAATGTTGCTAGAACAACCTACCTCACATCACACACAAAAATTAAGATGGGCCATAATCCCACTGTAAAAAACAAAACTATAAAGTTTCTAGTAGAAAACACAGAAGAAAATTTTTGTGACTTGGGGCTTAGCAAGGGTTTTTTAGACATGACACAAAAGTCAGTAATCATAAAAGAAAACTGATTAATTTGACTTCATTTAAAGTAAAACCTCTGCTCACTGATAGTCCCAATTAAGGAAATGAGTGGCCAAAACACAAGCTGGTAAAAAACATTTGCAAAGCAGTCTGATAAAAGATCATCCAGAATATAAAAATCCTATAACTCAGTAATAAAGCATTTTCAAAAGGCAAAAGACGAACTGACATTTTACCTAGGAAGATATACAAATAGCCAATAAGAACATGAAACCATGCTCAACATCATTAACCATTAAGCAAATGCAAATTAAAGCCACAATGACACACCATTACACACCCTCCAGAATAGTTACAATTAAAAGACTGGCATCAAATGTTGAACAAGGATGTAGAATAACAAGAACCCGCATACATTGTTGTTAGGAATGTAAATGATAATAATGACTGAAAAAGCACTGGGAATTTCTTATAAAACTAAGCATACACTTACACTATCACCCAGCATCTACTCCTAGATGTAAAGGAAATGAAAGTATATGTTCACAGAAAGACTTATAAGAGAATGTTCAATGCAGGTTTATCATTCTAACTAAAATCTGGCATCAATTCAGGTGTTTAGATGGTGGAATATGGGTACTCACTGCATAATTCTTGTAGTTTTCTGTATGTTTGAAGTTTTTGCATAAAGTGTTGAAAAAATATATGGTTGAAGAGACTTGATCTTTTAGTTATATATTACTAATTAAGAAACTATCCCTGAACTTGGTAATTTGAAATAACAACCATTTTATTTTATCTCACAACTTGGGGAGTGAGGAATACAGAGAGGGCTTGGCTTGACAATTCTTCTGTTCCAGATGTTGTTGACTGGGATCACTCTGTAAAATTCAGTAAGGAGCTGGACTGATCTGGAGGGTAAAAGAGGGTTTCACTCATATGCCTGGTACCTTGGCAGGACTGGCTAGAAGGCTGGGAATAGCTGGGCCCCTCTTCCTTTCTATGTTTCAAGGGCTCCCATTGGTCTTTCCAGCCATATAGCTGGACTTCTTACATGACAGTTCAGGGTTCTGAGAAATCATCGTGGGAGCTCTAAAACTAGCCCATATTTAAGGAGAGAATGTCAAATAATCTGTAGCTACCTTTAATCTGACAAATTTAGCATAAGTATTTAAATGGAAGCAATGTTGGTATTTAAGTGTTTGAACTACTTAATACATATTCACTGACTGCCCATTATTAATGGTCAGAATTTAGAGACACGTGGTTTGAAAACATGGATGTTACCCTCAGTGAGCTCACAATTTAGGTTGATGGGGGGACGAGTAAATATAAATTTACACTATGATAATTACTTTAATAGAGGTATGTACAGGGCAGCTGGGAAAGGAGAAGTGAGGAGTTAGGGAAATTTTCCTAGAAGAGAGAAAGACTCAGATGACCCTAAGAAGAGTAGTGGAAATCTGTCATACAGACAATAACAAGACGGAATTCCATAGAGAAGGGAAAAGCACTAATTTGGAAATCCTTTCCTGCCCTCTTTTCTCCACCTAGATAGCACTTTCCACTACCCTCTCTGTGTTCCACTATACCTATAGGCATTTCAATCATAGCACTTAGATCATCCACTGCATTTTTTTACCTCCTCAGAGCAAAAGCCTCTTGATAGCAGAGAAGATGACTTACTTATTTCTGTATCTTTGATAAGTGAATAAAAGAGCTCAATTAAAAATTTTTATGAAAGAAATAAAAGAAGAATAATCTGCTAAAAGTTCTTCTGAATTATTCTGGGGTCCAACTTGTGGGAATACTTTAGCCTGGAATTTCACAAAGTTGTCAAGCTTGTGACTGGCACAGAGCGAGAAACTTGCGGTCTACCTCAAAGTGGAAACAGAGACGCATTTTAGTATTATAAAAGTGCCTCTGTAAATAGAGCCAAAGGGGAAGAGGCTTCGTTTGGAGCTCTCCTCCTTGTATGGGCACTTTCTCTTCACCATTCATAAAAACATGAAAATTAAGTAGTTAGAAACACTTTATAAATGAAAGAAAAAATGCAAAAATAAAGCAAATGTTAAAGTAACTAAATAGTAACATTAATTCTAATATGATAACATCAATTCCACTATGGTAAGGAGGGACACTAAGCACTAAGCAAAGCCCTTTGTCTTTATTTAAAAAAAAATTAAGCAAATAAAAAGCTAACAAATGTCCTAACAGCTGAGGTAAAAAAAATAAATAAGTTTGTTTCCCTCTGATCATCTGGCTTGAAGAACAAAGTCAGAGAATGAATAACCTCTTCAAACTTCCCCAGTGAAATAGCCAAGAGCAGAGAGTCCTTTTCTCAATAGAGGCTTAATCAGATGCTTTCACATTAGATTTCCACATTAAGGACAGCCTTAGCCATTTCCCTGCCTTGTCAACAACGTCAAAACCTATGACAGACCCCTCGCTATCTTAACAAAGTTTCAGCTTTCCTTGATACCAAAGCCCTAGTATTAAATTATTACTAAAGAGAGAAAAATAATCACTCCTTTGTTCAGGATGTTTCATCAAGGCCATTCTGATGATTCTGACTATGGGAAGAGCCCAGATTGAGAAAGCAAGTGTGCATTTCACACTGGTAGCATTCAGAAACACTGCTGGTCACTGATAGCTCTTAATGCTGTAATAAACAAGGAGACCTGTGATGGGCAAGTAAGAACTGTGGTAGACAGAAGAAAAATAAGTATGAACATAATTCATAAGTTTATAATTGCTCTCTGTTTAATGAGCCCCAATTTCTTCTTTAGCTATGGGTCTTCCATTTCTATCTTTCTCACCTACGTACACAATTTACATGCACATTTCCCCTAGTTAAGAATATTTCTTTTATATTGACACTATTGTATTTTTATATGAATGAACATTTATCTATATAACACACAAGCTTAGGACTAAAACTGAAGAAAAACAGAGAAGAATTTTGATGTTTTTCCAAATATCTTTTGTCAGTAATGGAAATTATTAAAATTATTTATGCAAGGCAAGCTTCCCTAAACATTTTTTGGTAAACAAATATGTATGTAATTTTTACTTTACACTTATTGACTGATCATATTACTTTGGAGAGGATAAAGGATTTATCTCTAGTACAAAGCCATTATTGCCTTAATATTTCACAAGTGACTTGCCAATTTCTGCCATTATCATAAAATCCAAATTTTCACTGATGATCACCCAAGTCAGAAGTAAAGACAGAATAAAAGGCACCATATTAAAGGAAAATTTAAAACTATTCATCATTACCCCAGTGTGACTTTTTAAATATAAACTTTAGATAAAATATTTAGAATTGTGCCCTTTTAATCTTTGTTTTTATATAAAAAGGGCCTATACATCAAGAGGATCATACACCATGATCAAGTGGGATTCATCCCAGGGATGCAAGAATGGTACAACATTCGAAAATCCATCAACATCATCCACCACACCAACAAAAAGAAGAACAAAAACCACATGATCATCTCCATAGATGCTGAAAAAGCATTTGACAAAATTCAGCATCCATTCATGATTAAAACTCTCAACAAAATGGGTATAGATGGCAAGTACCTCAGCATCATAAAAGCTATATATGACAAAACCACAGCTAACATCATACTTAACAGCGAGAAGCTGAAAGCTTTTCATCTAAGATCGGGAACATCTAAAACAGGGATGCCCACTCTCTCCACTGTTATTCAACATAGTACTGGAGGTCCTAGCCATGGCAATCAGACAAAACAAAGACATACAAGGCATCCAGATTGGTAAAGAAGAAGTCAAATTGTCACTATTTGCAGATGATATGATACTGTACATAAAATACCCTAAAGACTCCACTCCAAAACTACTAGAACTAATATCTGAATTCAGCAAAGTTGCAGAATACAAAATTAACACACAGAAATCTGTTGCTTTCCTATACACTAATGACAAACGAACAGAAAGAGAAATCAGAAAAATAATTCCATTCACAACTGCATCAAAAAGAATAAAATACCTAGGAATAAATCTAATGAAGGAAGTGAAAGACCTATACCCTGAAAACTACAAGACACTCCTAAGAGAAATTAAATAGGACACTAACAAATGGAAATTGATCCCATGCTCTTGGCTAGGAAGAATAAATATTGTCAAAATGGCTATACTACCTAAAGCAATCTACAGATTCAATGCAATCCCTATCAAACTACCAACAGCTTTCTTCAATGAACTAGAGCAAATCATTCTAAATTCATATGGAACCAGAAAAGACCCCGAATAGCCAAAGCAATCCAGAGAAGGAGGAATCAAACAGGGGGAATTACGCTCCCTGACTTCAAGCTCTACTACAAAGCCACATTAATCAAGACAATTTGGTACTGGCACAAAAACAGACCCACAGACCAGTGGAACAGAATAGAAAATCCAAACATTAACCCAAACACCTACAGCCAATTAATATTTGATAAAGGAGCTTTGGATATACAATGGGAAGATGACGGCCTCTTCAGCAGCTGGTGTTGGAAAAACTGGACAGCTACATGTAAGAGAATGAATCTGGGCTACTGTCTAACCCCTTACATGAAAGTAAACTCAAAATGGATCAAAGACCTGAATGTAAGTCAGGAAACCATAAAACTCTTAGAAAAAAACATAGGCAAAAATCTCTTGGACATAAACATGAGCAACTTCTTCATGAACATATCTCCCTGGGCAAGGGAAACAAAAGCAAAAATGAACAAGTGGACCTATATCAAACTAAAAAGCTTCTGTACAGCAAAGGACACCATCAGTAGAACAAAAAGACATCCTACAGTACAGGAGAATATATTCATAAATGATGTATCCGATAAGGGGTTGACATCGAAATTATATAAAAAGCTCACGCACCTCAACAAACAAAAAGAAAATAACCTTATTAAAAAATGGACAGAGGAGCTGAACAGACATTTCTCCAAAGAAGAAATCCAGATGGCCAACAGGCACATGAAAAGATGCTCCACATCACTAATCATCAGAGAAATGCAAATTAAAACCACAATTAGATATCACCTCACACCAGTTAGGATGAATGTAAATTAGTTCAACCATGGTGGAAAGCAGTATGGAGGTTCCTCAAAAAACTCAAAATAGAAATACCATTTGACTTGGGAATCCCACTCCTAGGAATTTACCCTAAGAATGCAGCAGCCCAGTTTGAAAAAGACAGATGCACCCCTATGTTTATCGCAGCACTATTTACAATAGCCTAGAAATGGAAGCAACCTAAGTGTCCATCAGTAGATGAATGGATAAAGAAGGTGTGGTACATATACACAATGGAATATTATTCAACCATAAGAAGAAAACAAATCCTACCATTTGCAACAACATGGATGGAGCTAGAGGGTATTATGCTCAGTGAAATAAGCCAAGCCGAAAAAGACAAGTATCATATGATTTCACTCATATGTGGAGTATAAGAACAAAGAAAAGAACTGAAGGAACAAAACAGCAGCAGACTCACAGAACCCAAGAATGGACTAACAGTTACCAAAGGGAAAGGGACTGGTGAGGATGGGTGGGAAGGGAGGGACAAGGGGGACAAAGGGGTATTACAATTAGCCCACATAATGTAACGGGGGGTGCGTATGGGGAAGGCAGTATAACACAGAGAAGACAAGTAGGGATTCTATAGCATCTTACTATGCTGATGGACAGTGACTGTAATGGGGTATGTGTGGGGGACTTGATAATAGGGCCTCTAGTAACCATAATGTTGTTCAAGTGATTGTACATTAACGATACCTAAATAAATAAATAAATAAATAAAGCCTAAAATAAAATAAAAAAAAAACACTTTTTAAAAGTACAGACTTATTTTTATATCTGTGCAAGATTCATACTTCTACTCTCCCCCAGAATTAGTCATTAATAATAAACTTGCACAACTTTTATACATAAATAAATAAATAAATAAATATAAGTATAATAGAAGGCAAAATAAAATGATTATTATAATAGAGGTATGGGATGTTGATATAAAGTGCAGAGAAGAAATCAAAGCATTTGTTGTATAAAACTGTGGCTGCAGAACATTCGAAAACTTAGTCCATAAAGCACTGTTACTTTGAAGTGACCAAAATGGACTTAAGACATAACATTTTTAGAAACTGCTGAAAAACCTTCTTTACTCTAGCTATGTCACTCAGAGATCATTACATCTCCTGTAGAATGAAATTCACACTTTCTTCCAACTTAGGGTTAGTCATCATATGGTCTTAAATGAACCTCCTACCTTCATCCTAACATATAACCTATGCTCTAGCCATAGTAAGCAGTCTTTTCAGGCTTTATACCTTCTGTCACGATTCTAGTACAGAATACCCATTTTTCTCCTCTCTTTTAATCAAAAAGGCAATCTTCACTGCTTAACTGAAATTTCACCCCCTCCACAAAGCTTTTCCCTTTCACTTGGAATTAATCATTCAAAACTCTGCACACTACATCACCTTTTTGTACCGCCATTATAAAATTTACTTCAACTTATTTTATTCCATCTTGTATTATACTTAGTTTTTTAAACAAGTGTCTCCTCCTCAACCCCCACTACCTTACACAGTCTGACTGTGTCTCATATGTCTATTCATGCTTTCTAGAACTTTAAACATCATAAATGTTTGTTGGATGAATGCTTGCCAGTTCCAGTTGCAATTCTACAATTGTTACCTCTAATTCTCCTATTCTTATTTAGATATTAGTGTCAAAAGCCTGTTAAAGACTCATTATCAAATTGTCACTTGGAACATTTAGCTTATACACGAACTTGCGTCTAGATCAAGTGCCTTGAGGACTCAACTTTTTATTTTGCTTTGTTTCACTAATATTGTGCCTGGTACACAGTAGGCCCATAGTAAAGTGTTATTGAATGAATGGACAAATATCCAGATGAGACTATTTCTCCTGGTGACACAACAGAGGCACACATTATCATACAGATCATATCTGAACAATATAAATAACGGACATAGCTTAAAAGTTGCCTAAGTGAAAATCCGTACTTAATGGTGCAAATACTGGTTTGCCATTCTCTCTTTACCCATAAATTGTGTTGCCAAGAATTAGTTTTAGGACATTTGTTATCACAGCTGTTTCTTAGATAACTGAAGAGTCTGGTTATAAGAAGGAATTCATATAACAACACTTAAATGTATGTCATGTCAGAAAATAAAGTGTCACCATGAATGCTACAATTAAAGCTAAAAAGGCAACATAAGCACATAATTGTAAGGCTTTTGTTTTTCACAGAAAGGTTTATGAAGGTAAGTTTTCATGGTTGTTCTTAGCCTAACTATCCATTTTATTTTAGAAAGCTTTGAAAAAATGTGTTACTGTTTTGTGGTGATTTTGACCTAAAATACATATTCTAGTCACTCAGAAATTATTTATATGACTTTCTCACTAAATGATTCAAAATAATTTTGTTTTAAAATGTCAACCTTGCCATGTGTTCAATACTGAATAGTGATGGGTAACGTTGCTATAATCAAGTGAATTTGATTTTCCAAACTGAGAAAAGTATTTATGGAAATTGTAAGGAGCATATTTAAAATAGTATGCACTGCAGGGATTTCTATTTCGCTACAAAAGAGGCAAGTCTGATGTTTGCTGTATTCTCTGCAGTTGTAGATATTAAAGGTCCTGGTAGCCAGAAAGAGATTGAGTGAGAGAGATTCAGCTATCTTTTTATTTTAAACGTTTCTTCTTGGTGTTCTAAGAGCATTTATATGACAGAAGCATTCTTCTTCTATTTGAAGAGTCAGGAAGAAGAAATAATGCTCCATCTCACTAACTGATCAATGCAAGCCTCATTTTATTGTTGATATTATTAAAAATAATAAAAACATGACATGAGATCTTCCCTCTTCAATTTGTAAGTGTAATATAATACAGTATTAACTGTAAGCAGTTTTGTACAGCATATATCTAGAATTTTTCATCTTGCATGACTGAAAGTTTATACTCATTGAAAAATACTCCCCATTTCATCCTCCCCGAAACCACTGACAACCACCATTCTACTTTCTTCTTCAATGAGTTTAATTACTTAAGATACCTCATTTAAATGGAATCATGCAGTGTTTGTCCTTCTGTTACTAACCTATTTCACTTAGTAAGATGTCCTTGAGGTTCATCCATGCTGTAGCATATGACAGAATTTCCTTCCTTTTAAAGGCTGAATAATATTCTGTCATAAGTATGTACCACATTTTCTTTATTTATTCATGTTGATGGATATTTAGGTTGTTTCCACCTCTTGGCTATTGTGAACACTACTGTACAATGAACATGGGAGTGCAAATATCTCCTCAAGATCCCTATTTCAATTTTTTAAAAATACCCAGGAGTGAAATTGCTGGATAACATGGTAGTTCTATTTTTAATTTTTTTGAGGACACTCCATACTGTTTTCCACAGCAGCTGCAACATTTTACATCCCCACCAACAGTATACAAGAGTTTCAATTTTTCCACATCCTCACCAACACCTGTTTTTTTTTTAATAATGGCCATTCTAATAGGTATGAGACAATAATATCACTTTGATTTGCATTTCCCTGATGATTTGTGATGTTGTGCATCCTTTCATATGTCTGCTAGCTATTTGTGTCTCTTCTTTAGAGAAGTGTATATTGAAGTTTTTTTGTCCATTTTTTAATCTGGTTATTTGTGTCTATGCTATTGAGTTGTAGGAGTTCCCTATATATTTCAGATATTAATCCCTTACCAAATATATGGTTTGCAAATATTTTCTCCCATTCCATAGGTTGCCTTTTTCACTGTTTATTCTTTATCTCTGCAGAAGCTTTTTAATTTGATAGAGTCCCACTCATTTATTTTTGCTCTTGTTGCTTGTGCATTTTGGTGTCATAATCAAGTAAACATTGACAAGACCCATGTCATGAAGCTTTCCCCCATGTTTTCTTATAGGAGTTTTACAGCTTCACATCTTACATTTAAGTCTTTAATCCATTTCAAGTTGACTTTTGTGTATGGTGTAAGATAAGGAGCCAATTTCGTTCTTTTATATGTGGATATCTAGTTTTTCCAGCCCCATTTGTTGAAGAGACTTGTCTTTCCCCACTGTGTATTCTCAGCAACCCACTTGAAGATCATTTGATGTTATGTGTGTGGCTTTATTTCTAGGCTCTACATTTCGTTCCACTGGTCTATATGTCTGTCTTTCTGCCAGTGCCTTACTATCTTGATTGCTATACCTTTCTAATATATTTTGAAATCAGGAGGTGTGAGACCTCCAGCTTTGCTCTTATTTCTCAGGATTGATTTAACTACTGATAATTCTTTGTGGTTCCCTTTTGGTTGGAAGATATTTCATTACAGATTCAATCTCCTCACTAGTTTTGCGAAGGTTCAAATTTTAGGATTGTTCTCTCTTTTTCTGTAAAAATGCCATTGGGATTTGATAGGGAATGCATTGATCTATAGATCTACTTGGATATTGTGGGCATTTTGATAATATTAATTTTCTAATCCATGAACACATGATGTATTCCCATTTTTGTCTGCTTTAATTTCTGTTATCAATACTTTAGTTTTCAGTATTTTATTCTTTTTGATACCACTGTAAATTAGATTTTCTTAACTTACTATACTGACCGTTCATTGTTAGTGTATAGAACTGCAACTGATTTTTTGTTGATTTTATATCATGCAACTTTACTAAATTTATTAGTTATAACATTTTATGGTAGAATCTAGGGATTTCTACATACAAGATCCTGTCATATATGAGGAGATATAATTTTACTATTTCTTTTGCAATTTGGAAAATTGGAAATAACTTTTTCTCTTGCCTAATTGTTCTGGCTAAGACGTCTAGTACTGTAATGAATCAAAGTAGTGAGACTGAGTATTCTTGCCTTGTTCTTGATCTTAGATGAAAAGCTTTCAGTTTTTCACCATTGAATATGATATTAGCTATGGGGTCTTCATATATGGCCTTTGTTATGGTGAGGCAATTTCCTTCCATTCCTAGTTTGTTGAATGTTTTTGTCATGAAAGGGTTTTGAATGTCAAATGCCTTTTTTGCATCTATTTTGATTATCATGTGATTGTTATGCTTCGTTCTGTAATGTGGTAAATCACTTTCATGGGTGCTTTATATTCTTTCATGAGATGTTCAGCCACAAGAGATGACAGAAGAGAGGCACAGGAAAAGAAAATGTATTATGCTGACAGGTCCACAGGTCCTGGAAAGACAGAATCACTACATTCCACAAGGAACCACATAGGGCAAGCAACCAGGGAACAGGCTCAACCAAGCAGGTAGGAGTTGAGAGAAAGAGCGAGAACTCATGCACAAATACCTTTACTAGGGGTCTGAATGGAGTACACAAGCAAAAGTTATGAGGTGATGTTAGTGATATGTTTGAATTTTACTAAGTCACAGGGGAGGACAAAAAGGGGATCTTGTGGCAGAGGCCAACATTATCACACTAGTGCACATGGTCACCTGTATAGGGTGCTCACAGCCTGTTTGTAGGGATGTTGAGACAGAAGGAAATTATGAAGTTCTAACATTTACTATAAAATTTCTTCTGTATATATTAAATCATCATTGCCATCACAGGGGTAAATCCTGCTTTGTCATGCATGATCCTTTTAATGTACTGTTGAATTCAGTTTGCTAGTATTTTGTTGATAATTGTTGCATCTATGTTCATAAGGGATACTGGCCTGTAATATAGTCTTAGTGTTTTTTTTCCCCTAGCTTTGGTATCAGGGTAATACTGGCCTCATAAAATGTGTTTGGAAGTATTCCTTCCTCTTCACTTTTTTGGAAGAGTTTGAGAAGGACTGGCATGAATTCGTCTTTAAATGATGGCGCTGACTTTTTGGGGGTACTTTTGGTTGGAAGATATTTGATTACAGATTCAATCTCTTCACTAGTTTTACAAAGGTTCAAAATTTCTATTTATTCATGATTCAATCTTGGTAAGTTGTATGTTTCTAGGAATTTTTCCATTTCTCCTAGGTTGTCCAATTTTCTGGTGTAAGATTGTTCATCACAATCTCTTTTAATGCTTTTTATTTCTGTGGCATCAACTATAATGTTTTTTTTTATTTCTAGTTTTGAGTTTTCTCTTGATTTTCTTAGTCTAATTACAGTTTCATCAATTTTATTTTTGAAAAAAGAATTAATTTTTTTAATTTTTCTATTGTTTTTCTATTCTGTTTATTTCTGCTCTAATCTCTATTATGTCCTTCCTTTTGCCAGCTTTGGGCTTAGTTTGTTCTTCTTTTTCTAGTTCCCTGATGTGTAGAGTTATGTTGAGATTTTTCTTCTTTTCTATTGTAGCATATATCACTATAAACTTACTGTTACATTATTGCTTTTGCTGTATCCCATAAGATTTGATATGTTGTTTTTTTAGTTCATGTATCCCAAGATATTTTCTAATTTTCCTTTTGATTTCTTCTTTGACCCATTGGTTGTTCAAGAGTGTGGTTTTAAATTTTGACTATTCATGAATTTTTCAGTTTTCCTTATGCTATTAATTTCTAGTTTTAATTCCATTATAGTCATAAAAGATAGTTGGTATGATTTCAACCTTCTTAAATTTGTTAAGACTTGTTTTGTGATATGTGGTTTATCCTGGAGAAATGTTCTATGTGTGTTTGAGAGTGTGTATTCTGCTGTTGGGTGGAATTTTCTTTATATGTTTATTAGGTCTATTCGGTCTTTAGTATTGTTCAAGTCTACTGCATCTTTATTGACCGTCTGTATGTTCTATCCATTGTGAAAGGGAAGTATTGAAATCTTCTATCATTGTGTTGTCTATTTCTCCCTTCAGTTCTGTTAATGTTCACTTAATATAGTTCAGGACTCTGATGTTGAGTGTATATATATATATATAATTGTTATATCTTTCTGGTGAATTGACCCTTTTTCATTTTGTAATGTCCTTGTCTCTTGAAGTAGTTTTTGACTTAGAGTCCATTTAGTTTGATGTAAGTGTGGCCACCTCTGCTCTCTTTTGGTTGCCATATTCATGGAATACCATTTTCCATCCTTTTCACTTTCAACTATGGGTGTTCTTAAATCTAAACTGAGTGTCTTTTAGACAATATGAAGTTGGACCTTGTTTTTTTTTCATTCAGCCACTCCATATCTTTTGACTAGGGAGTTTTATCTATTCACATCTAAAGTAATTATTGATAGAGAAGGACTATTTACTATTACTACTTACTACTGCCATTTTGTTGTGTTCTGTCAGTCTTGTCATCATTTTGTCTGTCTTCCTCTCTTGCTGGTCTTCCTTTGCATTTCATTGATATTTCTTTGTTGAAGTTCTTATTTTTTTCATGCAATGTTACCCTGTTGATAATGTACATCTTCATGATGGCTATTTTTAACTTTTTGAAGGTAATTCATATACCTCTGTTTCTTCAGATAGTTTTTGGAAATTGATTTTGTTCTTTTGTTTGGACAATTTTTCCCTGTTTGTGTTCCTTGAAATCTTGGGTGTTAGTATCCATGCCTTTGAAAAAACAGACCCCTCTCACAAAATTTACAGACTTTGTACAGGAAAAGACCTTCATCAATAAGCTTGGTTTGAGATTCTTAGGACCTCTCAAACCTTTCCTGTGGATGTGTCTTCTCCAGCCTTACAAGTATAGATTCCTCATTACAGAGATTTGCTCTTCTCTTTTTTTAGGAGCTTATAAATTTCCTGCTCTTTCTGGTGCCTGTCTGCTGTAATGTAGTTCTTTTGGACCATGTAGCAGAAACGCACCATCTACCTCTTTTTTGTTCTCAGTGGCTCCCAGGCATCTAGAGTATAGAAGACCCATCTATATTGTGAGTTGGTTAAGACAGAAACCAGTTGCTTGTGCAGCTCTCCAAAATGTTAGAACATTGTATACTTGCTCCACTCTTCTCTTTACCCCCTGAGGAAAGGCCACTGAGCTATACTGTCCTGTGTCTGAGCCATACTGTTGGATGCATGTTCCACTCTTATCTTTCCCCCTAAGGGAACAGATGTTAAACTGTATCAGCCTTTGCTGTAGTGCAGGTCCACTGGAGCAGTAGCATGCTGGCCAGACTTTGTTTTTTTTGTGGGGGAGGGGTCTCAGGGACCTCCATGCAACTAAAGCATGACAGATCCCATTAGTGCTCCAATACAGGTTAGGCAAAAGCCAGTTGCTTGGGCAGCCCCCTAAAATGTCAGAATGTTAGACATGTGGTCCAGTCTCCTCTTTTCCTCCCCAGGAAGAAGCCAGGAGTGGGAGTTTCTCCCCAATGGTATGACACTGTGCCATAGAGAGAGAGTGTGGTGAGAATATGCCATGAATTTTCCTACTCACTTCAATACAGCTGGTTTTGCACTCACCTGGAGTGCAGGAGCCTCTTAACTGGTTTCTGATTTCTCACAAAGGGAATTGGTATGTGTATTTCTGAAGTGGTGTCTCTGTGAAAGGAAGGAGGGTCTGGTGCTTACTATTCTGCTGTCATGCTGATGTTACTTCCATTCAAGTCACATCTTGACTGGGAGGATATAGACAGAAATATCTGACAATATTATTTTAATTCCAGTGGAATTAAAAGATATTTCCAAAGTACTATGTTAAATTAGATTTTTCTAGGATCAAAATGCTCATTTATCATGTACTTTTCAACAGTTATCAATCAATGCACCTAAACTTTGCCTTTCTACTTTAACCAACCAACTTCACTATAGAAGGTCCTAGCTATGCATCCTTTAATTTCATTCTAGTTTAATAATTTATTTAATCATTCATTCATCCCTCCATCCATCCATTAATTCATTTATTTACATTCTGCACTTTAGTTAGGGGGCTTAGGAGAAACCCAGGTCCAAATCAACTCACCAGCTGTTTTTATTAAAGTGTTATTCAAATACAGCCACAGTATTGTTATTATCTAGGCCTACTTTCATGGTACAATGGCAGAGTTGAGTAGCTGTTACCAAGACTGAATGGCCTGCAAAAGCTACAATATTTACTATCTGGTCCTTTATAGAAAAACTTTGTGTACCCCTCTTCTACACAATAGTTAATTCTCTTTATTAGCTTGGATAGACATTCTTCTCTATATAAAAAAGTGGTATTTCTAAATGTTTGTGTTCAAATTATATTTTTGTAAATAGGAACCCCATCTGTAACTTCTGTCATTCATGAAGGGAACCCCTTTGTAGTACAAACAGTACATTGCACATGTTCTACTGGATTTAAATTCAAATTAACTTTTTTTATAGTAGCTCCCAGATACGGTGTCTTGGTGTGCCAGCAGAACAGAACCCAACAGCATTTTGTTCTTAAAAACAGGAAATATATCTTTTATAATACACTATTTAAAAATTTGGTTTTGAAAATAGGATATATATAGAAACAACATACACCAGAAGTTGAAATTGTTAATTATGACTGTGCACTTTTAAATAGTAGAAAATTGTGTTCATTTGAAACCTGATTGTGATTATTTCTTAATTTCCTGCCCTATTTATTTTAAACTTATATTTTTTATATAACAGGCTATTTTAAACTAAGTTGCAATTTTACCTTTATTTAGAATATATTTGCACACAGAGTATAGTTAATATATATATTTTTGTAACTACAAACCAGTACACTATTTCTAATGTGTATGTTATTATTTTACCTAAGAACTTTCCAATATCATTCTATAGCTATATCATTTTTTCAATTTTCTAAAGTGCAGTCATTTTAGGTGAAGATATCTTTATGAGTTATAAAATGCATTTTATTCAGTCATGTGTATATTTTAAATAGAAGAGATAATTTCAATAACCAAACAAGATGTTATTCAGCAGCTACTGAGTAGAAATCATTTGACATATTTCTTTATCCATATTCTGGTCCTCTGGTTAGAATGGGGAAAAAACAGAATTCAGTATTTCTCAGAACTTACACATCATTATAGATTTATAAATAAATATCAAACCTTTATGTTAACAAAGTTAATCAGCTTCTTTTGATTTTTATTAAAGTAATTAGCGCATAGAACAACTGGTCTCCATCATTTAAAAACACATATTTAATATTCCAAATGAAAGATAAGTATTCTAGGATTTAAAAATGTGTGATCATGATTAACAATCTCAGCTTCTGGTGTACAATGCTTATCTGTATGTCCTAATTTCAAAACATAGAATACGTCATTTTTCTTTACCTTTCCCAACACCCTGTTTACCTGAATATGTCAATTTTAATAGCTAATTTTAAAACACATATTTTAGGCTTTAAAAGAGCAAATTCTTCTTTGATATCATTTTCCTGGCACACCAAGCCACCTCTAGCTGTGTGCTGCTATAAAGTATTTCTCTTTTTAGTATCTTAAGCCTCCAGAATGTGTCATTACACTAAAACATATATTCTTTTTGCTTAAATAAAGGGTGGATGCTTCCAATCTTCCCATTTGTTTAGTTTGCCAAGAAAAATAATAAAGTAGAATCAAGTGACCATGGATATCTTTTATTTTAAAAGGAAATGTTTCTTTGATAGAGTTTTTGTGTACTTTGGCAATGATCCTCATGAACAAAGGCTATCAGTAGCAATCCATTAATTTAGTGCCTATTCTGCTTTTATCAAGCTCAGCTAATTCAGATAAGTACAAGAGTTGGTCTCAATCTGAAGCTATTGAACCTACTTAAGAAATTGCTGTGAGAGTAAGTCAAAAGTTGTCTAATTTTTAAGGTGGTTCATTCATCATTTTCATTCTAACATCACAAGATTTAACTTGCTTTAATTTAAGCAATCAATAAATAATAATGAGGACCTCTCTATATATTATGTAAAAGACATTGTATTGGCCACTACTGGTCATAGATAAATAAAAAGCAATCTCTGTTGTCAATGAACTTGACCTTTAGAAAATGATAAAGGGCAAGTGTCCAAACAGCTCTATTATAAGGCAAATCATACCACCTGCCATTTGAGTCGTACAGAGTACTGGAGGGGTTCAGAGAAGGAAAAAAAGGCATCTGACTGAGGAATCCAGAGACATTTTACAATTGAGGTACTTTTAAGAATAAGCCCTATCTGATTAAAATTATAATTAAATAATGTATTACAGAAATAGATATTATATGAGTTCCTTTAAAACTAATAAAAGGAAATTCATCCCGTTATTTGACAAGAAATTAAGACTCTATTCAGGATTTTAGTTAAGCACATGAGTTTATCTGCCTTCAGTTATTCCTTCCAACACAAGACTTTTAGCTTTTTATCAGTAAACTTGGTCACAAAATCCTACCACTGTCAAGGAAAAACAGTATTCTTCTGCACTGAAAGCTAAAAACATTGGCAGGAAGAAAAAAAAATCCTAGCACACTACATTATAGAATTTGGAACACTTCCTTATAATGACACGTTTCTTTATTGATTCTATTATGGAAATAGAGGAGCAAGCCTTGTGTTGCCTTTTGGTTAAAAACATTGAAATAGCCAAGGAAATGTGGGCTCAGGAGAAAATAAAGTGGTCTGTTTAATAATTCCACTCCATATCCAGGAACCTCTTGATCATTTATTGGAATAGGATATTTAGATTGGCTGCTACTGTTGGGGATCTTGGGATTTTGGAACATTTGGTCACTGTCTGGGGAAAACAGAGGGAAATAGCCAAAAGGAAAAAGAGGTTATCATGCTCAGATAATCTATCTAGCTCTCTAAATTCAGGCTGTTCTCCCAATTTGGTGTGGAAATAAACTACATTTTTTTTTTTACTTCTGATTTTGAAATAATTTTAGATTTATAGGAAAGTTGCAGAAACTGTACATAGTTCTATGTAATGAATTTGCCCAGCTTGCTAATGTCTTACATAGCCATACTAAAATTAACAAAACCTAAGAAATTAACTTTGATACACTACTATTAGCTGAACTACAAACTGAATTTCACATTGTTCCAATAACGCCATTTTAAAACTTTTAATTTAAAATCTTGTAACTGTGGCAAAATACACATAACATAAAATTTATCATCTTAACCATAATGATGTGCAGAGGTATTAAATACATTCCCATTGTATAACCAATCTCCAGAACTTCTTCATCTTGTAAAACTGAAACTCTTTACTAATTATAAACAACACTTCCCCCTATCTCTTTTTCCCCAGCCTCTGGCAACCACCATTCTTTCTTTTTTTATGAGTCGTCTGCTCTAGATATCTTATATAAATGGAATAATAAAGTATTAGTCTTTTTATGATTGGCTTATTTCACTTAGCTTAGTGTTGTCAGGGTTCATCCACGTTTTAGCATGTAGCAGAATTTCCTTTCTTTTAGGGGCTAAATAATACCCAATTGATGTACATACTACATTTTGTTTATTCCTTCATCCATCAGTGGACATTTGGATTCCTTCAACCTTTTGGATATTGCGCAGAACACTATGAGGATAGATGTGCAAATATCTCTTTGAGACTCTGCTTTCAATTCTTTTGGAACAGTACCCAAAGTTGAATTGCTCTATTTTTATTTATTTTTTATTGCGAACTATAAAACACCTAGAAAAGAGTGCACAACATAGAAATGAACTCAAATGACATTTTCACAAAGTGAACACCTATGTAACTCCTACCCAGTCAAGACCACTATCCCAAAACACCACTCTCCAAATCCTATTCCACCCCAAACACTACTCTTGCATTCTTCTCTGAATTCAACCATTCTAATTCCTAACCATCATAGTTCATATTTGCCTATTTTGGGACTTTTTATAAATTGACTCAAACAATATATATTCTTTTGTGCCTGACATTTCATTCACACATATTTTTAAGAATCACCTGATTGATTGGTTACATGTACATGTAATTCTCGTTCATTTTCATTATTGCATACTATTGATTGTGTGACTATAACAAAATTTCTTCATCAATTCTACTCTTGATGGACATCTGGATTCTTTTGAGTTTAGGGATACACCTAGTAATGCTGCTATGAACATTCTTATTATATCTTTCTTGGGGCAAATGTACACATATTTCTTTAGGGTACTTACCCAAAAATGAAAACCTTGGGTTATATGAGTATGTACAAATTTAGGGTACCCTGCCAAACTATTTTCCAAAGGGTTTGTACCAATTTACAGTTTAATAAGCAGAGTACTAGTTTCTCCACATTCTTGGAATATTTGGTATTTTTCATCAATTTCATTTTAATCATTCTGGTGGTAAAATCTTGTGGTGCCTTTAATTTTCATTTTCCTAATTACTAATACAGAACAGTACATTTGCATATTTTTTAGAGCTATTACATACCTTTTTTTGTATTTTTTTCTTTATTTTGGTATCATTAATATAAAATCACATGAGCAACACTGCGGTTACTACATTCCCCTCATTATCAAGTCCCCACCACATACCCCATGACAGTCACTGTCCATCAGTGTAGTAAGATGTTATAGAGTCACTACGTGTCTTCTCTGTGCTATATGGCCTTCCCCGTGCCCCCCCCCCATGTTATGTGTGCTAATCGTAATGCTCCTTATTCCCCTTCTCCCTCCCTTCCCAACCACCCTCCCCAGTCCCTGTCCCTTTGGTAACTGTTAGTCCGTTCCTGGGTTCTGTGAGCCTGCTGCTGTTTTGTTCCTTCAGTTTTTGCTTTGTTCTTATGCTCCACACATGAGTGAAATCATTTGGTACTTGTCTTTCTCCACCTGGCTTATTTCACTGAGCATAATACCCTCTACCTCCATCCATGTTGTTGCAAATGGCAGGATTTGTTTTCTTCTTATAGCTGAATAATATTCCATTGTGTATATGTACCACCTTTTCTTTATCCATTCATCTACTGATGGACACTTAGGTTGCTTCCATTTCTTGGCTATTGTAAATAGTGCTGCGATAAACATAGAGGGGCATATGTCTTTTTCAAACTGGGCTCCTGCATTCTTAGGGTAAATTCCTAGGAGTGGGATTCCTGGGTCAAATGGTATTCCCATTTTTAGTTTTTTGAGGAACCTCCATACTGCTTTCCACAATGGTTGAACTAGTTTACATTCCCACCAGCAGTGTAGGAGGGTTCCCCTTTCTCTGCATCCTCGCCAGCATTTGTTTTTCCTAGTCTTTTCTATGTTGGCCATCCTAACTGGTGTGAGGTGATATCTCATTGTGGTTTTAATTTGCATTTCCCTGATAATTAGCGATGTGGAGCATCTTTTCATGTGCCTGTTGGCCATCTGAATTTCTTCTTTGGAGAAGTGTCTGTTCAGATCCTCCGCCCATTTTTAATAGCATTATTTGCTTTTTGGGTGTTGAGGCATGTGAGTTCTTTATATATTTTGGATGTTAACCCCTTGTCGGATATGTCATTTACAAATATATTCTTCCATACTATAGGATGCCTTTTTTTCTGCTGATGATGTCTTTTGCTGTACAGAAGCTTTTTAGCCATTTGCATATTTTCATTAATCATTTGAATGACTTCTTATGTGAAGTTCTAGTTTAAATCCTAACCTATTGTTTTAGGTTGTCTATATTTTTATTTATTTATACAAGTTCTTTATATGTTCTGGACATAAGCCTTTTGTCAGTTATGTGTGTTATAAATGATTTTTTCCACTCTCTGTCTTGACTATTTATTAATGGATATATTTATCAACCTTTTCTTTTATATTAGTGCTTTTCAATCATCTCTAATAAATCTTCTCGTACTTGAAGTTCATGTAGTCTTGTGTTATCTCATAAACATTTTACTGTTTTGCCTTTGATTTTTAGATGTGGAATTTGATTTTGCATATGGTGTGAAGGACCAAGTTTACTTTTTCCATATGAATATCCAATTGACCCAGCAACAGTTATTGAAAAGATTATCTTTTCCTCACTGCTCTACACATCTCTTTTGTCCACATAAATGCAAGTGTGTTTTTTACTCTATTCTGTTTCTTTTGCATATTTGTCCAACATAGTGCCAATACTATAGTATTTTCATTATTGTAGCTTTAAAAGAGACATTGATGTCAAGTAGACCAAGTCCACTGAACTTCTTCAACACTGTTGTGCTATTCTTGGCCCTTACTATTTCAATATAAATCTTAGAGTTCATCAAGTTCCACTAAACTGTAGGTTATTTAATTGGAATTGCATTGATTATTTTTCAATTATATTGTTTATTGATCCATAATCCACGTCATAAAATTCATCATTTTAAGGTGTACACTTTAGTGATTTTTAGTAACTCACAAATGTTGCACAACTACCATCACTATCTAATTCCAGAATATTTTTATCACCCCAAACTGAAACCTCACATTTACAGCCATTCCCATTCTCTCTCCCCCAGCTACCTAGCATCTAATCTACTTTGTATTTATGGATTTGCCTATTCTGGATATCATATAAATAGAATCATATATTTATCCTTTTGTGGCTGCCTTTATTCACTTAACATGTTTTCCAAGGTTGATCCATGTTGTAGTATGTATCAGTATTTCATCCCTTTTTATGGCTAAATAGCATCCCATTCTTTGGCTATATCACATTCTGTCTACCCATTCATCAACTGATGGACAGTAGGTTGTCTCCACATTTTGGCTGTTATGAATAATGTTGCTATGATATTCATGTAAAACTTTTTGTGTGGACATAATGACTTCATTTATCTTGAGTATATTACTAGAAGTGGAATTGCTGGATCACAGAGGGTAACTCTATGTTAATCTTTGGAGAAACTTTCAGACTATTTTCCATAGCACCTGCACCACTTTCCATTTCCACCAGCAATGTATGAGGGCTACCTTCTGCCACATCCTTACCAACACTTCTTATCTTTCTTTTTATTTTAATCTACATTTCCTTAACAACTAATGATGGTGCACATCTTTTCACGTGTTTATTGGCCATTTGTATATCTTCTTTGGAGAAAAATCTAGATCCTTTGTCCATTTTATAGTTATGTTGCTTGTATTTCTGTGGTAAAGTTTAAAGAGTCCTTTATATATTCTGGATACAAATCCCTTATCAGATAAATCATGAGCAAGTATTTGCACCCTTTCTATAGGTTTTCTTCACTTTCTAGATAATGTCCTTTGAAGCACAGAATTTATAATTTTGATGAAGTCTAATTAACCTTTTTTTTTCTTTTGTTGATTGTACCTTTGGTGTCATAACTAAAAAACTGTGAGCTAATCCATGCTCATGAATATTTACTTCTTTTTTTTTTCCTAAGAATTTTATAGTTTCACCTCTTGCATTTAGGTCTACTTTGAGTTAGTTTGTATCTATGGTATAAGATAGGAGTCAAAATTCATTCTTATGCATGTGGATATCCACTTGTCCCAGCATCATTTGTTGAAAAGACATTCTTACCCCATTAAATTATCTCAGTACCTTTGTCAAAAATCAATTGATCATAAATGTATGGGTTTATTTACAGACGCTCAATTGCATTTATCTATATGTCTACCTTTTTACTAGTAACAACTTGATTAAGTTTGCAGTAAATTTTGTAATTGGAAAGTGTGAGTCCTCCAACTTAGCTCTTTTTGTTTTTTTGGCAAGATTTTTGACTATTCAGGATCCCTTACATTTCCATATGAATTTTAAGATCATCTTATTCATTTCTGCAAATCATTGACTCCTTAGATCAATTTTAGGAGTATTTGCACATTTAAAATATTCAGTTTTCCTGTCCATGAACATGATTTATTACTTCCTTTTTCTCTGTTGGCTTCTCAGATTTTCTCTCTCCTGTTGCTTTTGAGCAGCTTTATTAAGAACTGTCTGAGTGTGTATTTGTCAGGGTCTTCCAAAAAAAGAGTATATAAGTACACATATAGATCTATCTTAAATAGCTATGTATGTCTATATCTCGGTACCTATCTATCTACATAGAGATGGACAGAGACAGAAAGAAAGAGAGAAAGAGGAGATATTTATTTTGTGGAATTGGCTTATGTGATTACAGGGGCTGATAAGTCTGAAATCTTCAGGGCAGGCTAGCAGGCTAGAAATTCCAGCAAGAGTATGACATTGCTGCCTGGGGTCTGAAGGCTTAGAAACTCAAGCAAAATTTCCTTGCTGTGGTCTGAAGGCAGAATTCCTTCCTCTTCAGAAGACTTCAGTCTTTGCTCCTAAGGCCCTCAATTGATAGAATGAGACCCACCCACATTATGAAATATAATCTGCTTTACTCAAAATCTACTTATTTAAACATTAATCATATCTAAAAAAATACCTTCACAGCAACATCTAGACTGATTTTTGGCAAAATAACCAGACACTATAGGCTAGCCAAGTTGACAGAGAAATTTTACCATTACACTGTAAATGTCTCTTATTTTGTTTGGCATTTCATTGGGCATTTAAAATCTGTGAATTGATGCTTTTCATGAGGTTTGGAAAATCCTCAGCTTATTACTGCTTCAAAAATTGCTTCTGCTTCATTTTCTTTCTCAGTATAAGACTCTATTACCATATGTGTGAATTTCTGTATCTCTTATGCCCCTTATATTCTTTCTGTATGTTTTTAAAGTTATTTTAACTCTTTGTTCTTCAATCTAAATATTTAGTCTAACATAGTCCATTTTCCTAAGCACTCTTCAGCTGAGTTTATTCTCTTAAACCCATACATTGAGTTCTTCATTTTGTTCACTGTATTTTCAATTTTAAAATTTTTATTCGGTTCTCTTTCATAGTTTCTACTTTTTTATTTATGTTTTCTGTTTATACTCCTTGATCTTAAGACGCAGTTATTTTTTAAGTGTATTTTATTGAAATACAGTTGATATACAATCTTATAATGGTTTCAAGTATACAACACAGTGGTTCAACAGTTTACCTATATTATTAAATCCTCATCTCAACTAGTGCAGTTATAGTTACTATCTGTCAACATAGGAAGGTGTTACAGAATACTGGCTATATTCTCCATGCTGTACTACATCCCCATGATCAACTTATATTACGATTGAGAATTTTTGTGCCCCTTTATCCCCCTCACCCTCCAATGCCTCCCCCATGGTAACCACCAGTCACTTCTCAATCTATGAGTCTACTGGTGTTCTGTTCATTTTGTTTTGCTTTGTTTTTGGATTCCACATATAATTGAAATCATATGGTACTTGTCTTTCTCTGCCTGGCTTATTTCATTTAGCATAATACCTTCTAGGTCCATCCGTTGTTGTTGCAAATGACAGGATTTCTTTTTATGAATGAATAATATTCCATTGTGTATATGTACATCTTCTTTATCCATTAATAGGCAGTTAATTAAAAATTTGGCTTTCATAATTCTATGGTAGAATTTTCTGTGTATCTCTCTTTGTTGTGTATTGTTTTCCTTTTTGTTCATTTGTTTGGTTTTGGTTACTTTGTCTCATTATCTTCATGTACCCAGTTTTTATGGAGGGATGACTGTTGTATATTGACATCCTAAAAATATTTTGAGGCCTAGAGTGATGTTGTCTTCCTCCATAGAGGTTTGCATTTGCTTCTGGGAAAAGGGTTAGGATACTAATAGTAATTCAATTGTAGATTTTGAGATTATTTGACGCATACCTTTAGTCCCTGAGAATGCCAGAGTATTTGTGACTCACCCTTAACCTAAATTATAATTCTAAATCTAAACCCAAAGCATAAAGGCTTTGTAAACACAAGGCTTCCCACCTTTGGTGAACTCTAGATAGTCCTATAAACTGTGCTCAGCTTCTCCAGCTCTCCATAGCCTTTTCAAAAATCAGCGGATATCCCTTGTAAAAGAGCCGCCCCAAAGCAGAACTGATGTACGTGTTTCCTTGTCCTCCCCAGTTTCTGACTCCATAATTCTTCAATCCCAGCCAGCTTTCTTATGTCTTCAAACAGATTTTTAAAAATACTTTGTTCAGGCGTTTTACTTGTTCTCAGTAGAAGAGTTAGTTGATCAGCATTACTTAGTCTGCCACAGGAAGTGGAAGTTTTCCTGAATGTAACTTTAAAGTTTCAAACTTCTTCCAACCACTATTTTGGAACTTATCTTCTCCTTTCCCTGCCCTAAAGTTCAAATGTTACCCAAAAATAGGCCAACAGGGAAAGATAATGCACAACCTGGATAAGGCCTCTGAACTATCAAGAACTGAATAGTTTTACATTAATAACATGTACATTAATTAAATACAAACACAAATTATTTCTAAAACTGTTTTATTCCCAAACTTTTTGATTAGTCGTTCCTTTCCCCTCAATCTAAATGCCATTTCTGTCATATACCTATTCCTTATTTTTGTGTAGTTTATTCTATTGGTTCATTCCTCTCTCTCTCCTCCCCTGTCCCCACCCCAATATCACACTTTTTGTTTGTACCTTTATAGTATGCCTAAGAAACTGGTGGTTAAAGTGGACCCTTCTTTTTCTTCAAATTGTTTTGATAATACTTCACCATTTTTTCCATGGATCTGTGAAAACACTAGTTGTCATTTGGAGTGTAATTGTGCTGAATTTGTTTGTAAGTAAATTTTATAAGAATTGATACCTTGACAATATTGAATCCTTGCCTTCCACCATTACACATATTTTTAATTTATACTATAGTTTGGACACTTAATAAAGTTATAAACATCATTTCCCCCAATTAGGTCTTACACATCATTTGTTAGATTAATAACTAGTAATTTTTTTTGAGAATATGATCTTTTTCATTTCAGTTGCATTTTCTAGTTGCTGCAGCTGGATCTAGGATCACTACCGGCTCTTATATATATTGATCGTAGGTCCAATAATATTGCTGATTGGTTTTAATATTTGGCCTGAATATTTGCTTTGATTTTATATTTAGATACTTAAATCATCTTTGAATGAAGACAATTTTTGTTCCCTTCTATATTTTCCTTTTCTTTTTGCATTAAGTAGAACCACTACTGCAATGTTGAGAAGATATGAAAAATGGACATCTCTATCTGCTTGCTGACATTAAAGAATGTACCTAGTCGTTTACTATGGTGTCTAAACAGGTTTTTGGTAGACACCATTGATGGGATTAAAGAAGTTTATAGTTTTCTATGATTAGATATTAACTTTATTAAAAATTTTCTGTATTAAGATGACACTATTTTATTTTTCTTAACCTCTGTTAATTTAATTTTATTAATCTTCTAATATCAAACCATTCTTGATTGCAGGAATAAACCACACCGAGTTACTTTTTTAAAATATGTTGCTGGATAATGTTTGTGAATGCACTACTCAATAGTTTTGCATCTGTGTTTCTGATGTTGGCCAATTACTGTCCTTTATTTTACTATTCCTACCAATATTGCACATCAGAGTTATAAATTCTCAAAAAATGAAGAGAAACACTCTCTTTCTATTCTCTGGAACTGTTTGAATAAAGAAAGGGATTATCCTTACCTGGAGGGTTTGCAAAACATGTCTTTTTATACCCTCTGGACCTAGTACTTTGGGGAAGGAGGAACTTCATAATATTAATTCAGCATATTTAATGTTTATAGGACTATTCTGAATAACTAATTAAGTAAATTGATCTAATTTTGTTAATATATACTTACTTGGAAAGTTTCTCATTCCGTCTTGTTTTTCTCATTTAGCGGAATATAGTTATTCATAATATTCTGTTATAACTTCAAAAGTTCCTGTCAAAGCAATACAACGGCCTGCTTTTCATGCTAATACTATTTAATTGTGCTTTCTGTTTAACAGTATGCCAGAAGTCCCCTAATAATTATTTCAATATTTAGTATTTGAGTTTATCTTATTGTTTTTTCTTCGAATTAATATCTACTTTTCTACATATGATTTTCTTTCTTCCTTTTTTTTTTTTTGGCCTAATCTAACATTCTAACTTTTCACAGTGAATGCTTGCTTCAGTAATTTTCAATCTTTCTTCTTTCAAATACATTCATTTGAAATGTTTTCTCTGCATTCTACAAGTTTTGATTTATAGTAGTTCACTGTTTTTCAATTATAAGTATTTAATAATCTCCACTATAGTATCTTATTTGGATCTTTGCTTATTTAGAAATTTCTTCATTTAGGTTTTTCTAATTCCCACATATGGCAGTGGCACATGCAAGCTTTATTTGGGTGACACACTGACAGGCTTGCATGCATGCAGGGGAATCCCTCACAGCATGAGACTGCCCAAAGGCTTTGGTACTAGTGTGTGGCTACCATCCAGAAGCGGATGCAGGCAAGGGAACTCTAGGATTAGGGGGATCAGATATGGGGCTCCTGTGTCTAGGTGATGTGCCTCAGCAGCACTGCAGGAAGTCCTTGGGTCAGAGAGCTCCAAAGGGCAGCAGTGGCCGGGAGTCTTCATAGCTGGAAGGTTTATGTTATCTATGGCTAACACATGTCTTGCAGTTTCACAGTGTATGCAAAGCTGGAGACTCTAAATGGCTAAAAATCTGCTTATTTGTAGTAGGCTTAAAACAATCGGATGCGTAAGAATTGGAGTTTCATGCCAGAGGGCATTTGGGCTAATGGATTTCAGCCTGCTGTTTAGGAATAAACAACCTAGGGGCCAACCTACAGAGGCCATCTTTGGGTTAACAAGTAAAAAAAAGGGCAGGTGCAGTAGTTCAACATTTAGTTAACAAGTAAAAAAAAGGGCAGGTGCAGTAGTTCAACACCATGTTGCCTGAACTGCTGTACTTAGCTTTTTACCAGTGGCACATCATGCTGAAAATTGTTTATATTTCAAGTATAGTGGGCTAATTCTTAAAGAACTCTTTTAAGCTCCAGTAATTTTCACAATGAAAGGTAATGGATGAGTATGTGGCTGGCTATGGCAAGAACTGGTCTTCTTATATGAGCCAAAGGCATTGAAATGTAAGATGTTCACGGGGAATGAAATTTGGAGCTACATCATCTGATCCAATGCTTCATCTTAAACATGAAGAAATTGAGTGGCACAAAGACTAAATGAACTATTTACAGTCACATAACTAATTTGTTGAGAGAACCACAACTAGAATCCAGATCTCTTAGTACTTAGTCTAGTAGTCTTCCCACTGTACTATAACAGACCTATTGGTCATTTCAATAGGTGTTATCGCAAGTACACATAAGTTTCTGCTTGCTCCCTAACACAAGAGAAGGTGTATATAACATATGAGAGATATACGTGGTAGATCTTATTTGCTGTGCTCATTATGGTTTTGTGCTTCAGACAAAGTATATTAAAATAGAGAGCATTTACCATGTACTCTTATCACTAACTCTTGTGACCCAGTCTTTTAAACAGGTTAGCCTTTGTGGAAGTGTGTTTATTTACTGTCTTAATTTATGAAATTGAAATCGGAAATGCTTCAATGTTCCTTTTAAGTTGAGGCATGTTTTCCTCTTCAAATGATATGAGTGACATCTTTAAAGCTAATTTTGGTTTCCTCAGATTAAAAATAAAAAACCTAGTACACAGCAAGCACAAAATTGACATCTATACGCAGATATGAGAGAAGCAAGAGAATCTGCTATGAAAGGTGAGTATTTCAGAAATATTTGGAGTATGCATATTTCAAAGTAAGTTATGCTGATAACCTGTCAATCCTGAAACACAGATCATCTGCAACTAAAGCACATCACCTGAGTCATGTTAATTTTATAGAATAAGATATTCTCCTTCTAGTTTATTAGTCCTCTTTTACGTTTAGTACAAAGTGTTCGCTAAGAAAAATAACACTGATGACCAGACAACAGCATTTCATAAAAGTCTGGCATTAATCAGTGTGCTCGAATCCAAGGAGCTATTATTTTAGCCACATTTAAATCCTGATTGCATTTTATTCTGCCTTGGCAATGCTCACAATCTGATTCTTCACTAGAATGTATTGCTGGCATGGCCATTATTTGTATCGTGAACTGTGAGCAGTAAATCATGTGGGAGATGCCTAGATGCAGAATTCCAGGCTCCAAAATTCACCTTCTTTTTCTTTTTTTTTTGTTCTTAGTGCTTCTCAAAGACTGAAAGGAGGTTTGGAATATAATTATCTCTGGAAACGAAGCACATTAACTGGAGAATCTCAGATCCCTACCATTTTCAAAGAAATTTAAAGATGTCTGTCCAGTTCCTCTAATACCTTCACTCTAGTGAGTAAACATAAAGAAGATTGAGTGTATCCAGGTATTCTGGTCCGTGTCAGAACTCTGAAGAATTACTTCAAAATTCTTTGGGTCATTGGAGCAAAAAGCCTGGTGTCCTGAAGCTCTTCCCACACCACTTGCACATTTTTGTCCCTGCTCTGCAAGCTCCTTTAATGTACTCAGAAGAGGCCTCAAGCACTCACACTTGTTACATTCCTCTTAGCAATGTGAAGCTCTAATAAGAGAAAGCCATTTATGATGAATTTTCCAGTAATTGTGACTTAGGTCCAGTTTGTCATCCAGACCTGACTTTCCATAACATGTACCTTTTACTCTGCTTGCCAGCCAGGACTTATCTATGTCACATTTGATAGGGACTGTTTCACATCATGTTCAAAATCACAGCATTCTGTATCAGGGATTCTTGAATTTGGACCCTACCTGCCCATCTTACAAGCTTATGATCTAAGGCCGTGGTTCTCAACAGGAGGTAATTTTATACACCCTGTTCTGCCATGCTTAGAATATTTGGCAATGTCTAGAGATATCTGTCATTGTAGCTAGTGAGGGCAACTGGCATCTGCCGGGTAGAGAGCAGGAATATTGTCAAACATGGTACAATGCACAGGACAGCCCCATAAAACAAAGAATTGTCTGGGCCAAAATGTCAATAATGCCCAGGCTGAGAAATTCTACTATAAGGCAAATTATTTAACCTATTTGAGCTTCCTCATATTTAAAATGGAAATACAGTCAACTCTCAATTATATGGGTCAAACCTACTTTGGGGGCATTAATTTTTATTAGGGCTTGGTAAGTGACACAAGATGTACACACAAGTGGTGGGGGATGCTAATTTTGCCTCTAGAAGTATGGGAGCAGAGGATGCAAATAGCAGCCCTGTGGCTGAAGGAGGGTTAGAGGCAGAGGGCCACCAACACTCTGGCTAGGCCTCTCCATCTTACACCAGTCCACAGTTTAGTCAGATCTATTTAAGTCTGGCTAATGTCAGAAAACAAGAGAGTAAGTTCCTGGTAGCTTGAGTTAGTTCCAAGGTCCTTCTGGAGATAGTGCCCCCTCCTTCCTTACTGTGTTTCCCATTAGTGACTCTAATGGCTAGGATTTCAGACCAAGTAGGAACACTATGAAAGTGCATTATAAGAAACAGATTTCTTCCAGTTGGTCCCTTCAGTATCTCACATAGCATACCATGGAGGCAGCTAGCTATTCTTCTGAAACAAAAAACACCTTGTAGGTAAGTATGTAGCACATTTACAATAACTAAGTTATTCAGCACTATGTACAAGACACCATACCCTCTAAATGCTTTACATTATTTACTCATTTTAATCCTCACACAAACCCTATGAAGGAGCCACTAATATCTCCTTTTTACAGATGAGGAAATTTGGGCCCCAAGAGGCTAAATAACTTGTTCAAGTTTACACACCTAACAAAGTGGGAGGACCAAGACTCGAGCCCAAGATATCTGGCTCCAGAGTCTCCAGAGTTTTAACCACTATATAAACAAAGTTTCAAATAAGGAATACAGAAGGGACAAATATAATCTGTATTCCAAAGACAAAATCATCCTAGAGAGGCAACTGCAGTTTTATGAATTGGGTGAGAAGAAAGGTACAGTTCAAACGCATTAAAAAAATGTCAGATTTTAAAGTGGAAGTTAATGCAGCATAGTTGAGTATACATGGGCTTTGAAGTCAGAAGGACTCTGGGCCTAAATGCAGGTTTTTTAGATAAAGTAACTTAGTGACCTTGGGCAGATTATTATAGTCTCAGATCCTCACATAATTAACCAAATTTGAAAAATAACATAAACAGTCCCTGATACGTAATAGGCACTTTATAGTGTTAGGTTGCATCCTTGCCCCTAACATGCCGGGTATGTCTTTCCATTCCCAAAGGAGACTAGACAAATAAATATTCTCCTTGTAGTGCCCTAACTGACAAAACGCTATATCCTAGACCACACAGAGAAGACAGTGGCCTAGACAATAAGGAGGGCTGTAAATCCTTACTGTGCTTAGACTGGGAATGTATCTCTGCTACATTTGACTATATGTCTCCTTACCTCAAGAATATGGATAACGTGGCAGACCCACTATCATCAGAGATCCCACCCTAGAACAATCACAGACTATTAGTGGATCAGAAAAGTGATTCAGTAGTCAGCAAATAAAAAGTTTTAATAAAATAGAATAGACAAGTCTAGAAAACCCAGCAATGAGGGCAAATATTGTATTGTAAAATATTTGTTTTGGCATTATGTACACACATATGCACATATGGTTACATACAAATGCTTATATACTTATGTGTGTAGATATATATACATACATTTATTTTTATTAATATATATATACACCTATATGCACATACATATATAAATAGGCCTTGATATAAAATTCATTTATTTTATGATTAAAACCTGAAAAGCACTATATTAGAGTTTGGGATTTGGTTTTTGTTTCTGACAGGATGTGTTTACAATATGCCATCCATAATCTCTCACAGAAAATCCCCCCTGTCATCAGGGTCATTGAATTCTAAGGTAACTAGCCAACATTGGGGGAGGGTGATCTGTAACCATGAAAACACAAGTAAGCATATCAGTAAAAAGGATCATATAGTTTTGCATGGTGTCCTACTTGCCTATCACAGTACTCTCAATAGAGTAAGCAGTCAATAAATAATGCTTCATTTGATTTCATGAAGCAATGCAATAACAGGTGAAACACCACCTGGTGGCTTTCAGAACCAATGTCCTAAAGCCACAGAAGAACTTTTACACTGGCTCAACAAATTTTGCAAAACAAGAATAAAAAAAACCAAAAACCCTCCATTTTAATTTTCATTTTCTCTTCTAGAAGGGTCAGTAATTGGTAGAGCAAGAAGACACCCCAAAATAGTGAATCTAAGACATTAGATTTTTGCAGATTTCAACAAGATAGAGAAATGTGGGCCAGACGGTACTGAAATTAAAGGAATGTATAACTAGTTCAATAACTAAAACAAAGGATGAAAATTATCAGAATAATGTCAATCTGAAATGGAATAATGTTAACCTAAAAGATCAGAGATCTCCAACTACATGCCAGAGAAGTTCTCTGGCCTCTGGCCTGTTTAATAACCTGGCTAATGAATTCTCTGAAAATACGAATGGTGTATCTAGCAAACTGGCAGGTGCCACAAATCTAGATGGACGAGAAAATGTTTTTGATGACAAAAACAGCATCACTGTCGATTATCACAGGGTTGCAAATGACAGGTGAAATGTAACAAGATGAATTACTATAGGGGCAAGTATAATGTCCTGGATTTGGATTCAAAAACCCAAATTATACAAGTATAGCATGGGAAGGACATGATTTAGCAACGATAAATATTTTAAAAAGAAAAGAAAAAGACTTAGACATTGTAAAGTGAATACAAAATGAGTTTCCTTTCAAAAAATGGATTGCAATTTAGAGTATTTTAATATAAGCATGGTCTTTTAAATAAGGGAGTCAGTAATCTTGTCCAGATCACACCTGAGTATGGTGTTCATTTCTGAGAGCCATATTTTAAGAATCTGTTTATGTGAAAACAGTCAAACTGATGAGAGAACTTGAAACCATTTTATATGAAGACTAGGTAAAAGTAGTAGTAATGTTTCATTTGAAAAACAGAAGTCAACAAAAGTATACTAAATTACCTTTTGTGAACTCCCAAAAGAAGAAATTGGGACTGACCACATGCCAGCTTTCAGCTCAGTATGAGGAAAAACTTTGCTGCTTCCTGAGGTTATAAATTCCTGGATGGAATGAGAGAGTAAAGTATTCACTTGGAAACCAATCACTTTGCAGGAATGTTGCAGAGAGGATTAAAGTATTGGAATGTTCTGACGTCCAATGACTTTTAAGATCCTTTCCAACTTTCAAAGTAAATAATTTAAAAATAAATACTGTATATGTTATACATCATTTTGTGACCCTAGGATTGCCCCTAAGTAAAAATAATAGGATATAATATTAAAACTTCACAGGATTGCAAATCCTTATGTTAAAGCTTTTACAAGATACATATTAGCTGACATTGCTCTGGCATAAAGCAAACTTCAAACTTATGGTAGAAATATATATTTTAAAAAGACAAGCATAATAAACTCCATGACAAACTTCAAGTTGTTAGATGATTAATATATCTTTCTGATAGCTAACAAAATTTCAAATTAATATTTTCAAAATATCTGTATAGTTCTTACACTATATTTAAAAAAAGCTAAAGGTATGGCAGACTTTTTCACTTTTTATTTTGGCGTTGGATAAATAGAACCTGAATCCCCAAATGCAGACTGATTGGCTGGGAGCAAATTTGAGCTGGCTGCAGACATCCAGATGTTCTATTCATTTGGTAGCTGGCAAACAGCACAATTAGTTCAAATACTGCCCACTTTGGCAAACTGCTTTTTTCATTGTAAAGAAAAATCCCCTTAGGAACATTCCTAATAAGATAATAGTCTTTAGATTATTCAATCACTAGAACAACAGAAACAATATGTAAATCATTAAAAAGTTGGATTACCAAAGCATAGCTGAATTTTTATCATTTGTTTACAAATTCCCCTGAACAGGCTCTTTCTTGCCAGTTTTCTGTTTTGGAAGGGCACTCATCAAACGGTTTTAAAAAGTACCCCACATAAAATGACTGGTTGCACTAATCATGTCACCAATTGTATTAATCACTGTTACATTCCTAAGCATGTTTACCACTGCTTCTGGAAACCAACTATACAGCCACTGGGCAGTAAGGGATCCTTTAATGTATCACAGCATAGTTTGGTATAACAAAGCATATCATAACATATTATCATCATGAAACACAGATATTTAAAATATTACTTGATCAAAATAGGAATTTTATCCACATGAATGTGCATATTTATAAATAAATGAATGATTTCCAGGAGTGATGGCTTTGTGCAGTTTAAAGCCTCAGCTATAAACACCGCATGTTAACTGAAAATGGTAGCAATGAGTAAAAACAAATACTCCAACATATATATATTTATCTTATCTTGATCATCTTATACATGTTTGCATTTAATTTTTTTAAAGATTACAAAAAAAGCAGTCCTACCACAGACACCTTCTCTCATGCTATAGAGGATAAACATATTTTCAAATATCCCTTCAGTCACTTCCTCATCATTATTATTGGATGTTATTAATTTTACTTTGATCTTATAACATCTCACAGAATATTACAAGTGCAAACAACGGGGATCAAGAAAAAAATGGATGTTATATGCACATCCGTAAAATGCCACAGGAGATAAAGTCATTTGTTTATTTGGTCACCTTTTCTCTGGCCAGAAAACACTATAACTTTAAGCTTCAGAGAAAAATTGGTCTCTCATCTATTTTACACACATGAGAGATCACAGACACACAATTAAAAATTATTTTAATCAAACATAAACCATTCAATGTGTAAAACCGAAATGCATGCAGAAGAAAAGGTGAGTTACTCACTCCAATCTAATAATGTATACTGTATCCTTCCTTTTTAAAGTGTGGAATATAATAAAGGACCATGTTGTGAATATATTTTATTCAAATAACAATATGTTTTTCTTTTCATATTATTTTAGCTCAAAGCAGCTTTATACAGCACTACATTTTTCCCAGGGACGGAATGTGATTATATGTGAATTATTCTTTGCTAGCATTTTAGCTGGTCATGTAACTCATTATTATAAGGAAATCAAATCAATATGCTCACTTTGCTTTCCTTATAAAGCCAAAAGGATGTCCTATTTGAATTACTGGTAAGTCGTCATCTTTTTCAGAGAACCCTCCGAGCTTATCCTTCACTTTCAGTGTTCCTCATGACAAATCTTACTCATAACAAATCAGGGGAAAAGTGGTTTTTCAGTGCAGACTTGCTTCTACATGTCTAAATATGGAACTATTCAGGGGCATGATAAACTCCAAAAGTAATAGGTGAAAGTCTTATATGCATGTAAGACATTTGTGTCTATGGTTTTTATAAGAATCAGCTTATTTCAAAGTTCTGTTGCTATGTATCTCTCATAAGAGATTAGGAAAGGTTTCTGTATTTTCACAATAACTTTTTATTCATTCTAAGTCCTGTAATTAGTTTTCCAGTGAAACCAATGATCAACTTATTCAGCAATGAAAAACAGTGTTGTGGTGCATGGTCAATGAATACAGAATATGACTTTGTATTCAACAAAAAGTAAGTTAAGAACCCAATGCACATAGCAAAATTAATATGGGGCATTCATAAATG
Organism: Phataginus tricuspis; assembly: GCA_029783875.1. Lineage (NCBI taxonomy): Eukaryota > Metazoa > Chordata > Mammalia > Pholidota > Manidae > Phataginus > Phataginus tricuspis. The sequence continues at coordinate 105,000,519 of JAQQAC010016209.1, read as the reverse complement.
TAGCAGTTTTATCTTTTAACTTTTCAATTCGTTTAATAGTTCATTTTGATTTTATATATACATATATGTGTGTGTGTATGTGTGTGTGTATATGTATCATGCACACTGTAAAAGTTTAAAAGAACAGTAACATTTTAAAGAAAGTACCTCGTGAAATCCCTCCACCAGAGATCACATTTAATATTTTTTTCACTTTCTCTTCATGTATCTATATATCCACATATATACATTTAAAATATCTTTTAAAAGAAATTACAGAAGAAAGAAAACTAAAGTAATAACAGTGAGCTAGCAGGAAGTTCTCCTGATTTTTAGCCTGAGGAAAATGTTGTGTTGTATCAGTACCTGTGGCAGGCAGCTTCCAACACAGTCCCTAATGATCCCTGTCTCCTGGAATTCACAACCTTGTGTAATCCTCTCTCCTCCGTTGTGGGCTGGACCTAATGACTTGCTTTTAACAAATGGAATACACCAAAAGTAATGAGGTGTCACTTCTGTAGCTAGTTACAAACTACTGTGACTTCCATCTTCCTAGCACCCTCTCTCTCTCATTCTTGCTCTTCTGGAGGGTTTTCTCTGATAAGGCAAGCCGGAGAACTCCACAGGGCAAGGGACTGAGGATGGCCTCCAGCCAACCACCAGCAAGAAACTGAGGCACTCATGCCAGTTACCCTTGAAGAACTGAATCCTGCTGCATTAGTTTCCCATTGCTGCAATAACAAATTATCACAAACTTCATAGTTTAAAACAACATAAGTCTATTATCTTACAGTTCTGGAATTCAGATATTTGAAATTAATGCATTGGGCTAATTCACTGAAAATCAGAAGTTTGAAATTAACTTACTGGGGTAAAATCACGCATAAGCAATGCTGCCTTACTTTCTGGAGGTTCTAGAAATAATCTGTTTCCTTGCCTTTTCCAGCTTCTAAAGGCTGCCCACATCCCTTGGCTCACATGCCACCCCTTCTATCTTCAAAGCCAGAAATAGCCAGCTAAGCCTTTCTCACACTGCATCACCCTCACACTGATTCCTCTTCTGCCTCCCACTTCTCTTTAATGCCTGGTGATTGCACTGGGCTCACCCAAATAATCTAGGATGATCTCCCTATTTTAAGGTTGGCTGATTAGCAACCTTAATTCCATCTGCAACTTTAATTCCCTTTTGCCATGTAACATAACATATTCACGAGTTACAGAGATTAGGACATAGACCTCTTTAGGGAACCATTATCCTGCTTACCACGTATGCCAATAATCAGGTAAGTGACCTTGGAAATGGGTCCTTCCACAATGGAGCCTTCATATGAGCCCCTAAGCCCTGACTGATACCTTGATTGGAGGCTTGTAAGAGACTCTAAAGCAGAGGACCCAGCTAAACGACATCTGGATTCCTGACCCACAGAAACAGTGAGATAAAAAATGTATCTTGCTATAAACTGCCAAATTCTGGGTAATCTGTTACATAGCAATAGGTAGCTAATACAGGACTTTAAACTAAATTATTGTTTTTATTTGCGCATTTTCCCTAGATTTTATTTTGGCAACTATTTAATTAAAAATAAATGTACTCCACTGATTTCAAGTTGTGGAAATTATGGGTTATATTTAAGTTACCCTAACCAATAACTAAAATGATCAATTATGATAGTGCCTATAATGAAAAGCTCCAATTTGCTACACTCACACTAACTCTATTAAAACAATACAAATCACTATTATTTTAGCTACAGACCAATCCTTGAAATATGATTACAGTATGGGAAGATGATCAGTCAAAAGAAAAGGCATGGTAGCCCAGCTACACCACAATGCTTGTAATTGTGAAGAAATTGTGGTGCACTCAACTGAAATTTTAGCTGCTGGAATCAAATTAATGTGTTATTAGTTACATTTTTTTCTTCTTCAGAAATTAAGGATGCTTTCTCTTCTTTGTAAAATAAGGAGTACCAAGAGATGAAAGTATTATAAAAACTGAAGAGTTGATTTATTTCTTAAAGCTTTTGGTATATTCAATGGGTTACATCTATGCTAACTGATCTGTAACTGATTCATTCAATTAAACCATGGAAATAATGAGTGAAGCCAATTGCCCTAGAGAGAATGGAACTTAAGACTTTATTTCTTCAGCACTATGTTCCCAACAGCTAAATGAACACTTTAAAAAAATCATTATGAATATTATAGGAAGCTTCATCTCTCACTAGTAAGAAAATTTTTAATTGTATACTTCCAAAAATAAACAAGTGGGACTGTCTCAAACTGAAAAGCTTCCACACAGCAAAGGAAACCATCAACAAAACAAAATGACAACCTACTGAATGGGAGAAGATATTTGTAAATGATATAACAGATAAGGGGCTAATACCCAAAATATATAAAAAACTCATACAACTCAATGCCAAAAAAAACCACAATAATCCAATTAAAAAATGGGCAGAGGACCTGGATAGATGTTTTTCCAAAGAAGGCACACAGATGGCCAACAGACATGAAAAGATGCTCAACATCACTAATCATCAAGGAAATGCAAATCAAAACCACAATGTGGTATCATCTCCCACATCAGAATGACTAATACTAACAAAAAAAGAAACAGTAAGTGTTGGAAAGGATGTGGAGAAAAGGAAACCCTCCTACCCTGTTGGTGGGAATGTAAACTTGTACAGACCCTATGGAAAATAGTATGGAGGTTCCTAAAAAAATTAAAAATAGAACTACCATATGACCCAGTAATTATACTTCTGCAAATTTACCTAAAGAAAACAAAATCACTAGTTCAAAAAAATATATGCACCCCTATGTCTATTGCAGCATTACTTTCAATAGCCAAGATATGGAAGCAACTTAAGTGTCCATCAATAGATGAATGGATAAAGAAGATGTGGTACACACACACACACACACACAGAATATTACTCAGCCATAAAAAAGAATGAAATCCTGCCATTTGTGACAATATGGATGAATCTAAAGGGTATTACGCTACGTTGAATAAGTCAGAGAAAGGCAAATATGACATTTTATTTCCATGTAGAATCTAAAAAAAAAACAAATGAACAAACAAAACATAAATAGACTCATAAATACAGAGAACAAACTGGTGGTTGCCATACGGGCAGATGGGTGGGGGTGACAGGTCAAACAAGTGAAGGGAATAAAAAGGTATGAACTTCCAATTATAAAATAAGTCACAGAGATGAAAGTATAGTATAGGGAATATAATCAATAATATTGTAATATCTTCATATGGTCACAGACGGTAACTACACTTATTATGGTAAGCATTTCATGATGTATATAATTGTCCAATCACTATGTTATACACCTGAACCAATATAATATTGTGTATCAACTATACTTCAATAAAAATAAAATAAAAATGTAAATTTCCATATGCTTGCATTTTATTTGGTAAAAAAAAAGACATTGCCTTCTTAATGAGGATCAGTTGGGCTTCACTGTTTCTTCTAAGAAAAAAAATGATACTAATTGTTTTACAAACCAAAGCTGATACTGCTATTTGTTTTCATTTATTATTACATTTAATCCTCACAACATCCCTATTTAGTAGGTATTATTTTCTCCATGTTATAGATAGGAAAACCATGGCACAGAAAGGATAAACAACTTGCTTAGTATCACACATCTAGCAATTACCAGTGCTAGGATTCAAAACCAGTTTACTCCCTATACTAGAAGAGTTCCAAGAGCTATGATAGTCTTAATTGTTCTTAAATTCAGATATCTAAGTAGAAAGACCTACCTTTCAGGAATCTTATGTGTTGAATTGTGTCCTCTAAAAATTCACATGCAGAAATTCTAAATTTCAGTACCTCAGAATGTGACCTTACTGAAAAATTAGGTCATCGCTGATGTAATTAGTTAAGCTGAGGTCATTATGGTGGGCCCTAATCCAATATGACTGCTGTCCATATAAAAGAGGAAATATGAGGACAGAGACAGACACACACATGGGGGAAGATAATTTGAGGAGGTACTGGTAGAATATGGCCATCTATGAGCTAAGGAGAGCTGCCTAGAACAGACCCTTCCCTCATATCCCAACTCGGCTAACACCTTGATTTTGGGCATCTAGCCTCCAGAAATGCAAGAAAGCAAGCTACTTTTCTTTGAAGGGCACACAAAAACAACAGATTGAGTTTTGAGATGTTAGAAAAGCTCTGTGAACCATTGCCTCCTTCTAAAAGTTCAGGAAAACTAATATCACCTAAAAATGAGTAACAGGAAATGATAGAAGAAAAATCCCATAGTTATAAAGGAAAAGTATAATAAGGAACAGAATGCCATTTCTTCAGTCAGCTTTGGGGAGCTCTGATTGCAGTTCTGGGAGTTCATAACACCTGGATGATCCAACCCCTTCAACCTAACCACATATCACTTGCACCTATTCTAGTTCCACTTGCTTTTCTCAAATTAGTCTTTGGTGTTTTCCAGTCAGAACATGTATTTTGGTTCGTAGAGTATTTTAGAGTTTTCCTATTTTCTGCTCTGTCAGATGATCGTTTCCCTATGCTTACTCCAACACAGATTGCTTGGGTCTTGCAGCTGTGATTTGCCCCCGGCCTCTTGTATTTAGGGTCCATGAGGATATCTTATCATTTACATTTCTGCAGATGCGGTTCATGGATTAATTGATTAGTTAATTAATTAATATATTACATGTGCAGTTCGCTCACCCGTTCCAGGTTCCGTGGCCCCGCCCTA